>CM053030.1:355335924-356048932 GCA_028564925.1 Lithobates sylvaticus | reverse complement strand
GTACGAAATTTAAAGGAATATTACACTTTTATTGTTTCAATTTAAGCATTATTAAAATCACTGCTCCTGAAAAAACGGCCGTTTTTAAAAAAAAATTTTGCATTGATACATGTCCCCTGGGGCAGGACCCAGGTCCCCAAACACTTTTTATGACATTAACATGCATATTAGCCTTTAAAATGAGCACTTTTAATTTCGAACGTTCGCATCCATTATAACTAATAGGGTTCTAAAGCTCGCACGGACTTTAGGTCCGTTCGCGGGTTCTGGTGCGAGCCGAACGGGGGGGTGTTCGGCTCATCCTTACTGATGAGACCAAGATAAACGTATTTTGTTCAGATGGTGTCAAGCGTGTGTGGTGACTAAGGATGAGCCGAACACCCCGGGTTCGGTTTGCACCAGAACCTGCGAACGGACCGAAAGTTTGCGCGAACATTCAAACCCTATTAATTTCAATTGACGCGAACGTTCGAAATCAAAAGTGCTCATTTTAAAGGCTAATATGCATGTTATTGTCATAAAAAGTGTTTGGGGACCTGGGTCCTGCCCCAGGGGACATGTATCAATGCAACATTTTTTTTTTTAAAACGGGCGTTTTTTCAGGAGCAGTGATTTTAATAATGTTTAATGTGAAACAATAAAAGTGTAATATTCCTTTAAATCTCGTACCTGGGGGGTGTGTATAGTATGCCTGTGAAGGGGCGCATGTTTCCCGTGCTTAGAACTGTCCCTGCACAAAGTGTAACTTTTGCAGGAAAAAAAGCTATTTAAAATCACTTGCGGCTAATGAATTGCCGGCTCCTGTAACACAGAGAACAGTCATTCATTGAAAGTCATTGATAAAAAAAAGTCATTGATAAAAAAAAAAAAGCGTGGGGGTCCCCCCAAATTCAATTACCATGCCCTTCAGGTCTGCTATGGACATTAAGGGGAACCCCGCTTCAAATTTTAAAAAAATGACGTAGGGGTCCCCCTAAATATCCATACCAGACCCTTCAGGTCTGGGATGGATTTTAAGGGGTACCCCGGCCAAAAAAAAAAATGGCGTGGGGTCCCCTCAAAATCCATACCAGACCCTTATTCCTTCTTCCTTTCTTCATCCTTCGGTTTCTTCATCTTCTCCTTCTGGCATATTCTTCCATCTTCTTCTTCCATCTGCTTCTTCCTCCGATCTGCTTCTTCTTGCTCTGGTCTTCTCGTCCGGCATCTTCTTCCATGGCGTCGGCGTCTCTTCTTGGGCGGCTCCGCGCAATGGGAGGCTCCGGCTGTGTGAGGCTTCGCTGTGTCTGACAGCTCTTTTATAATGGAGGGCGGCCCCGCCCCCTCTGACGCACGGGGACGTCATGGGGACTTCCCTATGGCTTTCCCCATGACGTCAGAGGGGGGCGGGGGCCCCGCCCTCCGTTATAAAAGAGCTGTCAGACGCAGCGAAGCCTCACATAGCGGGAGCCTCCCTTTGCGCGGAGCGGCCCAAGAAGAGACACCGACGCTGTGGAAGAAGATGCTGGACGAGAAGACCAGAGCAAGAAGAAGCGGATCGGAGGAAGAAGAAGATGGAAGAAGAAGATGGAAGAAGAAGATGGAAGGAGAAGATGAAGAAACTGAAGGATGAAGAAAGGAAGAAGGAAGTAGACCAGAAGAAAGAAGATGAAAGAAGATTTTAATAAAGGAATTGTCAAAGACCGTCTCCTGTCATTTTTACAATTTTTGTCACTTTTTTGGTGAAATGGTAGGGGTACTTTTGTACCCCCTTACCATTTCACACAGGGGGGGGGGCCGGGATCTGGGGGTCCCATTGTTAAAGGGGGCTTCCAGATTCCGATAAGCCCCCCGCCCGCAGACCCCCACAACCAATGGCGTTGTGGGGAAGAGGCCCTTGTCCTCATCAACATGGGGACAAGGTGCTTTGAGGGGGTCACAGACCCCCAAAACAGCCTCCCAATGTTAAGGGCATGTGGCCTGGTACGGTTCAGGAGGGAGGGGGGGCGATCTCGTCCCCCTCTTTTCCTGCGGCCTGCCAGGTTGCGTGCTTGGATAAGGGTCTGGTATGGATTTTGAGGAGGACCCCTACGTCATTTGTTTTTTAAATTTGAAGCGGGGTTCCCCTTAATATCCATAGCAGACCTGAAGGGCCTGGTAATTGAATTTGGGGGGACCCCACGCTTTTTTTTTTATCAATGACTTTTTTTTTATCAATGACTTTTTTTTTTATCAATGACTTTCAATGAATGACTGTTCTCTGTGTTACGGGAGCTGGAAATTCATTAGCCGCAGATGGCTGCCTTATGCAGCGTACACATGGTCGGAATTTCCGATGGAAACAGTCCGATGGGAGCTTTTCATCGGATTTTCCGACCGTGTGTATGCCCAGCGGTCTTTTTCTGTCGGAATTTCCGACAGACTTTGAATTGAGAACCTGTTCTCAATTTTTCCGACGGAAAACCTTTCTATCGGATTTTCCGATCGTGTGTATGCAATTCCGACACGCAAAATTCCGACGCATGCTCGGAAACAATTCAACGCATGCTCGGAAGCATTAAACTTCCCTTTTATAGTGCTGTCGAACGTGTTTTATGCCGCTGTGTTATTGACCGTCGGAATTTGGTGTGATCGTGTGTAGGCAACACAGCTTGAGTGGAATTACGGCGGAAAAACCGTCAGAGTTTTTTCCGACGAGAATTCCGATCATGTGTACACGGCATAAGATGACACAACAGGCCAGAAGGGTAAAGGTGGTTTAATGTGTTACTGCAGTGCTATACTAACAGCACGCACACACTACACTAATCCCCAGAATCACAGCAGATAATGTCAGCACTCAGCAGAATGAATCACAGGCACAGCAGATAATGTCACTGACACCGTCACTGACTAACGCCGGAACACACTACATGAGGCTGCCGGCACGGCGCCCTTATATAGTGTGGGGCGTGTACTAAACCCCCTGAGCTAGACTTGGCCACAGGCATCCTGCCTGTGGCCAATTATTGCTCTCCTCGCCGCTGGCTCTATGATTGGCCAAGCATGCGGGGTCACAGTGCATGCTTGGCCAATCATCAGCCAGCAATGCACTGCGACTGGCGCAGTGCATTGTGGACCGTTCGCATCACACAAATTTGATGCGAATGGTCCACATAGTTCTGGGCTCAACGAGCGGTCGAACATGGGTTTGAATCGAACACTGGGCCCATCCCTAGAGGTGACAGGTGTGTCTTGCCTACAGTCAAGCATGGTGGTGGGAGTGCCATGGTCTGGGGCTGCATGAGTGCTCCCAGCACTGGGGAGCAACAGTTCATTGAGGGAGCCATGAATGTCAACATGTACTGTGACATAATGAAGCAGAGCATAATCCCCTCCCTTCGGAGACTGGGCCGCAGGGCAGTATTATAAAACATGATAACGACCCCAAACACACCTCCATGACAACCACTGCCTTGCTAAAGAAGCGGAGGGTAAAGGTGATGGACTGGCAAGCATTTCTCCAGACCTAAATCCTATTGAGCATCTGTAGGGCATCCTCAAATGGAAGGTTGAGGAGTGCAGGGTCTCTAACATCCACAAGCTCCGTGATGTCGTAATGGAGGAGTGGAAGAGGACTCCAGTGGTAACGTGTGAAGCTCTGGTGAACTCCATGCCCAAGAGGATTAAGGCAGTGCTGGAAAATAATGGTGGCCACACAAAATATTGACACTTTGGGCCCAATTTGGACATTTTCATTTAGGGGTGTACTCACTTTTGTTGCCAGCGGTTTAAACATTAATGGCTGTGTTTTACACTGTTACACAAGCTGTACACTCACTACTTTACATTTTAACAAAGTGTCATTTATTCAGTGTTGTCACATGAACAGATATAATAAAATATTTACAAAAATGTGAAGGATGTATTCACTGTTGTGAGATACTGTATATATATATATATATATATATATATATATATATATATATATATATATACACACACATACACACAGTTCTTTCAGCTGGGGCTCATGGGGAAATCTGGGAGTAGTGAGTCATAAAAAGTAAGGCATGTGGACAATCTGTAAAAAATAAATTGTGTAAAAGGCCAAGCTGAAATACTTCATTTTGTGGGGGGCTGAAATATGTGTGAGATTTTACTTGTCTAAAATTATTTGGGCCAAAAAAAAATTTACTACACAGCATTGCTGCCAAAGCATCAGGATAACAGCTAAAATAAAGGTGATATAATAAGACTGCAGTAATGGCAGCGGCTATTATTTTCTGAAGACTGCGTCGACTCAAGCAAATTGGCAAAAGCCAAAATGTTGAGTTTTTACAGTAACTGTCGGGCACACGTTCAAAAAACAGCCAGTTATCATAGCCTAGGTGAGCATAAAGCTAATGTGAAATCCCTACATAGCTATCATGTAAGCATCTTGCCACCATCCCATCTTCCTTCCAGGACATTGTTTGACATCAAGTCTGTTAATCAGTTTTTGGCAATTTCTTTAAATATACTACCTTCTTAATTGCATATGTATCAATCATCTGCTTCAAAATAAACAAGTATGCCTACAAAATCCATTTCAAAATGTGGCGCACCACTGCATAGCTGGCAGATCCTTGAAAAACCCTTACACACTCAGAACCATCACCTTGAAACTGGCATCCTTATGCTAAGCTGTTATGTTAGATTAGAAATGGTTTTCCAGTGCTTTTTAATTGTTGGGATACATCCATTTACAGTGCGTTCAAGTATTCATACCTCTATTACTTCCAATTGTGCAGTGGAAGGAAAATAATAAATGCAGTGCGCCCCTAATGGATGGGCTGCCACTGCTCTCTTGATCTCTAGAAGCTGTAAGAGACAGCCCCAAAAATACTTGCAGCTGTAATTCTAGCAAAAGGTGGTTCTACAAAGTATTGACTCAGGGGGGCTGAATACAAATGCATGCCACACTTTTCACATTTATTTGTAAAAAATTTTGAAAACCATTTATCATTTTCCTTCCACTCCACAATTATGTACCACTTTGTGTTGGTCTATCATATAAAATCCCAATAAAATACATTTACGTTTTTGGTTGTAACATGACAAAATGTGGAAAATTTCAAGGGGTATGAATACTTTTTCAAGGCACTATAGGTGTCAACAAAGCAATAGTAAATCAGACCCTGTGTGTCTGATTTGGTTATTGTGTGATGAATGTTTTCTTATTTTTAAGTAAATTGTCTACAATTCAAATTTTACAAAAAAAACATATACCTTGCACTTAATATTTCCATATATTCCATGATTTTTTAAATTACCCCTAAAGTATATCTGATCCCAAATACAAAAATACAATATATTACATGCAGCCTTTAGATGTGGTGGCTGCATTTTTTTTTCTGAATTTATTTTCACCTGTTAAACATACTTCTTGACCCTTATATGGCTATATTTACTCTTCTATCTAAGGATGGGGCCAAGGTTGCCACCCAGGCTGGACCCCTAGCACGTGTGCCTCTTTCAATCATATGTTGGCTAGTGGGATCAAAAGTTTACATAAGAAAGAAAACTTTATTTGTCTTCAGTGCAGCTTACAGAAATGAACACCATTTCTTTGTACATACCTTTGTTAAGATTTTCCTGCTGTATGTGACCCTGTTGGGAGGGGGGCAGCTATCACGGGCTAGAAACAGACAGCTATCTCTATATTATGGAGAAAACTGTTTTGTAGAAGTCTATGTCCCTAGTGGAGAGATTTCTAATCATTTTCTGCCTTGACAGGAAGTGAGGAAGAAATCTCAACAATAAACTCATAGATAGCTGTAACAATCCAGTTTGTCTGATATCCATGCATTCATGTTGTCTGCAACATTCACATTGCAAAATGTTATTGCATCTGGTCAGATGAAACCCAAATGTTTTTAATATTATGTATTTCTATGTTTGTTGCTTTGATGTTCTTTTTCTTGTGCTACAATAATTTACTGATGTTAAACATGGGTTTATAGATGGCGGCATTTCTTATTTTGTAAGATTTCTCACTTACTAAAACTAATTCTTGCAGTGAAAACACATGTGGGGTGTATGAACACTACTGTGCTAATTTCCTCTTTCATTTTAAACCATTTCTAACTTAATGTTGGCCTGTAGTTAGATCTGATCCGAGAATGGTTTACATTACTGAAGCATGTTGGGTAATAAAAGCAAAAATATGAGTAAGTAATTCAGGTTCACTTTTTTTCACCACATCTGGCATTAAATTCCATCATTTACATAAGAGATGCTTGATGTCCCAAAGTGCTGTTTGTAGCACTTTTTTTTAAATTGTGATGTGACAGCTACCAACTGTGAACCCCAATTATTCCTAAAGTGGGCCTATTATTGAATTTACAATGCATAAATAGATTTCTGACATGTTACACTGTATACAACAGTATCATTTAAAAAATGTGTACCTTTTACTATTTTAAAAAGTAATGTTTGAGCTCTGGTCAAGAGACTTTTCCTGGGCTGAGATGATGTCATCAACCTGCTTCAACGTTCAAGCAAGGGAAACATTTCATCCATATCCCCAGGAATCAAGGTGGGAGGCTGCATCAGGGATTGATCTGTGCAAGATATTTGTTAAAGAGATCCTGTAGCCAGACCAATTATTTCAACAGCAATCTTCCCATACACTTTTACAGTATTTGCATTTCACACATAGGCTACTATTACCTATGAGAAAGAAAAGGCTGTCCCTTTTCCCCCTAGCTTCTAGGTAGGCTCTAGAGGACCGAGAGGACCGAGAGGACCGAGAGGCAGGTCTCTAGCAAAGAACAGGGAAAATCGTTCTCTCACCCCTTCTTCAGCATTAGCGGTTGCCAGCGGACAGGAACAGGCTGGCTTAGTACAGGTCACAGCAGAGAATACAATTGCTGCTCACCTGTCCACATTAGGAAGACAGTCTGAGCTTGGAAGAGCAGAAAGGTATAGCATTATTCTTTTGCAAGGAGAGCAGCAAACCTCTGCTCAGGGTGAGCTGTCTCAAATGTCTGTTATTAACAATCTTGTAAGTTCATTGTCAAATATAGTTAACTCCATGGCTAAATTGAAGAATAACTCAAGTAATAATGATACTGGGGTTGCTAGTGGTATTATTCCTGTTGGCTAATGATTCAGTCAAAAATAATTTTCCAGCATCAGGGATGCATGTTCCAGAAACCTTTTATAACGGAGTCTTGCCCTGTGAGGTTTCACCTCTTGGGTTTCATTTGCCCATTTTCGTCAAGGAAAAAATTTTGAGGGGGAATTTCATAGATGTTTTGAATTTGCTTCCTTCGGTTAAAGATTGTACATTAAATATGAAAAACAAAAAAAAGATAAACCAGATAATGACAGGTGTAGGCCAATTCCAAGGACTTTCTTCAGTTGGTTGCAAGATTTTTGCATATTTGCAAGCATTATGGCTAAAAAACATCCACACCTCTACAGCGGTTTGATTTAGCATGTGGACCATGTGCTAGAAGCATATAAAAACTTTGGGGGATTTGGATGGTTTATATAGAATGAGTCATTCAGACAGAATCTAGCAATTCATTCATCCCTAAAATATGGGATGAAGGATGTTGGGCTGTGACTCGATCTTATTTTGTCACAAAAAATACCAGCTGTAAAATTACCAGTCAATTCTCAAACAGCAGGATCGGTATATAGGAAAGGTGTGTGCTTCGCATACAATGAATCCCAGCGAATAGGGCACTAAGTGTACTTATAGGCATGAGTGCTCATTTTGGGCTGGTGAACACCCAATAGCAAAATGTTTTAGGAAGAACAGTAATGCAATACAGTCACAGAGGGATATTTTTCATAAGAGTCTGCATGCCCGTGAGGCTTCCAAGAATGTGCCCATGGTTGGATCAGTATCCAAACAGGGTAAAAGCCAATTTCCTAATTTAAGGGTTTTACATTTGTCTTTCCTCTTCCTCAGTTCATAGGGTCTGGTTGTGAGGTGGTTTCTAATCTGAAGTCAGTTATTTGCTTTCCCCGTGTGGTAAGAGACATTTTTTTTAAAGGAAATTCTAGAAGGTAGGGTGTCTGGCCCCTTTTCATCCGCTTTTCGAGAGATTTTGTATATCCCTGCTCGGAGTTGTTCCCAAAAAATAACTCAGGTCATTTAGACCAGTGGTTCTCAAACTCGGTCTTCAAGTACCCCCCAACAGGCCATGTTTTGGGAATCTTTCTTAGATAAAATAGCTGTCCAAAATACCAAGCCATTGACTTAAAGCACCTGTGCAATATAAAGGGAAACCTGAAAACATGGCCTGTTGGGGGTACTTGAGGACTGAGGTTGAGAACCACTGATTTAGACTGATACATCACCTTTATTTCTCGAAAGGGAATTCCTTAAATGATGACATAGTTATGGTCATACATTATACGAAATGTTCAGTATCTTATTCCACATTTGAAGATGCTGTATTGAGGATTACAGCATTTGGTCCACGGGCTTTGTTAGCCAAAGCTGATATTAAATCTGCCTTTAGGTTTCTGCCTATAGACCCAGTGGTATTTAATTCATTAGGATTTTATTTTGACGGTTTTTATTTGTTTAATAAATGCCTACCGATGGGCTGTGCGTTGTCCTGGTCATATTTTGAGAGATTTTCATTCTTCCTAAATTGGGTAATTTGCTTTGAATCTGGTTATGAAGGTGTGATTCACTACCTGGACGATTTTTTACTTATAGGCCCTTCAGAGTCAGATCAATGTGCTCTCTTACTTCAATTATTTTTTGACATCACCGATTTTTTGCGGATTCCATTAGCACCCAAAAAGACTGTTTTGCCAAGGGTCTCTTTGGAATTTTTGAGTATCTTAATTGATACATCCATAATGGAATTCTGCTTACCCGTTGAAAAAGTTGACAGGATAAAATCTTTGATTTAGGTATTTTTAACCGCTTCCCGACCGCCTCACGCAGATATACTGCGGCAGAATGGCACGGGCAGGCAAAATCACGTACCTGTACATGACCCTTTAATTGCCTGCCCATGGGTCGCGCTCGCGCCGCCGGCGGCGCGCTCGCGACCCGGTCCGGAGCTCCGTGACCCGATCGCCGCTGGTGTCCCGCGCCGCCGCTGGTGTCCCGCGATCGGGTCACAGAGCTGAAGAACGGGGAGAGGTCTGTGTACACAAACCTCTCCCCGCGCTTCCTACTCTGCCTGTCATTGATCGGCTGTTCCCGGTCATCGGGAAAGCCGATCAATGACGTCAGACGTCAGACCCGCCCCCTAATGTAAAAAAACACACACACGTCACAGCCCATAACCCCTCTCCTCCCCCTAGTGGTTAACTCTTTCACTACAACTGTCATTTATACAGGAATCAATGCATTTAAATAGCATTGATTGCTGTATAAATGACAATGGTCCCAAAAATGTGTCAAAAATGTCCGATGTGTCCGCCATAATGTCGCAGTCACAATAAAAATCGCTGATCGCCGCCATTACTAGTAAAAAAAAAATATATTAATAAAAATGCTATAAAACTATCCCCTATTTTGTAAACGCTATAACTTTTGCGCAAACCAATCAATAATCGCTAATTGCGATTTTTTTTACCAAAAATATGTAGAAGAATACGTATCAGCCTAAACTGAGGAAAAAAAAAATTTTTTTTATATATTTTTTGGGGATATTTATTATAGCAAAAAGGAAAAAAATATTGCATTGTTTTCGAAATTGTCGCTCTATTTTTGTTACTAGTGCAAAAAATAAAAACCGCAGGGGCGATCAAATACCACCAAAGGAAAGCTCTATTTGTGGTAAAAAAAGGACGCCAATTTTGTTTGGGAGCCACGTCGCACGGCCGCGCATTTGTCAGTTAAAGCGACGCAGTGCAGAATCGCAAAAAGGGGCCTGGTCCTTTGGCTGCCAATTGGTCCGGGGCTGAAGTGGTTAAGACGCAAAAAGGTCACTTTAAGGGAGATACAATTATTATTGGGTCTTTTAGCGTTCACATGCAGGATTATGCCTATAGGGAGGGCTTTAAATGGCTACATCTGGTTTGAAATCACCTTTCTCCAATATTAGGCTGATCAACTCACTTAAAGAAGATTTGATAGTTTGGGCAAGATTTGTGGTAGGTTTCAGTGGTAGAGCCTTTTTTTCAGGAAGAGTTTATAGATTCTGAGGCATTAACGTTATTCACGGACGCAGCAGGAATCAGTGGGATTTACAGCCTCTTGGGAATCCCACTGGTGCTGTGGGAGCTAGCCAAGGCACTGGGTTCTGAAAAAATCTACAAAAAACATTGTGTTATTAGTAGTGTTAAGCGAACGGCCAAATGCCATGCAATGGGGTGGACTACAACGACAGCACCACGCCATCTTTAATTTACAAACAGGCCTGTTTTAAACCTTCCAAATGTGAGTGTTTTTAATCTGTTTTTACACTATTAAAATCCATTCAAAACGGTATTATACTATGCAAGCTTCTCTTTTATTATGATCTAATAAACACAATTGAAAACGTGGATCATTGATGCCCATTACCCATCTGCTGTCCACCTTCCTGCTGACCACCTGTCCAGGCGGCATTGAGACAAGCCTTGGAGCCATCGTGTGGAGCAAGGACCCGCCAGCCCCTTAACATTAAGCTTTTATGACTTGTGAGGCATATGCCCCTTCAAGTCTATTACATCTGGTAAGCCTTATTCCTATAGGCTCATTAGCCATCAGACAACAATCACCTCACTCAGAACACTGAACAGGGTCACCTGCTTGAACAGCGCTATCTGCCTGATCACCAGCCATTTCTATATGGACATCACTACTATGCATTTAAGTGTATCGTTTTTTCACTCAGCACCAATTATCTCAACCGTTGTTGAGTTTATATTGTCACTGTTATTTGTTTACATGTGTGCCTATATATCTGTCACGATATATTCACTATAAAATCACTCGGTATTAATTCACTATTTTTAACCACATGTGTGTTTTTACCTTATATTGGTTTTTATTGTATAATAATTTTTATACAGTTTTAATTAGGTTTCTTCATATTTCATTTATACGTCATAAAGTTTTATGCTTCTTTTACATCCCATTTATATGGTATAAAGACAGATAGAGGTTTGGAATCAGGTTATACCTGGGAGCCACCCTTTCTTTTGCATGTCCCTTGTATATGACATCATACCTAATTACACATTAATAGTGCCTTCTCTACAAGGACTATCTACTTTTTAGCGCTGCATTTATATATACACAAATGCCATGCAATGCACTGCGCACTGAACATTGCATTCTGCGCCCTGATTGGGCATAGCTTTGCTCAATCAGGGAGCAGGAAAAGCTGGTTGTTAAGCAACAGGCCCGGAAGCCGGATTAGCCATCCTTAACAACCGATGAGTCATCAGCTGTCAATGGGCTTCCCCGCTGACAGCCTAATAAAAGAAAAAACATTTGCCCCCCCCCCAAAAAAAAATCCCCACCAGACCCTTTTTTGAGCATGCAGCCTGGCAGGTCAGGAAAGGGGGGACAAGCAAGTGATTTGTAGGTGTGCCTTGCTACATTTGGATCGTTGGGCATATGTTTTGGGCACGTAAGAGAGCAGCTGGCGAAGTTATTCAGAAAATTTATCCATGTCACCTGTATTTTGTATCAATGTGCTATGGAAGAATATTAGAGGTTTGCAATGGTGACAATTTTACTTTACTTTATCAAAATTATTTGGGACCTGACCTCCTCCATCTATATTACTTCAGATTTACTGTTTGCTATAAAAAATTATTTATATAGGTTGACTTCCCCAAATACCAAGGTTATATTTTCAGAAATAGTCCCTAGACTATCTTGGCTATGCTCTCCGCATTGTAGAGTAATGGAAAAAATCTGAAAAAGAATTAACAGGGCAATGGAAAAATATTATAGGCATGTAGAGGATTGCTAGGCAAGGAGGATTTGCAGGTTTGTATTGCTAAGATGGTGTTCACTTATGCGATTGGCCTAGACATCTTTAATTTGGGCCTACAGAATTGCATTGAAAGGGCCGTGGGTTTGGGGTAGGGGGAAATTGTTCTTTGAACAAGTGCCGGCTTGTAGGGTGTTGTTGTAATGGCTGTAAAGTTAAGCTCAAGTTCTCAAAATTGAGCTATTGCTGATGTTATTATTGAAATGATTTGTATGTTTACTAACAGCAAATATTTTGAAGAAGTGAGATGTTTATATTGGCAAATACCAATAATGTTTTAGATCTGTTAAAGAGGTGGTCCACCCGCACCAAAAATATTAAAAGTCAGCAGCTCCAAATACCTCAGCTGCTGACTTTTAATAAATGGACACTTACCTGTTCCAGGTTCCAGAGGTGTCGGCAGAATGTGACGAGCGACCGATCGCCTCTCGGCTGCCCCGCCGCCATCCTCTGTCAGGGAATCAGGAAGTGAAGACGCAACGGCTTCACTGCCCAATTCCCTACTGTGCATACACGAGTCGCGCTGCGCATCTCTATTGGTCCCCGTTGTGTCCTGGGAACTGTGTTTCCCAAGACACAACGGGGCATCTTCAGATATGGGCGGGACAGCTCCTGCTATCTCGTCCCGGAAGTGGGTGCAGATACCTGTTTTATACAGGTATCTGCACCCCCTCCCCCCTGAAAGGTGCCAATTGTGGCACCGGAGGGGGGAGGAATCCGATAAGCGGAAGTTCCACTTTAGGGTGGAACTCCGATTTAAGGATGTTGGCAGGTGGTGGCCTGCTATCCCATATAAAAAGGGGGGCACAACCATTTGTGCACACACCTGTATGGGATAGCGGACACACCTTCCTTATTTAAAGACCAGTTTTGCTAAATAAATTTGTTTAAATGTGTTGGTTCATTTTTGGGGACATTTCCCCTTTAAGAAATATGTACAGTTTTTTGAGGAGGGAATTCATAGTTATATAGTTATTCAGGTTAAAAAAAGACACAAGTCAAACTAGTTTAACCAAATAAAAATAAAAAAAATACAATCCCATATACACAATCGTTCACGCACAGTTGATCCAGAGGAAGGCAAAAAACCCCAGCAAAGCATGCTCCAATTTGCTACAGCAGGGAAAAAAAATCCTTCCTGATCCCCCGATTCCCTGGATCAATTTTACCTATTAATGTCAGTACCCAGTTATATTATGTACATTTAGGAAAGGATCCAGGCCTATTTTAAAGCAATCTACTGAGCTTGCCAGAACCACCTCTGGAGGGAGTCTATTCCACATTTTCACAGCTCTTACTGTGAAGAAACCTTTCTGTATTTGGAGATGGAATCTTTTTTCCTCTAGATGTAAAGAGTGCCCCCTTGTCCTCTGTGATGACCCTAAAGTGAATAACTCAACACCAAGTTCACTATATGGACCACTTATGTATTGTACATGTTGATCATATTCCCCCTTAATCTCTTCTCAAGAGGGAATAGATTCAGTTCCTCTAATCTTTCCTCATAACTGAGCTCCTTTATGCCTCTTGTCAGTTTGGTTGCCCTTCTCTGGTTTTACTCCAGTTCCCTGATATCCTTTTTGAGATCTGGTGCCCAAAACTGAACTGCATATTCCAGATGAGGTCTTACTAATGATTTGTACATGGGCAAATGATCTCTCTCTATCTCTCTCTCTGTCTCTGGAGTCCATGCCTCTCGTAATACAAAAAAGGACTTTGCTGGCTTTGGAAACTTGGCATTGCATGCTATTATTGAGCTTATGATCTACCAAAACCCCCAGATGCTTCTCCACCATTGATTCCCCCAGTTGCACTCCCCTAGTATGTATGCTGCATGCATATTCTTAGCCCCCAAGTGCATAACTTTACATTTATCAACATTAAACCTCATTTGCCACTTAGTTGCCCAATTAGAGGTTGGCTTGTAAATTGGAGACATCCTGTAAGGACGTTATTCCACTGCATAGCTTAGTGTCATCTGCAAAGACAGAAATTTTACTTTTAATCCCAGACCCTATATCATTTATAAAGTTATTTAAAGTAAGGGTCCCAGCACTGAACCTTGGGGTATACCACTGATAACCTTAGATCATTCAGAGTAAGAATCATTAACCACTACTCTCTGAATTCTGTCTTTTAGACAGTTTTCTATCCATTTACAAACTGATCTTTCCAAGTCTGTAGACTTTACCTTACACATGAGCCGTGTGTGCCGAACTGTGTCAAACGCTTTTGCAAAATCCAGGTATACCACGTCCACAGCCACCCCTCTGTCCGAGGTTTTACTTACCTCCTCATAAAAAGAAATCAGTTTGTTTGACAACTTCTGTCTTTCATGAATCCATGCTGTCTGTTGCATAAAAATGTTTTTTTCCCAGCAAGAACTCATCTATGTGGTCTTTAATTAAACTCTCCAGTATCTTCCCGACTATTGAAGTTAAACTAACAGGTCTATAGTTACTTGGTAAAGACTTTGATCCCTTTTTAATTATGGGCACCACACTGGCTCTGCGCCAATCCAGTGGTACCATTCCAGTCATTAATGAGTCCCTAAATATTGGAAACAATGGCCTTGAAATGACAGAACTGCATTCTTTTAGGATTCGTGGGTGGATGTCATCTGGTCTAGGTGCTTTATCCATCTTTATTCTGTCTGAATATTTCTGGACCATATCACTTTTGAGCCATTGTGGATCATTTGGAGCTGTATCACTACCACCCCCATTATGGACATGAGCTCCCCCATGCTCCTTTGTATACACAGAGCTGAAGAAAGTATTTAATACATTTGCCTTCTCTTTGTCCCCAGTCACCCACTCCAGATTATTTTGTAAAGGGCCTACATGCTCAGACCTGACCATTTTACTATTAATATATTTGAAGAATTTTTTGGGGGTTTGTCCTACTATCTTTTGCAATCTGTCGTTCGTTTAGAATTTTTGCGTCATTGATTTCCTTTTTACATATTATGTTATATTCTTTGTAAAATTTAAACAATGATAGCGTTCCTTCATTTTTATATTTTTTAAAGGCTCTTTTTTTTTTATTATTTATAGCCATTTTAACTTTGGCCGTAAGTCACATACGTTTTACTTTTAGCCTTTTAAACGTATTGCCCATGGGAATATACTTTGCAGTGAGTTTACATACAGTCACTGAAGAATCCCCATTTCTGTTCTGTGTCCGTTGATGCCAATATTCACTTCCAGTCTAAGTGCTTGGAAAATTTTCTCTCTTAAAGTTAAGTGTTTTTATCTTACCCGTATGTGTTTGTTGCTTACAGATAACATTAAATGAAATAATGTTATGGTCACTGCTACCCAAATGTTCTTTTATATGAATATTGGTAATAAGCTCTGCATGGTTTGAGATTATCAGGTCCAGCAAAGCGTCATTCCTAGTCGGGGCCTCAATAAACTGGCCCATAAAATTGTCTTGTAATAGGTTTATAAATGTTTGTCCCAGTAGTGCCATTACTCCAGTCAATTTCCGGGTAGTTAAAATCCCCCATTATTATCACCATCCCAGCCCTTGCAGCCCTTTCCATCTGTACAAGGAGCTGAGTCTCCAACTCCTCATTAACACTGGGAGGTCTATAACAAACTCCAATGACAACCTTTGTAGTACGCACACCCATGTACAGTTCCACCTATAATGCTTCAGACTCATCACACTCTCCATCAACCAGGTCCTCTTTCACACTCGCTTTGAGGAATATGAATACCTGGAATTTTCCTTGCACCGGGACCCCTTATGCTAATCCCTCCCACCCGTCGCAGGTACTTTATGTGGTTATCTGCCACCTTGATATCTCAAGCGGGGTGTTGTTGTAAGGGCTGTAAAGTTAAGCTCGAGTTCTCAAAACTGAGCTACTGCTGATGTTATTTTTGAAATGATTTGTATGTTTACTAACAGCAAATATTTTGAAGAAGTGAGATGTTTAATTTTGCAAATACCAATACAGTGCCGTGGCCTTTTCAATGCCAATGGTTTGTGTACTGTCTTTATTTTGTATGTTTTAGATCTGGTAAGGTGGTTGACAGGTTTGCGGCCTGCTATCCCATATATTATTATGCTAAAAGAAATTGAGGTTTGTAAGACTGGGTTTTTTTTGGTTATTTTTTTTGTAGGTTTTGTTTCTGTCTGGCAAAATGTTAATTTCATGAAAACATATACACAAGCAAATATTCTTGCAAGGTTAAATAATTACATTTATTTCCTATATGATCTTTTAATGACAGGCTTCCTTAATTTCTAACTACTGCCATTTATCTATTCCATTTATCACATTTATAAAGTGGTTACATGTTACCCATAGTTTACAAAGTACATTTAACCATTCACATAAATCACTGCTCCAATTAAGCTTCTAATCTAATGTCAAACAATTTGGGTAAGAACCTGTTACTTAATTATTTAACTCCTTAATGACGAAGGACAAAACAAATCTTAAAGTGGTATTAAAGTGGTTCTAAAGTCAGAAGTTTTTTATCTTAATGCATTCTATGTATTTTTTTTTTTAAAATACACACACAATGTTAATAATTATGTGAAATGGGTGCGCTCTCAATCAACCTTAAAAATCGTGTAGATCTGATTAAAAATTGCTTGTGCAATGATACTATTCAAGTGATGTGTAAAACCTCCTTAAAATCCGTGCACTGAGTGTGTATACATAAATAAATAAATACATAAAACCATATGTAAATATATAAATAAGTGGATCCTTTTCCTTTTTGTGGTACCAGTGATTAAGTGATATTTGTGCGATAGTGCTGTGAATAAAAGACAGTTTAAGAATGAGGTAAAACCACGTTTACATTCCAACCCTTAAAAAATCCATGCGTTTAAAACTGAAAAAAAATGCATTAAAAAATCCATGCGTTTAAAACTGAAAAAAACGCATTTAATTGTGCGATTTATTTGTGGAAAAACGCATATTGGGTTATGCGATTAAATTGGGAGAAACACCATAGGTGTTTTTAGAATCCTTTAGGAGTCCATGCATCTAATTGATGTCTCCTTAGGTGTTTAATTTGCGGTTGCTTAGACAGGTGTTGTTCCTGATTAGTTAGTGCTGAGATGTTTTACTAACTAATTGCCCTTTGGTGTTGAGCACAGGTTAAAACTTGAAGGATAAAAGGTGTACACCACAAATGAGAAATATAAGCACCATTTAGTAAATGTATATTTTTGAGCAGGTATGCACATAATACTTTTACTTATCTTTAGTTGTGGTGTCCTCTTTCCTGCTGGTCACGTCCTTACTATCTCTTCCGTGTTTGCATGAGGATAGAAGACAGATAAAAAACCATTGCGCAATATAGTTATACTTTGAATGGTGTGCATGTGTTGTGGCTGAAGCCCAGGGATTATCATTCTATGTATTAAGATAAAAAACATTATGTGTGCAGCAGCCCCCTAATATTTACCTGAGCCCCCTCTCCACCCAGCGATGTTGCATAAGAGTATCGGCTGTCAAGGACTCTCCCTCCTCATTGGCTGAGACAGCAGCAGCCCCCGTTGCTGTCAATCAAAGTCAGTGAGCCAATGGGGAGAGAGAGGAGGTGGGGTTGAGCGGTGGCTACACACACAGAGCAGTGGCTTGGCTCAGGTGCCCCATAGCAGGCTACTTGCTGTGAAGGGCACTTGGCTGGAGGGAGGGGCCAGGAGTGACAGTGAGGGACCCCAGAAGAGGATGATTGGGGCTGCTCTGTGCAAAATCACTGCACAGATCATGTAAGTATTTTTAAATTTGTTATTTTTAAACAAAAAAAACAAGATTTAATATCACTTTATACCCCAAAATGTAATATATCATCATTAAATATGGTAGCTGCATTCATTTTCTTGTATTAGACTGCCCCACTGTGGATGAATCAGCACAGGGGCACCTTTGAAAAGCAGTATTGTCAGTCTGGGGGGAGGGGAGTGTTATATGTACTAGCAAATTTAAATGCACTAACAAATTTAAGCTACACTCCAGCTCACATTTTTTAAGCAGTTACAGTTTCCTTTTAAAGGTTTTACATGAATAAATAAAAGTTCATTATTGTAAGCACCCTTGACAGTGTCACGTGGTTTGTCATCTCTTACTGGCCAGATCAGCAGGTGAAAATTGAAGAAAGAAAGGTCAAAAAAGAAAACTAATGCTGTCTAAGAAATGGTAAGTTGCAGTAAAAAAAAAAATGCTTTTGGGGTTCAATACTACTTTAATGTCTCAAATAAGTTTTGTGAATTTGCCATGTGTAGGCAAATGTTAATAGATATCTCCCCATTTTGTTTTAATTATCAAAGTAAAGCTCACCCAAAAATAGTAAAAAAAAAAAAAGATTTAAAATAAATAAATTAACTGTATATGTCTTGTCTGTCTTTACAGTAATATACAGTGGGTTGGTTTACTAAAGCTGAAGAGTGCAAAATCTGGTGCAGCTGAGCATAGAAACCAATCCGCTTCCAGGTTTAAGGCCCCTTTCACACTGAGGCACTTCTAAAAATAGCGCCTGCAAAGCGCCTTTAACCACTTGACCACTGGGCAGTTAAACCCCCTTCCTAACCAGACCAATTTTCAGCTTTCGGTGCTCTCACACTTTGAATGACAATTACTCAGTCATGCAACACTGTACCCAAATGAATTTTGTGTCCTTTTTTTCACACAAATAGAGCTTTCTTTTGGTGGTATTTAATCACCGCTGGGTTTTTTATTTTTTGCGCTTTAAATCAAAAAATACTGAAAATTCGTTAAAAAAAATTCTTTGTTTCTATTAAAAATTATTGCAGAGTATTGGCGAGTATTGGCAGAGTATTGGCAGAGTATTGGCAAGTATTGGCAGAGTATTGGCAGAGTATTGCAGTATTGCACAGTATTGGTAGAGTATTGCACAGTGGTGGCAGAGCAATGCACAGTGGTTGCAGAGCATTGCACAGTGGTTGCAGAGCATTGCACAGTGGTTGCAGAGTATTGCACAGTGGTTGCAGAGCATTGCAGTGGTGGCAGAGCATTGCACAGTGGTTGCATAGTATTGCACAGCGTAGCTGTCACTGACCAGCGCTGTGGGCACTACACATCCAGCCCACAGAGCTGGTCCCGTCTCTCCCCCTTTCCGCTTCTCCCCTCTCACTGTACCAATCGGTACAGTGAGGGGAGGGAGGAACCGGCGTCATGACGTGACGCCGGTTTGTGTACTTGTGATCGCTATCAGCGGCTGTTTACCGTGATCCGTGATGCGCCAGGTCCTCGGGACACGGTGGTCACGGATGTTCCTAAGTGCACGCCCCAGGGGGCGCGTGGGAGCAAGTTTCTGGGAGGACGTCCGTAGGACGTCCTCCCAGGATAAGCCGACCGTGCTATAGCCGTCTTTCGACTATGGCGCGGTCGGCATGTGGTTAAACAGCCGCTGCTGTGTCTCCAGTGTGACACTGGAGCGGTGCGCTTGCAGGGCGCTGAAAAATGTCCTGCAAGCCGCATCTTTGGAGCGCTGTAGGAGCGGTGTATTGAAAACAATGGGGCAGCGCTGCAGTGGTGCTGCAGCGGGCGGTTTTAACCCTTTTTCGGCCGCTCGCGGGGGGTAAAACCACCCTGCTAGAGGCCGAAAAGCGCCGCTAAAATGACGGTAAATATAAATATAGCGCCGCTTTACCGCCAGCGCGTCCAGCACCTCAGTCTGCAAGTAGCCTTATTGTCAAAGCTCAACTGAACAAGCTGAAGTTAGAAGCTGATTGGCTACCATGCCCCAGATGTTTTAGTAAATCAACCCCAGTATATGACTCTTCTTTTGTAATTATTTTCAGCCAAGTGCTGAAGCAAGGGTTTTAAAATCCTGTGCTACCAGCATACATGAATGTTGAACCTGGACTCTTACATACAAGCTTTCATGTGCTCAAAAGTGCCCCACTGGCACTCTAATATAACTATTGCTCTAATTGACATAATTCCCACTCCCAGAACAGTGCTGCTGATTAGGCAGTGTTCACGGGGGCATGTCAGACAGCTGGGCTGCCTCATGAGTGTAATGGCCCGTGCACACTATTAACGCTGTATCCTGGCCTAGGCCGTCAAGGGGTGCAGCTTGCAGGGGGGCAGCACTGAAAGAGTCCCAGCCGGCTTGCACTGTTAGTGTAGCACCAGTCTTATGTGGCGTACCGGGCTGAGAGGCAAATTAGACACTGCTTCCGGTATGCGTGTGGCTGGCAATCTGCAACTCTGGGGGGCGCCGCTTCTAATTTTGACTGTCCTATCATCCTGGACCACAAACCTTCCTCACTGTGCAATATGTTTTCTGTTGCACCATTGGCATGGTTATATCTTCTTAGTCCTCTCCATAAAATTATCAGAAATTTGTGCTTAAAGTAGAACTATGGGCAACACTTTTTTTTTTCATTTTGGAAAGAGTAAGGGAGGGTTATAGCCCATGTCACTTTATTTTTTACCATCCCTGTCCATTGAAAAAAATTCTCTTCACCTTCTGCTCCATAGCCAAATAGGAAGTGAGAGGAAATCTATGCAAATGAAGGGAATCCATTGCCCCCCCCCCCCAGGCCCTCAGAACTAGTGTCCCCACTCAAAAATTTCAGAGCGGGTCTTAAACAGCAAGGGGTGTGGCCTTGACAGGAAGGGGTGGGTCATATTTAAATTAGGGGTGCACGAGTTTAGTCAGGCCTAGGGCAGCACAAAACCTAAATACACTACTGCACACAATGACATTATCGGATGAATGATCGTCTGTTTTCTTTTTGCATACTAATTTCAGATCGAAACTGAAGAGTTTACTAAAGTTACAAAAATTCTCGTACGACAATAAATATTCAAAAGTGATGTAATGTGTTGTAGTATATTTGTATTGTATTTTTGAAGGACAACTGTACTAATTTTAAAACGAAAATCGTATCATCTGGTATTATACGAGAAACATTTTCATGCTTGCCTGATCCGATAATCTCGGATAAACTGTCATGATCAGCTCTCAAAAGCTCTGTACTAACGATCAGATTATCATACAATCGCTTTGAAAGCGGTATTTTTTCAACAATTTTCGGATAGGGTGCAAGGGCCATTAGACTCTAATAGTGCTACTGGCACAAGGTATTTTGCTACAGAATTTAGCAGATAAAAAAAAAAAAAAAGTATATATACACTACTGCCTATGCCACCTGGTTGTATCAAAATGATAAATTAGGAGGGTTCTATTGGGCTTTTAAATTCTGTAGTCAACCTCTCACAAACCCTGTTTACTAGCTATTACATATTTGGGGATTGTGGGAGAAAGGAGGAGGAAAACAACCCCACAACAGTAGAACATATGAACTCCATGGAAGTGATGTCCTAGGTGGAAATCAAACTCAGGGGCATGACAACTGTAATAACCATTGCTGCTTGCTCTGGCCAATTTATATTTCATCATAATAGTAAATGTGTTTACAACTTGGTGTACACTCTGCCAGCAAGCCATGCAAGAGAAACTGTCAATTAAACCCCCTCAACATAAGTACAAGTGTTGCCAATGATCCCTTTAATTATACAACATGCAATTTATCTAGCTTTGCAGCTGATTAGAACTATATATCACATGGTTTATTTGCCACTTTTTAATTACATGTGTTAGTAATTAAAAGGATAAGTTGCCAAAAAACAAGCAATATACATTCCCTGGCCTCTAGACATTCCTATGACTGTGTGGAAACAGATATTTGTTTAGTACTGCAAAAACCCTTAAACCATGAAAGTGAAATCCAAATAATTATTGTGTCCACTTGTAATGTTTTGTCTTAATATAGCTATAAAGAGCAAACTTATAAAACAACATAGGTACTGCATTTTTATTTTACAACACATTTATTTTACACCGACATAGCAGAGAGAAAAAGATATTCTCTTAACCACTTCCCATTCAGCCTATAGTTAATTGACGGCCAGCTTGTGGCTTTCCCATTCTGACTGAATGTCATATGACGTCCTGTCTGGAAGCCGCAATCGCACGACCAAGGGGCTGCGCAGCTGCGCAATCTGTCAACAGCCAATGATTGATCAGGGTACAGGCTCGCTGCCGGTACCATGTGACCTTTGTGACCAATCACAGCAGGTCACATGACAGTTGTACACAATGGATGGCTTGGTTTCATGCCATCCATTGTGTACAATTATGTTGCTAGCTGTGATTGGTCAATTTGATCACATGGTATAGACAGGGCCAATCACAACCCATCTATACCATGTGATTAGTTTTGACCAATCACATCTAATCACAAAAAACAAACTGAAAGATTCAGTTTCATTCAGTAAAATGATTGCTTATAAAATGTAATTCACTGCTATAAGCAAACATAATGTGTAAAAAAAAAAAAAAATATGATCACTTCCCCAGACTAGTACAATGTTACTATGGCAACATTATATTGCTCTGGCCACAGTGTGTTAAAAAAATGTAAAATGTTTTAATTTGTTTCCTACTGTCATCAGTCAGTGTCCCTGATCACCACCACACAAGTTATATGATGATGCTGTACTGCACTGGTGACAGTATATAAAAAAAAAAAAAAAAACATTCTTCATTTTCCAAAAAATTATGACAAAAAAAATTCAACTTTAAAAAACCCACCATGTATTTTACTAAATACCTTAGACTGTCTACTTTCCAAAAATGGGTCATTTGGGGGGTATATCAACTGTCCTGACATTTTAGGGCCTCAAGAAATTAAATAGTCCGTCAGTATATCAATTTTAAGATATATGCCATAGTTTTTGGACTCTATAACTTTCCTACAGACTAAATAATATACACTCATTTGGGTTATTTTCAAAGAAATGTAACAGAATACATTTTGTAGACATGTGCGATTAGTTTCGTACGAATTCGTACAAATTTTTCAAAATTCGTACGAATTTACGAATCCATAGTACAAATTTTTTCGAATACGAATTCCGTACGGAATACGAAATTCCGTTTACGAATTTCTTCGCCAAATTATTTGAATCCAACTACCAAATATCGAATTTCAACTAATATGAAAGAAATTATTATAGCGGATATATGATTCGAATGAATTTGAATGATTCGAATGACAAAGTGTCTTTTTTGCAGGAAAAATTACGTTTACGAATTTCAGCTCCAAATTATTTGAATCAAACTACCAATATCGAATTTCAACTAATTCGAAAGAAATTATTATAGCGGATATAACAAATGATTCAAATGACAAAGTATCATTTTTGCAGGAAAAAAAGCTATTTAAAATCACTCGCGGCTATTGCCAGCTAATGAATTGTTGGCTCCGTAACACAGAGAACAGTCATTCATTGATAAAAAAAAAAGCGTGGGGGTGCCCCCAAATTCAATAACCAGGCCCTTCAGGTCTGCTATGGATATTAAGGGGAACCCCAGCCAAAAAAAAAAAAAAAAAAAAATGGCGTGGGGTCCCCCCTAAATATCCATACCAGACCCTTCATGTCTGGGATGGATTTTAAGGGGAACCCCGGACAAAAAAAAAAATGGCGTGGGTCCCCCTCAAAATCCATACCAGACCCTTTTATCCGAGCATGCAACCTGGCAGGCCGCAGGAAAAGAGGGGGGGCGAGAGCGCCCCCCCCTCCTGAACCATACCAGGCCACATTGGGAGGGTGCTTTGGGGTCTGAGACCCCCAAAGCACCTTGTCCCCATGTTGATGAGGACAAGGGCCTCTTCCCCACAACCCTGGCCATTGGTTGTGGGGGTCTGCGGGCGGGGGGCTTATCGGAATCTGGAAGCCCCCTTTAACAAGGGGACCCCCAGATCCCGCCCCCCCCAGTGTGAAATGGTAAGGGGGTACAAAAGTACCCCTACCATTTCACCAAAAAAGTGACAAAAAATTGTAAAAATTACAGGAGACGGTCTTTGACAATTCCTTTATTAAAATCTTCTTTCTTCTTTCATCTGGTCTTCCTTTCTTCATCCTTCGGTTTCTTCATCTTCTCCTTCCGGCATCTTCTTCCATCTTCTTCTTCCATCATCTTCTTCCTCCGATCCGCTTCTTCTTGCTCCGGTCTTCTTGTCCTTCTTGTCCGGCATCTTCTTCCATGGCGTCGGTGTCTCTTCTCGGGCCGATCCTCGCAATGGGAGGCTCCCGCTGTGTGAGGCTTCGCTCCGTCTGACAGGTCTTTTATAACGCACCTGGTGACCCCGCACCCCTCTGACGCACGGGGACGTCATGGGGACTTCCCTATGGCTTTCCCCATGACCCTGCCCCCTCTGACGTCATGGGGAAAGCCATAGGGAAGTCCCCATGACGTCCCCGTGCGTCAGAGGGGGGCGGGGTCACCAGGTGCCCTCCGTTATAAAAACCTGTCAGACGGAGCGAAGCCTCACACAGCGGGAGCCTCCCATTGCGAGGAGCGGCCCGAGAAGAAACGCCGACGCCATGGAAGAAGATGCCGGACGAGAAGGACAAGAAGACCGGAGCAAGATAAAGCGGATCGGAGGAAGAAGATGATGAAGAAGAAGATGGAAGAAGATACCGGAAGGAGAAGATGAAGAAAACGAAGGATGAAGAAAGGAAGACCAGAAGAAAGAAGAAAGAAGATTTTAATAAAGGAATTGTCAAAGACCGTCTCCTGTCATTTTTAAAATTTTTGTCACTTTTTTGGTGAAATGGTAGGGGTACTTTTGTACCCCCTTATTATTTCACACAGGGGGGGGCGGGATCTGGGGGTCCCCTTGTTGAAGGGGCTTCCAGATTCCGATAAGCCCCCCGCCCGCAGACCCCCACAACCAATGGCCAGGGTTGTGGGCATGAGGCCCTTGGCCTCATCAACATGGGGACAAGGTGCTTTGGGGGGGACCCCAAAGCACCCTCCCAATGTTGAGGGCATGTGGCCTGGTACGGTTCAGGAGGGGGGGGCGGTCTTGTCCCCCCCTCTTTTCCTGCGGCCTGCCAGGTTGCATGCTCGGATCCTGCCAGGTTGCATGCTCGGATAAAGGGTCTGGTATGGATTTTGAGGGGGACCCCACGCCATTTTTTTTGGCCGGGGTTCCCCTTAAAATCCATCCCAGACCTGAAGGGTCTGGTATGGATATTTAGGGGGGACCCCACGCCATTTTTTTTTTTTGGCTGGGGTTCCCCTTAATATCCATACCAGACCTGAAGGGCCTGGTTATTGAATTTGGGGGGACCCCCACGCTTTTTTTTTTTGTTTATCAATGAATGACTGTTCTCTGTGTTACAGAGCCGACAATTCATTAGCCGCGAGTGATTTTAAATAGCTTTTTTTCCTGCAAAAATTACACTTTGTGCAGGAACAGTTCTCAATATTACATATACTGAATCTCGAATTCATTCGAATCATTCAAAGCATTCGTTATATCCGCTATAATAATTTATTTCGTATAAGTTGAAATTCGATATTTGTAGTTGGATTCGAATTGTTCTCTGTGTTACGGGAACCGACAATTCATTAGCCGCGTTAACGATTCGTAGCGATTTGTAACTTTACTAACGATTCGTAACGATTCAAATTTTTTTTACGATTTGTACGAAATTCGTATTTCGTACGAATTCGAACGGAATTTCGTACACGAATAACGAATTACGAATTTTTTTATATACGAAACGAAACGAAACAAAACAAATTTTTTGACAGTTCCCATGTCTAACATTTTGGGCTAAAATTATGAAGAACCATTATTTATTTGCAAAATGTAATAAAAGATAAATGTGGGGTTTTCTTTTGAAAAATGTCAGTCTTTTTAAATTTATTTAAAGCGTAACTCCACTTTTGTTGAGAAAAAAACATTACCCTTTGGGTGATCTATGTACATTGCAAGGATTATAACAACCTTTGTTGCAGATTCCTACCTCTTGTTATTCTAAAGCAATCCATGTGTGTTTGTCTGTGCCTCTGTGCATAGTGGGTCTAATGGGAGTGGTTTCATAATTATCAGTCAGCTGTGGCAGCTGCAGAGCACTAATGAAGAAAGCTGCTGGGTCTGTATCCCTTTAGAAGTGTTCCTATAGGGAGTATCTCTCCAAAAATTACATTTTTGTTGCAGGGGATGCCTGAAATCTGACTTGTATCTTAATGCAGACTTCTGTGAAAATCAGTGAGCCAATCACACAAGCAGGAAATTATGTTTCTACACCTTCTGTATACAGAACAACTCCATGTAGCCATATTGCATTGCATTTATAAAAAATGACAGTGGCTGCAGATTTAAAAGGAAAGGTCATTTTTAATAGCATTCAATTACAATATGACTTTTATCACCATTGTACACGCTATATCATCTTTTATTTATTTGCTATTTTTTCCCCACGAAAGTTGAGTTACCCTTTAACCACTTGAGGTCCGAGCCATAGCCGAATGACGGCTACAGCGCGGACCTCAATTTCCGGGAGGCCGTCATAGGACATCCTCCCCTGTGCACGCTCCCTGCGCGCGCCCTGCAGGGCGTGCGGGGAGCACGCTGTGATCACCGAGTCACTGAGACTCAGGTGATCACCGTTCCGAGTAAGGGGCCGCTTCCAGCCCCTTACCATGTGATCAGCTGTCAGCCAATGACAGCTGATCACATGATGTAAACAAAAGCTCGGTAATCATTTTTTTTTCTCCTCATGCTGATAGCGTGGCTTATGTTAAAGGGACATTGGTCCCAAAGAGGAAGGAACACAGGCACCTCATCTGTGCCAATCAGTACCCCCTGCCAGTGCCACCTGTTATTGCCACCCACTAGTGCCCACAGTGCCCACCAGTGCCACCTATAAATGCCCATAAGTGCCACCTATCAATGCCCACAAGTGCCACCTATCAATCCTCACCAGTGGTGCTAATCAGTGCCACCGATCAGTGTAAGCAATCAGTGCCCATTATTGCCACCCATCAGTGCCCATCACTGCCACCCATCAGTGCCCATCACTGCCACCTATCAGTGCCCATCAATGCTGCCTCATCAGCATCTATCATTGAAGGAGAAAAAATTACCTGTTTGCAAAATGTTATGACAATTGTAAGAAATTTTTTTAAATTCGGTCTTTTTCATTTTTTTTGTAACAAAAAATAAAAACCACAGACGTGATCAAATACCACCAAAAGAAAGCTCTATTTGTGGGGAAAAAATTATAAAATTAATTTGGGTACAGTGTTGTATGACCGCACAATTGTCATTCAAAGTGCATCAGTGCTGAAAAATGGTGTGGACAGGAGACGGGTTTAAGTGCCCAGTAAGCAAGTGGTTGACAAAAATAAAAAACCCAGTGCTTATTAAATACCACCAAAAGAAAGCTCTAGTTGTATGCACAAAATGATAAAACTTTAGTTTGTGTACAGTGTTGCATGACCGCAAAATTGTCATTCAAAGTGCGACAGCACTGAAAGCTGAACATTAGCCTGGGCAAGGAGGGGGTAAAAGTGCCTGGTGTTGAAGTGGTTAACCAGAAGTGTTTGGCTGATATAGCAGTATTTTGCAATTTTGAGCTATATTCTATATCCACAGCCAAAGAAGCCTTTTCTTCTCAGAGAATAGGTGTAGATACACTATTCCGCTCCCATAGCTGACCTTGGCCTCCACCCCTACCCACTTCCAAGCATCACCTCTAGTCTCCACCCTCACCCACCTCCCAGAACCTCCTTATTTTAGAGAAAAGATTCACCAGCAGCAACAATTAATCTCCTAGCAGCAACAATAAATCCCCCAGCCAGCACCAACAAACCATTCCCCCCACCAGCAACATATTGGACATTATATTGAATATTATTCATAATGCTGTGATAGCAGTAAGGAAAGCAAAGAGACCTCTCAAATGATATTATCACATTATATGGCTGATGATATAGGAAATTAATTGTGTGGACTAAGAGCTTTCAATAGTGAGTTCCAAGCACTATTTTTCTGGTTCCTTTATTTGTACTGGATTCACTATGTGAGGAAAGCATGAGAGCACATGGGTGTTTGAGACAAGGAATTGTTTTGTTTGAGCTGAAAAAATTCATGTCCGTCTAAAGAGTATTGAAAGAAAATATAATGTTGCCAGAATTAATATACAATTTAGTAGCAGAAAAAAAGAAGAGTGTGCAATTCAGATTGAGGCATGTGAATTAAAGATAAAGTTTAACAAAGGACCTAAGCTAGCATAAAACTGTTGAGCCTTCAAATAAAGAGAAATAAACAAAGGCAGTATTTTGAAGTAGGTCCACTGCATCACTGGCTTTGTTTCATGTAGTCTGCGAACCAAGGAACTATAAAGACCACTGAGTGAAGGCAATCCTAAAGCCTATGTAAACTTACTGAATCCAGTTTTAATATGTTTGTTATGATGCTTCAATGTATACAGTTTTTTTTAGCAAATAGTTTTTTTCATTTGTTGTACAGTTTCCTACCTGGAGATCCTGCCTGTAACAGCACTTCCCATTTCAGCTGACAAAACTAAGCAACTGCCTAGAATTTAGTAGTAGCATTGTTAGCCTGTCATACAAGCTTCTTCAGTTGACGTTGGGCTATCCGATGGACGTCGTGGGCAGCTCACGGACACGGAGCTCACAGGGCAGCCTGAAAATGCTGCTTCTTTTGGTGAGGCAGTGGCTTAGTGTGGGTAGCCTGCTTTTACTGTTATGCCACGTACACATGATTGGACTTTCTGGCAGACTTGGTCCGGCAGACTATCCGACGGACTTTGCAGCGGAGGTCCGCCGGACTTTCCGAATGAGCGGACTTGCGCACACACAAACAGACTTTACGACGGACTAGGTCCAACGACTTCCCAATGGACTTTCGGCGGAGGTCCGATGGACTTTCCAAATTTACGGACTTGCCCACACACGGACTAAAGTCCGTTCATTTTGAACGTGACTCCAGGTACGACGGGACTAGAGAAGGAAGTCAATCCCGCCGCTTTCATCAGCGAGATTGACACCTTGCGACCCCCGACGCCTGGTATGGACTTTAAGGGTAACCCCCTACGCTGAAAAAACGGCATGGGGTCCCCCCAAAGTCCATACGAGACCCTTATCCGAGCGCGCAGCCCGGCCAGTCAGGAAAGGGGGTGGGGACGAGCGAGCGTCCCCCCACATAGGGTGGGGGGCCGGTATCTGGGGGCCCCCTTATTAAAGGGGGCTCCCGGATTTCGATAAGCCCCCCGCAGACCCCGACAACCAACGGCCAGGGTTGTCGGGAAGAGGCCCTTGTCCTCATCAACAGGAACTGGGTCCGGCGGACTTTTGGCGGGAAGATTTAAAACATGTTTTATTTCTAGTTCCGTAGGATTTTTGGGAATAAAAAGTCCGCTGGAGCACTACACACGATCGGAATGTCCCCTGGATTCCGGTCCACCGGACCAAGTCTGCCGGAAAGTCCGATCGTGTGTACGGGGCATTAGAGTCTCAAAATATTATGCCAAACATATTGTAAAATTGATTTTGAGTTTTTTTCAAATCTTTTATTTATTTCATAAGACAAGAAAAACACAAAGATACATCTTCCTCAGGTATATAAAGATATAGGAAATAATAATGGTGACAGTTCAAATGAATCAGATTTATATCATTCATCCAAATCATATATATATCATAATGTACCTCTCTACCGCTTCCATCGGTCGACTAGCCCTCTTACTCCCCCCCCCCCCCCCCCCCCATACCTAAATGTCTGCTCCATCAAATTATATCCTAGTGCCTTCTCCCTCCAATAACCCCCCAAAAAAATAAAAAAAATAAAAGGGGAATAAATAACATATATATAAAAAATAAGGCAGGACCCCCCCCCCCTCCCCAATGGAAAGGAGATGGAGGCAGCGGACGCGCTCCCCTCAAATTGCCACCGAAGCGTAATAAACTCCATTTGTCTCCCCGATCGTTTAATCATTTTTTCTAAATAGTCTCTTTTAGATTACGCTTATTTAGTCTGCCATATCGCTCTCAAACAGGATCCGTCCCTCATCAGACAAAATATATGTGTTCCAGGGTGTCCATGTCTTAGTATATTGTTCCTTTTGATGACGTTTCGTGAGGATTAAATACTCCATTTTCTTAATTTCCTCTCCTTTTTAAACCATAAACCAATAGAAGGTGCCTGTGTAGATTTCCAGCATATAGGGATACATGCTTTGGCAGCATTGAGAAGATGACAGAGAACTGATTTTTTTATAGGTTTTGCTTGATATATTAGATACATGCAGCAAGAAGAATGCCGGATCATATGGAATTGAGCATTCCGTAAGGTTTTGAGCTATTTGATGAATCATCTTCCAAAAATATTCTAGTTTTGAGCATGACCAGAATACGTAAAGAATTGTTCCCCTGTCCTCTTGGCATCTCCAACACTGATCCGTCAATGAGGGGTATATCCTGTGTAATTTTACAGGGGTTTGGTACCATCTGGTAACCACTTTAAAATTTATCTCTTGTATCTTGGTGCTTATAGAAGTTCCATGTATAAAGCTAATTATATTTTGCCGCTGGTGCGCCGTAAACTTGTATCCAATATCTGCCTCCCATGCCGTAAGGCATTGCAGTTGATAGTCCTCAGATGGCATAATTAATAGCTTATATACAGCCGATAAGGCATGTCGCAATGCCCCCCCTTCTGAGCAAAAAGTAAGATTTGGACTAAGACTGTCCAGTGAAGGCAATGATCGTAGAAAATTAGTTAATTGGAGAGCTCTCCAATGGTCTAGTCCAAAGATACCTGTTCTATCCATAAGTTCTAACCTAGACGGCCACTTATTATTAAACAAAAAGTGAGATAACTGAAAATGGATATTTTGCCTTATTGAATAAAAGGCTGGGTCTTGGATTCCTGGGAGAAACGCAGGATTCCCCAAGATCGGATACATTAAAGAATGTGTTGGCGTAAGAGAATATTTTCTAAAAAGTAACTTACATATCCGCACCGTCAGCCCCACCAGTGGATGATTTTTTATGTCATTTGGCATTACCGAGTGGCACCATGGTGCCCTAATAAGTAAAATATTACTCTGAGCCTGTTCCAATCTTGGCCATAGTTTGGTTGTTTGATGGCGATTCCAGTCGATAAGCCTTGTTAAATGTATCGCCTGTTGATATTTTCTTATATCAGGTACCGCCAAGCCCCCATGAGTTTGAGTTTAACCCCTTCATGCCTAAGCCTTTTTCTGACATTTGTTGCTTCCAAGTTAAAATCCATATTTTTTGCTAGAAAATTACTTAGAACAATATATATATATTTTTAGCAGAGACCCTAGAGAATAAAATAACAATTGTTGCAATATTTTATGTCACACGGTCTAAAAAAAATGAAACAGTAAAGTTAGGCCAATTTTTTTGTATAATGTGAAAGATGATGTCACGCCAAGTAAATAGATACCTAACATGTATGCTTTGAAATTACGCACACTCGTGGGAATGCTTTAAAAATGTCTACAGGTTACCAGTTTAGAGTTATAGAGGAGGTTTTGTGATAGAATTATTGCTCTCGTTCTAACAATCGTGGTGATACCTCACGTGTGGTTTGAGCACCGTTTACATTTGCGGGCGTGACTTATGTATACATTTGCATCTGCGCGCGAGCATGGAGGGACAGGGCGCTTAACAAAAAAAAAAAAATCATATTTTTTTTAGTTATGTTTTTTCTTTTTTACACTGTCTCATTAAAAAAAAAATTCTGATCAATTTTATTGTTGTCACAAGGAATGCAAACATCCCTTGTGACAGTAATAGTCAGTGGCAGGTACCCTTTATGGAGAGATCTGGGGTCTATAAGACCCCAAATCCCTCCATTGCACTTAAAAGCATTCAAAACGCTAAGTTTGGCAGTTTTGAATGCTGTAATTTTTTTTAAATTTGGCACCTTTAAGTCTTCATTAAACCGGAAGTGATGTCATGGCATTGCTTCCAGGTTACTAGATCCAATAGCCGATTGAAGCCGATCCCGGCTTCGTTCAGGTCTTTGACCAACCGGCTTACGTGCCGGCTGGTCGCATGGTTTGCTGGTGGGACGGGAAGGCGACGGGAGGGGTGATGTCCCCTCCAGCTCCTTGGGATAACAGTCGAGTGGCTGCTAGCTGCATCAGTTGGTATCTCAAGAAACCGATCGCTTGCTCTAAAAACGGTACCAGGGTGATGCCAGCAGCTGCAGGCATCACCCTGGTAAAACCCCTTCAACTGAGACCACATATTTGGGTAGGTTGCCATGAAGGGGTTAAATACAGTTTAAAACAGAAATGGCACACAAACACTTTGAGAGCTAAAATACAAAACACTATATCAAAAAAAAAAAAAAAACCTTAACATATACCAATGGTCGATCACTTAAGTCTTATGGACTAAAGCTAGCCATAGATGCATTGAAAGTTGGCCTGTCCAACAGGAACCTGCTGAGTTGTTATTCTTGTGTGGCCATCCTTGTTCAACAGAAGTCGTTTGACTTCTTTTGAACAGTAATGTTGGAAAATATTTTGGCAATCTGTAGCTGTAGCCAGTCATTTTCAGCCACTGTTCAGTGTATCCTGACAGTGGAGAGGCCTGCTATCAGAATACAGTGTCTCAGCACTGGGGTACCTTCATCAACCTTGCTTGTGTGGATGAAGAAATCGTATTTTTTTTTATTCAGCCTGCCAGCTCAATGAGAAAAAAGATACCAATCTATGGCCAGCTTAAGTTTAGTATTTAGAATTTAAACATTCTTGGATGCCAACCATACCCCAAAAGTTGCCCATAACACATGCTTTTCAGGCATCTGCCACGGTCATCAAATGGTAAGCATGGGCCAGAGCACAATGATTTTGAAGCCAGTACTTGACTTCAAAATGTACCAGGCTTCTTAGTTATTTTCTGTACGCTATAATAGCTGAAGAACCACTTCTATGGATTTGAAGTTACTGGAGGCTTTAGTGGCTTCATAAAAAAATCTTTAAAGCACCACAATTAAACAGTAAGTAATTTATAGCTGTAAATTGATGTCCATGTTTTAAACTACCCATTCTAGTTATTTAGCTAATGCATGGGACAACCATATTATAATGCAAATTTCTGTGAAAGCAGAATGCTGCAGCAAAGTAAAGCATGATTATTAAATATACAGAAAGCTTCAATGGCATTTGACATGAAACAGAGTAAAAGAGCTACTGGAGATTTCCTACTACTGGAAGAGCATACCAAACACTGTTTTTTTTTAAAAAAATAACATCTTTCAACGCTGAAATCATGGATTCCATTATACAGAGTTAATGTTTAATGTAAACTGACTGTCAGTCTATCAGTTCTGTAAAGGAAATGAAGACTATTTCTGGATCAAAACTTCCTTCTAATTTAAACTAGTGTGCCAGCTTGGCTTCTTTATGTAAAGTGTTCCAGAGCTGAAAAGTTCAAAATGAAATCAGGATTGCTAGCTTTTTACAGAACAGTAAAACAGCATTCAGGCAGTTGCATGTTTGCATCTTACAGTATGTCTTTTTTTTTTTTTATTAATTTAATAACTATCCAAGTACTCTTTGATTTATATTGTATAATGGGTATAATTAAAGTGTAACTCTATTCAAACAGAGAGAGGAAGGGTTGGAGCATCTGTATCTGTCTTATGTGTATTGCTGTCTGTGTATGTGTTAGGGTGATGTTTCATTACTTCTCCTGGAGAAAACAAAAAGGAAGTTAGGAAACTCTCCCCAGTGTAAACATATACAGCACACAACATTTTTTACAGAGGTTCTAACCCTTCAGTAGTCTGCTCAGTGGTGGCCTGTCTATAGAGGGCACCTGGGCCAGCCCCCCCCCCCCCCCCCAGGCTGTCAAAAAAAACAAAACATTTTTTTTTAAACATGGCCCTTTTAAAAAAAAAGAAAAAAAAGTCCTTAAGTGCACTGTGTTCGGGTGCCAGACACAGTGCACTATGGGAAGCGCCACTTATATGCAATCACGAGCTTCATTTGTGGGGTTTGGAGCTGCTTTGTGGCGCAGTCCATCACGCCGAACAGCTTCCGCCCGATGCCCGTAGTGTATCACTATGGCCGAGTGCTTTGTTCTCAGTGTGAGACCAATGTCACTTCCGGCGGGCTACAAAAAATGAGGACTAATCCCCTTGTGTTTAGTGGAGAGGGAAGGCCCCTCCCCTCTCCACTGAACACACAGAGAAAGCCGGGAACTAGCTGCCGCTGAAGGGGACAGAGACAGATGTGGCATGAAGGAGGGCTGTGCTGCCGGGGACACATGTGAGGAGGACTCTGCTCTGCTGCCAGGAACACATGTGGGGAGAACTCTGCTGCTGATGGGGACACATGTCAGGAGGACTTTGCTGCTGATGGGGACACATGTGAGAAGGACTCTCCTGCAATGGGGACATATGTGAGGAGGACTCTGCTTCTGATGGGGACACAGATGTAAGAAGGGACTCCACTGATGGGGACACAGATGTAAGCAAGGGCTCCGCTGATGGGGACACAGATGTAAGGAGGGACTCTCCTTCAATGGGGACATATGTGAGGAGTACTCTGCTTCTGATGGGGACACAGATGTAAGGAGGGACTCCACTGATGGGGACACAGATGTAAGCAAGGGCTCCGCTGATGGGGACACAGATGTAAGGAGGGACTCTGCTGATGGGGACACAGATGTAAGGAGGGACTCAGCTGATGGGATCACAGATGTAAGAAGGGATTCCACTGATGGGGACACAGATGTAAAGAGGGACTCCGCTGATAGGGACACAGATAGATGTAAGGCGGGACTCTGCTGATAGGGACACAGATGTGAGGAGGACTTCGCTGCTGGGGATACAGATGTGAGGAGGGCTCCGCTGCTGGGGCACCTTATGTAAGTAGGGACTCCGCTGGGCACAATGATATAAGGAGGGACTCTGCTGGGGGCACCTGATGTAAGGAGGGACTCTGCTGGGGGCACCTGATGTAAGGAGGGACTCGTAAGGAGGGACTCTGCTGGGAGCACCCGATGTAAGGAGGGACTCTGCTAGGAGCACCCGATGTAAGGAGGGACTCCGCTGGGGCACCTGATGTAAGGACGGACTCTGCTGGGGCACCTGATGTAAGGACGGACTCTACTGGGGGCACTTGATGGCATCTGGTGGCAGGCGACCTGGCAGGGGACACGCTCAGGGCTCCCACTGATTCTGCATTATGGTGAGTTGAATGATTTAATTTTATATTACAATGTAATGATAGAAATAATGCGCTTCAATCATCCTGACACCATAACACCCATGGTGCCAGGATGATTGAATTGCTAACACCAGGTGTTTGGAATATCTTTATCTGCTGATTGTTAAACTTTCTGGAATACACATATTTCTATTGTTGTGTAGGATAAGGGCCTGCTGTCCCTCCATTCCTCTCTCCCTCCCTCTCCCTCCATCCCTCATTCATCTGAGACGCTAACCACACACCTTAGAGCCACACCAAATTTAAGTCACGCCCACTATTTCACTGAAACCATGCTGCCAAGTGGGAGGGGTCAAAAAGGAAGGGGGCGGGGTCTGGCGCCCCCCATCCTAAGACTTCACCAGCCACCACTGAGTCTGCTAATAACTATTTCATTGTTTGTAAGAGTGACATATCCTTAATCCCTAGCCCTAAAACATGGACATTTTCCTAGTGAGGTCACAGACAGCCAATGGTTGGAGAGTAAGCAGCACCACACCAAAATGTAAAAAGTCCAAATAGTCAATTGCACTTTTGACATGGTGTTAGCACAAACCTAAGCAGCTGCTGAATCTTGCTTTAATCCTTGCATTCACTACTTCCAACATTTTTATCAGGTGAAAGTCCATGCTTTTTCACACCAACTAGCAGCAGTTTGGCCTGTATTCACACTTGAGCAGAAAGTATTCCTGCTGATTTTGAAGATTTTTTTCAGGAATTTTTCAGGCATATTAAAAGCATTTCAGAAGCATTTTACACATGTATCCAGCTTCAGGAGCTTGTTTACTGGGCTGGGCAAGGGGAGGGGAGCAATTCTATAGGAGGAGAAGAATTCTTCTGATGTAAAAATGTGCACACAAATGTGCGAAAATGCAGGTATTCCACATTTACAGGTGTTCCTATTGAAGTCTATGGGATTGAAAATACCTGAATATGCTCAAAAAAAGCTCACTTTTTTGAGTGTTAGATATAGGACGACTGGGGGACATACTAACCTGTGACCACTTGCAAGCCTCATGGGGCGGGGCTGTTCTCCCCTTGGGGCGGAGGTGAGCGCAATTCCCAAGCAGGGTTCGAGATCATCATTGGGGGAATTCTTTATTTCCTTCTGTGCTTTTTAACAAAGAAGTCTCTAGATAAGCGAGCGATCAATACTGTGAGGGAGTACCCTCTGATGTGTATTGTACATGGTATTATCTACTGTTTGCTTCCCCTTCTTAGTCCAAACTGTCTCGCATTGTGTACACCAGAGCTCATATTTTAACTTTTGTATTACATTGATGTCCAATTGTCTCTTGATGAATAAAATCAATATATTTTTTATGGAAAAAATATTTTTTGACTCCTATTTGCTGCCCTATGGGGAATTCTCCACTTCCGTTTAGACTTCACACCATGACCCATGACCCAACATCACGACCACGCTGGGTGCACAGTGGAATGATGAAGGTTCTAAAGGAAGTCTTTACTACTTGGTATTCTGCTGTAGCCATTCCATCATCACACGCATTCAGGATTATCTAACCCTGTACCCACTAAGGCATTAACTAGTCCGATGTTCAAGTCGAACACATCAGGTGTCTGCCCGTTTGCTGAATTTAGAACATTATGGGGTGTTCGTGGGAAATTTGAGCGCCTGCGGAACGCCCCATAATGCACTGTAAGATCGCAGTGCATTGACGGCTGCTGAATGGCCAAAGCATGCACTGGCCAATCACAGCACGCTCTGCTGTGAGAGCCATGATTGGCCAAAGGCAGGGTGCCATTGGCCAATCATGGCTCAGGGGGCTAAGTCCATGCCCCACACTATGTCAGGCTGCTTACATAGTGGCCATACATAGTGTAATGAATGAGAGCAGAAAAATTTAATTTCTAAAGGAAAAAATGTCATTTAAAACTGCTCGCGGCTGTAATCTATTGCCGGTTCCTGGCAATATACATAAAAATCACTGAAAAAAAACAGCGTGAGTCGTCCCCCCCCCCCCAGTCCATTACCAGGCCCTTCAGGTCTGGTATGGATTTTAAGGGGAACTCCAGGCCAAAATAAATAAAATGGCGTGGGGGTCCCCCCAAAGTTCATACCAGACCCTTATCCGAGCATGCAACCTATAATGTAATTTTGCTGTGGTACTGTTATGAACATGGGAAAGATGCTCTACTTTACAAGCAGACTAATAAGACTCCCAGGCATAATATTTAAAGGAATATTTCATTTTTATTGTTTCACTTTAAGCATTATTAAAATCACTGCTGCTGAAAAAACTGACGTTTTCTTTAAATTTTTTTTGTATTGATACATGTCCCCTGGGGCAGGACCCAGGTCCCCATACACTTTTTATGGCCATAACTTGCATATAAGCCTTTAAAATTAGCACTTTTGATTTTTCATGTTTGTGTCCCATAGACTTTAATGGTGTTCGCATGTTCGCACAAATTTTTTGCCTGTTTGCATGTTCTGCTGCGAACCGAATTGGGTGTGCTCGGCTCATCCCTAGCTTTAACAACCTTATCAAAACTGACCCACGTGCTTTGGTTATTCTTTACCTCTTGCATGCTACATTGTGAGGTCTTAGTATTATTGATGGGATATGGTGAAATATTTCCTTATCTCTACAGATTTTTGAATATTTGATGACAGACCTCGGTAAACACCTCTGCTGTGTTCCGCATACGTGGCTCTTTAATCATGTGATCGGCTGTGCCGGTAATCAGCGCTCCTCGCCTTACACTGACAGTGTGTGGCGAGGAGAGCCGATCATCGGCATCTCCTCACAGGGGACAATAAGAGATGTAATCAGGAATCTGATGATCAGTGCACTGATTACATTAGAGCACCAGAAGTGCCAGAAGTGGCAGCAATCAGTGCCTACCATTGCCCACCAGTGCCAATGATCAGTGCCCATTAGTGATGACAGTCAGTGCTGGCTTTCAGTGCCCATCAGTGCCGCCTATCATTGCTACTCATCAATGCCCATCAGTTCCTCCCACCAGTGCCACCCATCAGTGCTCATCAGTGCCCATTTGTGCCGCCTATCCATGCTGCCTATCAGTGCCCACCAGTGCCAGATATCAGTAGCCGTCAGTGCCAGATATCAGTAGCCGTCAGTGCCACCTATCAGTGCCAACCAGTGCCACTTATCAGTGCCACATATCAGTGCCTATCAGTACAGAATATTGGTGCCTCCTCATCAGTGCCACCTAATCAGTGCCCATAAGTGCAGCCTCACCAGTGCCCATAAGTGCCACCTCATCAGTGCCCATCAGTGCAGCCTACCAGTGCCCATCAGTGCCGCCTCATCAGCACACATTGGCGCACATCAGCGAAGGAAAAAAATTACTTATTTACAAAATGTATTGACCGAAACAAAGAAAAACATTTTTTATTTTTCAAAATTTACGGTCTTCTTTTTTGTAAAAAATACAAATCCCAGCAGTGATTAAATACCACCAAAATAAATCCCTTTTTTATGTGAAGAAAATGATGACATTTTCACATGGTTACAGTGTAGCATGACCGCGCAATTGTCATTCAAAGTGCGACAGTGCTGAAAGGTGAAAAATGGCCTGGACAGGAAGGGGGTGAAAGTGCCCTGTAGGTAAGTGGTTAAAGTCCATTATTAATCACTCTAAATAGTATTCCAATTAAATTGGGACGTGGCACATCTGTATCCTATTTGTATCCACAGTGCCACCCTTTGGTGATACAATTATTTGTTTCCAATTTTATGTAGTGCTCCTTATTTCTAATGTTTGTATCCCAGTTTAGGCATCTTTGAAAGTGTCACCAATTGTGTGAGCAGCCTATCCAGAGTGGTTGCACTCCACCTCACAAAGTGGCAACTAATCTTCCTTGGTTCCAGCCCCTCTATCCAACACACCCCAGCAATAAATTCTTGATAGAGGTTCTAACACTTCTACAGTCTATTCAAACATGTTTTTGCTTGAATTCCATGGTAAAGAATAAATACAAATACATATGTTAAAAAAAAAAAAATAAGGTGTTGGTTTGGATAGAGGAATAATTTTATTTTACATTAGCTACCCCCTGTTATTTTATGCAAAATCATTTTATTTAGCATTTATTTTGTCATTATAGTTACATAGTTAACCACTTCAGCCCTGGAAGGATTTGCCCCCTTCCTGACCAGGCCATTTTTTTGCGATACGGCACTGCGTCGATTTAACTGTTTTAAAACCTAAACCCTATTGAGCATCAATGGGACATCCTCAAATGGAAGGTGGAGGAGCGCAAGATCTCTAACATCTACCAGCTCTGTAATGTCATCATGGAGGAGTGGAAGATAACTTCAGTGGCAACCTGTGAAGCTATAGGGAACTCCATGCCCAAGAGGGTTAAGGCAGTGCTGGAAAAGAATGGTGGCCACACAAAATATTGACACTTTTGGGCCCAATTTGGACATTTTCACTTAGGGGTGTACTCACTTTTAAAAAAAACAATAGTTCAAATATAATGGTGACAGTCCATCAATCAAACATAACTGGTGCTGTGTGAAGGCAAAATCTTCTAACAAAAAATAATGGTGCATATATATATCCTTTCTGGAATAAAAGGTGGTGCATAAATCCAATTAAGAGTGTTTGTATCTGCTTACCAGATAGAAGCAGAAAGGAGGCGATGTTAATCACGTGAAAACATAAAGGAAATGAATGAAGGTCTGATGAACCGATGGGTGTGATCGAATCCAGTACTCATCGATGGAATATAGGAGACCAAAATTTCTCAGCCAAATGATTTCCTCAGCCAGAACAGGTGTAAACTAGAAAAAAACTCTCCCACGGGTTGGAGGAAGAGAGTGACAATAATAGTGAAGCCCGCCAGCTGAAGTTTAACAATTTTATTGGTAATCTACTTACAACAAAGGCAAAACATCAGGGCATGGATAAAAAGCAATTCCGCATACTTGCATCAGCCCGCCTGACATGTTTCATCCTACAACGGATATCATCAGAGGCGTGGCTAATGCAGCAAGTAGGCGGATATAAATAACAAATACCTGGGTTCAATCACTCATATGATAGGATGGTCGAACGGATATCATATGAGTGATTGAACCCAGGTATTTGTTATTTATATCCGCCTACTTGCTGCATTAGCCACGCCTCTGATGATATCCGTTGTAGGATGAAACATGTCAGGCGGGCTGATGCAAGTATGCGGAATTGCTTTTTATCCATGCCCTGATGTTTTGCCTTTGTTGTAAGTAGATTACCAATAAATTTGTTAAACTTCAGCTGGCGGGCTTCACTATTATTGTCACTCTCTTCCTCCAACCCGTGGGAGAGTTTTTTTCTAGTTTACACCTGTTCTGGCTGAGGAAATCATTTGGCTGAGAAATTTTGGTCTCCTATATTCCATCGATGAGTACTGGATTCGATCACACCCATCGGTTCATCAGACCTTCATTCATTTCCTTTATGTTTTCACGTGATTAACATCGCCTCCTTTCTGCTTCTATCTGGTAAGCAGATACAAACACTCTTAATTGGATTTATGCACCACCTTTTATTCCAGAAAGGATATATATATGCACCATTATTTTTTGTTAGAAGATTTTGCCTTCACACAGCACCAGTTATGTTTGATTGATGGACTGTCACCATTATATTTGAACTATTGTTTTTTTTTTATATAGACTTTATATATTAAGTCTATCTTTATCACAGCGCCACATCTTGGTTTTTGTATTATTTTCGTTTGCTGATCACAAATTGTGTTGGCCGCTTTTTTGTTTCACTTGTGTTATGTAATCAGCGCAGTTATTGTTCACCCTGGTGTACTCACTTTTGTTTCCAGCGGTTTAGAAATGAATGGCAGGTGTGTTGAGTTATTTTGAGGGGACAGCAAATGTACACTGTTTTACAAGCTGTACCCTCACTACTTTACATTGTAGCAAAGTGTAATATCTTCAGTGTTGTCACATGAAAAGATATAATAAAATATTTACAAAAATGTGAGGGGTGTACTCACTTTTGTGAGGTACTGTATACATGTAGGGATGACCCCCCCGGTTTGGTTTGCAGCAGAACATGCGAACTGGCAAAAAAATTGTTCGAACACCATTAAAGTCTATGGGACACGCATGTGAAAAATCAAAAGTGCTAAATTTAAAGGCTTATATGCAAGTTATTGCCATAAAAAGTGTTTGGGGACCTGGGTCCTGCCCCAGGGAACATGTATCAATGCAAAAAAACGTTTTAAAAACTGATGATCAGTTGATAATGCTTAAAATTAAACAATAAAAATGAAATATTCATTTAAATATCGTGCCTGGGGGTTGTCCTTAGTATGTCTGTAAAGTAGCGCATCTTTCCCATGTTTATAACAGTGCCACAGCAAAATGACATTTCTAAAGGAAAAGATTTAATTTAAAACTGCTCGCGGCTGTAATGTATTAATATACTGCCTGCACTGACTGAATATCGAGTAAACACTGAATATATAGTCTATGCTAAATGCATATGTGTATATATATATATATATATATATATATATATATATATATATATATACATATACACACTAGACTGACTGTAAATATATATCAAATACACTGCCACTAACTGAATAACCTGCCTGCTTAATCTAACTCAAGCTATCTCTCTGTCCACACCAACAACACTACACACGGCTGCTCTGTAAGCAGCCTTATATAGTGTGGGGCGTGGACTTAGTCCCCCTGAGCACCCTGCCTTTGGCCAATTATGGCTCTCTCAGCAGAGCATGCTGTGATTGGCCAAAGCATGCAGGTCAGGTGCATGCTTTGGCCAATCATCATACATCAATGCACTGCGACCTCGCAGTGCTTTATGGGCCATTCCGCGGCGCTCAAATTTTCTGCAAATGCCCCATATCTTCGGTTCGTTTTAGAGCAGACGAACACCTGACGTGGGCTCATCCTTATATATATATATATATATATATATATATATCCCTATATATATATATATATATATATATATATATATATATATATATTGTGACAGCACAGTTCCCTGTCCTAGTAAATGTCGCCCAGGGTTCTCAAATATGCAGGTTGAGGGGCTCCAGGGGTATTTAATGTGGAGGAATCTGTTTTATCAGTTTCCTCCAAAGTTTGTAAAATCCAGTTGGGGACCTGGAGCCTGGAGATTCCATAGCGTTATGGGTGGGACGGAATCTCCAATCCTGGGACCGGGTTTTGGGAACAGCCTGGAGTCTGGCTGGTTGATTGAGCAGGTGGATCCTGGGCTTATAGCAGAGTCAGGATTAGGGTTCTGGGCTCCACCCAGAGAGTGCAGGTGTGCACTAGTGAAAGCCAAAGACCCAAGTCTGAGGATCAGAGCAGTGAGGTGCTGCTTTCTAGAGAGACGCTGTGTGCTTTGAAGCTGTGTGCATCTAAGGAAACATATGAGAGCCTGAAGTGGAAGGCCTGAGCAGCAAGGAAGCGGAAAAGAGGTACAGTAGTTGTACAGGAACCTTGTTATATGGCCAAGAGGGCTGAAGTGTAAAGCCTAAGTGGCAATACTTCTGGAGAGAGCCAGGTGGCTTGGCATTTTCCATGTGTTATTGTTTTTTGGGAGAAAAACCCCTGTGTGGGCATCCAAGTGCATGAACTTTCCTTTTATTTTGTTCCTTTTCAATAAAAGTGGGCTACCATGCCCTTAAACTAAAGTTCCTGTTTGCTGTGAAGTTACTGAAAAGGCATCTACCACTGAGCTACACATCCCCCAATGTCACAAGTGGTGGAGAATGCGGGCAGAACTGGAGATCCCTGAAAAAAGTAAGTTCATCTATTTTATGAACTGTGTTTGTGTGCATGAGACAGCACAATCTGTGTGCAGCTGGGAAAAGCAATTTGCTTTAAAGAGACAGTGCTTAATTTTTTTCTGGACTGTACAAAGTTGTTCTGGAGTGACTTAGTATGGGGCGATCAAAGCTCCTAAAAGAAGCAAGGTTTGCTGAAATGAGAGACAGAGCTCTGTGGCTGGAGGGGTTGTTACCACCCGACGGAGCCCCATACAGGCCTGATCAGAGTTTTTCAAGGAGAAAAAGCGCTGGGGTTGTCTCTAGCAACACTGGTGCAATGAGTGCACAGGTGACTGTTGTTATGGAGAGTCCACCAGCATTTGAATCTGCAGTGGATTGGTGCAAGCGGCACCTGGCAGGAATTAACCAAGCTACAGAGGAAAGCAAGCCAACCCTCAGTGTAAGGAGAGAGGCTGATCAAAGGCTGAGGCCGAGAGTGGTTGCCCATAGCAACGCAGAGGAAGCCAGTCGGGCTGTCTCTGTACCATGGGCTATGTCTAATAAGGATCATGGCAAGTGGCTTAAGGAGGAGCCGATACATCATGTTGGAGAGAGCCAGCAAAGTTCTGCTGGGAGAGTGCGGTCTCCCATGACGACAGGAGTGAAAGTTGTGCCTGAATGGAGGAGCTGCAGTGGAGATTTGGCTCAGCGTCCCCACAGAGAGGCCTATGCATTCCAGCCAGCTGGGAATCACCAGGAGAGTATCGGAGAGTATCGCTTTGGAAATAAATCGTCCAGTACCATGCCTGGAATGTGGCCAGCTGGGGCATGGCGTGTTTTCTTGCCCTAGGTTATGGAATACAGCTGGAGATAATGTTGCTGAGAAAAAAAGTTTTGTCTGCAGGCCCAGATTCCTGTGAAAATATGTTCACCCCTAGCAACAAGGAGTTTCCTGTTGTGCCTGCAGGGGGTACTAAACAGTGGGAGATGCCTGCTGTAGTTTCCTCCCATGGCCACCAGGGAAAGTTGGCCAGTAAATGTGCAGCAGAGGACTGGTTCATAAGACAACGTACTCAAATGAAGATGGTGACCCCAACTACTGCGGTGGGTAAGACTGTCTTTAATGAAATGATGGCTGGAACTGCTGATTTCATGGATAAAAGGACTGGTTACGAGACTGTCCATGATGATGTGAGAGTGACCCCAGTTAGTGGGGCCACTGAATGTGCGCTTGAGAATGACTTTTCCCTATACAGTGGGACTGCAGGGGTTAAAGTCCAAACAGAACCTGTGTTGATGACTAAAAGTGTTGTGTCTAATGTCTGTCAGTCTCAAGTTGGCAGTGGGCTAGGACAGCCTGCAAAAGCTAAAAATGCTATAAGTGTTACTATTAATGAAAAGTTTGCTGCTGTTGGGAAAACCCCAGGTTCTTTCAGAGCAAACGTTATTACAAATGGGCTGTTGCCTGTAGCAACTGGTGGTAAGACAGCACAGTTGTCCTCAGAAATCTCCAGGGCACTTCATGTATTGGAGTCGGAGGTTGCCCTGGACAACTGCGATGTCACTCTGGTGGGACAGAGTGGAACTGTACCGTGTAATAGTAATGTGTTAGTGCAAGCTGTTAGTACTAAAAATGTGCAGGTAAATGGTGGGTTAACACAACCTGTGAAAAATGCAAAGGTGCGTGAGGTTTATGAAGCGCCAGCCGAGCAAGGTGGTGAATATGGTGTATTGCAATCTGCTGTGTTAAAACCTGTGTTACCACAGTCTGACATGATTTACAATGACTGGTGTAATGAGTCTGCAGCTAAGCCAGTCTGTTCTTATGTGTCTCCTTGGGCAGATGGATCAGTGCTGAGTACGGCTGAAGGGAGCACACAAACAATAGATTAGTTGGGGTAAAAATCTTGTCTCCCTGATAGATAAGGCTTTTATGCACAAAAATAAGGTGGACACGGTTTCTGCTGTGCCAGCAGGAGGGACTGCAGAACAGCTTGTACCTGAGGGCGCGGTGGCTGCTGCAGGGGTTAACCATCGTGAGCAGGATGAACCAAATAAGGTCGAGCGCACAGCAGAGACATTGTCCGTGACCCACAAAACTGAGGTTGACATGGAGTGTCAAAGTGACGTCACTGGTAATGTTCTGGAGCAGTTCACTGATGCTGAGCCTGAGAAGTTGGGTATGAGTCTAACACCTGGTAGCGCTCTGGTAGAGCACCAGGCTGTGTTTACCTCCAGCTGGGAGGAGGTTCCGTTAACCGTTGCAACTTTTCAAGTCTCAGCAAGTCTCTGCATCCCCAGTGTCATGAAAGTCCCCAGGAAGGACTTGGGTCTGGAATCAAGGGCCTGGTTTATAACCAAAGCATTAAAAGAGATGCTTGAACTTTGGGTTGTACAGCCAATCTATACTAGTTTGTCTCCTCCACAGTTTGACGGTCTGGTACTGCGGAGTACCACTAGGTGGAGCACTGAATGGCAGGCTGTACAGAACAAAGAACAGGACAGGAATGGTTTATTCCTGAATTTGTTACTTTTGTTAAAAGTTGCCACTGTGTATTCTGCTGGATTACGTCCAGAAGAAATATTATTTGAAAGAGACTTTGGAGAAATGGAAAATAAGCCTAAAATGTCTATGGTTTCACCTCCTAACAGCCAGATGGGAATCATTTCTGCTGCTTTGGTCCAAGGTGGTGCTGGTCAGTTGTCGGTAAAGGGCGCGTATACTGCACCAGTGGAAAAACCACATGAGAAGGAAGGGCCAAGTGTGGACCCGAAAGCAGCAGAGATCTTCACCAGGGCTAAAACGAAGGTGGTTAAAGAGACTGGGGTCCCCAGTCCAATATTTGGTTTAGGTGACAAACCTAATGAGGTCCCCGAGACAGGGGAATGGATAAGGAGTGTGGTAAAAATTGTGTGTGGATCGGATGAGAGCTTGTCTGTTCAGGTGGATAAAAATACAGATGGCATCAGAACAGGTCAAGTGTTAGGACAGCTGCCTGCAGAGTGGGCGAACCCAGGGGAGGTGACGTCCTGTGAGGTTCCCGTGGGCGATGACGGCCCTCCAGTATGGATGCCCTCTGCAGACTCTGCCCTAGCAAATGCTGGAGAAAAAGGCATTGACATGTGCAACATTGAGAGGTCTAATGTTGGTTTGAATATGTCTGTCAATGATTAACCAAGTAATGTGTTAATGGTACATGATGATGTGGTGTCCAAAGGTACAGGTAAACCTGGTAAACAATTAGTGAATGCCAAGTCCAGTACCAGAAATAAGAGGAGGGGTCCCGTTAAAAACACCATAGAAATAGGCCCCCTACAGTCTCAGAACAGTAATGCTGAGAGATGTTTTGGGAAACCAGGAAACTTGAAGTGTGGAGGCAGAAGGGTTGGTAGAAAGACCAGGGGTACCCTGTTAAAATTTCAGGAGAGAACACCCATCTTTCTTTCATAACTCATACAAGCAAGCCTTTTATACTTTATATGAATCCAAATGCAGAGGAGTAGCCATCTTCTTGCACAATTCTTTCCCTTTGGAAGTCCAACAGGTCTATAGGGATCCTGATAGTAGGTTTCTTATAATCAAGGGACTTATAGCTGGGCGGGAACTTACTATTGCCAATGTCTATGCCCCCAATGTCGCACAGGCGACTTTTTTTTCCACCTTCTTCAAGACTCTTGAGAAATATGCCTCCACCCACATGTTTGTTGTGGGAGATTTCAACCTTGTAGCGCACCCACAATTAGACAGAAGCTCCCCCTCTCAACTCAACTCAGCTTTCCCTAAATCATTATCCAAGGCACTTCAGTCATTTCAACTATCAGACACTTGGAGAGCTCATAACATAGGGGCGAAAGATTTCACCTTTCACTCCCACCCCCATAACTCTTTTGCCAGATTAGACTATGTATTTTGCACACCTATCATTCTGGCCAACTCCACACATTCTGAGATCCGCCTTTGCCCCTGGTCTGATCACAACATGGTCGCCATGTACACCACACTTATTGGCCTTTCTGAGACTCCATACACATGGAGGTTGAATGACTCCCTCTTAACTGACCCTATAATACGTCAAGAAATCTCCACCGCTCTTCTAGAATATTTTACCATCAACGCTACCCCAGACATTTCCCCTGGCACCTTGTGGATGGCCCATAAGGCTGTACTACGTGGCCGCCTTATTAGCATTGCATCGAGACGCAACAAAGAAAGGTGGCAACAAATTTTCACGCTGACGAAAGAACTAGATGCCCTACACAAAACCCAAATAGGGAACCCCTCTCAGGCAAACGCTCTCTTAGTTGACCAAAAGAGACTAGAATTGGATACCCTCTTGTCAGCCAAAACCGAAAAATCTCTAAGATGGTCCAAATTCCTTCTCCATAGCAACACGGCTTCGGCCATGTTTGCCCGTAAACGAAACCACACACTACGCCCCCCACATGTTTATAAGCTTTGCAACTCATCAGGGAGAATTGTTTCCCATCCCAAAGAGGTCCTTAATGTCTTTGAAGACTTCTACTCCAATCTCCTCTCGAACCCCCCTCCGTACCCCGCCCAACCCTCTCGGGAATGGCTGGACTCCTTACCCCTATCTTCTCTGTCCGATTCACAGACCAAAATTTTGAACGCTCCCTTTACTGAAGAGGAGCTACTGGGCGTTATTAAATCCCCGAAATGCTCTGTAGCCCCTGGCCCGGATGGTTTCACAGCCAGTTACTATAAACATTATGCCCCTATATTACTTCCACGCCTCACTAATATGGTCAACAAGATCCTCAAAGGTGAACATTTCCCCCCTGAAATGACCTTAGCCAACATGTCTCTACTTCCCAAACCACTGAAAGACCACTCCCTCCCCCAGAACTATAGACCAATCTCGGTCATTAATAACGACCTTAAAATCTTTAGCCGAGCCCTAGCTGACAGATTAGCTTCCATCATTGAAACTCTAACCTCACCCGACCAATCTGGTTTCATACCCAATAGACTCATCACGGATAATATTCGCTTGACTTTAAATGTCCTCCAAGATGCTAATTTACGTAAACAACAAGTTATTCTCCTGAGCTTAGACATTAACAAAGCGTTCGACAGCGTACTATGGCCTTACCTACTTGCAGTGTTACAAAGACTTGGTTTCAGGGATGAATTCTTGCTAGGGGTACAAGCCCTATACCACAACTCACAAACGAGAATCAAAATTCCGGGCTGCAGCTCTGGATTTTTCACACTGGGCAGGGGCACCCGCCAGGGATGCCTCCTATCTCCCCTTATATTTGCCCTAGCTCTGGAACCCCTTGCCGCAGCTATTAAAAGACACCCTGATATTTCAGGTTACCAGATGGCTTCCTCCACATCACATCTATGTATGTATGCGGATGACGTTATGCTTTTTCTTTCCAAACCCCACATCTCCCTGCCCAACCTATTTGACTTACTATCCCGTTTCGCCTCCATTTCTGGGCTTACAGTGAATATGTCAAAATCCACGGCACTCCCAATCAACATCCCCCCTGCTCGGTGTGAGACCCTCCAGAGCTCCTTCCCCCTGCAATGGTCTACCAACAAAATACCCTATTTGGGTATCTATATCACACCGCATCGGTCTTCTATCTTTGCAGCGAATTACCCAGCATGTGTGTCCCGACTCCGCAATATGCTCAGACTATGGAGCACGTACCATATCTCGTTTTTTGGGAGAATCACGGCAATCAAAATTACCCTCTTACCCAAGCTTCTTTTTCTCTTTAGAGCTCTACCAGTTCTTATCCCTAAAACATTCATAGACAAATTACAGCAGGATATTCATAAATTTATCTGGCAGAACAAGAGGCCGAGATTCTCCAAACATGTCCTTTTCAACCCACAAACAAATGGTGGACTAGGTCTACCAAACCTCTGGCTCTATTACCTGGCTGCCGGCTTTTCCCAAATTGCACAATGGAATATCCCTAACTCTAAAGTACCCTGGGTAGATTTTGAAGCGCATTCCATTGCTCCCTACAGGCTTTCTACTATTCTTTGGTCCCCCTCCAAACTAGTCTATAAACTTATCTCCCTCAACTCCCTAGTTGCCCATTCTCTAATCCTATGGTATCGATACAAGCACAAACTAGACCTAGTGACCCCTGCACCCCGAGGTTCCTCCTTTTTAGGAGAACCCTTATTCAACTTAGCTTTCCATAACCCTGAAGGTTTCTCCTGGTGGATCGCTAACTCTATGGTCACATTAGCGGACCTACAATTTGGTAACACCTTTGCCTCATTTGACCTTCTACGCACACATAAACAGATTCCATTAAGGGAACATTTCCGTTATATGCAAATTAGGCACTTTTACATCTCCCACTTTGCTCTTACCCCTTCATCTCCCCCTTCTATGTTTGAACAGATTTGCCGTGACTCCCCCAGAGGAAAGGGTCTTATCTCTTCCCTTTACAAATCAGCATTAACTGCAGTTTTCCCTGGGGTTATTCCCTATAAGCACAAATGGGAGACGGATTGTAACGAAATCTTTGACTCAGAGGACTGGGACACCATGCTAACCAATTTGCGCAAAGCCTCTAAATCCTTGGCTGTTAGGGAAACAGCATACAAAGTATTAACCAGATGGTATTATACCCCATCCAGACTTCATTCCATCTTCCCCGGGGCCTCTGATCTTTGCTTCAGAGGGTGTCAGCTTCCGGGCACTTTTATGCACATATTTTGGGACTGCCCCCAACTTACCCACACTTGGAACTCAGTGAAGGCTATGGCATCTGCTATAGCAGGTACTCCGGTACAACTTACTCCAGCTATGGGCCTTCTCGGAGCATCTATTCCTGGGATGCTTCGCTCAGAGGAATGCCTCATCCACACTGCTTGCATAGCCACCTTATGGGCTATTGCCCTACACTGGAAAGCCCCTACTGTACCTACCGCCTCCATCCTTCATAGGATGGACGCCATTATGTTAATGGAGAGAATTCTTTGTACATTGAATGATAGGATGCATCTATTTGACCAAAGATGGTCGCCCTGGAAATCTTATAGACAAAACCTATTACCACAATTATAAGTGCTGTACTTGATCTTATCCTGCTCTAGACCATAGTGCGCTGCCATACTACCTCACCCCTAAATCTACAATGGGTAACCATTTTTCCTACAGTAATCTTGTTGTGTACGACTATTTTTCTCGAATGCTTCATGGTTTATTTTTGTGTTTCTGTTTTTCTTCTCTTTTTTTTGTTTTTTTTTGTGTGTCATTTGCATTGACGTTAATATTTTGACCCTCAGACATGTATTATGCATAATACCTATTGTCAATTGTTTGTATTATTTTATTGTATTTTCAATAAAAAACGTTTGTATTAAAATTTCAGGAGAGTAAGTCCTTATGGAAAGGCACCCGGAAGAAGAGTCAGGAAGGTCTTAAAACCCATAGCAGAGTGACAGGGGGACAAAGAGAGCGACACCAATGGAAGTGGTGGGTTGAGTTCCCCTTTAGAAGTGAGGTTGGACAGGGTTTGACTTCCGTAAGCTGTAGTTGGCATATAGGTGCCAAAAGGAAACTATGTGTTTTGCCCTCTGGTTCGAAACAAGGGGGAGGGATATGTGACAGTACAGTTCCCTGTCCTAGTAAATGTCGCCCAGGGTTCTCAAATATGTAGGTTGAGGGGCTCCAGGGGTATTTAATGTGGAGGAATCTGTTTTATCAGTTTCCTCCAAAGTTTGTAAAATCCAGTTGGGGACCTGGAGCCTGGAGATTCCATAGCGTTATGGGTGGGACGGAATCTCCAATCCTGGGACCGGGTTTTGGGAACAGCCTGGAGTCTGGCTGGTTGATTGAGCAGGTGGATCCTGGGCTTATAGCAGAGTCAGGATTAGGGTTCTGGGCTCCACCCAGAGAGTGCAGGTGTGCACTAGTGAAAGCCAAAGACCCAAGTCTGAGGATCAGAGCAGTGAGGTGCTGCTTTCTAGAGAGACGCTGTGTGCTTTGAAGCTGTGTGCATCTAAGGAAACATATGAGAGCCTGAAGTGGAAGGCCTGAGCAGCAAGGAAGCTGAAAAGAGGTACAGTAGTTGTACAGGAACCTTGTTATATGGCCAAGAGGGCTGAAGTGTAAAGCCTAAGTGGCAATACTTCTGGAGAGAGCCAGGTGGCTTGGCATTTTCCATGTGTTATTGTTTTTTGGGAGAAAAACCCCTGTGTGGGCATCCAAGTGCATGAACTTTCCTTTTATTTTGTTCCTTTTCAATAAAAGTGGGCTACCATGCCCTTAAACTAAAGTTCCTGTTTGCTGTGAAGTTACTGAAAAGGCATCTACCACTGAGCTAGACATCCCCCAATGTCACAATATATATATATATATATATATATATATATATATATATATATATATATATATATATATATATATATATAGTGTATATTTATTCTGTAACATTCTGTCAATTATGTAATAATGAATATATAGCCACATATAGTCCAGTGACTATGGTTTAATGCATAGTCATGTTGGTATACAGTTTCAACTGTATGTCGTTTCATATGAGTTCAAACTTTTATGCCAATACTAAAGAGTTCTGCCACCAATCTAATATGCAAATATAAATATTAACATCTGCTTTACAGTCAAATATGAACAGCTTTTATTTTGCTCAATGTAAACATTATATTTTGCCTAGTCTAAAGATCTACATCCAGTGCTTAGTTAGGATCTGCTTTAAAAACCCATCTATAGGGTTCATAGCCTGTTGCCCAGTCTAATACAATTATCAACATCTGGAGACCATCCTCTTATACAAAATCTTCCTCTGGGGCCTATTTAATTTACATAGTCTGGTGCTCAATGCTATGGTTCTCTCATACCTTGTGTCGAACTGAATATACAAAGCCTTGATCGCTTTCCAGTCTAGCTTACACATTTTTTGTCTAATTGTGCCTTGTTTAGTGTCTTTTAATGATGTGTGTGTTATGTCTAGCTCAAGTTCTACATAAGGGAGAAGTTTAAAGTAACGAAATTACAATGACAAAGAAAATGCATCATATGTTGACCAAGGAATATAAGGTTTGTTAGAGGAACAAATGAGCACCATGTTGCAAGAACTGGTCCCTTTGATTTTCTGGTCTTCCTTCATCAAAATGCCCCTATAAACACTGATAAACAAAAACATGAGTGGTTACAGGAACCCCCATGAAATAAATTCTCTTTCCATGCCTTTTTATAAGATCTAAACATCACTGAACATTTGTGGAAAGTTTAGGAGGCAAAGATACCAAATGTGATTACTACCTCCCATATCTCTCTTAAATGAATTATACAAGATGCCAATACACAGAGTTTGGGACTGGTCAGGCAGCATGTCTAGAGGGACTGGAGCTGTTTTTAAGACAAAAGGTAGCCCTGTTCCTGAATCTGATTACTATATTGTCAGGTATTCTGTCTGTCTAACCCCTGTATCTCACAGTGTTGGCAAAAGTGCCTGCACGCTATGAGGACATTACTGCTGTAACCCATTTAATGGATAATTCATTTTGGCTAATGCTATAACCACATGTCCTGTAAACATGCACTATTACTGATCCTTGAGAAAACTCAGGTCATAAACGTAGAGATATTGGGCTGTGTCCAAAGTAAGCGTTAAAGTTTATCTGCACTGGACCCATACAGTCAAGAAAAAAGATATATTGTATAAAATGATGATTCAGTGCTACCATGGAATATATGTTTATATTTTGTGAGACAGAAGAATGCCAGAATATAGAGAATTACAAAGACTGTTTAGACACACTAGGGAAAAACAAGCTTTAACGTGATGAAGTGGATCAACTACAAGGAGCTTTTCAGTTTTCCCTTGACCTTAACAGGGATGAATTGCATGTTTTCCATATGTGAGAGGGAAAAATGATGAGAGTGTTTAGAGTAGGGTGGAGTCATCAAAAAGAACTGTAAATATAGTGTGCTTGAATGTTTAAATTAAGGGATTTTAATGCAACTATAGTATATGGTTTGCACAAATAATATGCTAATGACAAAAAGGCCAGACTGAGTCATTGAGAAAATTACTTGAAATATTGCTGAGTTTCTTTTTGCATGACAGGAACACCAAAGCATATATTATTGTTCGTAAACAATATTTTGATGGCTGGCAACATCTGTATGTTTTAGGGCTATAAAAGAGAAAGATCTACTGAAAATATCATGTGGTATTAAATATATTGGTGAAAGCAAAGCATTTAAGTTGTGGCATTATTAGGGATTTGTTTTAGAACTAGTGTGCCCTAGTACACACACCTACAGTACTACCATGTTACTATCGCCATTAACACCTTTATACCCTTTAGTGCTCTAGTGCTCCCTTTGAGTTTTCCGGCTCCCTTGCACAGACCATCTAAATTTCTTCACTTTGTATTAATATTATTACTTACACTTACATGTCATACTTTCATACTCAGTTCCTACATTGCCCATTCTCCTATACTACTTCTTGTGCCCCCCACAAAATGTGTTTTTACATAGGAGAAATATAATAATGAGGTAAAAAAAATTGGATTTTTCTTACACATGATTGGATAAAGGATGTCAGTGCAGCTTCTCCTCTTCACTAAATTAGGAAAAATTCCCTTGCAAAGGGAACATGCTTTACACCTTTAGAAAATAAGCCATAATGTATTGGTTTGACACAAGTCGATTTTACTATTAAAACATTTACCTTTCATCTTGCGCAGACCTTACTTTTACAGTGTGCTTGGCTATTTACCACTATTGATACTCACATTTCACTTCACATGTGGATGCAAATCTGATGTACAAAATAGTCATGTATATTGGAAAGGTGAGTCTATGGATGGAGGGTAAAAGGTGGAAAATCAACACCAAGTTCAATTAAGTGAACTTACATAGGACGCATTAAGGTGAAAAAACACAAGGGTTTAAAACCCCTTTAAGTATGGTATATCAGGGTGTTAAAAACCATGTTGTCAAGTTGGATTACATAATGGTTATCTATTGTGAATGACAGTGATTAGGCATTACACCCATTATTTTAAATACTGCACAGCTGCATCAGACATTACAATACCAGGTTTTTAATGATTCCATGAATTGGAATTGCTATTGCTATAATAGGGATTGCTACAATAGGGATTGCTATAATATAGAATAATGTATAAAAAAACATTACTGAAAAATCCTTTAATGACAGCATAACATCATCATTATGTCTGTGTAAAATGGGGTGTGGGATTCAACCACTGGAGTGTCCTATAGATATAAGTTGCTGGAAAAAAAATATCAGTTCTAAGTAAAGACAGACTTATCTTAAATGTGGCAGATAACTGGCCAGTAGAAATGCGCTAAACTGCCCTTGGTTTGGTGTAATCAGGATTTGCTATCCATGGTGTAGGCTAATGGACAAAGGGTTGTCAAAAATAACACAGGGGACAGGCACTGCTCTGTGGAAAGTCCATTCTGCTAGGAGTAGTTCTTTTTTTATTTCTATTTTTTTTTTTTTTTTTTAAGCACTGACATTTACAACGGAAAAAAAGTATTTTCAATTGCTGGGAAATTACAATTCCCTCCAGGCTTCTTTTTTTTTAAGGAAAGAATGGCACATAGACCTCCCCCCTTTTGAGCAAGAAAAATAGGGTTTGGGACTTTATATGAGGTAGATCTAGCATGGCTAAAAGATGAGTCAATGTAACAAGACATTTTTTTATTCATTAAAAATATATGAGTAATATGAGTACCGTATATACTCGAGTATAGGCCGTCCCGAAAATATAAGCCGAGGCACCTAATTTACCACAAAAAATTGGGAAAACGTATTGACTCGACTATAAGCCGAGGGTGAGAAATGCAGCAGCTACTGTAAGTGGAAAAGAGGGTCAACAATGCCCATCTGCAGCTTCATACCTCCCTGTGTCCATTTCATACCTCCCTGTGTCCATTTCATACCTCCCTGTGTCCATTTCATACCTTCCCTGTGTCCATTTCATACCTTCCCTGTGTCCATTTCATACCTTCCCTGTGTCCATTGCATACCTTCCCTGTGTCCATTGCATATCTCCCTGTGTCCATTGCATATCTCCCTGTGTCCATTGCATGCCTTCCCTGTGTCCATTGCATGCCTTCCCCGTGTCCATTGCATGCCTTCCCTGTGCCTATTGCAGCCTCCCTGTGTCCATTGCAGCCCTTCCCTGTGTCCATTGCAGCCCTTCCCTGTGTCCATTGCAGCCTCAGTGTGCCGATCTGCCTACCTGATCATCCCGTCTCATGCAGTCAGACGGCGGCCATTCCAGTGTACAAAAGCCGCGCCTCCTCCTTATCCTTGTCTGTGATAGGCTGAACACTCAGTTTACCAGCAGTCATTGTTCATTTTTCCGCCTATCACGGACATCCTCGTCCATGGGATGAGGACGAGAGGACGTCCGTGATAGGCAGAACACTGAACACTGACTCACTGCTGGGAAACTGAGTGTTCCCCTATCACGGACGAGGACAAGGAGGAGGCGCGGCTTTTGTACACTGGTCGGCTGCCGTCTGAACATTACACACGGGCTGATCAGGTAGGCAGGTGGCAGTGACTCGAGTATAAGCCGAGGGGGGCACTTTCAGCACAAAAAAATGTGCTGAAAAACTCGGCTTATACTCGAGTATATACGGTACATAGTAAATAAGCATTACAATCACATATTATTGACCAGATATTCATAAAAACAATCACAGCAACTTGGAGATGACATATTGAGGTATCAGACAATTGTCCACAGTATAGACTATAGAGTGTGTGTGTATATATATATATATATATATATATATATATATATATATATATATATAGAGTATAGTAAGAATCGCTTGAAAAGCAGCATAGTGGGACAGCTTGGTAGTGGATTAAATAAAACCATCTAAAAAGAAAATGGTGCATCAAAATTGGCCCGACGCACGTTTTATGGTTTCTTACCACATCATCAGGTGCGAGTGCACCAATGTCTGTAAAAAAGCATAAATAAACGATATGGTCCAAAGTTACACCCAAACACAAGGGAGACTATATATGTAAAGGAGGGGAGAAATTAACTCATCCCTACTTACATGTCAATTAAGTGAGGGGTCTGTATGCTGTTTTTTTTTTTTTTTTTTTAAGACGCCAGCAATGAAGTTTCATTTGTCGGCAATTTAAATGGTATCGTTTGTTTTCTTTGTAAATGTCACTTTGCTGTAGCACACCCTACAGCAAGAATGAAAAATTGTGCATAGAGTCTCCCCAAATGCATACCAGACTTTTTGAGTCTGGTAAGGATTTTAAGGGGGCACCTTATGCAAAAAACAAGTGTCAGGTCTCCCAAGAAATCCATTCCAGACCCTTTGGGTCTGGTATGGATTATGAGAGGGACTCCATGCAAATAAAACGTGTGCGGTCCCCATAAACATCAATACTAGACCCTTAACCCAAGCATGTAGCCTGGCTGACCAGGAAAGGGGGCCATACTTTTTACAGGTCACATACCCTCAACAAAGGGGGTTCCTTGCTAGGAGGGACCCACCATGCAAAGTACCTTGTCCCAGTGAAGGAAGTGAACTAAACACAGGAGATTATCCCAGCTGGATCGGCTCCATGATCTGGCCAAATTATGTACATGGATTCAACGTTGTGAGAACGGGAATCGAGTGTGGAGAGTGTTATCCATCCTGCTTTCAGTCTGCTATATTTGCTGGTGTCTGGTCATTTATGGCGGTTTGAGGTATTCCTCTTCCATGCAATGCTTATTTGACCCCTGTAATAAGGGTCCAAAGAGGAGGGTAAAGACAGTGTGTCTCGATGCCGGTGGTGGTGATTCTCTCCTATATGATTTTCTGCTGTACCCTATGGACCTTATCATTTACATTTTCAACTGATGATCAGAAGGGGTCTATGGACATTTCTTAGCGCTGTACCTATTCTATATATATTGCATTATTGTTGTTCCCCAATACTGCGCCGGCTGCTCGTCCTGTTATTACTTTTCTAGTTTTAGATTTATCTAGCGCAGCAGGCACCCACTTCTAACCTTGTCCCAGTGCTGATAATGACAAGGGCCTCTTCTCCACAACTCTGTCACACCTAGAAATAAAAGTAAATCTAAAAAAAAAATCCTAAAAATGTCCCTCATTGTAATTCCTTTATCAATCACAATGCCCGGTGACTGCCAAAAAATAAAAATAAACCTGACCCAGCACAAAATATTGATTCCAATGGTACTACTAGCTAAATTACATCTTCCAGACTGTCATCAGCTCAATAGAGGGATGGGTGAACAAGGTGGTGACATAATTTTTGTCATCATGTCATTGCCCAAATAAGGCTAGTGGCCATATTTGGGCAGTGATGTCACATCTATCCCCACCCATTTGCTTACATGGCCAGAGTTTCCCTAAGGACAAAGCAAGAACAATAATCCATAATCCATTGCTTCCTTAGCAATTATTGACAACAGGAATCTTCTGCCAAAAAGGAGCCAAACAAGCATAAGTATTGATCTGAAGACCTGAACATCCAAACTTTGGTCTGCAACCTAGGTTTGGACAGAGCCTTTGGTTCATCTCTATTGCATAACTTTCGTGCTTCATAGAATTACTGATGATAATAATACAGAGGCAGTAAAGCCTCATTAACAACTATGTACACACTTTTTTCCAGGTGAGTCAAGGCAGTCCATTAATGTTTAATGGTCCTATACAGCATACATTAACATGAGCTGCACTAAGCCAATCTATTCACACCTATATACATGTTACCATGCCGTTTTATTCGTGCTGCATAAAGGTCACCTAATCACTTTGAATGGGCATTTAATTGGCATTATTTTTGGCAAACATAGCACATCAAAATACACAGTGATTTCACATCTGTATGTTGTGTTGCACTGAATGGCAGATGCATTGCTTTTCACTGTATATGTACATTCCTTTACACTGTATATGTGTATGTTAGAGGTGGCATTCATGATAAATGGTAACGCCTCACAATGCACATGAACCATGCATTGTGGTGCATGTGTATAAAGGGGTGAAGAAAGCTATGGTGCCATATCACAATGATGATCCTATTATTGGCATGAATCTAATATTAGCAGAATGTCTTCCGCATGTGTCACTCCCTCGCTGGCTGGAGAAGTGAAGTTGTGCTTTCATGCAGGCAACTTATTCTCCAACCCTTTCACTGCCAAAGCAGTTTTTGCAATTATTTTGCACATTTAAGGCCTGAAGTTAAAAAACTTAGTTAACAAACTGCATATATTATGTGAAAAAAACACTAAAGTATATAGAAACCCAAAGGTTAAGCCTTAAAACTGTGCACAGCAGTGAAACATTGACAATAACAAAAAACAAGCACAGATCATGCTTGATCAGCTTCATCCCTGGCCACAGCAGCCAGGGAATAACTGTTCTGAACCCGGAAGTGATATAATACACTTAACTTTTGGATTTATTAATTGGAGGGAGGATCAGCAAGCAGATGTTTGCTGAGACCCCTCTGATCTACTCAGTGACACCAACCATGCCCATTCCAGATCTGCAGGTGGGACAGTGGAATGTATAGCGAGAGGAACAGTACATTTCAGTGCCTGAGGAAGTGATGGGGGTGCTGTAAATAAAGCTGATAGTTGGCTTCACAAATACACACACACACACACACACTTGTGTGTAAATACCCCCACTGTCAACATACAATATATATCTGTGCCAGCCAAAGGGTTAAATTATTTTTGGCAAGGAACCAGTGATGCCACTCTGCCAATGTTGGTGAGGGGGTGACACACACAAAGCAGGTATGTGTTCTCTCTGTGTTTTCTAGGAATCTGTCACTGGCATTTTTTTTTTCTAGCAACAGGATCGCTGGTACTAATTGCCACTAAAGGTTTCAATACTTTCTGGGAAGTAAACAATATATAAACATCCATTCCAAAACCACAGTTTAACTCAACAAGTTGTTAATTATTTGCATACAGTTCTTAATATTACCATTAATATTTTCCTAAATCAGTTATGGAATAAAGACTTAACCAACTTCCTAATTTGTTCTTTTGTATCAACATTTTTTAAATAATCCTTTAAATAAAATGAATATGTTTTTGCATTGACTAACAGTGTAATTTTTTTATTGCAAACCCATGATAAGTAATACGCAGAATTTTACTCATGATATTACAATTACTGACCTCTAGCCACTTGCCGACTGCTCACAGTACATTTACGTCATTACTTTGTCGTTAACTACCGTTGTTATGACAAGATAAAAGTGGTCCCAGTGGCGGATTTGTCACGGAATCACTTTTAGAGGTGGCATGAGAGGTGCCCCCCACTCTCATTGCTTACAGGTTGACTCCGAGCTTACTGGAGCCGTCGGCCTGATTCCTCTGATGCTTGGGCAGGAAGTTGAGTGAGGGCAAGCTAGCCCTCACACGGCTTTATGCCCTTGGAGGACCAGAGCGATGTCTGATGGCACTTCCGCCTCCCTGTCTTTTTTTTTTTTTGCTTTTAGGGGAAAAATTCGAGATTTCTGTTCTTTTTGGGGAACTGTCATGCTTATTTCTATTACAAGAAATGTTTACATTCCTTACAATAAATAAAAGTTAGGTATACACGCGTTAGAACTACACCTGTCTATACTCTTTGTCGTCTTTTGTACATTTGAGCCAATTCTCCCCCATTAAAAATATTCTCATGCTGGCCAGTTTTGGTCTCCTAATTCTTAATGATAGTTTAATAAAAATTTGCACAGAATTGAGCAGAATTTTTTTTTGTATCTGCATAAACAGTTATAGCCTCACCAAACTACTAACCAATTTCTATCTGCTGGTCAAAGTGGGCCAATTACCCATCAATAAAAAAATATAACGCACTGTCACTGCTACAGCTACCTAAAAAAGGCCTTTTTTTCAAACTGAAACTGAAATTCAGTTTTTGTTGTATGCGAGCCAAGCTAAAAAACACATATAGATAAATATGCACTGCGAGAGTACGCTGTCACTGAGTTTGTCCATGAAACTTCCAGAGTCAAAAATCGAAAGATTAAACATTTATTTATACCGAAATTCATAGCGCTCCCCTTAATTTTCTCTACAGACATGCTACATCGGTGGTCAGGAAAGGAAGAGAAGCAAGTATGTGACCATCCCCTCCTCTACCATATTAGGTAACATGCCTTTCAACATTGGGGGGGCGCCTTGCTTTTGCAGTGTTCAGGGACAACCCTTTGTCCCCCCAAAGAGGAGGTAGGGTAAATAAGAAGATCATAGCGGAATTTGGAAACCCCCTTTATAAAAAGAATGTGAGCCGATATCCACCCCTACTAGGGAATTAGTACAGGGGTACATTAGTGAACCTTACCCATTCCTGTAAAAATAAATAATAATAAAATAAGCACATACTAAATTAAAAACCCTTTCTTTGCATTAAAACAAAAACACATACTTACCTTTTTCTAAAAAAAATTTGTATAATGACTCACAGAAATAAATCCAGCATCACAACTATAGATGAACCAAATATACCTGGGCTTTAGTTCTGGGCAGGTTTGTCAAACATTACTAAAGTCTGAGTACCAATTTGAACCCCATTGAAGTCAATGGGGATCAAATGTTAAAAAGAACAGTAATGGCCATTTCATATGATAATAAACCAAAGCACAAAAATGTAAATTATGTTTGGTGGCATTTGGCAGTGCATTTAGTAATGCTTAACCACTTAACAACCACCCTATAACAGATTTACTGCTACAGGGCAGCCATTCTGTGCAGAACCACGTATATATGTGTGATTCTGCACTTCTGGGAAGGGGGCGTACTTGCCGCTTCTGCTATGATTAGTCACAGCAGAAGCCGATCAGCGGGTGTCGGCCAATGGATGTCTGCCTGAACCCGCTGAGGCTGGATGGAGCTCTGCCTATGCAAACAAGGTAGAGCTCCATCTTGACAAGGGGGAAGTGCTGGATTTTCTTCCCCTGCAAAGCAGGGAAAGAAAATCTATCACATCCCTTAGTAAAAGCACCACACAAAGTACACAAAAACACTGGCTAGGCACACATTTAACCCTTTGACCCTCAGTTAGTGTCAGAATGTCCACCGCAATATCACAGTCCCACTATAAGTTGCTGATCGGCACCATTACTAGTCTAAAAAAATTCATACAAATTCCAGTATTTACCATAGTTTGTAGACTCTATAACTTTTGCGTAAACCAATCAATATACACCTATTGGGATTTGTTTAACCACTTTAGCACCGGTCCATTTGGCTGGCCAAAGACCAGAGCACCTTTTGTGATTCGGCACTGTGTCGCTTTAAATGACAATTGCGAGGTCATGCAACGTGGCTCCCAAACAAAATTGACGTCCTATTTTCCCCACAAATAGAGCTTTCTTTTGGTTGTAAATGATCACCTCTGCAGTTTTTATTTTTTGCGCTATAAACAAATATTTTTTACTTTTGCTATAATAAATAACCCCAAAAAATATCAAAACATTTTTCCCTCGGTTTAGGCCGATACGTATTCTTCTACATATTTTTGGTTAAAAAAATAAATAAATCGCAATAAGCGATTCGTTTGCGCAAAAGTTATAGCATCTACAAAATAGGGGATAGTTTTATGGCATTTTTATTAATACATTTTTTTTAACTAGTAATTGCGGCGATCAGCGAATTTTATCATGACTGCGACATTATGGCGGACAGATCAGACACTTTTGGTGCTATTTTGGGACCATTCACATTCATACAGCGATCAGTGTGATTAAAAATGCATTGATTACTGTGTAAATGTGACTGGCAGTAAAGGGGTTAACCAGGAGGGGGCGCTGAAGGGGTTAAGTTACTCCTAGGGATGTGTTATAACTGTAGGGGAGATGGGCTACGTGTGTCACGACACTGATCACCGCTCCCGATCACAGGGAGCTGTGATCAGTGTCCTGTCACTAGGAAGAATGGGAAAATGCTTGTTTACATCAGCATTTTCCCGTTCTTCCTGTCCGTGAGACGATCGTGGGGACCTGCGATCACGCACGGAGCAATCACGCGCGGAGGGCAAAGTACAAGTACGTTAATATGCCTGTACGTGCCATTCTGCCGACGTATATCGGCGTGATTAACAAAAATATGTAGCAAAATACATATAGGTGTAAATTTATGAAGACATTTGATTTGTTACATTTTTTTATTGGATATGTTTTGTAGCCGAAAGTAAAAAATATTGTTTTGTTTTTTCAAAATTGCGGGGATTTTTTTGTGTGAAAAATAAAAAATGCAATGACAATTTGAGTGATCAAATACCACCAAAATAATTTGTGGGGAAAAAATTACATACATTTTATTTGGGTACAACGTTGCATGACCACACAATTATCAGTTAAAATAACGCAGTGCGCATTGCAAAAGATGGCCTGGTCATGAATGGGGTAAATCTGCCAGAGCTCAAGTATTTAAAGGGCTTCATTCTGTTTGTAAAAAAAGCAGCCTAGGATTCCCTTCATCTATACCAGACCCTTATCCTAGAGGAATGGGCTAAGCAGAAATACATCACTGGTTATTAGGATGCTCACAGCTGCCCGCTGCCTAACAACGAGGAGCCTTGAACCGGAAGCTGTCACATTTAGCAGCAGTAGTAATGCCACTACTAAATGTTTCACTTTCCTCAGCAGTCAGAGGTTTGATATGGCTGAACACCAATTTAGTATGCTCATTTGCTGAAACTTCCAACAGCCAAATTCAGTCAGAACCACAAGCTCATCCCTAAATAAAAAAATCCGGTGAAGTAATCCACATCAATCATGGCATCCAGCAATGTTTTCCATGCCAAACATGACCCATCACGCAATGATCTGTACACATTGTACCCCCACCACGAAATAACAGAATTCCAAGTGATGTCATTGACCAAAACTACAGTTTACCGTATCTTTTTTTGACAGTAGTTTGCTTATTAGCCACACAAAATGGCCAAGGTATACTAGCATACATACAGTAGACATCAGTTGGATTTGTGGCAAACTTACAGTTTTGTGAAGCTCAAAAAGAATTTGCTGGTGATATAAACCCATGCAGATTCATTAATCTCTAGTGTTCAGTCATCAATCTGGCTGGTAGTCAGGGGATTGAAGCCATTGTTTAGCAGATATACTGTAAATCCATTGCAACAGTGGATCGCATCAGAACCCCAGTTGAGAAACCCTGCCTTACATGATCTACTACTTCCTTTTGTTACTTCACATTTCTGTAGCAATCTCACAGGTTCATTTATTAGATTATACACTATGCAGTAAGGCCCCTTTCACACTGAGGTGCTTCTAAACTGCCAGTAAAACACTGAGCGCTTTTTAAGAGCTTTTCAAGCGCTTTTGAAGAGCTTTCTATTCATTTCAATGGAGAGGGGCGTTTTTTTATCACTGCCGTTCCAGTGCAATGCCCCAGTGTGAAAGCATTCAATGGAAATAGGTTTTCGTGAGCTTTTCAGGCGCTTTTTTTTTAGCAAGAAAGCACCTGAAAAGCGCCTCAGTGTGAAAGGGGTCTAATAATTATTGTTGCTACATACTGTAAAAGCAAAAGAGTGTTTTACAACTAAGCAATGTATTATAATTTATCACTATCTAATGTTATTTAAGGTTCTGAATTCTGCACAAGCACACTGATTAAAGTAAAAAAAATAAATGATGCAATTTAACAAAGTTTGGATCTTCATAAGTTTGCTCTTTATTTTTCTAAGTGAATGGTGCTTTATTTTCAGTTCTTCAACTGATTCTCATACTTCCAATTCATTTCATATTAAATATATTTCTGCTGCTGAACTTTTTTTTTTTCAGTAATAGCTTTGGCAGCTTTTCCATAGCCAAAATTATTTCTTTTCCGATTGCTTGTCAGTTGGGACAACCTCCTTGGAATGTGCATTGCTACTTCCCTTACCTCCTCTCAACGCTGCAAACCTCTATGGACTTCCAATCTCCCTTTCCCATTCCCCCACCCAATCAATTTCTTTCCAGTTTTCCATTTGGCAGCCCCAGTAAAAAATGTTATAATTCTCACACCCTTCTCCCCCAGCCGTCAGCTGAAAAAACAACCGCACAGTACAACCAAATTCCCACTGATATCCTTTAGTAAATCCAACTTCTACTGATTTAATGCCACAATCATATCTCATTAAGATGTATCAATATTTACTATCAATGATACATGGTTTGCATGTGTAATTGTAGTTGCAAGTTACAAAATCTATTATTGTTACATTTTTTATGTACCGGTATATTAAATATTTCCAAAATCACTTTTTAATTAATTTAATGTATTCTATATTTATGGAATTAAAACAAAGAAGGACATTGTATATTTTGGATTTTAGCTTAAATATTACAGTATTCTGTTAAAATGGAAAAAGAGAGAATTTCTTGATGCAAATGCATTGTCTCATTTAAACAGCTGTTGAACTTTTATGGGCTGGATCCTTTACTTTGTTTTTTTTTTGTTTTTTTTATAACTCATAAAAATGTTTTTATGAACTTTGAGGAACTTGGAGATGATACTCTCTGCATAATATTTAATACTATTATTCTAAACTGTTGACCCTCAATTATTTTAAAAATGTAGGTATTGGGTGTTTGTATGGTTAAGAAACATTCTTTTGCACATGCAATGAAAGTTCTGAGAAAGGTTTTAAAATATAGCATGAAAAATTATTATCATGTATTATTATTTTTGTAAATAAAGATCAGAATGCTTAGGTGTACAATATAAAAGTTCAAAATAAACATTGTAGAGGTGTACCACAATTAAAAAAAAAAAAAAAACACAAAATAAATTAGGCATAATAAGAAAAATCTTCTGGTACTCAATGAATAGATGACAAAGTGCACCCCTCATTTCCCCTGAGTTATAACAGCTGGGTCAATGCAGGCAGAAGAAAGGAACGATGCTTTGCACCAACCCTAGGTTTGCAATACTGTATTTCTTAGAAAATGGACAGCATGGTGGAATGCCTCTAGATTACAAACATTACTAAACCAATATAAACTAGTAGATTCTTGACAGGAATCCAACACCATGAGACGTGAGTACATCTTTTTCTCTGAACCACATAATTCCTTTTTGAGAATAGACCACCCTTTCAGTAATCAAACATATCCTCTGGTCTGACCACAGTGCAGCGATCCTACATCTGACCAAGATCTCCCTCTGATGTCAGCTGGGGAGGACACATGGCTCCTCAGCCCCTCCTGCAGTAGTCCTGTAAACAGGCCGAGAGTCACGTGACCAGCCTGAAGATTGCTCTAATCAGGTATTTCCAAGCCTTGTTTTTTTATAAAATAATAATACAGTGTGGTATGTCAGGCTATAATAGAGGGGCTGGCAGACAGAGACACAGAACGCAGAGCTGACAGGCAGGGAGGAGGGGGTGAGGGGGGAGATGAGAGCACAGCAGGGCTGCGGATGACTAAGGGAAGTACGCTGACCACAATGGTGCTCAGCAGCCCTGATTTTCGTGGTCAGTGCCAGGGCTGTCTTTAAGGCAGGGCAAAAGGGGCAGCTGCCCTGGGCCCATCATTGTTGTAGGCCCAAAGCAGCTGCTTCATACTTGCCAACTACCCCAGTTTAAATTCCCTTGTCCCTTGAAGTTTTAGCCCCGTGCTGTGTCCCAATATCTCAGTGTGAAGTTTTGTTACTAATGCTGCCCAGCTCTGCCCTTTTGTCAGGTACATATGGCTCACCTGCAGACCTTATGTTTACATGTAAATAAGCTGCATTGATATGTAAATAGAGGCAGCATTAATATGCAAATAGCCACGGATCGGCAGCATTAATATGTAAATAGCAATCTCCAGCAACCAATCAGAGAGCAGTAATAATGTGCAGTAACCTTAAGCAACAAATTAGTGAGGGGTAAGGATGTCCAGTAACCTCTAGCAACCAATCAGTGAGCAGTATTGCTCAAGCAGAAGTCATGTGCTTAAACCTATAGCAAATAATCAGTGAGCCATAATGTGTGCTGCAACCTATAGCAGCCAGTCAGTGAGCAGTAATGATACCTCTGGTTACCAACCTGATCTGATTCAGTAAACTGATTTTGAGTCTAGCTGCTATTTATTGTATGTCTCAGAGCAGATGGAGAACGAAATTGCATGGGGCGGGGCAAGAAAATGTTTGACCAGGGTCCAATCAGTATTAAAGATGGCCCTGGTCAGCGCAAAGAGGGGGATACAGGTAGTGTCAGGATCAGGCAGGTTTTTTACAGTTTAGAGAGGGGCAGATTACATAGTACAGTCACTGTACTGTTTAATCTGCTTTAAGGGACCAGGAGCTGTATTTTTCTTGGGGGGGGGGGGGGGTTAATAAACACTTTAAGAGCATTCGCCATGGATTCCTTATTAACCCTACCTATTAAAATACTAATGGAATTCCGTAACCCACTGGCTAAATTATACTGAACCCCCCTATCGTCCACCATCTGATGATCTTTTTCAGAGATCCTTCACTAATGTCTCTCTCTCTCTCTAAGCTATCAGTTGGCACTAGGGCTAAATTAGAAGGTCCAATCACTTTGGAAGAAGTTTTTCAGGCAATAAAATATATCACAAAAGACCAGCGCTTCCCTAGGGAATCTTTGTTGGCATCCATTTCCATGATGGACCATACTGCTTGGTATAACTACAGGCTGATCTCACTTTTGAATTTAGATATCAAACTTTTAGCTAAACTACCTTTCTCCAGGTTAAACTTGATCATCAGTTGTCTGATCATTAAAGACCAGGTTGCTTTCATATCAATTTGCCAAGCCAAGGATAACATACGACATATTATTAACCTGACACATATAGCCTAAACCTGTAACATCCCATTTTTTCTGCTATCATTGGACCTATGTAAGGCCTTTGATTCAGCGTCTTGGGCCTACCTCTTTCACCTCCTAAACAGATGGGGCTTTGAACCTCATTTCTGTAAGTGGGTGTCAGCACTGTATGATTCTCTCCGAGTATATTTTAAATGCTTGGGCTACAAATCTAAATCTATTCCTATAGCCAGGAGTACTTGCCAGAGATGCCCCCTTTTTTCTCTGCTATTCACACTAGTGATAGAACCCCTGGCTATTGCACTCAGTTCTAATCCAGCCATTCACACTTGGAATTACAGTAGCAGTCGCCCAACATAAACCCAGCCTATTCATGGACAATGTGATATTATATGTAACTGAACCTCATATATTACTGCCCTAATAATGGTTCATTCAAAATTGCTTTTCTGACATTTCAGGACTCAAAGTGAAAGAAAAACATTCAAAGGCACTTAACGTAACTCTGGCACAAGACTGTCTCACCCACCTTAAACACAGCTATACCTTTCAATGACAACAGTTCTCTCTTCCATATCTGGGAGTTCATCTGATGGCCTCCTATGATGATCTCTACACAGGTATAACCCTTTAATGAGGAAACTAAAATCACTCCTGCCAGGAGGGGAAAAATATCCACATTTGTGGCTTGGGAGGCTTGGCAACATCTTCCTACTTACACTCAAAAGTGGTCATCACATCTAGTAATAGCGTTAGATGCCAGTGACTGGGCCCAAATTTGGGAAACCATTAAATCTTGGCAGTGGAGACAAATTACAAAGTTTTAACTAGAAGGTACCTTGTCGCCTCTAGAGTGGTCTGATACAATCCAGGATGCAAACGGCATTGCTTTCACACTTGTGGACATGTTAGCAAATTTTCTACATCTGGTGGGTGTGTCCTGTAATAAACCGCTTTTTGTCTGCTGTATATCAGATGATCTTGGAACTTTCAGATTTCCCTTTGCTATTCAACATGCTCTCTTATATCTTAAGCCCCCAGGCATAAACAAAAACACCTCCAGAGCAGCAAAACAATCGATCATACAAATATGGCAGTCCCTTACCTCATCAATAACAGAAACCAAGTCCAGGATCAAATATGTCCCCCTACTTAAAGTAACACTGGCAATCTTCCTGTTCTTTTTTTTTATATACACTGTAGGTGATGTTGTACTGTAGATAACTAAATCTCAATAAACAGATTGAACTAAAAGAAAATGTTCTTTAATCTTGGAGCTAAGGAAGTTTGTAACCCATCAGAAGGGCAATTTATCCTGCAAAACATTCCTTTTAAAAAGGCATTTAAATTATGTTTATGATGCAAAGTATGGTCATTACGTTATTTACAAACAAAATAAAGGTTTTTGTTATAAAGTAAAGTGCAAGAGTGCTCTGAGGTAAATACACTAAATGCACACTAATGAGAGGCAACGCATTTGAAACTTCAACACAAGATGAAGTGCATGTAAACTTCAACACAAGATAAAGTGCATGTGAATTGGTACATATAGGCTTGAACATATAGTAAAGTGCATAAATCACACATTGGTCATTGTTGATCCTAAATGAATCAATGCAATAAAGTCGCAGTTATGGTAAATTACTACAATGAGATAATCCAATACAGTAAAAAATATAAAATTTATAAATAATAATATATCATAGGTGAATAGATGTGTCCGTGAAAAGTTCTTTTCAAAATTATAGTATGGTGCAGCATAGATGGTGACTAGGGATGAGCCGAACACCCCCGGGTTCGGTTCGCACCAGAACCTTCGAACGGACCGAAAGTTCGCGCGAATTTTCGAACCCTATACGTTATAATGGACGCGAACGTTCGAAATCAAAAGTGCTAATTACAACGGCCAATATGCATGTTAATGTCATAAAACAGGTTTGGGGACCCGGGTCCTGCCCCAGGGGACATATATCAATGCAAAAAGAACTTTTAAAAACTAACGTTTTTTCGGGAGCAGTCATTTTAATGATGCATAAAGTGAAAAAAAAAAGTGAAATTTTCCTTTAAATATGGTACCTGGGGGGTGTCTAAAGTATGCCTGTGAAGTGGCATGTGTTTCCCGTGTTTAGAACTGTCCTTGCACAAAATGACATTTGTAAAGGAAAAAAAGAAGCCATTTAAAACCACTTGCGGCTTTAGGTTTGTTCTTAAGTAGAATCTGAACAGGTACATTATGAAGTGTAGCTCCATCCCAAAAAAATCTATTTTTAAGCTTTTTGGAGAACATAGGGAGGGGTTATCACCCCTGTAACATTTGCTGTCTTTGCACATCTGTTCAGAACATGTCACCTCACTTTCCGTCCCAATGACAAATGTTTTTGGAAAAGTGGGGTTTTAATTGAAACAAGGATTGGTGATAAAGTATCAGTAGAGAGGAGATACCTTTTTCCCAAATTAAATCTAACAGGATAGAATTTCCCTTCCTAGGGGTAGATTTCCTCTCACTTCCTGTTTTCTCTTTCCATTTGCAAGTAGGAGTCGTTTTGTAAGTTGGATGTTTGAAAGTAGGGGCCTGGCGTATATACTCTGCAGAAATTTGCCCTATTAGATGTTGGTGTAGCCACAAGACTGGTGGGCACAGGAATGGGCCCTGCTGTGAGTTAATAGATCAAGATTTGTAATTGCATGCACCTGTTGAACAGGGCAGAAAAATTGGGGGTGGTGGTGGTGGACGGTGTTGGCACAAGACTGTAAGCTCTCACAGTTACTCTTGGTGGGCGCAGGAATGGGCCCTGCTGTGAGTTATTAGATCAAGATTTGTAATTGCAAGCACCTGATGAACAGGGCAGAAAAATTGGGCCTTTGGCGGTGGTGGTGGACGGTGTTGCCACAAGACTGTAAGCTCTCACAGTTACTCTTGGTGGGCGCAGGAATGGGCCCTGCTGTGAGTTATTAGATCAAGATTTGTAATTGCAAGCACCTGATGAACAGGGCAGAAAAATTGGGCCTTTGGCGGTGGTGGTGGACGGTGTTGCCACAAGACTGTAGGCCCTCATAGTTACTCTTGGTGGGCGCAGGAATGGGCCCTGCTGTGAACTATTAGATCAAGATTTGTAATTACCCGCCCCTGTTAAACAGGGGCTGAAAAATTGTGCCTTAGGCACTGGTGCTGGTGCCACAACACTGCAACCCCTCACAGATACTGTACTTGGAGCACAGCAGTCACACGTGTTGCGAAGCATTTTTTTAAAAAATTGTAAGTACACGCCCCTGTTAAACAGGGGCTGAAAAATTGTGCCTTAGGCACTGGTGCCACAACACTGCAACCCCTCACAGATACTGTACTTGGAGCACAGCAGTCACACGTGTTGCGAAGCATTTTTTTTAAAAATTGTAAGTACACGCCCCTGTTAAACAGGGGCTGAAAAATTGTGCCTTAGGCACTGGTGCCACAACACTGCAACCCCTCACAGATACTGTACTTGGAGCACAGCAGTCACACGTGTTGCGAAGCATTTTTTTAAAAAATTGTAAGTACACGCCCCTGTTAAACAGGGGCTGAAAAATTGTGCCTTAGGCACTGGTGCCACAACACTGCAACCCCTCACAGATACTGTACTTGGAGCACAGCAGTCACACGTGTTGCGAAGCATTTTTTTTTAAAAAATTGTAAGTACACGCCCCTGTTAAACAGGGGCTGAAAAATTGTGCCTTAGGCACTGGTGCCACAACACTGCAACCCCTCACAGATACTGTACTTGGAGCACAGCAGTCACACGTGTTGCAAAGCTTTTTTTTTATAAAAATTGTATGTACACGCCCCTGTTAAACAGGGGCTGAAAAATTGTGCCTTAGGCACTGGTGCCACAACACTGCAACCCCTCACAGATACTGTACTTGGAGCACAGCAGTCACACGTGTTGCGAAGAATTTTTTTATAAAAATTGTATGTACACGCCCCTGTTAAACAGGGGCTGAAAAATTGTGCCTTAGGCACTGGTGTGGTGGCATGGATCATTGAGGAGGAGGAAGAGGATAGTCAGTGAACATAAGAGGACAGTCACTCAGCATCAGCATAGGCAGTCTTGAAGGGATGTGACATTATAAATTATTCCGTTATATCCGCTTCAGGTGCCTGGTAGCTGGTGGTGATCCAAGACTGATTCATTTTGATGAAGGTCAGTCGATCAACCGAGGCGGTGGACAGGCGCACCCTATGATCGGTGACAAATCCTCCAGCAGCACTGAATGTGCGTTCGGAAAGAACGCTGGAGGCAGGACAAGCCAGTAGCTCAATTGCATACTGTGCAAGCTCTGGCCAGTGATCCATCCTCAGGACCCAGTAAGCCAGAGGATTTTCGGTGGGAAAGGTGTCCAAGTCTCACCTTGCCCCAAGGTATTCCTGCACCATGTATATCAGACGCTGGCGATGGTTGCTGGAACCGATCATACCTTGGGGCTGCGGACTAAAAAATTGTCTGAACGCATCGGTCAGACGTCCACCTTCCCCACCACTCCTTCTGCTACTGACCGAAGCCTCAGCAACGCGTCGCCCAGGACCAGGAGTTTGTAACCTCCCAGTTTCTGGGAACGCGTTGCACAGACCTTTCTGCAAGGCCTCCCTGAGATGTCTCATCCTCTGCTCCCTCTGCGACGGCAAGATAAGGTCCGCAACCTTACCCTTGTACCGTGGATCAAGGAGAGTGGCCAGCCAGTAATGGTCCCTCTCCTTGATCCGAAGAACACGAGGATCCTTCCGCAGGCTTTGCAGGATCAGGGAGGCCATGCAGCGTAGGTTAGCTGAGGCATTCGGTCCGGAGTCTTCTGGGTCACTGAGGATGACATGATCGCCAGCCACCTCCTCCCAGCCACGTACAAGTCCACTGGTTTGTTGGGACTGTACATCATCCCTAAAAGACTGCTGCTGCTGATGCTGAGTGCCAGGCTCCACCTCCATGCTCACACAATCCTCCTCCTCCTCCTCCTCCTCATCCTCTTCCTGTGTGATGGGTGGGACAGAAGGAACACTGTCCGGATAAAGGGGGCCTTGAGAGGCAAGGAAGTCCTCCTCTTCCTGCCTCTGTTCTGCCTCAAGTGCCCTGTCCATTATCCCACGCAGCGTATGCTCCAACAGGTGGACAAGAGGGACAGTGTCATTGATGCATGCACTGTCACTGCTCACCATCCTCGTGGCCTCCTCAAATGGTGAGAGGACAGTGCATGCATCCCTGATCATGCTCCACTGACGTGGGGAAAAAAAAAAACAAGCTCCCCTGACCCTGTCCTGGTGCCGTAATCGCAAAGGTACTCATTGATGGCCCTCTGCTGCGTGTGCAGTCGCTGCAGCATGGCCAGCGTTGAGTTCCACCTGGTGGGCATGTCACATATTAGGCGGTTCTTGGGCAGGTTCAGCTCCTTTTGCAGCTCAGTGAGCCGAGCACTGGCATTATAAGATCGGCGGCAATGCACACAGACTTTCCTGGCATGCCTCAGGACATCCTGTAAGCCTGGGAACCTGCCCAAGAACCGCTGCACCACCAGGTTGAGGACGTGAGCCATGCAGGGCACATGGGTGAGCTGCCCCTGTCGCAGGGCGGAGAGGAGGTTGGTGCCATTGTCAGAAACGACCATTCCTGGCTTAAGCTGACGTGGCGTCAACCACCTCTCGGCCTGCCCCTGCAGAGCTGCCAGAACCTCTGGCCCAGTGTGGCTCCTGTCCCCCAAACACACCAGCGCAAGCACGGCATGGCATCTTTTTGCCTGCGTACTTGCGTAGCCCCTTGTACGCCTACGGAGCACCGCTGGTTCCAAGGACAGAGCACTGGAGGAAGAAGAAGAGGAGGGGGTGGAGGAGAGAGGTGTGTCACAACCAGTAGCAGTAGTAGCGTTTTGGAGGCGTGGTGGCGGAACAACCTCCAACACTACTGCACCTTGTCCTGCATCCCTCCCAGCTGCCAATAGAGTGACCCAATGGGCCGTGAAAGAAAGGTACCGTCCCTGTCCATGCCTGCTGGACCATGAGTCAGCGGTAATATGCACCTTACCGCTGACCGTCCCTGTCCAGCGAGGCATGGACATTGCCTTCCACATGCCGGTAGAGAGACGGAATCGCCTTCCTTGAGAAAAAGTGGCGTTTGGGAACCTGCCACTGAGGAACCGCACATTGAACAAACTCACGGAAGGGGGCCGAGTCTACCAACTGAAAAGGCAGCAGTTGAAGTGCTAGCAATTTAGCCAAGCTAGCATTCAACCGCTGGGCATGTGGATGGCTGGGAGTGTACTTCTTTCTACGGTCCAGCAGCTGGGGCAGGGAAATTTGCCTGCTGCAATCGGACGTCGGTGTACTGCAAGTACTTGGTTGTGACACACCTAATTCTACACCTTCAGTCCTCTCAGAGCAGCTTTCAGAGAGGACTGAAGGTGTAGTGGGGATGGAGATCCCAGCTGATGAGGAGCAAGGAGAGGTCCGCTTAGTTCTTTGGTGTGGGTCTTTTATGTGTGCCTGCCAACGAGCTGCATGGCAGGTCGACATATGTCTGCTCATGCTTGTGGTGCCCAAGCGGCTGATGTTTTGGCCACGCGAGATACGCTTGAGACAAATATTGCAAATAGCAGTGGTGCGATCTGATGCACTCGTCTCAAAAAAGGCCCACACCAATGAACTTTTCTGATAACGTGCAGAGGCAGCGCCCTGCACAGGCGGAGCTCTGCGGTGTTGTACAGTTGCTGTGCTGGCCTCTACCTGGCCTCCAGGGGGCATCCTGCCTCGTTGGACATGTGACGCCGCATCCTCCTCCTCCTCGTCCTCCTCCTCATCCTCTCTCCCTTCAGGCACCCACGTGGAGTCAGTGACCTCATCATCCCCTCCCTCTTCACCACTAGAGCAAACCTGGCAGTAAGCTGCAGCTGGTGGAACAGTACTGCCAGATTCCTCAAGCTGGGTATCATCATCCGAGCCTTCGAATCGTTGGGCATCCTCCTGGAGCATGTACCCAACACTGTGCTCAAAGAGTTCGGGGGACTCCTCAGGAGGACATGGTGGGTCTAGGGAAGGGGTGGCTGATGATGCCATTGAGTACGCGTTGGCAGCTGCTCTGCCAGTACCCTGAGCCTGGGTGAGAGAGGATGAGGAGGATGAGGAGGGCTTGGTCATCCATTCTACCAAGCCTTCAGCATGATGCGGCTCCACATGTCCAGCTGCCGAAAACAAAGACGCGCGTGTCCCATGGCCACGTGCTGATGACGATGCACGACCACGTCCACGGCCACGGCCACGTCCACTAGAAACAGAGCCTGCCTGCCCTGTGTTCTTGGCTCTGTACGCTCTGCCTCCCCTTGGCGGTCTTCCAGCCATTGTAGTCGGTAGTCCTGTGGGTGCTGCTGAGAAGAATATATAGGAGCTCTGTGTGATGCCACTAACACACTAGAAGTCCTATGGGTGCTTCTGCAAAGAAAATATAGGAGCTCTGTGTGATGCCACTAACACACTAGAAGTCCTGTGGGTGCTGCTGAGAAGAAAATATAGGAGCTCTGTGTGATGCCACTAACACACTAGAAGTCCTATGGGTGCTTCTGCAAAGAAAATAGAGGATCTCTGTGTGATGGGACTAACACACTTCAAGTCCTATAGGTGCTTCTGGGAAGAAAATATAGCTCTGTGTGATGGGACTAACACACTTCAAGTCCTATAGGTGCTTCTGGGAAGAAAATATAGCTCTGTGTGATGGGACTAACACACTTCAAGTCCTATAGGTGCTTCTGGGAAGAAAATATAGGTCTGTGTGATGGGACTAACACACTTCAAGTCCTATAGGTGCTTCTGGGAACAAAATATAGGATCTCTGTGTGATGGGACTAACACACTTCAAGTCCTATAGGTGCTTCTGGGAACAAAATATAGCTCTGTGTGATGGGACTAACACACTTCAAGTCCTATAGGTGCTTCTGGGAACAAAATATATGATCTCTGTGTGATGGGACTAACACACTTCAAGTCCTATAGGTGCTTCTGGGAACAAAATATAGGATCTCTGTGTGATGGGACTAACACACTTCAAGTCCTATAGGTGCTTCTGGGAACAAAATATAGCTCTGTGTGATGGGACTAACACACTTCAAGTCCTATAGGTGCTTCTGGGAACAAAATATAGGATCTCTGTGTGATGGGACTAACACACTACAAGTCCTATAGGTGCTTCTGGGAAGAAAATATAGCTCTGTGTGATGGGACTAACACACTTCAAGTCCTATAGGTGCTTCTGGGAACAAAATATAGCTCCGTGTGATGGGACTAACACACTTCAAGTCCTATAGGTGCTTCTGGGAACAAAATATAGGATCTCTGTGTGATGGGACTAACACACTTCAAGTCCTATAGGTGCTTCTGGGAACAAAATATAGCTCTGTGTGATGGGACTAACACACTTCAAGTCCTATAGGTGCTTCTGGGAACAAAATATAGGATCTCTGTGTGATGGGACTAACACACTTCAAGTCCTATAGGTGCTTCTGGGAACAAAATATAGCTCTGTGTGATGGGACTAACACACTTCAAGTCCTATAGGTGCTTCTGGGAACAAAATATATGATCTCTGTGTGATGGGACTAACACACTTCAAGTCCTATAGGTGCTTCTGGGAACAAAATATAGCTCTGTGTGATGGGACTAACACACTTCAAGTCCTATAGGTGCTTCTGGGAACAAAATATAGCTCTGTGTGATGGGACTAACACACTTCAAGTCCTATAGGTGCTTCTGGGAACAAAATATAGGATCTCTGTGTGATGGGACTAACACACTACAAGTCCTATAGGTGCTTCTGGGAAGAAAATATAGCTCTGTGTGATGGGACTAACACACTCAAGTCCTATAGGTGCTTCTGGGAACAAAATATAGCTCTGTGTGATGGGACTAACACACTTCAAGTCCTATAGGTGCTTCTGGGAACAAAAATATAGGATCTCTGTGTGATGGGACTAACACAATTCAAGTCCTATAGGTGCTTCTGGGAACAAAATATAGCTCTGTGTGATGGGACTAACACACTTCAAGTCCTTTAGGTGCTTCTGGGAACAAAATATAGTATCTCAGTGTGATGGGACTAACACACTTCAAGTCCTATAGGTGCTTCTGGGAACAAAATATAGCTCTGTGTGATGGGACTAACACACTTCAAGTCCTATAGGTGCTTCTGGGAACAAAATATAGGATCTCTGTGTGATGGGACTAACACACTACAAGTCCTATAGGTGCTTCTGGGAAAAAAATATAGCTCTGTGTGATGGGACTAACACACTTCAAGTCCTATAGGTGCTTCTGGGAACAAAATATAGGATCTCTGTGTGATGGGACTAACACACTTCAAGTCCTATAGGTGCTTCTGGGAACAAAATATAGCTCTGTGTGATAGGACTAACACACTTCAAGTCCTATAGGTGCTTCTGGGAACAAAATATAGGATCTCTGTGTGATGGGACTAACACACTTCAAGTCCTATAGGTGCTTCTGGGAACAAAATATAGCTCTGTGTGATGGGACTAACACACTTCAAGTCCTATAGGTGCTTCTGGGAACAAAATATAGGATCTCTGTGTGATGGGACTAACACACTACAAGTCCTATAGGTGCTTCTGGGAAGAAAATATAGCTCTGTGTGATGGGACTAACACACTTCAAGTCCTATAGGTGCTTCTGGGAACAAAATATAGGATCTCTGTGTGATGGGACTAACACACTTCAAGTCCTATAGGTGCTTCTGGGAACAAAATATAGCTCTGTGTGATGGGACTAACACACTTCAAGTCCTATAGGTGCTTCTGGGAACAAAATATAGCTCCGTGTGATGGGACTAACACACTTCAAGTCCTATAGGTGCTTCTGGGAACAAAATATAGGATCTCTGTGTGATGGGACTAACACACTTCAAGTCCTATAGGTGCTTCTGGGAACAAAATATAGCTATGTGTGATGGGACTAACACACTTCAAGTCCTATAGGTGCTTCTGGGAACAAAAATATAGGATCTCTGTGTGATGGGACTAACACACTTCAAGTCCTATAGGTGCTTCTGGGAACAAAATATAGCTCTGTGTGATGGGACTAACACACTTCAAGTCCTATAGGTGCTTCTGGGAACAAAATATATGATCTCTGTGTGATGGGACTAACACACTTCAAGTCCTATAGGTGCTTCTGGGAACAAAATATAGCTCTGTGTGATGGGACTAACACACTTCAAGTCCTATAGGTGCTTCTGGGAACAAAATATAGCTCTGTGTGATGGGACTAACACACTTCAAGTCCTATAGGTGCTTCTGGGAACAAAATATAGGATCTCTGTGTGATGGGACTAACACACTACAAGTCCTATAGGTGCTTCTGGGAAGAAAATATAGCTCTGTGTGATGGGACTAACACACTTCAAGTCCTATAGGTGCTTCTGGGAACAAAATATAGCTCTGTGTGATGGGACTAACACACTTCAAGTCCTATAGGTGCTTCTGGGAACAAAATATAGGATCTCTGTGTGATGGGACTAACACAATTCAAGTCCTATAGGTGCTTCTGGGAACAAAATATAGCTCTGTGTGATGGGACTAACACACTTCAAGTCCTATAGGTGCTTCTGGGAACAAAATATAGGATCTCTGTGTGATGGGACTAACACACTTCAAGTCCTATAGGTGCTTCTGGGAACAAAATATAGCTCTGTGTGATGGGACTAACACACTTCAAGTCCTATAGGTGCTTCTGGTATCAAAATATAGGATCTCTGTGTGATGGGACTAACACACTACAAGTCCTATAGGTGCTTCTGGGAACAAAAATATAGCTCTGTGTGATGGGACTAACACACTTCAAGTCCTATAGGTGCTTCTGGGAACAAAATATAGGATCTCTGTGTGATGGGACTAACACACTTCAAGTCCTATAGGTGCTTCTGGGAACAAAATATAGCTCTGTGTGATGGGACTAACACACTTCAAGTCCTATAGGTGCTTCTGGGAACAAAATATAGCTCTGTGTGATGGGACTAACACACTTCAAGTCCTATAGGTGCTTCTGGGAACAAAATATAGGATCTCTGTGTGATGGGACTAACACACTTCAAGTCCTATAGGTGCTTCTGGGAACAAAATATAGCTCTGTGTGATGGGACTAACACACTTCAAGTCCTATAGGTGCTTCTGGGAACAAAATATAGATCTCTGTGTGATGGGACTAACACACTTCAAGTCCTATAGGTGCTTCTGGGAACAAAATATAGCTCTGTGTGATGGGACTAACACACTTCAAGTCCTATAGGTGCTTCTGGGAACAAAATATAGGATCTCTGTGTGATGGGACTAACACACTTCAAGTCCTATAGGTGCTTCTGGGAACAAAATATAGCTCTGTGTGATGGGACTAACACACTTCAAGTCCTATAGGTGCTTCTGGGAACAAAATATAGATCTCTGTGTGATGGGACTAACACACTTCAAGTCCTATAGGTGCTTCTGGGAACAAAATATAGATCTCTGTGTGATGGGACTAACACACTTCAAGTCCTATAGGTGCTTCTGGGAACAAAATATATCTCTGTGTGATGGGACTAACACACTTCAAGTCCTATAGGTGCTTCTGGGAACAAAATATAGATCTCTGTGTGATGGGACTAACACACTTCAAGTCCTATAGGTGCTTCTGGGAACAAAATATAGCTCTGTGTGATGGGACTAACACACTTCAAGTCCTATAGGTGCTTCTGGGAACAAAATATAGGATCTCTGTGTGATGGGACTAACACACTACAAGTCCTATAGGTGCTTCTGGGAAGAAAATATAGCTCTGTGTGATGGGACTAACACACTTCAAGTCCTATAGGTGCTTCTGGGAACAAAATATAGGATCTCTGTGTGATGGGACTAACACACTTCAAGTCCTATAGGTGCTTCTGGGAACAAAATATAGCTCTGTGTGATAGGACTAACACACTTCAAGTCCTATAGGTGCTTCTGGGAACAAAATATAGGATCTCTGTGTGATGGGACTAACACACTTCAAGTCCTATAGGTGCTTCTGGGAACAAAATATAGCTCTGTGTGATGGGACTAACACACTTCAAGTCCTATAGGTGCTTCTGGGAACAAAATATAGGATCTCTGTGTGATGGGACTAACACACTACAAGTCCTATAGGTGCTTCTGGGAAGAAAATATAGCTCTGTGTGATGGGACTAACACACTTCAAGTCCTATAGGTGCTTCTGGGAACAAAATATAGGATCTCTGTGTGATGGGACTAACACACTTCAAGTCCTATAGGTGCTTCTGGGAACAAAATATAGCTCTGTGTGATGGGACTAACACACTTCAAGTCCTATAGGTGCTTCTGGGAACAAAATATAGCTCCGTGTGATGGGACTAACACACTTCAAGTCCTATAGGTGCTTCTGGGAACAAAATATAGGATCTCTGTGTGATGGGACTAACACACTTCAAGTCCTATAGGTGCTTCTGGGAACAAAATATAGCTATGTGTGATGGGACTAACACACTTCAAGTCCTATAGGTGCTTCTGGGAACAAAATATAGGATCTCTGTGTGATGGGACTAACACACTTCAAGTCATATAGGTGCTTCTGGGAACAAAATATAGCTCTGTGTGATGGGACTAACACACTTCAAGTCCTATAGGTGCTTCTGGGAACAAAATATATGATCTCTGTGTGATGGGACTAACACACTTCAAGTCCTATAGGTGCTTCTGGGAACAAAATATAGCTCTGTGTGATGGGACTAACACACTTCAAGTCCTATAGGTGCTTCTGGGAACAAAATATAGCTCTGTGTGATGGGACTAACACACTTCAAGTCCTATAGGTGCTTCTGGGAACAAAATATAGGATCTCTGTGTGATGGGACTAACACACTACAAGTCCTATAGGTGCTTCTGGGAAGAAAATATAGCTCTGTGTGATGGGACTAACACACTTCAAGTCCTATAGGTGCTTCTGGGAACAAAATATAGCTCTGTGTGATGGGACTAACACACTTCAAGTCCTATAGGTGCTTCTGGGAACAAAATATAGGATCTCTGTGTGATGGGACTAACACAATTCAAGTCCTATAGGTGCTTCTGGGAACAAAATATAGCTCTGTGTGATGGGACTAACACACTTCAAGTCCTATAGGTGCTTCTGGGAACAAAATATAGGATCTCTGTGTGATGGGACTAACACACTACAAGTCCTATAGGTGCTTCTGGGAAGAAAATATAGCTCTGTGTGATGGGACTAACACACTTCAAGTCCTATAGGTGCTTCTGGGAACAAAATATATGATCTCTGTGTGATGGGACTAACACACTACAAGTCCTATAGGTGCTTCTGGGAACAAAATATAGCTCTGTGTGATGGGACTAACACACTTCAAGTCCTATAGGTGCTTCTGGGAACAAAATATAGGATCTCTGTGTGATGGGACTAACACACTACAAGTCCTATAGGTGCTTCTGGGAAGAAAATATAGCTCTGTGTGATGGGACTAACACACTTCAAGTCCTATAGGTGCTTCTGGGAACAAAATATAGCTCTGTGTGATGGGACTAACACACTTCAAGTCCTATAGGTGCTTCTGGGAACAAAATATAGGATCTCTGTGTGATGGGACTAACACAATTCAAGTCCTATAGGTGCTTCTGGGAACAAAATATAGCTCTGTGTGATGGGACTAACACACTTCAAGTCCTTTAGGTGCTTCTGGGAACAAAATATAGTATCTCAGTGTGATGGGACTAACACACTTCAAGTCCTATAGGTGCTTCTGGGAACAAAATATAGCTCTGTGTGATGGGACTAACACACTTCAAGTCCTATAGGTGCTTCTGGGAACAAAATATAGGATCTCTGTGTGATGGGACTAACACACTACAAGTCCTATAGGTGCTTCTGGGAAGAAAATATAGCTCTGTGTGATGGGACTAACACACTTCAAGTCCTATAGGTGCTTCTGGGAACAAAATATAGGATCTCTGTGTGATGGGACTAACACACTTCAAGTCCTATAGGTGCTTCTGGGAACAAAATATAGCTCTGTGTGATAGGACTAACACACTTCAAGTCCTATAGGTGCTTCTGGGAACAAAATATAGGATCTCTGTGTGATGGGACTAACACACTTCAAGTCCTATAGGTGCTTCTGGGAACAAAATATAGCTCTGTGTGATGGGACTAACACACTTCAAGTCCTATAGGTGCTTCTGGGAACAAAATATAGGATCTCTGTGTGATGGGACTAACACACTACAAGTCCTATAGGTGCTTCTGGGAAGAAAATATAGCTCTGTGTGATGGGACTAACACACTTCAAGTCCTATAGGTGCTTCTGGGAACAAAATATAGGATCTCTGTGTGATGGGACTAACACACTTCAAGTCCTATAGGTGCTTCTGGGAACAAAATATAGCTCTGTGTGATGGGACTAACACACTTCAAGTCCTATAGGTGCTTCTGGGAACAAAATATAGCTCCGTGTGATGGGACTAACACACTTCAAGTCCTATAGGTGCTTCTGGGAACAAAATATAGGATCTCTGTGTGATGGGACTAACACACTTCAAGTCCTATAGGTGCTTCTGGGAACAAAATATAGCTATGTGTGATGGGACTAACACACTTCAAGTCCTATAGGTGCTTCTGGGAACAAAATATAGGATCTCTGTGTGATGGGACTAACACACTTCAAGTCATATAGGTGCTTCTGGGAACAAAATATAGCTCTGTGTGATGGGACTAACACACTTCAAGTCCTATAGGTGCTTCTGGGAACAAAATATATGATCTCTGTGTGATGGGACTAACACACTTCAAGTCCTATAGGTGCTTCTGGGAACAAAATATAGCTCTGTGTGATGGGACTAACACACTTCAAGTCCTATAGGTGCTTCTGGGAACAAAATATAGCTCTGTGTGATGGGACTAACACACTTCAAGTCCTATAGGTGCTTCTGGGAACAAAATATAGGATCTCTGTGTGATGGGACTAACACACTACAAGTCCTATAGGTGCTTCTGGGAAGAAAATATAGCTCTGTGTGATGGGACTAACACACTTCAAGTCCTATAGGTGCTTCTGGGAACAAAATATAGCTCTGTGTGATGGGACTAACACACTTCAAGTCCTATAGGTGCTTCTGGGAACAAAATATAGGATCTCTGTGTGATGGGACTAACACAATTCAAGTCCTATAGGTGCTTCTGGGAACAAAATATAGCTCTGTGTGATGGGACTAACACACTTCAAGTCCTATAGGTGCTTCTGGGAACAAAAATATAGGATCTCTGTGTGATGGGACTAACACACTACAAGTCCTATAGGTGCTTCTGGGAAGAAAATATAGCTCTGTGTGATGGGACTAACACACTTCAAGTCCTATAGGTGCTTCTGGGAACAAAATATATGATCTCTGTGTGATGGGACTAACACACTACAAGTCCTATAGGTGCTTCTGGGAACAAAATATAGCTCTGTGTGATGGGACTAACACACTTCAAGTCCTATAGGTACTTCTGGGAACAAAATATAGGATCTCTGTGTGATGGGACTAACACACTACAAGTTCTATAGGTGCTTCTGGGAAGAAAATATAGCTCTGTGTGATGGGACTAACACACTTCAAGTCCTATAGGTGCTTCTGGGAACAAAATATAGGATCTCTGTGTGATGGGACTAACACACTTCAAGTCCTATAGGTGCTTCTGGGAACAAAATATAGGATCTCTGTGTGATGGGACTAACACAATTCAAGTCCTATAGGTGCTTCTGGGAACAAAATATAGCTCTGTGTGATGGGACTAACACACTTCAAGTCCTATAGGTGCTTCTGGGAACAAAATATAGGATCTCTGTGTGATGGGACTAACACACTACAAGTCCTATAGGTGCTTCTGGGAAGAAAATATAGCTCTGTGTGATGGGACTAACACACTTCAAGTCCTATAGGTGCTTCTGGGAACAAAATATAGGATCTCTGTGTGATGGGACTAACACACTTCAAGTCCTATAGGTGCTTCTGGGAAGAAAATATAGCTCTGTGTGATGGGACTAACACACTTCAAGTCCTATAGGTGCTTCTGGGAACAAAATATAGGATCTCTGTGTGATGGGACTAACACACTACAAGTCCTATAGGTGCTTCTGGGAAGAAAATATAGCTCTGTGTGATGGGACTAACACACTTCAAGTCCTATAGGTGCTTCTGGGAACAAAATATAGCTCTGTGTGACGGGACTAACACACTTCAAGTCCTATAGGTGCTTCTGGGAACAAAAATATAGCTCTGTGTGATGGGACTAACACACTTCAAGTCCTATAGTCCTATAGGTGCTTCTGGGAACAAAATATAGCTCTGTGTGATGGGACTAACACACTTCAAGTCCTATAGGTGCTTCTGGGAACAAAATATAGGATCTCTGTGTGATGGGACTAACACACTTCAAGTCCTATAGGTGCTTCTGGGAACAAAATATATGATCTCTGTGTGATGGGACTAACACACTACAAGTCCTATAGGTGCTTCTGGGAAGAAAATATAGCTCTGTGTGATGGGACTAACACACTTCAAGTCCTATAGGTGCTTCTGGGAACAAAATATATGATCTCTGTGTGATGGGACTAACACACTACAAGTCCTATAGGTGCTTCTGGGAAGAAAATATAGCTCTGTGTGATGGGACTAACACACTTCAAGTCCTATAGGTGCTTCTGGGAACAAAATATAGGAGCTCTGTTTGCTGCCAGTGCCTGCCTGCCACGAACACACTACAAGTCCTATAGGTGCTTCTGGGAACAAAATATAGGAGCTCTGTTTGCTGCCACTGCCTGCCTGCCACGAACACACTACAAGTCCTATAGGTGCTTCTGGGAACAAAATATAGGAGCTCTGTTTGCTGCCACTGCCTGCCAGTGCCTGCCTGCCACGAACACACTACAAGCCCCTCTTTCTAAATGAATCTTTCTAAATGAATCTATCTAACTAAATCTCTCTAACTAAATCTTTCTAACTGAATCTAGCAGAGTGACACAGAATGATCCTGCTCTCTCTAACGCCGGAACGCATGTGACCGGCGCCGACGGCGTGGCGGCCTTTTATAAGAGGGGGCGTGTACTAAAGCCCCTGAGCTGTAATTGGCTACAGGCGTCCTGCCTGTAGCCAATTATGGCTCTTCGAGTTTCCGGCGCTGTGATTGGCCAAGCATGCGGGGTCACAGTGCATGCTTGGCCAATCATCAGCCAGCAATGCACTGCGCCGGCCGCGCCGGCCGCAATGCATTGCGGGGCCGCTCGCAAAACACGCACGTGATGCGAGCGGCCAAAATAATTCTGGGCTCGCCGAGCGAGCGAACACCCGGGGCTCGATGCGAACATGGGTTAGCATCGAGCACCGGGCCCATCCCTAATGGTGACTGTATATCAATAAACGAATATAAAGTGCTGACGCTGGTGGTCACTTTCTGTGGTGAGGTGCTGGTGACAAATAGCTTCTAGTGACATGTGGCTTCTTATCCTCTAGGTCAGGAGTCTCCAAACTATGGCCCTCCAGTTGTTCAGGAACTACAATTCCCATCATGCTTAGTCATGTCTGTGAATGTCAGAGTTTTACAATGCCTCATGGGATGTGTAGTTCCGCAACAGCTGGAGGGCCGTAGTTTGGAGACCCCTGCTCTAGGTGTATAGGTGTCCCCTTACCTTACTACTGTAAGGTAACAGCAAGTAAATGTATCTTTTGTGGATGGAACCGTTGTGTGTCCCCTTGTACACGTCCCAAAATATCCTCTCCGGCTCTGCTGGTGTGTATGTCCTATTCACAGTCAGCGTTCCCTTTTAACCTCACTGGAGCGGGTGAACCTCACAATCATGGCATAGATGGATATGGGGACAGGAGGAATGCGTCGATAGTGTAGTCTTTGGTGATAACAATAAAACAGGTACTCACATTCAATAGTAACAAAACTGGTAAAACAAAACAAGCAGCGGGCTCGTCCACATCACTTCCGGTATCCTAGTGTACCCGACGCCTGTTCGTCGCAGTCACATGACATCATCAGGGTAACTCAGTCTGGAGCTGTTTCTGAACTTCCTCTTTATCCAGGAGAAATACCTCACTAAGAGAAATCTGAAAAAAAAGAAGATCCCATGCATCGCGTGACAGCCTAGACTGAAGTAAGATTTAAAAAAAAGCATACATTATTGCCAGGGTGCAGGCAAGTGAAATCGAATATTTAACTAATGTGAGCTAGGTAACATTGCAACTGTGCTGAAGTTAAAATTACAATTCATTTACATTATTCTGTGTTTATGTAGATCAGTGTAATTAGATTCTGGTAAGCAAATACATACGATTCTGTATACTTCTAGGGCATGAATGATGCTGTGCTGTACAACTTCCTTTCTTCCTTTGTGACTAATTGCAAGGAGTTTACAGTGAATGGAGCTGTAAAAACCCAACCTGCTATCTCTGCTAAGCTCAACAAAAAGGGTTCCTAGAAGACCAGCAACAAGAAGATTATAAACAGTGGGTGGCCTGACATACTGCAGCTGTACCTGCTTAAAGGGTAACTCCACTTTTGTGGGGAAAAAAATAGCAAAGAAAGAAAAAATAATATAGCGTATAAAATTGCGACACAAGTCATATTGTAATAGAGTGTTATTAAAAATTACTGAAACTATCTGGATGTGTGGAAAACATGTCACTCTACCAACCCTGAAAAAAGAAATACTGACAATAACGGAATGGATTGTTTACCATTTAATAAACAACATTAATTAATATTTGGGGGATTTATTTTACCATATTATTTTTCAAAAGGCAAATATAGGCAATGAATACTATCCACTTGCTGTCTGTGGCATTTTTTTTATTTTTCACACACATCAGCATTCTTTGCCAGAAATGTACTTAGAACCCCTAAACATTATATATTTTCTGAAAGCAGAGGCCTTGTAGAATTAAATGGTGGCAGTTGCAATTTTATAAGTATATAAGTATCACGTGCACTCTCCCCCTTCTTGAGTCACCCAACACTCAACTTTTTTGGGGGACATTTCACATGTAAGGTAAGTATTTTTAATTTTTGATTTGGAACTTACTTTTGCAGTTTTGTAGGCTGTGAAGCCATCTTGAGTTGTGTAGTAGGTCTGGAGGGGTTTAGGTAGAGGTCTGTGGGGGAGGATACAGTTATACGAAAAGGAGGAGAGAGAGAGGAGAGAATAGAAAAAAACACGTACTAAGACAGAAGGGTGGGGTTGAGACTTAGAGATGAAGACAGAAAATAATTGCTGTACTGGGGATGGGGGGCCATGTTGTGGCTGTTAATCTTCCCAGAATCCAATGATGTCTGACAGAAAAAAATGGAGTAAATACAACCATTTGGGGGAGTCTTTGGGGCTTTTTGTGCTCGGTGTGATGTGAGACAGATTCTGTATCCATTAAACTAAACAAATAGTCCCAGGTCATGGAGCTCTTGGTGTGTCTTTACAGCTCCATTGCTTGGCCACACTGCATAAGCAACACATTATATTTAAGCATGTAACTGAAGTAGATTTAAAAAAGAAGTAATAATGGCACAGCTTTTCAGTCCCCACGGTCTTAAAACAATATCAGTGGTAAATAGTATGTAATAAGATGCAAACAAACATGCATGGTAGCACATTGGCAACAATAGTAACATATACTACTTTTCATATTTGTGATATATTTTTTCTGTATATTCACAAAAAATTACATTTAATCCTTATATTTTAGTCCTAAAATTCCTAAAAAGGTTACCATATTTTATGTCCAGTAGTTGGTGTCCTACCATATAGTATTAATTCACAAGAACTTATAGATATATTCAAACTCATTCTACTAGGTCAAATGTGTTATAGATCTGAACAAGGAAGTAGAGTTTTAATTCAAAACATCTTGATCTGCCTAATGCCGCGTACACACGGTCAGAATTCTTGACGGAAAAAGCTCTGATGGTTTTCCCGTCGGAACTGTCTTGCCTACACACGGTCACACCAAATTCCGACGGTCAATAACACCACGCCTTAAAAAATGTTCGACTGCACTATAAAAGGGAAGTTTAATGCTTCTGAGCATGCGTCGAATTGTTTCCGAGCATGTGTCGGAATTTTGCGTGTCGGAATTGCATACACACGATCGGAAAATCCGATAGAAAGGTTTTCCATCGGAAAAATTAAGAACAGGTTCTCAATCCAAAGTCCGTCGGAAATTCCGACAGAAAAAGACTGATGGGCATACACACGGTCGGAAAATCCGATGAAAAGCTCCTATCGGACTGTTTCCATCGGAAATTCCGTCAGTGTGTACGCGGCATAACAGTTGTTACTTTTACACATACTTTTACACCAATATACCATTTTAATATGTACTGGAATTAAAACCAAAAGGTAGAAGAAAGCATTACTGAAAACAAATGCATAGAAATATAAATAACTGATACATTTTGTGTATACTGAAGGTGCAACAATTTCTAAGATTCCTAAAATGTAAAGCTGACCTGGTAAAATATTCTTTTCTTTTTACATATCACATGTAAAAAGTTGGCAGACAATGTTACTTATTTGCATCTGTGCCCTGAACCCATTTTCCACCCCTATGGCTCTACATTAAACTTTAAAATACATATCGGCCACAGCATCTCTGCTCCAGTGTAGCACTGTATCATCTCTCCGGTTCCAAAATACCTTGTGTAACAGAAGCTAATGGGTTCTAACTGATCAATTAGCAGCCAGAACATAGAGCAACTCATCTTGTCAAATATGGTCCTGCAGCTGTAAGGAAAGGTTCTACAAAAATCTGACACTACCAGGCTCTCTTGCTTTGCTTGTAGGTTATTTATTGTGTTTGTTCGGTGCATGCATCTATTCCAAAAACTGAGAAAAGCAGTGAACCAATCACTTGGGTAGGATTTGATATTCCGGTAGACAAAAATTTGTTTTTTATGGAAGTTTTTAACTGGTTTAGAATTAAATGGGAATAATGTGTTTTAAATAAAATGTATCTTTCTACAAAACTCCACAACTTGGTAAAACTTTCTATGTTTAAGTCTTTTGTCTTCAAAATTTCTGAAAATCAATATTGCTTTTCCTTGTTTTGGCAAAATGTGAAAAAATTTTTTAGAATTATTTTGCCCTTTGACATACATGTATAGTCTGCAGTAAAAGGTTAATTATATAAACAAAAATACAGGCAGATTTTCAATTATTTTAATGTGGAATGGCATAATGCAGCTGTGTGGGTGTTACACAAATGAGCAGCTCTCATTTAACCTAGAGTAAAAAACAATTATTTTACAGATGGGGTAAAAGCCAATGTTAAATAAATAATGTTTTCACAAACATGCACTAATGTATAGCAGAGTATTTTCTCAATTACATTCTGTGGATTGTACAATACATAGGGTACACTGAATATTTTCAAAGCTTAAGGGGAAATACATGCAAAGCATTTGTGGTTTTCTTCCAAGAAAATTATAAGTTACAAAAGCCGCTTCGAAGAACAACAAAATATATGCTTCCGACCAAAGGGATTTATAAAGGCCTTAGTCTGATCTCACCCATCAAATCTAACAAGAGGCTTTTGTAGTCTTGTAAGTATTTTCCTTCCTTTTTTTGAGGGAGTCTATTTAATTATGAAAGCATAAGAGATCCAAAAATAACCAATCTTATGTACTATAAACAGGCTGTTTTGGGCACTTAGTTTCATGTAGTATATTCACATAATAAGTATAGTATCCTAAATATAGTATAAATATAATATACTCATGGACTTTATCGTGGAAATTAATTACAACACACGCAAATGTCTAAAATGCATCTGTCATGCATTCCTACAATAAATCGTGAAAGATGTTTGTGTTTTCTGGAACTTGGAAAATATAAATCTTGATTGTATTGACTGGTGGAACCTGGCCAAGTAAACCTGACCTTTTCCACATTTCTCTCATGATAAAAAGTAGTGGAGAAAGGTTATGCAGTCAAATATACATAGCGATGAAACCTACTTTAACAATACTGTTAAAAAGGCTTGGGTCCAGCAAAATATCATTATGTTTTCATTTTATTTGACTTATAATTGGGAAGGCCCATCAATCCTCAAAAAATGCACAGCCTGGCCACTAGGCAAGCAGGCAGATGTTCTCAAAGCAGAAGGACTGAAATGAAAAAACTCCAACCCCCCTTCAATATCTTGGTGGCTACGTAAAGTGGGGGCGTATTAGATGCATGGTGAATTTAGTCCTCTCCTTCAGAACAAACTAAAATTTATACATTAACACTGTTTTTCCTGGACTCATTTCTTGCTCTCCAGAAGGAATGGTCCCACGTTTTGCCTTTACACCTGTCCCCCCCCCCTTTATATTCTGATTGCATTCTCTCTCTCTAACCCTCTCTTTCATCACTAGTAAGATGGAATCCTATTGATTGTCCTCCAATGATTACTGATTAACTTATGATTACTCCTACTTTTCATAGTTCAGCCCATACTCCCCCTTCTACATATGGGTTGTAATGTGAGAATTTATGTCTAGCTACTGTATGTTTATCTAAAAGGAATCCTATTTTAGACAAATTTTATTAATTTTGGAAAAATGGATTGCAGTCAATAAAAAAGGAGAAATGAAGATGGTTTAGCCTTTAAATGACATTGATTGAACTATTGTGACCTATACAAAAATATCCATTAATAGACTAAATATTGCAGGAATCTTCACAGACAGAAACATCAGACAGTGAAAAAATACCTATAATATAAAAAATGTAAAGCAACAATACATAAATAACATTACATACACAAGAAAAACACAAAAAACAAATACAAAAGAAACCACAATAAATACACCTAAGGCTTAATGTACACAGGACGTTTTACAACCTCCCCTGAACGATTTAACTTGACAGATAGTAAACGATGTTTAAAAACATCTGTTTTGCCGCATTTACATGCCGTGTTTAGCCGCGTTTGAGTTTCGGAGAGTTTTAAAAAAAAAAATATATATATATATTTTTTCAAATAGTCAAAAATGTATCTCCATTAAAAATGCCTGTGGCTAAGCGCGAGTTACTGTGTCTACACGCGTTTACAAGCTGTTACAGGCATTTCAAATGACTCTGAACATCTATCCTGAATGCATTTTTTTGCTTCTAAACTCAACTGCCTAGAAATGACTATAAACGACCCTGTGTACATGTACTGATAAGATAACAGAGGAGCGTTCAGGGGCAGCTGAAAAAAATTAAAATTGCTCCTGAATGTCCGTTTATCAGGAGCAGTGTACATGAAGCCAAAAAAGCACACTCTCTAAATAAAGAAAAGGGAACAGAAAAGATTTAGTTTAGACAAATTTTATCTAAGCAAGTCAGTATGCGAACCTGGGAGATTTCACTTCACGAAAAGTTTGCTGAAAACTAAAAATCTGTAATTTCACACCAAAATTAATTTTACAGAAATCAAACCACTCATCTCTAGACATGTGCAATTTGTTATAGTCCAAATATAAATTTGGCCTAATTTTTAGTTATTAAGTAAATTTGGATGTATCTGAATCTTAATTTCTTTTTGTATATTCGTTTTTTAACTACCGTATATAAGCCGAGTTTTTCAGCACATTTTTTTGTGCTGAAAGTGCCCCCCTCGGCTTATACTCGAGTCAAGCACTTTTCTGCAGCAAAAAAAAAAAAAAATTCCGACCCGACTTTGGGGCCCCGTATCTCGGGGCCACTTGGGTCTACCCAAATTTGGTGTGCCAACCCAGTGGACCTAGTTCTATAACATATCCAAATATGGGGTTCCTAGCCCTAAGTGGCCCCGAGATACGGGGCCCCAAAGTCGGTTCGGAAAATGTCATTCTCTGCTGCAGAAAAGTGCTTGACATTTTCTGACCCGAATTTGGGGCCCCATATCTCGGGGACACTTGGAGCTAGGAACCCCAAATTTAGCATTCAAACCCAGTTGAACTAGCACTACAACATATCCAAAGATGGGGTTCCTAGCACTAAGTGGCCCCGAGATACAGGGCCCCAAAGTCGGTTCAGAAAATGTCATTCTCTGCTGCAGAAAAGTGTTTGAGATTTTCTGACCCGAATTTGGGGCCCCATATCTCGGGGACACTTGGTGCTAGGAACCCCAAATGTTGTATTCCAACCCAGTGGAATTAGCACTACAACATATCTAAAGATGGGGTTCCTAGCACTAAGTGACCCTGAGATACAGGGCCCCAAATCGGTCAACTGTGTCCGTCTGCATGGGCACAGTGAGGCTGCAAATGGGCATCGTTGACCCTCTTTTCCACTTACAGTAGCTGCGCATTTCTCACCCTAGGCTTATACTCAAGTCAATAAGTTTTTCCCAGTTGTTTGTGGTAAAATTAGGTGCCTCGGCTTATATTCGGGTCGGCCTATACTCGAGTATATACGGTAATTCCAAATTTTCAGAATGATTCGAATTCGGATCGGTCAAAAAACAGTTGACTGATTCGAATTCTGTGTGAAAAATAGCTGGTTGATAAGGTCGGGAAGCCGGAATCCGCATCCTTAACGAGCGATGACTCATCAGCTGTCAGTGAGTTTCCCCCGCTGAGAGCTGAAATGTAGATAAAAAGTATGCGGGCAATAGAAAATGATATGCCCCCCATGTTGAGGGCATGTGGTCTGGTATGGATCAGGAGGGGGGTGCTCGTTCATCCCCCTCTTTCCTGCCCTGCCGGACTGCCTGCTCAGATAAGGGTCTGGTATGGTTTTGGGGGACCCCACACAGAATTTTCTATTGCCAGCATTCTTTTGTTTACATTTCTGCTCTCAGCGTGAAAGCCTACTGACAGCTGATGAGTCATCGGTTGTTAAGGACACGCAATCTTCCTGGCCCGCTCCTTGAACCGAATTCAAATCATTCCAAAAATTTGAAATTCTTTAGAAAATTTTAAAACAAAAGGAAATGTAATGAAACAAAAGGAAACCACACGAATTCCAAAATGAATGAATGAAACAAAATTAGTAACATAAGAAATCTATCCGAAATTAAACTAATTTTGTGGTATGGGTCATCATGTTCATGTTGGCAGGTCATCTAGGCATCGGATGACATGATTGACATTGACTTTACATTGTAGGACTTATTTTTTTTTTTTAAGATATCATTTTTTCCATAAAGAGTTTTATTGGAAGATAACAAAATACAGAAATGGTAAAACAAAATGAACAAAGACAGGTACATTCTCCAGCAATCATGGTGAATACAAGCATCTACAATAATATGGGACACAAGAATGCCAGGCAGATTCAGGACATGAAAATATATCATAGTCTATAATCATGTGGCAACCCAGAGGATCTTGATCAATAATTTAAAGAATAAAATCTATATCTGTCATTGAACTCCAACTCTCATAATTTAATCTTGCCCATTGCATCAGAGCAGGTCAGTATACTAAGACATGGTTCCATAATGAAGCCAACATGCCCATACATTAGGAAAATGGGAAATTCTATCTTCTGAGATGTGAATCAATTCCGCAATGATTTTGTTGATATGACAAAACCATTCCACTATGGCCGGAGCATGGTTCTTACGCCAGTGGATGGAAATACACATTCTTGGTGCGTTGACATGTGCATGGCCAAGGATTTTAGATACTCCATAGTGGTGCAACAAGTACTGGGCCTATACTCCAGGGAAATATCCCTGGCCAGGTGGATGTGGGGATCATCAGGGGGAAGCCCCCTTTAAAATAAGTGGGATGATGTAGATCTATTATTAATAACGGTGAGAATCACCCCAACAGGAACAAGACGACCCATGCTATGACAATTCCTCCTGCTAGAATCCCATTGAAAATGACAGTTCTGAGATGTTGCTGGAATGTAAACAGCAGCGTGGGGAAACCTGGCTGATGCCATTGACCAAATATAGTCATGAACTTGCCGCTTTGTTTACAAACTTAGACAGGCTGGGGATTCAAAAGGTCATTTAGTGGTAATGAATAGGGATGGGCCCGGTGCTCGATGCGAACCCATGTTCGCATCGAGCACCGGGTGTTCGCTCGCTCGGCGAGCCCAGAACTATTTTGGCCGCTCGCATCACGTTCGTGTGATGCGAGCGGCCCCGCAATGCATTGCGGCCGGCGCGGCCGGCGCAGTGCATTGCTGGCTGATGATTGGCCAAGCATGCACTGTGACCCCGCATGCTTGGCCAATCACAGCGCCGGAAACTCGAAGAGCCATAATTGGCTACAGGCAGGACGCCTGTAGCCAATTACAGCTCAGGGGCTTTAGTACACGCCCCCTCTTATAAAAGGCCGCCACGCTGTCGGCGCCGGTCACATGCTGTTCCGGCATAGATAGAGCAGGATCGTTCTGTGTCACTCTGCTAGATTTAGTTAGAGAGATTTACTTAGAGTGATTGAGTTAGATAGATTCATTTAGAACGATTGATTTAGAAAGAGGGGCTTGTAGTGTGTTCGTGGCAGGCAGGCACTGGCAGGCAGTGGCAGCAAACAGAGCTCCTATATTTTGTTCCCAGAAGCACCTATAGGACTTGTAGTGTGTTCGTGGCAGGCAGGCAGAGCTCCTATATTTTGTTCCCAGAAGCACCTATAGGACTTGTAGTGTGTTCGTGGCAGGCAGGCAGAGCTCCTATATTTTGTTCCCAGAAGCACCTATAGGACTTGTAGTGTGTTCGTGGCAGGCAGGCACTGGCAGCAAACAGAGCTCCTATATTTTGTTCCCAGAAACACCTATAGGACTTGAAGTGTGTTAGTCCCATCACACAGAGCTATATTTTCTTCCCAGAAGCACCTATAGGACTTGTAGTGTGTTAGTCCCATCACACAGAGATCATATATTTTGTTCCCAGAAGCACCTATAGGACTTGAAGTGTGTTAGTCCCATCACACAGAGATCATATATTTTGTTCCCAGAAGCACCTATAGGACTTGAAGTGTGTTAGTCCCATCACACAGACCTATATTTTCTTCCCAGAAGCACCTATAGGACTTGAAGTGTGTTAGTCCCATCACACAGAGATCATATATTTTGTTCCCAGAGGCACCTATAGGACTTGAAGTGTGTTAGTCCCATCACACAGACCTATATTTTCTTCCCAGAAGCACCTATATGACTTGAAGTGTGTTAGTCCCATCACACAGAGATCATATATTTTGTTCCCAGAGGCACCTATAGGACTTGAAGTGTGTTAGTCCCATCGCACAGACCTACATTTTCTTCCCAGAAGCACCTATAGGACTTGAAGTGTGTTAGTCCCATCACACAGAGATCATATATTTTGTTCCCAGAAGCACCTATAGGACTTGAAGTGTGTTAGTCCCATCACACAGACCTATATTTTCTTCCCAGAAGCACCCATAGGACTTGAAGTGTGTTAGTCCCATCACACAGAGATCCTATATTTTGTTCCCAGAAGCACCTATAGGACTTGAAGTGTGTTAGTCCCATCACACAGAGATCCTATATTTTGTTCCCAGAGGCACCTATAGGACTTGAAGTGTGTTAGTCCCATCACACAGACCTATATTTTCTTCCCAGAAGCACCTATAGGACTTGAAGTGTGTTAGTCCCATCACACAGAGATCATATATTTTGTTCCCAGAGGCACCTATAGGACTTGAAGTGTGTTAGTCCCATCACACAGACCTATATTTTCTTCCCAGAAGCACCTATAGGACTTGAATTGTGTTAGTCCCATCACACAGAGATCATATATTTTGTTCCCAGAGGCACCTATAGGACTTGAAGTGTGTTAGTCCCATCACACAGACCTACATTTTCTTCCCAGAAGCACCTATAGGACTTGAAGTGTGTTAGTCCCATCACACAGAGATCATATATTTTGTTCCCAGAAGCACCTATAGGACTTGAAGTGTGTTAGTCCCATCACACAGACCTATATTTTCTTCCCAGAGGCACCTATAGGACTTGAAGTGTGTTAGTCCCATCACACAGACCTATATTTTCTTCCCAGAAGCACCCATAGGACTTGAAGTGTGTTAGTCCCATCACACAGAGATCATATATTTTGTTCCCAGAAGCACCTATAGGACTTGAAGTGTGTTAGTCCCATCACACAGAGATCATATATTTTGTTCCCAGAGGCACCTATAGGACTTGAAGTGTGTTAGTCCCATCACACAGACCTACATTTTCTTCCCAGAAGCACCTATAGGACTTGAAGTGTGTTAGTCCCATCACACAGAGATCATATATTTTGTTCCCAGAGGCACCTATAGGACTTGAAGTGTGTTAGTCCCATCACACAGACCTACATTTTCTTCCCAGAAGTACCTATAGGACTTGAAGTGTGTTAGTCCCATCACACAGAGATCATATATTTTGTTCCCAGAAGCACCTATAGGACTTGAAGTGTGTTAGTCCCATCACACAGAGATCCTATATTTTGTTCCCAGAAGCACCTATAGGACTTGAAGTGTGTTAGTCCCATCACACAGACCTATATTTTCTTCCCAGAAGCACCTATAGGACTTGAAGTGTGTTAGTCCCATCACACAGAGATCATATATTTTGTTCCCAGAGGCACCTATAGGACTTGAAGTGTGTTAGTCCCATCACACAGACCTACATTTTCTTCCCAGAAGCACCTATAGGACTTGAAGTGTGTTAGTCCCATCACACAGAGATCATATATTTTGTTCCCAGAAGCACCTATAGGACTTGAAGTGTGTTAGTCCCATCACACAGACCTATATTTTCTTCCCAGAAGCACCCATAGGACTTGAAGTGTGTTAGTCCCATCACACAGAGATTATATATTTTGTTCCCAGAAGCACCTATAGGACTTGAAGTGTGTTAGTCCCATCACACAGAGATCCTATATTTTGTTCCCAGAAGCACCTATAGGACTTGAAGTGTGTTAGTCCCATCACACAGACCTATATTTTCTTCCCAGAAGCACCTATAGGACTTGAAGTGTGTTATTCCCATCACACAGAGATCATATATTTTGTTCCCAGAAGCACCTATAGGACTTGAAGTGTGTTAGTCCCATCACACAGACCTATATTTTCTTCCCAGAAGCACCCATAGGACTTGAAGTGTGTTAGTCCCATCACACAGAGATCCTATATTTTGTTCCCAGAAGCACCTATAGGACTTGAAGTGTGTTAGTCCCATCACACAGAGATCCTATATTTTGTTCCAGAAGCACCTATAGGACTTGAAGTGTGTTAGTCCCATCACACAGACCTATATTTTCTTCCCAGAAGCACCCATAGGACTTGAAGTGTGTTAGTCCCATCACACAGAGATCCTCTATTTTCTTTGCAGAAGCACCCATAGGACTTCTAGTGTGTTAGTGGCATCACACAGAGCTCCTATATTTTCTTCTCAGCAGCACCCACAGGACTTCTAGTGTGTTAGTGGCATCACACAGAGCTCCTATATTTTCTTTGCAGAAGCACCCATAGGACTTCTAGTGTGTTAGTGGCATCACACAGAGCTCCTATATATTCTTCTCAGCAGCACCCACAGGACTACCGACTACAATGGCTGGAAGACCGCCAAGGGGAGGCAGAGCGTGCAGAGCCAAGAACACAGGGCAGGCAGGCTCTGTTTCTAGTGGACGTGGCCGTGGCCGTGGACGTGGTCGTGCATCGTCATCAGCACGTGGCCATGGGACACGCGCGTCTTTGTTTTCGGCAGCTGGACATGTGGAGCCGCATCATGCTGAAGGCTTGGTAGAATGGATGACCAAGCCCTCCTCATCCTCCTCATCCTCTCTCACCCAGGCTCAGGGTACTGGCAGAGCAGCTGCCAACGCGTACTCAATGGCATCATCAGCCACCCCTTCCCTAGACCCATCATGTCCTCCTGAGGAGTCCCCCGAACTCTTTGAGCACAGTGTTGGGTACATGCTCCAGGAGGATGCCCAACGATTCGAAGGCTCGGATGATGATACCCAGCTTGAGGAATCTGGCAGTACTGTTCCACCAGCTGCAGCTTACTGCCAGGTTTGCTCTAGTGGTGAAGAGGGAGGGGATGATGAGGTCACTGACTCCACGTGGGTGCCTGAAGGGAGAGAGCATGAGGAGGAGGACGAGGAGGAGGAGGATGCGGCGTCACATGTCCAACGAGGCAGGATGCCCCCTGGAGGCCAGGTAGAGGCCAGCACAGCAACTGTACAACACCGCAGAGCTCCGCCTGTGCAGGGCGCTGCCTCTGCACGTTATCAGAAAAGTTCTTTGGTGTGGGCCTTTTTTGAGACGAGTGCATCAGATCGCACCACTGCTATTTGCAATATTTGTCTCAAGCGTATCTCGCGTGGCCAAAACATCAGCCGCTTGGGCAACACAAGCATGACCAGACATATGTCGACCTGCCATGCAGCTCGTTGGCAGGCACACATAAAAGACCCACACCAAAGAACTAAGCGGACCTCTCCTTGCTCCTCATCAGCTGGGATCTCCATCCCCACTACACCTTCAGTCCTCTCTGAAAGCTGCTCTGAGAGGACTGAAAGTGTAGAATTAGGTGTGTCACAACCAAGTACTTGCAGTACACCGACGTCCGATTGCAGCAGGCAAATTTCCCTGCCCCAGCTGCTGGACCGTAGAAAGAAGTACACTCCCAGCCATCCACATGCCCAGCGGTTGAATGCTAGCTTGGCTAAATTGCTAGCACTTCAACTGCTGCCTTTTCAGTTGGTAGACTCGGCCCCCTTCCGTGAGTTTGTTCAATGTGCGGTTCCTCAGTGGCAGGTTCCCAAACGCCACTTTTTCTCACGGAAGGCGATTCCGTCTCTCTACCGGCATGTGGAAGGCAATGTCCATGCCTCGCTGGACAGGGCGGTCAGCGGTAAGGTGCATATTACCGCTGACTCATGGTCCAGCAGGCATGGACAGGGACGGTACCTTTCTTTCACGGCCCATTGGGTCACTCTATTGGCAGCTGGGAGGGATGCAGGACAAGGTGCAGTAGTGTTGGAGGTTGTTCCGCCACCACGCCTCCAAAACGCTACTACTGCTACTGGTTGTGACACACCTCTCTCCTCCACCCCCTCCTCTTCTTCTTCCTCCAGTGCTCTGTCCTTGGAACCAGCGGTGCTCCGTAGGCGTACAAGGGGCTACGCAAGTACGCAGGCAAAAAGATGCCATGCCGTGCTTGCGCTGGTGTGTTTGGGGGACAGGAGCCACACTGGGCCAGAGGTTCTGGCAGCTCTGCAGGGGCAGGCCGAGAGGTGGTTGACGCCATGTCAGCTTAAGCCAGGAATGGTCGTTTCTGACAATGGCACCAACCTCCTCTCCGCCCTGCGACAGGGGCAGCTCACCCATGTGCCCTGCATGGCTCATGTCCTCAACCTGGTGGTGCAGCGGTTCTTGGGCAGGTTCCCAGGCTTACAGGATGTCCTGAGGCAGGCCAGGAAAGTCTGTGTGCATTTCCGCCGATCTTATAATGCCAGTGCTCGGCTGACTGAGCTGCAAAAGGAGCTGAACCTGCCCAAGAACCGCCTAATATGTGACATGCCCACCAGGTGGAACTCAACGTTGGCCATGCTGCAGCGACTGCACACGCAGCAGAGGGCCATCAATGAGTACCTTTGCGACTACGGCACCAGGACAGGGTCAGGGGAGCTTGGTTTTTTTTCCCCACGTCAGTGGAGCATGATCAGGGATGCATGCACTGTCCTCTCACCATTTGAGGAGGCCACGAGGATGGTGAGCAGTGACAGTGCATGCATCAGTGACACTGTACCTCTTGTCCACCTGTTGGAGCATACGCTGCGTGGGATAATGGACAGGGCACTTGAGGCAGAACAGAGGCAGGAAGAGGAGGACTTCCTTGCCTCTCAAGGCCCCCTTTATCCAGGCAGTGTTCCTTCTGTCCCACCCATCACACAGGAAGAGGATGAGGAGGAGGAGGAGGAGGAGGAGGATTGTGTGAGCATGGAGGTGGAGCCTGGCACTCAGCATCAGCAGCAGCAGTCTTTTAGGGATGATGTACAGTCCCAACAAACCAGTGGACTTGTACGTGGCTGGGAGGAGGTGGCTGGCGATCATGTCATCCTCAGTGACCCAGAAGACTCCGGACCGAATGCCTCAGCTAACCTACGCTGCATGGCCTCCCTGATCCTGCAAAGCCTGCGGAAGGATCCTCGTGTTCTTCGGATCAAGGAGAGGGACCATTACTGGCTGGCCACTCTCCTTGATCCGCGGTACAAGGGTAAGGTTGCGGACCTTATCTTGCCGTCGCAGAGGGAGCAGAGGATGAGACATCTCAGGGAGGCCTTGCAGAAAGGTCTGTGCAACGCGTTCCCAGAAACTGGGAGGTTACAAACTCCTGGTCCTGGGCGACGAGTTGCTGAGGCTTCGGTCAGTAGCAGAAGGAGCGGTGGGGAAGGTGGACGTCTGACCGATGCGTTCAGACAATTTTTTAGTCCGCAGCCCCAAGGTATGATCGGTTCCAGCAACCATCGCCAGCGTCTGATATACATGGTGCAGGAATACCTTGGGGCAAGGTCAGACTTGGACACCTTTCCCACCGAAAATCCTCTGGCTTACTGGGTCCTGAGGATGGATTACTGGCCAGAGCTTGCACAGTATGCAATTGAGCTACTGGCCTGTCCTGCCTCCAGCGTTCTTTCCGAACGCACATTCAGTGCTGCTGGAGGATTTGTCACTGATCATAGGGTGCGCCTGTCCACCGCCTCGGTTGATCGACTGACCTTCATCAAAATGAATCAGTCTTGGATCACCACCAGCTACCAGGCACCTGAGGCGGATATAACCGAATAATTTATAATGTCACATCCCTTCAAGACTGCCTATGCTGATGCTGAGTGACTGTCCTCTTATGTTCACTGACTATCCTCTTCCTCCTCCTCAATGATCCATGCCACCACACCAGTGCCTAAGGCACAATTTTTCAGCCCCTGTTTAACAGGGGCGTGTACATACAATTTTTATAAAAAAATGCTTCGCAACACGTGTGACTGCTGTGCTCCAAGTACAGTATCTGTGAGGGGTTGCAGTGTTGTGGCACCAGCACCAGTGCCTAAGGCACAATTTTTCAGCCCCTGTTTAACAGGGGCGTGTACTTACAATTTTAAAAAAAAATGCTTCGCAACACGTGTGACTGCTGTGCTCCAAGTACAGTATCTGTGAGGGGTTGCAGTGTTGTGGCACCAGCACCAGTGCCTAAGGCACAATTTTTCAGCCCCTGTTTAACAGGGGCGGGTAATTACAATTTTTTTAAAAAAATGCTTCGCAACACGTGTGACTGCTGTGCTCCAAGTACAGTATCTGTGAGGGGTTGCAGTGTTGTGGCACCAGCACCAGTGCCTAAGGCACAATTTTTCAGCCCCTGTTTAACAGGGGCGGGTAATTAAAATTTTTAAAAAAAAATGCTTCGCAACACGTGTGACTGCTGTGCTCCAAGTACAGTATCTGTGAGGGGTTGCAGTGTTGTGGCACCAGCACCAGTGCCTAAGGCACAATTTTTCAGCCCCTGTTTAACAGGGGCGGGTAATTACAAATCTTGATCTAATAGTTCACAGCAGGGCCCATTCCTGCGCCCACCAAGAGTAACTATGAGGGCCTACAGTCTTGTGGCAACACCGTCCACCACCACCGCCAAAGGCCCAATTTTTCTGCCCTGTTCATCAGGTGCTTGCAATTACAAATCTTGATATAATAACTCACAGCAGGGCCCATTCCTGCGCCCACCAAGAGTAACTATGAGGGCCTACAGTCTTGTGGCAACACCGTCCACCACCACCGCCAAAGGCCCAATTTTTCTGCCCTGTTCATCAGGTGCTTGCAATTACAAATCTTGATCTAATAACTCACAGCAGGGCCCATTCCTGCACCCACCAAGAGTAACTGTGAGAGCTTACAGTCTTGTGGCAACACCGTCCACCACCACCACCACCCCCAATTTTTCTGCCCTGTTCAACAGGTGCATGCAATTACAAATCTTGATCTATTAACTCACAGCAGGGCCCATTCCTGTGCCCACCAGTCTTGTGGCTACACCAACATCTAATAGGGCAAATTTCTGCAGAGTATATACGCCAGGCCCCTACTTTCAAACATCCAACTTACAAACGACTCCTACTTGCAAATGGAAAGAGAAAACAGGAAGTGAGAGGAAATCTACCCCTAGGAAGGGAAATTCTATCCTGTTAGATTTAATTTGGGAAAAAGGTATCTCCTCTCTACTGATACTTTATCACCAATCCTTGTTTCAATTAAAACCCCACTTTTTTCCAAAAACATTTGTCATTGGGACGGAAAGTGAGGTGACATGTTCTGAACAGATGTGCAAAGACAGCAAATGTTACAGGGGTGATAACCCCTCCCTATGTTCTCCAAAAAGCTTAAAAATAGATTTTTTTGGGATGGAGCTACACTTCATAATGTACCTGTTCAGATTCTACTTAAGAACAAACCTAAAGCCGCAAGTGGTTTTAAATGGCTTCTTTTTTTCCTTTACAAATGTCATTTTGTGCAAGGACAGTTCTAAACACGGGAAACACATGCCACTTCACAGGCATACTTTAGACACCCCCCAGGTACCATATTTAAAGGAAAATTTCACTTTTTTTTTTCACTTTATGCATCATTAAAATGACTGCTCTGAAAAAACGTTAGTTTTTAAAAGTTCTTTTTGCATTGATATATGTCCCCTGGGGCAGGACCCGGGTCCCCAAACCTGTTTTATGACATTAACATGCATATTGGCCGTTGTAATTAGCACTTTTGATTTCGAACGTTCGCGTTGATTATAACGTATAGGGTTCGCGCGAACTTTCGGTCCGTTCGAAGGTTCTGGTGCGAACCGAACCCGGGGGTGTTCGGCTCATCCCTAGTAATGAATAGGCTGCATGTTAATGTAGCTTGAACCACTAGGTGATACATGCAGACAGCCCATGTAAGTTCATAAGGATGCAGCAGTCTATGAGCCGCAGTGTCTGTGTGAATGTGGGTATAGTAAAATAAAGGGAAAAGGGAGGGAGAGTCCTTTTTGTGTCAATAAACTAAAATTTTCACAGCGTGACACCGTGCACAGGGTGTTGCCTAAATACATACTGAAAATGTACACTAGAAACATGGTGGTATGCTTTACTATTGGGGTTTATGTGGATGGGGGTATACTTTACTAATGGGATATGCTTTACTATTGGGGGTTATGGGGGTATACTTTACTATTGGGATGTATGAATACCAGTAGATGGCAAATTTGCAAGAAAGATCATAAACCTTAAAGAATGCATTGAATTCCCCAAATGGTAAACTACACCATGGTCACTCTGGTCAAATTAAACATTGGCATGCACTCAGGTAGCATAACCTACCTGTATATTTTGATTAGTTTTATTTATAATTGTGTCTTATTGTGCTGCACCAGTTTAACCCCACTCCCATTTGTCTGTAATCTAGTAATCTTGGAGCATATATGCTGGTGATCCTGAAACGCCATTGTTTTTGCCTCTTTTACATAGAAATGCCAGTAGTATTTCACAACCAACAATCAGAAGTAGAAGGAAGAGAAGTAGACATCTATTGCCCTACTGCTGTGTCCTGTAATGACATAGGGATTGGCAGGAGGAATCACGGAGTGCAGCACGGAAATGGTGATCAATCTCTGTAAGTGTTGGTTTTAAAAGAAACTTCAGTAAACGATTCCTTTTGGTGACTCAGGCAGCAGAAGAGGTATGTATTCATAGCTTTTTCGCAGGGAATATGTTAATTGTCACTTTTCACAAAGGAGTTGCTTTAAAACTTTCACTGCCACTAACATAAGGCATATGTCCAGAAAGCCCCGGTGTTGAAACAAGGCTAAGCGACTAAATTATGAGTAAACACATAGAAACTAGGGTGCAGAGAAATGGCAGCAGGTGCTCTGGACTGATGAGTCAAACTTTGAAGTATCTGGCCGTAGCAGGAGGAAGGTTGTTTGCCAAATGGCTGGAGAGCAGTACAATAATGAGTGTCTGCAGACAACTGTGAAGCATGGTGGAGGTTCCTTGTTAGTTTGGGGCATGAATTTCTGCAAATGAAATTGGAGATTTGGTCAGGATTAATGGTGTTCCAATGCAGAGGAATGCAGATAGATACTTATCCATCATGCCCTACCATCAGGGAGGTGTGATTGCCTCCAAATGTATTCTTCAGCAGGATAACGACTGCAAACATACAGTAAATGTCATTAGGGCTATCTTCAGTGTAAAGAATTATAAGGAGTACTGGAACTGATGGTTAGAACCCTCCAGAGCCCTGATCCCAACATCCAAAAGTATTCTATCAGGTTGAGGTCAGGCCTCTGTGCAGGCCAGTCAAGTCCTCCACCCCAAACTCGCTCATCCATGTCTTTTTGAACCTTGTTTGTGCACTGGTGCGCAGTCATATTGGAACAGGAAGGGGCTGTCCCCAAACTGTTCCCACAAATTTGGGAGCATGAAATAGTCCAAAATGTCTTGGTATGCTGACGCCTTAAGAGTTCCTATCACTGGAACTAAGGCGCCAAGCCCAACCCCTGAACAACAACCCCACAACATAAACCCCTTCCACCAAATGATTTTAACCAGTGCACAAATCAAGGTCCATAAAGACATGGATGAGCGAGTTTGGGGTGGAGGAACTTGACTTCCTGACCTCAACCAGATAGAATACCTTTGGGATTAATTAAAGCAGAAACTGTGAACCTGACCTTCTCGTCCACATCAGTGCCTGATCCCAAAAATGCAATTCTGGAAGAATGGTCAAACATTCCCATAGACACACTGCTAAACCTTGGGGACAGCCATTCCAGAAGAGTTGTAACTGTTATAGCTGCAAAGGGTGGGCCAACTTAATATTGATTGTAAAAAGAAAAGGATAACCACATTTCCACCCTACTACACCCTGTGTAATAGTGATAAATGACCCAATGCCACTCCTCCAAATCTAAGAGGCTACTGCCGTAACCAAAAACAGAATACAAACATTTTTTTTTCCAGAGTGGTCAAAAGAAGCAAGGCCTCCCCCGGAAGAAAAGACGGTTACTATGGCTCTAGTGGGAAAATATGGGAAAATGATCATAAAATGTATTCATCTTTTATTAAATATCACACACTACAAAAATTTATGAAAAAGTTTTTTAACAGCAACAAGGCTGTATGAACTGGTCTAGCTACATATCAGAAAATGACACACTACACCTGCATAAATGCATGTGGTGCGTCAGACAACAAAATACAAAAACACAAATGGATAAAGGACATACAAATAACAGAAAACAGACTGGGCGCCTGTATAGCCACGGATGCACAGATACCCTGCGGAACAGCTGCAAATATGAAATTATAAATCAAATGATAAACTATAAAGGGTACATGTGCATGCGTGGCCCCCCTGGGGTTTGGAGAGATAATGAGGGTAATATTGAATGTTAATGCTAAACCTGCTTGCTACATTCCTAGTAAAACACTTTGTCTCCTAGTTCGATAATATATTCCTTATTAGTTATGAATAAACAGGCACTATATAATTGCATGCGCATGCAGAGCAAATTTTTTCAAAAGATAAAAATGAAAATAGAGTCCAAGTTCCAAGGTATGGTCTTGCAGTAAAAATATATAGTCCGTACATCCATGGAAAATCCAATTGACATGGGAAACGGTTATTGGTAATAATGGAACGCTGGATAGTAATTAGCAGACTAGTAAGTTTATGGTGAAGGTAAAGCAGCACATGTGCTAGTTTTCTTTTACCATCATGTATAGTATTATCTTCAATCTTATATCAATTACATATGGCCATCCCACATCCAGGTGATTTCCCAGGCCATGAAGGACGTATGCAGCAATGCATTCTGTCACTAAATGAAAGCCTGTGTAATTGAAGATCTACTACATTACCACTCGTTGTACAAAGATACCGGCCAGTATTTTGTGTGTTCCCAGTAAATAAGACAGCTCCACCGCGTTCCCATCTACCTCGTCCACCAAGGGAAATTCCAAGATGAGATACTGTTTGGTGTGCCGTGTGGGCTCTTTCCGGGTCTCGGACTCCTTCCAATGGTGTAACCAGGGATAGTCCGGATGATGTCCATACGGATTCAATGCAGTGTGTGTACACTGAATGCTCAGATCTCGCGGTTCAAGTCTCGCGATTTATCCACCTCCCATACAAGTTGGGGGATTGTTCTAGCGGCGCCTCCAGGCCGTAGTTACGTCAACGCGTTTTGCAACGTCATGTCACGTAGCTTAAACTGGACGTGGAGGGGGCGGGCATACACCTCTCCCTTTTATTCCATCAGAGTGTAGTCGCCCCTCCTAAAACAAATGACTTCACAAGAAAACTGACAGGGACGAGCCAAAAAAAGGCTTGGATAAACGTCTGCTGTATATTCGTTGTCAGTCTATGCTTCCCACTTAGAAATCATCAAAATTAAACATTTCCCTACCAGCACGTACATTGGACAGTGATGGACATGGAAACCTTCACCCTCATTATCGTGTTCACATATGCTAAAATTTTTACATAAATAAAACCATAATGGCAATATAAGTCAACCGTAAACATAGATATTCAAACGTGGAAACAAGGGACTAGTATAACAAAATTAAAGAAAACAAGCAGATAGAACAAGAAAAGGGGAAAGAAGAAGGAGAGGGAAGGGAAGAAAGCAGAAAAGTAGACACAGGCCAGAGGAAACAGGGAAGGGACAAGACAAAATCTATATATCTATACTGTATATATATATATATATATATATATATATATATATATATATATATATATATATATATATATATGAGAAAAAAATATTATAAATAAGCAAAGAAATACACTTGAGAAGTTTAAAACCATTTTTAAGACCATTTTTAAGAGGGATTGTTTAAGCAAATGATGGGAGCAAAGGGCTTAAATGCCCCAGATGGTTAAAGCAACTTAATATTGAACCTTACGGACTAAAGCTGGCCATACACCGTACAATTTTTTTATTCAATTTCCTTTATATTTACCTTCAACTGTGTAGTACAAGGGTCTGCCTGATTGCATACAAATTGAAAGTGTTTAGAATTGACCTCATATTATATGGTTTTGGTAAATCTAAAGGAAATCTATAGACAAAAGTTGTATAATGTATGGCCAGCCTAAGACTGGGATGCCATTAAATTTCATGGGCGTGTAAAATCAGGCGTCCCAAAAATGTTGTTAATATAGTGTTTAAGCTTCAAAGTGTACACATGTGGAAGAATTGATGCTGTTTTGAAGGTAAAGGATGTTCATAGCAAATATTAATTTTATTTGGGTTTCTCTTCTGCTCATTTACATTCCATGTTGTTCATTTATAAAAATAAACTATTAACACTTCTATTTCTGAAAGTATTCTTAATTTACGGCATTTTTTCACATCTGCCTAAAACGTTTTCACAATACTGTATATTGGTGATAGAAAAACCATCCAACTGGCTTGAAGTCCAGCATTCAAAGCAAACTTTAGGGTCGGTTCACACCTGAATTGCCTGATTTCTGTGCAATTCAGTGAGATTAAATTGCACTGGATCACACCAAAAGTAGTGCATGCACTACTTTTCAAGAAACCACTACACCGGATCATATGGTATACTGCATTTTAAATCTGCATTTGGGGTGTCTTTAGGAATACATTGACACCAGCAGCAGATTGCACATCAAGTGCATTTTAACCACTTAAGGACCGCCTCACGCCGATATACGTCAGCAGAATGGCACGGCTGTACCTGTACGTGGCCCTTTAAGAGCCCAGCTGTGGAGGCGTGCTCGCGACCCGGTCCTGAGCTCCGTGACCGCAGCCATGGGACCAGCGGACCGATTGCCACTAGTGTCCCGTGATTGGGTCACAGAGCTGAAGAACGGGGAGAGGTAAGTTTAAACAAACCTCTCCCTGTGCTTCCTAGTGACACTGTCACTGATCGGCTGTTCCCTGTCATCGGGAAAGCCGATCAGTGACGTCAGACGCAAAGCCACGCCCCCCTACAGTAAAAAACACACACACACACTTAACCCCTCCCCGCCCCCTAGTGGTTAACTCCTTCACTGCCAGTGTCATTTACACAGGAATCAGTGCATTTAAATAGCTATCTATCCCCAATTTTGTAAACGCTATAACTTTTGCGCAAACCAATCAATAATCGCTAATTGCAATTTTTTTACCAAAAATATGTAGAAGAATATGTATCGGCCTAAACTGAGGAAAAAAATAATTTTTTATATATTTTTTGGGGATATTTATTATAGCAAAAAGTAAAAAATATTGCATTTTTTTCAAAATTGTCGCTCTATTTTTGTTTATTAGCGCAAAAAATAAAAAACGCAGAGGTGATCAAATACCATTAAAAGAAAGCTCTATTTGTGGGAAAAAAAAGGACACCAATTTTGTTTGGGAGCCACGTCGCACGACCACGCAATTGTCAGTTAAATCAACGCAGTGCCGAATCGCAAAAAGGGGCCTGGTCCTTTGGCTGCAAATTGGTCCGGGACTTAAGTGGTTAAACATGGTGTGGGAAACATGTGCAAGACACACATCTTGTTCTGGTGTGAAAAAGCCCTTAGCTTATCCCTAGCTATCAGCTCGTAGGGAAAAACCTAATAATTGAATAAGATGATCCCACATGCAAGCCAATTGCTGTTATTTATTAACTGCGTCTGTAAACAAGTTCATCAATATATTTTCACATTGAACCAATATTTCAATACTGTTAAAATGCTGGCAAATGTATAACCATCATAAAACAGAAACAGCATACATCAATGTTTACTCTTTTATCTAGCTATGTGTGTCATAAAGCAATGACTATGAAAACAACTCTTGTGAAACACCAGTACATGCTCCACAAACATGTTTCAGAAAAATGCTTTATTCTTTTTTAAATAGTTCAGTACACGAAAAGTAGTTAATATTATGCATTTTTGTTTTATTTACAAGAGTAGTCTAGTCCAAAGCTTACATTTGATTTGCAGATGTAAAAAAAAAAAAAAAAAAACTTTATTGATTGCAGTTAATTTTACTCTACGATACTTGAGCAATAATACAATCAGGAACATTTTGCTTACTTGGCTAACTCCCTAAACAAGTATTTCAAAGACTTTCTTTGACATTGTGAGGTCTGGATAACCATGTTTAAACTGTTATGATGTGCTTCATAATTGTTAATGGCACTATCATTGCCATTATATGCAGTGTTATATGGGGAAAAAAATGATTGAAGGGGTGACACCATGTTTTACCATACCAGGTGACACCAAACCTAGTGACGCCAGTGAATGGTTTATGTCTGTGTAAGCTTCATCACATACTTTGGATTTGCTCACAGCTGGCAGCTTTTAGGTACAAAGATCTAGCATGTATAATAGACAAGCATATTACTAAAGGACTCATCTTTTAATAAACAAATTTAACTACATTGGTACTATACCGGTGTCTCTTGTGTTAGAGTGCAGCAAGAAATGCCAACTTTTACAAACCTGTTGAAAAAATTACCAAACTATAGTTCTGGTTACACTGTGCAAAAATCTAAAAAAGATTTGTTATTCACTTAACTAGAGTAAAAAAATAAGTTTTATAAACTACATTTGGAAAAACTTTGTTTTTCTAGAGTTTGCAATTTTTCCAGAAGTTTAAAGTGTTTTAGTTCTGCTTACTGAATTCACATTAAATTTAGCTCCAGATTGTTTTGTAATATTCAGTACACTATAATGTGGTGCAAATAGAATAATAAACATTTACAAAGCACTAATCAAGTTTTTTTATTTTTTATTATTACATATCCTATACAGTGATTTTAGTTTAGAATTGCAAAATGGTTAGGTGCTGTATACATTTAACTGGAACATACACTATATTGTCAAAAACTTTAGGACACCTGCCTTTACACGCACATGATTGCTTTAAAAAAAGGCCTGGATTTTTTCCTAAATGTACATAACATAACTGGATACTAATATTTATAGGTAATGTTGATCCAGGGAATATCCGATTGCCTCTTGAGGGATCAGGAAGGAATTTTTTTTCCCCTGCATGAGCAAATTGAATCATTCTTTATTGTTTTTTTTTCTATCCAACTGTGGGTATAGGATTGTATATATATATATATATATATATATATATATATATATATATATATATATATATATATTAGATATTGTATCTATGCAGCTATAACAGCTTCAACTCTTCTTCTGGGAAGGCTGTCCACAAGGTTTAGGAGTGTGTCTATGGGAATGTTTAAACATTGTTTGAGGTCAGGCACTCGCTCTTCCATCCAAACTCGCTCATCCATGTCTTTATGGACCTCTCTTTGTGCACTGGTGCGCAGTCATATTGGAACAGGAAGGGGCCAACCCCAAACTGTTCCTACAAAGTTGGGAGCATGAAATTGTCCAAAATGTCTTGGTATGCTGATGCCTTAAGAATTCCCTTCACTGGAAGTAAGGGGCCAAGCCAAACCCCTGAAAAAGAACCCCACACCATAATCCCCCCCCCCCCCCTGCCACCAAATGATTTTGACCAGTGCACAAAGCAAGATCCATAAAGACATGGATGAGCGAGTTTGGGGTGGAGGAACTTGACTGGCCTGCTCAGAGTCCTGACCTCAACCCAATAGAACACCTTTGGGATGAATTAGAGCGGAGACTGCGAGATAGGGCTTCTCGTCCAACATCAGTGCCTGACCTCACAAATGCACATCTGGAAGCATGGTCAAACATTCCAATAGACACACTCCTTAACCTCGTGGACAGCTTTTCCAGAGGAGTTGAAGCTGTTATAGCTGCAAATAGTGGGCTTACTCAATAGTGAACACTACAGCCTAAGACTGGAATGCCATTAAAGTACATGCGTGTAAAGGCATGGGGTCCCAATACTTTTGACAATATAGTGTATTTAAACCGATATTTAAACCGATAAGTGGACCTTGCACTAAAATGCAAAGTCTGTTTATGTGGCTGCCCCACCCATTACTCAACAATGCATTACAGACATAAAAAAGAAAATAGTAAAAATGACTCCCAGCCTTCTGACGGCAAGGGTACATCAGTGGGATTATTGTGGGATACTGGAAAAAACAAGGTTATCCCAAATCCTGTAAAAATAGGATCCAAAATCCTGTAAAAATATGCGCATGTTCAGTGCTGTAGTGTCTTATCTTTAGATTGAAATTGGAACTGGAATCCTGAGCTTTTCCAAGATCCCTTCTGTGAGGCCCAGTGATTTTAGCAACAGGAAGAAGGAATTAGCAGAAACCTGGGGGTAAGTGAGTAATTTTCAAGCATTTTTTAAATTATTTTGTAATGCAGTCTTTGGTTAATGAGGTTAGGGGCAGACACAAATGCAGACCTTGCATTTTAGTGCAAGGTCTGCTTTAATGTTGCTGGTTAAAAGTAAGGGAGATGCTCATAATTTATTTAACAAAAACCCTCCCTAGCCCCATAAAATCACTTAGCTACCCTATTACCTACAGGAAACAGCTTGCCAGTCCTTAGCTATGATGGCTATACTAGTTTCTTTTTTTTTTAGACTTTTTGTCCTTTGATTTTACCATTTTGATTGGGAGAAAAACAAAACACAATTACAATTGCAAGGCAATTACATAATGTGCTAGTATGCATCACATACTATCACATTAGGAAATACTCACCGCTGATGACTTCCATCTTCACGGGGTCTTCCTTACAGGTTCGCAAGCTCCAGCAGCTTTAATGGCCAAGCCACGATGACGTCACTCCTGTGGATGCACGTGGGAGTCACGGCCACATGCTGTTCTTTAAAAGTGCATACTCCGGTGATGTCACTGGCTGCTGCTCACTAGAATATCACCGAAACTGTGCATGTTTAACCACTTTCAGACCGGACCAATTTGCAGCCAAAGGACCAGGCCCCTTTTTGCGATTCGGCACTGCGTCGCTTTAACTGACAATTGCGCGGTCGTGCGACGTGGCTCCCAAACAAAATTGACGTCCTTTTTTTCCCACAAATAGAGCTTTCTTTTGGTGGTATTTGATCGCCCCTGCGGTTTTTATTTTTTGCGCTATAAACAAAAATAGAGCGACAATTTTGAAAAAAATGCATTATTTTTTATTTTTTGCTATAATAAATATCCCCAAAAAATATATAAAAAAACATTTTTTTTCCTCAGTTTAGGCCGATACGTATTCTTCTACATATTTTTGGTAAAAAAAATCGCAATAAGCGATTATTGATCGGTTTGCGCAGAAGTTATAGCGTTTACAAGATAGGGGATAGTTTTATAGCATTTTTATTAATAATTTTTTTTTTATTATTAATGGCGGAGATCTGCGATTTTTTTTGTGACTGCGACATTATGGCGGACACATCGGACATTTTTGACACATTTTTGGGACCATTGTCATTTTTACAGCAATTAATGCATTTAAATGCATTGATTTCTGTATAAATGACACTAGCAGTTTAGGGGTTAACCACAAGGTGGCAGTGTAGGGGTTAAGTAGGCCTAGGGGTGTGTTTTTTACTGTGGGGGGGCGTGGCTGTCAGCTAGTGAATGCTGATCTCTGCTCCAATCACAGGGAGCAGAGATCGGCGTCACTAGTTGCTAGGCAGAACAGGGAGATGCTGTTTATCTTGGCATCTCCCCGTTCAGCCGCTCCGTGAGACGATCGCGGGAGTCCCCGCGGCGATCGAGTCCGCGGGGACCGCGGCCGGACTCACGGGGGTCCCGACCGGCGCGGGAGCGCGCCGCTCCCGGCGCGCTCCCGATGGCATGGACAGGCGAAAGGAGGGACGTATATATACGCCCTCCTGCCTGTACGTGCCATTCTGTCGACGTATATCGTCGTGCGCCGGTCGGCATGTGGTTAAGAGATATTCATTTTACCTATAGGTAAGCTTTGTTATAAGCTAAATAGACATGTGCAGAGCAAAGAAATTCGTTTTGCTTCATTTTGTTTCGATTAGTTATGTACATAAATTTGTTTAGTTTCATTCATTTAATTTGTTTTTGGGATTTGTTTCATTTATTATTTTTTTAATTGATTTGAAAAGTTTTCGAATTTTGAATAGTTTTAGAATTCAAGTACAGCCAATTGCTGTTATTTATTTACTGCATCTGTAGACAAGTCCATCTATATCAAAATAGGAAAAGTACATTTGGGACTTTAAATGAGGCAGGCACCAAAGGGATGCCCGCCTCCATCCCGGTCAATAGTTTAAAACGAAGGAGAAAAGAGAAGTGGGACTTTAAATGAAGCACACAGCAGTACAGGAGTAAGTCAAAAGACTAAAAAATGCATTTGTTTGATATAATCCATGGTATGTTCAAAAACATTTTGGGCATCCAACCTCTAAAAATGCTATGGGCATCAAGCCTCTATATAATAAACCATTGATTAATTGTAAACAAATTACACAAGTCATAATCCGATGTGTATATATATATATATATATATATATATATATATATATATATATATATATATATATATATATATATAAAGCACAGATAACAATAAATATGTATGTATACATTTGATGCTGTAGTTAGGCCCAGAATGGCCAAAAAAACCTTGGTAAATAAAACAAAAGGTAATAATAAAAAAAATGTTTTTTGCCATAATAAATAATTATGGGTGTAGATAGAGTCATTAAAATCTTAATATTTCATGATTAGGGAGAAATGGTAATAATTAAAGGCTATATGCATGGGGGGGCAGAGCTAGCGGCCGGCATGTGAACAGCGCCATACCGGAGCTCCGTGCAGGACGAGGAATCCTTTAGCCATCCTGAGTGTCACAGACACTATTTTGGAATCCAGACACTTCTGAGAGACTGCCGTGCCCTGGCAGAACGATCCGGCATGGTTAAATATGGGCGACCGGCCCGGGATTCGCCCGCAGAACGCCTCTCCCAGTTTGCATGGGGGTCGCAAGATGGCGGCCGCCACAAGGCAGACAAACAAGCAGACAAACAGGGACCCAGCCACACTCAGCAGAGCACCGCTGAGCGCCCTCCACAATCTGGCAAGGTAAGCCCACTGCCCCCTAGAACCAAAGGACAAAGGCGAGTCCTTTGTCTGGACAGATTGCCAACAGAGGACATGGGGGACATGACACCTGCAGTGGAGGGGGAGGGGGAGCCATCCCTGAAGCAGATAATGGAGGCCATATGTACCTGCCAGGCCACACTGACTGAGCATATAGATGGCATAAGGGCTGAAATGTCCTTCCTAAAGAATAATGTGCAGAACATTAGGGAGAGGGCTGCTGAGGCTGAGCAGAGAATTAGTGACCTGGAAGATGTAGTCCGCCCACTGGAACATAAAGTGCATGATATTCAGTACGAAGTAAACGCACATACTGATAAGCTGGGGGACATGGAAGACTGCCAAAGGAGGAACAATATCCACCTAGTGGGCTTCCCAGAGAGAGCTGAGGGCAAACAACCTGAAGATTTTCTTGAACTGTGGCTCAAGGATAATATGGCGGAAACCACCTTTTCGCGTCTGTTTCCCATCGAAAGGGCTCATAGGATACCATCAAAACCCCCGCCACCGGGTGCCCACCCTCGCCCAATGATAGCCCGCATCCTTCATTTTAGAGACCGGGAAAACATCCTGCGTGCTGCCCGCATGATGGGAGATCTACAATATGATGGGAACAGAATTTCCATATACCCAGACTTCTCTGCTGCCACGCAAAGGCAAAGGGCCAGCTTTGTGCATGTTAAGAAGAGATTTGCAATTGGCTTATAGCATGCTATATCCTGCAAAACTGAGGGTTGTTGACAGGGGTAAAGTTTCTTTCTTTAACTCCCCTACAGAAGTCTCACGCTGGCTGGACGCTAGAGGGCGCCCAAGTCCTGAAGCTGGACGCTGACAGAAGGATATGAATCCTCCACATGAGTCCTCTACGGCAAGATCTGTACACCTGGCCACGATGATTAGCCTGGAGGCTGAAGAGTTTACCCTTTTGCTGTGACACTACAATATAATGTTAGTCCTGTACGGTCTAATCCCCTGATTCAACATATTTGTTTTCCTACGCTCCTGGAACATTTAACACCTTTTTGGTCTTTTACAATTTTTACCCCCTTTTTTGTTTTTCCTTCCCTTCCCCCGCTCCTTTTTGAGAGAGGCGAGTATAGAAGGAGTGGGTGCAACACATTACGCAGACGAGCTCCTGTTCTGTACTATGCCTAGACTGTATCCCCCTGGGATTGAAGATAAACTCTTCCCCCTGTTGTTTCACTGGGACCTCTTTTTTCCCCTTTTTTCTTTTTTTATCTCTGGGTTTTTTTTCCCCCTCTTTGTTTTTTTAAATTGAAATTCGACCCATGACCCCCTGAGGTCGCTATGGCTATAGTTATGGGATATAGGCGCACTACATGTTTGGGCTGTGTGCAGGGTGGGAAGGGATGGGTAGGTCTGTTGTTTTGGTTGGTGCTGTGTGCTGTTATCTCTCTCTGTTTTAACCCCCTCAGGTCTCAAAGGTTGATCACTAGCAGGTTGACCACCGCCCTCATGGGAAGTAAGTTCTACTATGATTGGTATACACATGGCGAATAGAATAAACTTGATATCATGGAATGTCCGTGGTATGAACTCAAAGGTAAAACGTTCCCTCGTTTTTGACTTCATACGACGTTATAAACCTCATAATTATGCTCCAAGAAACACATCTCCAAGGGTCTAAGGTTATGGCTCTAAAAAGGGCCAACATTATGAGGGTCATACATGCAGAATACTCAACGTACTCTAGAGGAGTGGCCATATTGGTTAAAAAAAAAGCGGCAGCACATATCATACAGGTTAAATTGGACCCTAATGGTCGATATGCTATATTAGTATGTCAAATGTTTAATGTGTGTATAACCTTGGTTTGTGTATATGTCCCTCCACCATTCTCATTCCAAATATTAGAAAATATACTTAAAGAAGCTGTGTTGATAGCACAGGGTCCACTACTACTGCTAGGAGATTTTAATGTGGTGTCGGACGGGGTTCTGGACAGACACGGTTGTGCATCTGACACACGCCACATTCTCTCGTCTTGGTTGGACAGCTATGCCCTTACTGATGTGTGGCGCCGTAATAAGCCAGGGGTCAGAGCATACTCGTGTCACTCTGTAACTCACGGGACACTTACTAGAATTGATATGCTATTGTCCTCAATAGATGGCCTCCCACTTATAGCCGGGGTCAGATACCTCCCTAGGGCACTGTCGGATCATTCGCCTATAGAAGTCACATTGGACTTGAATATACCCATCGGGAAACGACAATGGCGATTGCGAACACAGTGGCTGCAGGAGGAATATGTGACACTGAAATGCAAGGAAGCTATTAGTGATTACTGGAAGGAGAATGGTGCTGTGACCACGATACACACACAATGGGAGGCTTTTAAAGCCACCATGAGAGGAGTCTTTAGTAAAGAAACAAAAGACTTTGCAAATGCCCTGACGCGTGACCTGAAACTGCTAGAAGGTGATGTGGTCACTGCCGAAAAGAAATATATACAGGAACCATCCCAGGGTAATTATAAATCTTGGCAGGAACTGACAAGACAACTTAGACTACTTCTGACAGACCAGACTACAAAGAAACAACTACAGCAGACCAGATCTATATTTGAATTTGGTGACAAAAGCGGCCGATTGCTAGCTTTTTTGGCAAAACCAATGTATGCCCCGACATCGGTACTGACCATACGACGATCGGACGGTGCCCTGGTAAGTGATTCGAGAGAGATCCTGGACACCTTTCTAAATTTTTACCATGATCTCTATCGATCCCAATCCAGTAGCACTGAACAAGAACTCACCTCCTATTTGGAGGATCTGACTTTCCCATCACTGACTCTGGAGGACAGAGATGGCTTAGAACATTCTATTACAGTAGAAGAAATAGCTGCCGCCATTGCTTCCTTCAAGCCGGGTAAGACACCTGGGCTTGATGGCTTTCCGGCAGAGTGGTATCAGCTGTATAGGGAGAGCTTAGTCCCACGCCTCCAAAAAGTTTTTGTGGCGGCCGAAAGGGAGGGCCTATTGCCAGACTCTATGCGGGAAGCTCTGATCGTGGTGATCCCAAAGCCTGGCAAGGACCCACAAGAATGCGAATCATACAGACCAATTTCACTAATCAATAACGTCAAGATATTGGCCAAGATATTGGCCGGTAGATTGCAGCCGGTGATTCTTAAACTGATTAATTCCGACCAAATGGGATTTATCCCAGGCAGATGTACCCAAATGAACCTTAGAAGGCTCTATGTAAATATGCAAATCTCACATACAAACATAGGAAGAAGAGTAATAGCGTCGCTTGACACAAAGAAAGCTTTCGATTCTGTCGAATGGAACTATTTGTTCTCCCTACTTGGGAAATTTGGGTTCGGCCCGAGGTTTGTAAATTGGGTAAAGCTACTCTATAAAGACCCCCAAGCTTGTATCAGAGTAAATGGACATATATCAAATGCCTTTAAGATTGGCAGAGGGACGAGACAGGGATGCCCCCTGTCCCCACTCCTATTTGCCCTGGTCATAGAACCCCTTGCAGCTAAACTTAGGAGTCAAACTGACGTTGAAGGTTTTTTGGTGGGGGGCCTTGAGGAACGCGTATAATTGTATGCAGATGATATGCTGCTATATCTAGGGGACCCAGATTTGTCATTGACTAATGCATTTAATTTGATCCAGGAATTCTGTGATTTTTCTGGGTTTCGGATCAATTGGTCCAAATCAACGCTATTTCCCCTAGATCCACAGCCAAACTTAGCACCACCCCCTTAGTGCCCTCTAACAGTAACAACCCAATTTAAATATTTAGGAATAAATATTCAGTTGCCTGTCGACTCCTACACTGAGCTGAATCTTTGGCCGGTGATTAGAGCCTTCAGGGACAGAATACAGAAATGGAAGGAACTCCCACTGACATTGTTAGGCAGAGCTAACCTGTTTAAAATGATATATCTCCCGAAATTTCTCTACATACTTTCTAATGCCCCAATCTACATCCCAAAAAAGACGTTCAAATATATTGATTCCTTGCTAACGTCCTTCTTATGGGGGGGACAAGGCCGCTCGAGTGGCACTGACTATTCTGCAGCTACCGGTCGGGAGGGGTGGCCTGGCCATCCCCGACCTCCGACTATATTACCTAGCATCGCAGCTAGTACAAGCCCACTGGAGGATGTTTCCACAGCTTCACAACGCTGCTACTGCAGTGGAGACGGCTGTGGCAACTTCATACGAGACACTTTTACATTTTTTCTTTAGAGGGGAAGTGCCGACAGACAACGGCATGACTATACTTAAGTCAGCTAAACAGGTACTGGAGACTTGTGTGAAACATATACAAGATGCACCATCCCATCTGTCGCCAAATGCCCCGCTATGGTTTAATCCCTGCCTAAAGGAGTTGTTTCACCTAGAAGATGGCCATGGGTGGGCCAAATTTGGCCTTACCTATGTGCACCAACTGTTTGACAATGGAGACCTTAAAACATTTGCACAACTGAAAGGGGAGTTGGGCATCCCAGAGACATGGGCATTCCGCTATACCAAACTGAAGCATGCAGTCCATGCTCAGTTTGGTAATGGGACAGTGATATTAGCAAACACAAAAATAGAGGCAATGCTCGCAGAACCGGATCACACCAAATGTATATCTAACTATTACGCGGTTCTCATGGGGAAGAAACAGCCAAGAGAGGAAAAAATGAGGGACAGATGGACTGCACTGATTCCGGAGTTGACTGAGGATCAGTGGGAGGAAGTTTTGACCTACTATGGGCCCACAGTCATCTCTGCCAGAGACAAACTTATACAGCTGAGATATCTTCACCAAATGTACTACACCCCACACAGACTATACAGGATGGCCAGAAGAGATGACCCTATTTGCCATAAGTGCCAAGTGGTGGATGGCACCTTTATGCATATGGTGTGGGAATGTTCTAAGGTAAGACCGTTATGGTCACAGGTGTTCCAGTTCATTGCAGATACATTTGATCTTCCAAACATATGCAGCCCAATATTAGGCCTTCTAGGTGTGATAGAAGACGAGGTAATGAATAATAATACAAGACAATTTTTAAGATTAATGTATTACTATGTCAGGAAGCTTATTGTCCTTCACTGGATAAGGAGAGATAGCCTTACCCTATCCGCATGGAAAGATTTGGTTAATGCAAATATTGTATTGTACAGAATGACTTACGAGACAAGAGGGAGCAAGAAAAAATGTAATAAAATATGGGGTAGATGGATAAATTCAACGGACACTACAGCATGTGATATCTAAGCCGGAACCTTTATATGTAGGGCTCAGTTGACTGTTATATATGATATGATGATGCTTGAGGAGCGGACATTGGGGGGGTGGGGAGGTAACGGCACATAGCACGACCAGCTTTGGAGGTATTGCCCTCCATGGTTCTGTTTATAATTTTTTTTTCTTGTTCTTAGTTCTTTTTGTTCTTTACCACATCCTATGTTGTTAGAAGATATGCGACACGATTATCACAGGAGGAAAAACAATGCCATCTGTACTAGCATAGACTTAAGTATGAATAATTCAACTTGGAAAACCCTTTATTATTGCTGTATTCTGATGTATAGATTCAAGAATGTTATTCTCTTTTTTTGTATGTGCATTTGGCAAATAAAAACCGTTTAAAAAAAAAAAAGGCTATATGCATTTTGCGGTGTTGCAACCGCTCATCAGGAGCATACATCATGGAATGATTCTAAAAAAATATAAAAATAAGGGAGGAAAAATGAATAAATGAATAAGCGGGAGATGAGAAAAATATATAGGAATAGTTTAGTTGTGTAAAATTTATTTAAGGTTGTGCAGCCAAACTCACAACTGCATTAGCGATCCAGTAAAATAGCATCCAGGATCGCAAAAGAGCTGCAGAGCAACGCTGCCGGGCGCCAGGGTGACCTGCGGGAATGATAACGACCACCACAGGCACATCCAGATTGGGTGGGTGCAATTGGTGTAGGATGTGAACATCCATGTGGGAAACCTGAATGGAACAAACCATATGTGATGTGTCTAATGAATGTGTATGAAAAAGTGTAGAATGGGGTGATATAGTAACAAGCATGAAATAAAAAGAAAAATTGTTTAAATAGAAATAGTGAGATTATAAAACGGAGAAACAAAACCAAGAAAAGGCATAAACAAAAAAGGGGAAGAGAGCAGATGGGAAGGAAGAAATTGGGAAGAGATGTATAACCTAATGTGCACAGTGAGTAGGCATAGTCGATACACGTGAGTGTGATCCATCGGGGGACAGAAAGTGGTGTGTGTAATCCAATCTAGGAGATGCCTATATAGGTGTACCATCATGGTCCCACCCCCAACGTCAAGCCGGCAGACCACACCTGAGAGTGAATCGCTTTCATGTGGGCGGCTCAGCCGTCCAGCTTTTAGCGCCAATCCATCTCCCCAGTGTGCACGCTGAGTGGTGACACACCTCCGGCAGCACTGCGCCACGAGGACTCCTGACGCCTGCCGCATGTAGCGTGACGTAGATAGGGAGGGACCATGTATCCACCCCCTCCGCATCACCTGAAGGCAAGGAAAGGGGAGGAGACCCATATGGCACACGCAGCTGGCAGGGGCAAGCGAAAATGGACAGATCAGCGAAACCCAAAACACTGCCAAGGGCTCACAGGTGCAGACCCAGCAGGACACACCAACCAAACATCAGTTTAAGGGATTAGTTGTAGGGCCACTGATAACAACAGCTTACACATACATTCAAGAATACTATTATGACTACTGCTGTATGCTTCCATCCCAGGTTATGTAATCAAAATAGGAAAAGTAAATTTGGGACTTGACCAAAGGGATGCCCGCCTCCATCCCGGTCTATAGTTTAAAACGAAGGAGAAAGAGAAGTGGGACTTTAAATGAAGCACACAGCAGTACAGGAGTAAGTCACGTGACTAAAAAATGTATTTATTTGATATAATCCATGGTATGTTCAAAAACATTTTGGGCATCTGACCTCTAAAAATGCTATGGACATCAAGCCTCTATATAATAAACCATGGATTGATTGTACACAGATTACACAGCAAGTCATAATCCGATGTTCAAATAAAGCACAGATAACAATAAATACGTATGTATACATTTGATGCTGTAGTTAGGCCCAGAATGGCCAAAAAAACCTTGGTAAATAAAACAAAAAGGTAATATTAAAATTTAAATAAAATAAGATTATGACTTGTGTAATTTGTGTACAATTAATCCATGGTTTATTATATAGAGGCTTGATGCCCATAGCATTTTTAGAGGTCAGATGCCCAAAATGTTTTTGAACATACCATGGATTATATCAAATACATTTATTTTTTAGTCACTTGACTTACTCCTGTACTGCTGTGTGCTTCATTTAAAGCCCATCAATATATTTGGACATTGAAGCAATATTTCAATACTGTTAAAATGCTGGCAAATTTATAACCATCATAAAACAGAAACAGCATACATCAATGTTTACTCTTTTATCTAGCTATGTGTGTTATTATAAAGCAATGACTATGAGAACAACTGTTGTGAAACACCAGTACATGCTCCACAAACATGTTTCAGAAAAATGCTTTATTCTTTTTTAAACAGTTCAGTACACGAAAAGTAGTTAATATTATGCATTTTTGTTTTATTTACAAGTGTAGTTTAGTCCAAAGCTCACATTTAATTTGCAGATGTAAAAAAAATAACTTTATTGATTGCAGTTAAATTTACTCTACAATACTTGAGCAATTAATACAATCAGGAACATTTTGCTTACTTGGCTAACTCCATAAACAAGTATTTCAAAGACTTTGTTTGACATTGTGAGGTCTGGATAACCATGTTTGAATTGTTATGACGTGCTTGATAGTTGTTAACGGCACTATCATTGCCATTATATGCAGTGTTATATGGGGAAAAAAATGATTGAAGGGGTGACACCATGTTTTACCATACCAGCTGACACCAAACCTAGTATGCATCACATACTATCACATTAGGAAAATACTCACCGCTGACAGGGCTTCCATCTTCACGAAGTCTTCCTTACGGGTTTGCGGGCTCCAGCAGCTTTAATGGCCAAGCCGCGATGACGTCACTCCCGTGGATGCGCGTGGGAGTCGTGGCCACAGTACAGCATTCTGAAGGAATGGCACGGGTATGCTGTTCTTTCAAAGTGCATATGCCAGTGATATCACTGGCTGCTGCTCACTAGAATATCACCTAAACAGTGCGCGTTTAGGAGATATTCATTTTACCTATAGGTAAGCTTTGTTATAAGCCTACCTGTAGGTAAAAATAAATAGGAGGGTCTACTAACATGTTAAGGGGGGTCATGGTTGTCACTGAGGCTGCTCTCTTGATTTGGACTACAAATAGGCTTTCCTCAAATCATCTACATTACATGGGAAGGGGGACCTTTTACTAAAGTGGGCGAAATGCTTCAACTTTTTAAAAATAACTTAACAAAGCTTTATACTAAGCCAACTGCCTTCCACCCTAACAAAGTTGCCCTTTTCCTTCAGCAATCTCTCCCACAGATATCTGGAGAGGCTTTGTAAAGGCTTAAAGTGGTTGTAAAGCCACAATATTTTGATGATACATTCCCCTCTGTTAAATAAGGACATGTTCCGCGCTGCATGTGTTATATAAAAAATATGCCAACTTTTACCTGATTTCAGAGCACCTCCCGGCACTCACGTGACTGCCTGCAGCTCTCCTCTCCTGGGCTGACAGCTCCAGCGGGAGGGCCTGATAACTCCCACTGATGTCAGCCAGGAGGAAGGAAGGAGGAGGAGGAGAGAGCCGAGCAGTCGCGTAAGTGTCGGGAGATGCTCTGAAATCAGATAGAAATCTGCATATTTTTTATAAAGCACATGCAGTGGGGCACATGTCCTTATTTAACAGATTGGATTGTATCATCATAATATAGTGGTATTAGTAGCAGGAGGGGAGGGGCGGGCACTGTCATGAGCTGACAGGCAGAAAGGGGAGGGGGAGAGGAGGACAGAGGAGAGCTGCAGATTACAGAGCCATGTAAACTGACCACGGTGTCAGAGCTCAACAGCCATGATAAACCGTGGTCAGTGAACAGGGGAAGAGGGCAGGAACAGTCAGGATCAGCCAGGTATGTCTGTGCTGTATAACATGCTTTAAGGGAACAGGATCTTTTTTTTTTTTAAGGTAACAAACGCTTTAACTTCAATATTTCAGTGGAAAGGGTTAGTTTCAATCAAATCTCAGCTTGAAGTAATTGTAGCCATATTAGTGCACTTGTGACAGAAACAATTGAGTACTTTTCGCAATACTTTTTTTATTTGCACTAACGTACAATTTTTCAGGACAGCCTTTTGAGGTATGCCCTTTTCATCAAGGTCCAAGCATTAGTACTGCTTGGACCTCGATGAAGGGGGCAAACCCTAAAAGCTTATAAGAATTGTATGTTAGTGCAAATAAAAAAAGGGTCACGGACAGTACTCAATTGTTTCAATCAAATATCTGAAAGCCTCAAAGGCTTCAGGCCCTGATAGCTTTTCAGTCCTTTTCAGTCCCTTAAAGTTAGCACCATTATTTGCCCCATATTTAATACAGATGTTTCATTATGTGAAAGATGGTCAAAGTTTTCACCAATCTCCATTACTGGCATAAATTACTACAGTTCGGAACAGGGCTTTTTTTAAATCAGAGAATAAGTACAGGAACTCACAAAACCCACCAATGCCCCCTCACCTCTCCCCCAGGAGACTAGCAATGTGGCACCATGTGAGTGCCACATCAAATGATGGATGTGACCGAGTAGCATGGTTTAGAAAATCTCTACATACAGAGTGAGTGCAGAGATCAGGACTTCTTTGTTAATAGCTATAATCCCAAGTGTAATCAATCGTAATAGGCAAAAAGTCCTTAATAGATTCCAAAGACCAACCGTGACAGTGTGATGTGTCGGAACACTCATCAGAAAATGAATATAAAACAGCATTTAATTATGAACTTGATTTAAGTGTTATACAGTGCTTCTTAGCTGTGGTAAGAAATAATATCCCTTCACTATTTTATGCACTCACCAGATAACAAGCCATTATTATTATTATTTAAGGTACTTATATAGTGCTGTTTATTATGCAGCGCTTTACATATACATTGTACATTCACATTGGTCCCTACCCTCAAGGAGCTTACAATCTAAGGTCCCTAACTCACATTCATATACTGGGCCAATTTAGACAGAAGCCAATTAACCAGAGTGCCTGGAGGAAACCCACGCAGGCACAGGGAGAACATGCAAACTCCAGGCAGGTGGTGTCATGGTCAGGATTTGAACCCGTGACCCTTTTTACTGCTAGATGAGAGTGCTACCCACTACACCACTGTGCCCCCCATATTATGAGCCTTGTATCAATAACTTGGAGCTTGGTGTCATCCTATTCAGGGTTGTAGACAGCAGGGTAAACCTCAGGGGAGACCCACACTGTGCAGAATAAAGCTCACACACAGTAGCCAAAGTAATGTTTACATAGTGTAGTATTTATTAAAATCTGAATTCATAAAGCTGCAGTCTACGCAAAAAAAATTGCTAAAACAAATGACTTACAAAGGCCCCCCCAGGGGCCTACACACTGATGCCATCACTGCTGTGTCCTTATGCAGGGAGCTGCGGCCATATTTTGTAAGTCATTTGTTTTGGCAATTATTTACTTTGCGAAAAATCTGCTGCATCACTGCTAAAGCCTCACATGCCTCTGCGATGGTTTTAATATGTGTATTTGCTGTATTTTAAGATTTTGTAAATTTAGAAAAATCGTTTTTTTATCATATATCAATATGCTATTTGTGGAGTATTGACTTTGGCACCTTTAAAATTCCCATTATTTCTAGATTTTGTATACATGCTATCACATAGCTTGTTATCCCCTTTGTTATAGCAGTGTGACATAAACAAAATTTAAATAATTTACATTTTTTTTTTAAATCACCCCTATCATTCCCACACACACACCCCATAATAAAAGCTATGCGCACGGCAAGCACATGAATGTAAACATGATTAGTGGAGCACATGTGAGGTATTGTTGCGAACATTGGAGTGAGGTCAATAATTCTAGGACCCTAGTTTCCATTCAACTCCAAACTGATGATCTGTACAGGCTTTTAAAGTGCCACCTATGGAGAATTTGGGGTATCATAGTTTTTGGGGATTTAACAGGTTTGCACAATGTTAAGACTTGACATGTTTGGTATCATTTATATTTTATCAAAAATTGGGTATATTATTGTGTTTGTTTGCAGCACAATTCATTTCAGTGTACTTTTCCCCAGAAAATACGTGCTTGGTTGTGGTATTGGATAGAAATTGATATTAATGGGCTATGGGTTAAGGCAGATAAAGATTGCACTGCTAGCTTATATAAAAGAAGGCTGAATGAATGCATAAGCACATTAGCCTATTGAATAGCAGGACCCTTTGGGGTGTTTACTGCCCAAACCTGGCGAGAATGACAGCATGCCTCCTGAATGGGGAAAGATCATGTGGACATCTTGTGTGGGCATGTGATCAAGAACTCAACTCTAAACACATGGGCAGAATGTTGGGAGACATTTGCCAGCTCAAAAAAAAAACAGCTGACATTCTGCCCTCGTGTATGTTGTTCTGTCCAAAAGAAGACAGCTTCTGTCGGACATGCGTGCTGAAAAACCAGCAGCGGACCAACTCCTGATCAGCGGGTGAGATCACTGGACTAACTTCACATGGGTTGCACCAAAAAAACTGTTATGTCGCGTACACGCGATTGCACATTCCGACAACAAAATCCATGTTTTTTTTTCCGAAGGATGTTGGCTCAAACTTGTGTTGAATACACACGGTTAGGGATGGGCCCGGTGCTCGATGCGAACCCACGTTCGCATCGAGCACCGGGCGTTCGCTCGCTCGGCGAGCCCAGAACTATTTTGGCCGCTCGCATCACGTTCGTGTGATGCGAGCGGCCCCGCAATGCATTGCGGCCGGCGCGGCCGGCGCAGTGCATGGCTGGCTGATGATTGGCCAAGCATGCACTGTGACCCCGCATGCTTGGCCAATCACAGCCCCGGAAACTCGAAGAGCCATAATTGGCTACAGGCAGGACGCCTGTAGCCAATTACAGCTCAGGGGCTGTAGTACACGCCCCCCCCTATAAAAGGCCGCCACGCCGCCTGCGCCGGTCACATGCTGTTCCGGCGCAGATTGAGCAGGCTAGATCTGTGACACTCTGCTGGATTTAGTTAGGTAGAGAGATTCACTTACAGAGATTGAGTTAGATAGATTCAGTTACAAAGATTGATTGAGAAAGAGGGGCTTGTAGTGTGTTCGTGGCAGGCAGGCAGAGCTCCTATATTTTGTTACCAGAAGCACCTATAGGACTTGTAGTGTGTTCGTGGCAGGCAGGCAGAGCTCCTATATTTTGTTACCAGAAGCACCTATAGGACTTGTAGTGTGTTCGTGGCAGGCAGGCAGAGCTCCTATATTTTGTTCCCAGAAGCACCTATAGGACTTGTAGTGTGTTCGTGGCAGGCAGGCAGAGCTCCTATATTTTGTTCCCAGAAGCACCTATAGGACTTATAGTGTGTTCGTGGCAGGCAGGCAGAGCTCCTATATTTTGTTCCCAGAAGCACCTATAGGACTTGAAGTGTGTTAGTCCCATCACACACACAGAGCTATATTTTCTTCCCAGAAGCACCTATAGGACTTGAAGTGTGTTAGTCCCATCACACACACAGAGCTATATTTTGTTCCCAGAAGCACCTATAGGACTTGAAGTGTGTTAGTCCCATCACACACACAGAGCTATATTTTCTTCCCAGAAGCACCTATAGGACTTGAAGTGTGTTAGTCCCATCACACACACAGAGCTATATTTTGTTCCCAGAAGCACCTATAGGACTTGAAGTGTGTTAGTCCCATCACACACACAGAGCTATATTTTCTTCCAGAAGCACCTATAGGACTTGAAGTGTGTTAGTCCCATCACACACACAGAGCTATATTTTGTTCCCAGAAGCACCTATAGGACTTGAAGTGTGTTAGTCCCATCACACACACAGAGCTATATTTTGTTCCCAGAAGCACCTATAGGACTTGAAGTGTGTTAGTCCCATCACACACACAGAGCTATATTTTGTTCCCAGAAGCACCTATAGGACTTGAAGTGTGTTAGTCCCATCACACACACAGAGCTATATTTTGTTCCCAGAAGCACCTATAGGACTTGAAGTGTGTTAGTCCCATCACACACACAGAGCTATATTTTGTTCCCAGAAGCACCTATAGGACTTGAAGTGTGTTAGTCCCATCACACACACAGAGCTATATTTTGTTCCCAGAAGCACCTATAGGACTTGAAGTGTGTTAGTCCCATCACACACACAGAGCTTTATTTTGTTCCCAGAAGCACCTATAGGACTTGAAGTGTGTTAGTCCCATCACACACACAGAGCTATATTTTGTTCCCAGAAGCACCTATAGGACTTGAAGTGTGTTAGTCCCATCACACACACAGAGCTATATTTTGTTCCCAGAAGCACCTATAGGACTTGAAGTGTGTTAGTCCCATCACACACACAGAGCTATATTTTGTTCCCAGAAGCACCTATAGGACTTGAAGTGTGTTAGTCCCATCACACACACAGAGCTATATTTTGTTCCCAGAAGCACCTATAGGACTTGAAGTGTGTTAGTCCCATCACACACACAGAGCTATATTTTGTTCCCAGAAGCACCTATAGGACTTGAAGTGTGTTAGTCCCATCACACACACAGAGCTATATTTTGTTCCCAGAAGCACCTATAGGACTTGAAGTGTGTTAGTCCCATCACACACACAGAGCTATATTTTGTTCCCAGAAGCACCTATAGGACTTGAAGTGTGTTAGTCCCATCACACACACAGAGCTATATTTTGTTCCCAGAAGCACCTATAGGACTTGAAGTGTGTTAGTCCCATCACACACACAGAGCTATATTTTGTTCCCAGAAGCACCTATAGGACTTGAAGTGTGTTAGTCCCATCACACACACAGAGCTATATTTTGTTCCCAGAAGCACCTATAGGACTTGAAGTGTGTTAGTCCCATCACACACACAGAGCTATATTTTGTTCCCAGAAGCACCTATAGGACTTGAAGTGTGTTAGTCCCATCACACACACAGAGCTATATTTTGTTCCCAGAAGCACCTATAGGACTTGAAGTGTGTTAGTCCCATCACACACACAGAGCTATATTTTGTTCCCAGAAGCACCTATAGGACTTGAAGTGTGTTAGTCCCATCACACACACAGAGCTATATTTTGTTCCCAGAAGCACCTATAGGACTTGAAGTGTGTTAGTCCCATCACACACACAGAGCTATATTTTGTTCCCAGAAGCACCTATAGGACTTGAAGTGTGTTAGTCCCATCACACACACAGAGCTATATTTTGTTCCCAGAAGCACCTATAGTGCTTGAAGTGTGTTAGTCCCACACACAGAGCTATATTTTGTTCCCAGAAGCACCTATAGGACTTGAAGTGTGTTAGTCCCATCACACACACAGCGCTTTATTTTGTTCCCAGAAGCACCTATAGGACTTGAAGTGTGTTAGTCCCATCACACACACAGAGCTATATTTTGTTCCCAGAAGCACCTATAGGACTTGAAGTGTGTTAGTCCCATCACACACACAGAGCTATATTTTGTTCCCAGAAGCACCTATAGGACTTGAAGTGTGTTAGTCCCATCACACACACAGAGCTATATTTTGTTCCCAGAAGCACCTATAGGACTTGAAGTGTGTTAGTCCCATCCCACACACACAGAGCTATATTTTTTTCCCAGAAGCACCTATAGGACTTGAAGTGTGTTAGTCCCATCACACACACAGAGCTATATTTTGTTCCCAGAAGCACCTATAGGACTTGAAGTGTGTTAGTCCCATCACACAGACCTTTATTTTCTTCCCAGAAGCACCTATAGGACTTGAAGTGTGTTAGTCCCATCACACACACAGAGCTATATTTTGTTCCCAGAAGCACCTATAGGACTTGAAGTGTGTTAGTCCCATCACACACACAGAGCTATATTTTGTTCCCAGAAGCACCTATAGGACTTGAAGTGTGTTAGTCCCATCACACACACAGAGCTATATTTTGTTCCCAGAAGCACCTATAGGACTTGAAGTGTGTTAGTCCCATCACACACAGAGAGCTATATTTTGTTCCCAGAAGCACCTATAGGACTTGAAGTGTGTTAGTCCCATCACACACACAGAGCTATATTTTGTTCCCAGAAGCACCTATAGGACTTGAAGTGTGTTAGTCCCATCACACACACAGAGCTATATTTTGTTCCCAGAAGCACCTATAGGACTTGAAGTGTGTTAGTCCCATCACACACACAGAGCTATATTTTGTTCCCAGAAGCACCTATAGGACTTGAAGTGTGTTAGTCCCATCACACAGACCTTTATTTTCTTCCCAGAAGCACCTATAGGACTTGAAGTGTGTTAGTCCCATCACACAGAGCTCCTCTATTTTCTTTGCAGAAGCACCCATAGGACTTCTAGTGTGTTAGTGGCATCACACAGAGCTCCTATATATTCTTCTCAGCAGCACCCACAGGACTTCTAGTGTGTTAGTGGCATCACACAGAGCTCCTCTATTTTCTTTGCAGAAGCACCCACAGGACTTCTAGTGTGTTAGTGGCATCACACAGAGCTCCTCTATTTTCTTTGCAGAAGCACCCATAGGACTTCTAGTGTGTTAGTGGCATCACACAGAGCTCCTCTATTTTCTTTGCAGAAGCACCCACAGGACTTCTAGTGTGTTAGTGGCATCACACAGAGCTCCTCTATTTTCTTTGCAGAAGCACCCACAGGACTTCTAGTGTGTTAGTGGCATCACACAGAGCTCCTCTATTTTCTTTGCAGAAGCACCCACAGGACTTCTAGTGTGTTAGTGGCATCACACAGAGCTCCTCTATTTTCTTTGCAGAAGCACCCATAGGACTTCTAGTGTGTTAGTGGCATCACACAGAGCTCCTATATTTTCTTCTCAGCAGCACCCACAGGACTTCGAGTGTGTTAGTGGCATCACACAGAGCTCCTCTATTTTCTTTGCAGAAGCACCCATAGGACTTCTAGTGTGTTAGTGGCATCACACAGAGCTCCTATATTTTCTTCTCAGCAGCACCCACAGGACTTCTAGTGTGTTAGTGGCATCACACAGAGCTCCTCTATTTTCTTTGCAGAAGCACCCACAGGACTTCTAGTGTGTTAGTGGCATCACACAGAGCTCCTCTATTTTCTTTGCAGAAGCACCCATAGGACTTCTAGTGTGTTAGTGGCATCACACAGAGCTCCTATATTTTCTTCTCAGCAGCACCCACAGGACTTCTAGTGTGTTAGTGGCATCACACAGAGCTCCTCTATTTTCTTTGCAGAAGCACCCATAGGACTTCTAGTGTGTTAGTGGCATCACACAGAGCTCCTATATATTCTTCTCAGCAGCACCCACAGGACTACCGACTACAATGGCTGGAAGACCGCCAAGGGGAGGCAGAGCGTGCAGAGCCAAGAACACAGGGCAGGCAGGCTCTGTTTCTAGTGGACGTGGCCGTGGACGTGGTCGTGCATCGTCATCAGCACGTGGCCATGGGACACGCGCGTCTTTGTTTTCGGCAGCTGGACATGTGGAGCCGCATCATGCTGAAGGCTTGGTAGAATGGATGACCAAGCCCTCCTCATCCTCCTCATCCTCTCTCACCCAGGCTCAGGGTACTGACAGAGCATCATCAGCCACCCCTTCCCTAGACCCACCATGTCCTCCTGAGGAGTCCCCCGAACTCTTTGAGCACAGTGTTGGGTACATGCTCCAGGAGGATGCCCAACGATTCGAAGGCTCGGATGACGATACCCAGCTTGAGGAATCTGGCAGTACTGTTCCACCAGCTGCAGCTTACTGCCAGGTTTGCTCTAGTGGTGAAGAGGGAGGGGATGATGAGGTCACTGACTCCACGTGGGTGCCTCAAGGGAGAGAGGATGAGGAGGAGGACGAGGAGGAGGAGGATGCGGCGTCACATGTTCAACGAGGCAGGATGCCCCCTGGAGGCCAGGTAGAGGCCAGCACAGCAACTGTACAACACCGCAGAGCTCCGCCTGTGCAGGGCGCTGCCTCTGCACGTTATCAGAAAAGTTCTTTGGTGTGGGCCTTTTTTGAGACGAGTGCAGCAGATCGCACCACTGCTATTTGCAATATTTGTCTCAAGCGTATCTCGCGTGGCCAAAACATCAGCCGCTTGGGCACGACAAGCATGACCAGACATATGGCGACCTGCCATGCAGCTCGTTGGCAGGCACACATAAAAGACCCACACCAAAGAACTAAGCGGACCTCTCCTTGCTCCTCAGCTGGGATCTCCATCCCCACTACACCTTCAGTCCTCTCTGAAAGCTGCTCTGAGAGGACTGAAGGTGTAGAATTAGGTGTGTCACAACCAAGTACTTGCAGTACACCGACGTCCGATTGCAGCAGGCAAATTTCCCTGCCCCAGCTGCTGGACCGTAGAAAGAAGTACACTCCCAGCCATCCACATGCCCAGCGGTTGAATGCTAGCCTGGCTAAATTGCTAGCACTTCAACTGCTGCCTTTTCAGTTGGTAGACTCGGCCCCCTTCCGTGAGTTTGTTCAATGTGCGGTTCCTCAGTGGCAGGTTCCCAAACGCCACTTTTTCTCGCGGAAGGCGATTCCGTCTCTCTACCGGCATGTGGAGGGCAATGTCCATGCCTCGCTGGACAGGGCGGTCAGCGGTAAGGTGCATATTACCGCTGACTCATGGTCCAGCAGGCATGGACAGGGACGGTACCTTTCTTTCACGGCCCATTGGGTCACTCTATTGGCAGCTGGGAGGGATGCAGGACAAGGTGCAGTAGTGTTGGAGGTTGTTCCGCCACCACGCCTCCAAAACGCTACTACTGCTACTGGTTGTGACACACCTCTCTCCTCCACCCCCTCCTCTTCTTCTTCCTCCAGTGCTCTGTCCTTGGAACCAGCGGTGCTCCGTAGGCGTACAAGGGGCTACGCAAGTACGCAGGCAAAAAGATGCCATGCCGTGCTTGCGCTGGTGTGTTTGGGGGACAGGAGCCACACTGGGCCAGAGGTTCTGGCAGCTCTGCAGGGGCAGGCCGAGAGGTGGTTGACGCCACGTCAGCTTAAGCCAGGAATGGTCGTTTCTGACAATGGCACCAACCTCCTCTCCGCCCTGCGACAGGGGCAGCTCACCCATGTGCCCTGCATGGCTCACGTCCTCAACCTGGTGGTGCAGCGGTTCTTGGGCAGGTTCCCAGGCTTACAGGATGTCCTGAGGCAGGCCAGGAAAGTCTGTGTGCATTTCCGCCGATCTTATAATGCCAGTGCTCGGCTGACTGAGCTGCAAAAGGAGCTGAACCTGCCCAAGAACCGCCTAATATGTGACATGCCCACCAGGTGGAACTCAACGTTGGCCATGCTGCAGCGACTGCACACGCAGCAGAGGGCCATCAATGAGTACCTTTGCGACTACGGCACCAGGACAGGGTCAGGGGAGCTTGGTTTTTTTTCCCCACGTCAGTGGAGCATGATCAGGGATGCATGCACTGTCCTCTCACCATTTGAGGAGGCCACGAGGATGGTGAGCAGTGACAGTGCATGCATCAGTGACACTGTCCCTCTTGTCCACCTGTTGGAGCATACGCTGCGCGGGATAATGGACAGGGCACTTGAGGCAGAACAGAGGCAGGAAGAGGAGGACTTCCTTGCCTCTCAAGGCCCCCTTTATCCGGACAGTGTTCCTTCTGTCCCACCCATCACACAGGAAGAGGATGAGGAGGAGGAGGAGGAGGAGGAGGAGGATTGTGTGAGCATGGAGGTGGAGCCTGGCACTCAGCATCAGCAGCAGCAGTCTTTTAGGGATGATGTACAGTCCCAACAAACCAGTGGACTTGTACGTGGCTGGGAGGAGGTGGCTGGCGATCATGTCATCCTCAGTGACCCAGAAGACTCCGGACCGAATGCCTCAGCTAACCTACGCTGCATGGCCTCCCTGATCCTGCAAAGCCTGCGGAAGGATCCTCGTGTTCTTCGGATCAAGGAGAGGGACCATTACTGGCTGGCCACTCTCCTTGATCCGCGGTACAAGGGTAAGGTTGCGGACCTTATCTTGCCGTCGCAGAGGGAGCAGAGGATGAGACATCTCAGGGAGGCCTTGCAGAAAGGTCTGTGCAACGCGTTCCCAGAAACTGGGAGGCTACAAACTCCTGGTCCTGGGCGACGAGTTGCTGAGGCTTCGGTCAGTGGCAGAAGGAGCGGTGGGGAAGGTGGACGTCTGACCGATGCGTTCAGACAATTTTTTAGTCCGCAGCCCCAAGGTATGATCGGTTCCAGCAACCATCGCCAGCGTCTGATATACATGGTGCAGGAATACCTTGGGGCAAGGTCAGACTTGGACACCTTTCCCACCGAAAATCCTCTGGCTTACTGGGTCCTGAGGATGGATCACTGGCCAGAGCTTGCACAGTATGCAATTGAGCTACTGGCCTGTCCTGCCTCCAGCGTTCTTTCCGAACGCACATTTAGTGCTGCTGGAGGATTTGTGACTGATCATAGGGTGCGCCTGTCCACCGCCTCGGTTGATCGACTGACATTCATCAAAATGAATCAGTCTTGGATCACCACCAGCTACCAGGCACCTGAGGCGGATATAACCGAATAATTTTTAATGTCACATCCCTTCAAGACTGCCTATGCTGATGCTGAGTGACTGTCCTCTTATGTTCACTGACTATCCTCTTCCTCCTCCTCAATGATCCATGCCACCACACCAGTGCCTAAGGCACAATTTTTCAGCCCCTGTTTAACAGGGGCGTGTACTTACAATTTTTTAAAAAAATGCTTCGCAACACGTGTGACTGCTGTGCTCCAAGTACAGTATCTGTGAGGGTCGGGTTGCAGTGTTGTGGCACCAGCACCAGTGCCTAAGGCACAATTTTTCAGCCCCTGTTTAACAGGGGCGGGTACTTACAATTTTTTAAAAAAATGCTTCGCAACACGTGTGACTGCTGTGCTCCAAGTACAGTATCTGTGAGGGCCGGGTTGCAGTGTTGTGGCACCAGCACCAGTGCCTAAGGCACAATTTTTCAGCCCCTGTTTAACAGGGGCGTGTACTTACAATTTTTTAAAAAAATGCTTCGCAACACGTGTGACTGCTGTGCTCCAAGTACAGTATCTGTGAGGGCCGGGTTGCAGTGTTGTGGCACCAGCACCAGTGCCTAAGGCACAATTTTTCAGCCCCTGTTTAACAGGGGCGTGTACTTACAATTTTTTAAAAAAATGCTTCGCAACACGTGTGACTGCTGTGCTCCAAGTACAGTATCTGTGAGGGCCGAGTTGCAGTGTTGTGGCACCAGCACCAGTGCCTAAGGCACAATTTTTCAGCCCCTGTTTAACAGGGGCGTGTACTTACAATTTTTTAAAAAAACGCTTCGCAACACGTGTGACTGCTGTGCTCCAAGTACAGTCTCTGTGAGGGGTTGCAGTGTTGTGGCACCAGCACCAGTGCCTAAGGCACAATTTTTCAGCCCCTGTTTAACAGGGGCGGGTAATTACAAATCTTGATCTAATAGTTCACAGCAGGGCCCATTCCTGCGCCCACCAAGAGTAACTATGAGGGCCTGCAGTCTTGTGGCAACACCGTCCACCACCACCGCCAAAGGCCCAATTTTTCTGCCCTGTTCATCAGGTGCTTGCAATTACAAATCTTGATCTAATAACTCACAGCAGGGCCCATTCCTGCGCCCACCAAGAGTAACTATGAGGGCCTACAGTCTTGTGGCAACACCGTCCACCACCACCGCCAAAGGCCCAATTTTTCTGCCCTGTTCATCAGGTGCTTGCAATTACAAATCTTGATCTAATAACTCACAGCAGGGCCCATTCCTGCGCCCACCAAGAGTAACTATGAGGGCCTACAGTCTTGTGGCAACACCGTCCACCACCACCGCCAAAGGCCCAATTTTTCTGCCCTGTTCATCAGGTGCTTGCAATTACAAATCTTGATCTAATAACTCACAGCAGGGCCCATTCCTGCGCCCACCAAGAGTCACTGTGAGGGCTTACAGTCTTGTGGCAACACCGTCCACCACCACCACCACCAAAGGCCCAATTTTTCTGCCCTGTTCAACAGGTGCATGCAATTACAAATCTTGATCTAATAACTCACAGCAGGGCCCATTCCTGTGCCCACCAGTCTTGTGGCTACACCAACATCTAATAGGGCAAATTTCTGCAGAGTATATACGGCAGGCCCCTACTTTCAAACATCCAACTTACAAACGAATCCTACTTGCAAACGGAAATAGAAAACAGGAAGTGAGAGGAAATCTACCCCTAGGAAGGGAAATTCTATCATGTTAGATTTAATTTGGGAAAAAGGTATCTCCTCTCTACTGATGCTTTATCACCAATCCTTGTTTCAATTAAAACCCCACTTTTCCAAAAACATTTGTCATTGGGACGGAAAGTGAGGTGACATGTTCTGAACAGATGTGCAAAGACAGCAAATGTTACAGGGGTGATAACCACTCCCTATGTTCTCCAAAAAGCATAAAAATAGATTTTTTTGGGATGGAGCTACACTTCATAATGTACCTGTTCAGATTCTACTTAAGAACAAACCTAAAGCCGCAAGTGGTTTTAAATGGCTTCTTTTTTTCCTTTACAAATGTCATTTTGTGCAAGGACAGTTCTAAACACGGGAAACACATGCCACTTCACAGGCATACTTTGGACACCCCCCAGGTACCATATTTAAAGGAAAATTTCACTTTTTTTTTTTCACTTTATGCATCATTAAAATGACTGCTCCCGAAAAAACGTTAGTTTTTAAAAGTTCTTTTTGCATTGATATATGTCCCCTGGGGCAGGACCCGGGTCCCCAAACCTGTTTTATGACATTAACATGCATATTGGCCGTTGTAATTAGCACTTTTGATTTCGAACGTTCGCGTCCATTATAACGTATAGGGTTCGAAAATTCGCGCGAACTTTCGGTCGGTTCGAAGGTTCTGGTGCGAACCGAACCCGGGGGTGTTCGGCTCATCCCTACACACGGTCATACAAATGTTGTCGGAAATTACTGAAGTCGGAGAACGCGGTGATGTACAACGCGTACGACGAGCCGAGAAAAATTAAGTTCAATAGCCAGTGCGGCTCTTCTGCTTGATTCCAAGCAAGCATGGAATTTTGTGCGTCGGAATTGTGTACACGCGATCAGAATTTCCAACAACGGATTTTGTTGTCGAAAAATTTGAGAACCAGCTCTTAAATTCTGTTTGCCGGAAATTCCTGAGGGAAAATGTCCAATGGAGCCCACACACAGTCGGAATTTCCGACAACAAGCTCCCAACCTTTGTTGTCAGAAATTCCGACCGTGTGTACATGGCATTAGTGTGTACCTGGCCTAGACCTGGGGCAGAAATTAACTTTTTTGACCTTTGGTTCAAGTTATCTTCAATGACTGTGATTACCAACACCCAACTGGAGGTTGTGTCTCAGATCTGGACAAAAAGGTCCCTAGCATGAGAGATTCAGTGAGTATGTATGTGTGTTAGACTAGAGAAGACCACTTTCCTCCACTATCACCTCATTCCCTTTTCCTCCAACTCCTTATTTGTGACTGTAATGTCCCTATTTGTAAATAAACCCAAACCTTATTTTAAGATCCAGTCATCCTTCATTAGAATCAAGATACCCCAAGCAGTGCCCATTTACATTGATAAATAACTGCAAATATTGTGCAATATAAAAAATTGCAACTACTACCATTTTATTCTCCATGGACTCTGCTTTCAGAAAATATATATTTTTGGGGTAGTTTACAGTAATTTCTAGCAAAAAATGCATATTTGTGTGCAAATGCTTTTTTTTTTAAATGCCCCCAGTAGACAAGTGGTTAAATTAAGAAAATAAGCCTAACCAATGTATGTCTAAACTTTTATTTTAATTATGTGGATTGTGGGTGAAATAAAGGCCTGCCTCCTCCACTTATAGAGTGCCTTTCATTGCTGGAAGCTATAGTACACCCTCTATGAATGGAGGATGGACATACTCCGCACTAGTGCCTATGAGAGGTCCAGTGACATATAGATTACTGTACCACTGCAGGGATATGGGGGTGGGCAGAGGATTGAAGATTTCAACTAAGAGATTAACCACCAGCACAGGGAACACTTCTTAGGCTGGATTCACACCTATGTATTTTTTAGTGCTTTTTGCATTTTTCAGATTTGCACTACAGAACGTGTTCCAAGTATGAATCCAGCCTTAGTCAATGTAAGTACCATCTCTTGGTAAAAAAAAAAAAAAATAACTAATCATAGGCTTGATTAAATGATATATGTTTTACATATTTTTTTTTTTTTGATTTTTTTCTATGAGGGGATTGTGGTGGTTTTATATTTAGTCTTTCCCTGGGAGGCACACAAGGTTTTGTACTTCTAGTTTGAGCTAATACCTAATCAAGTGCAAGGAAAATAAAAAAAGTAAAATAAAAAAGCATTTTGCTTCCACATGATTGAATGATGGGAGTCAGCAGAGCTTCATCTCATTCACTAAGTTCACTAAGTTAACCACTTCAGCCCGGAAGATTTGGCTGCTCAATGACCAAGCCATTTTTTTTGCGATGCGGCACTGCGTTGCTTTAACTGACAATTGTGTGGTCATGCGACGCTGTACCCAAACAGAATTGACGTCCTTTTTTTCCCACAAATAGAGCTTTCTTTTGGTGGTATTTGATCGCATTTGTGGTTTTTATTTTTTGCGCTATAAACAAAAAAAGAGTGACAATTTTGAAAAAAACACAATATTTTGTACTTTTTGCTATAATAAATATCCCCATTATTTTTTTTAAAAAGGAAATGTTTTCCTCAGTTTAGGCGGATATGTATTCTTCTACATATTTTTGGTAATAAAAATCACAATAAGCGTATATTGATTGGTTTGCGTAAAAGTTATAGCGTGTACAAATAGATTTATGGCATTTTTATTATTAATTTTTTTTTATTAGTAATGGCCGCGATCTGTGATTTTTATTGTGACTGTGACATTATGACGGACACATCTGACACATTTTTGGGACCATTGTCATTTATACAGCGATCAGTGCTATAAAAATGCACTGATTACTGTAAAAATGTCACTGGCAGGGAAGGGGTTAACACTAGGGGGGCGATCAAGGGGTTAAGTGTGTTCCATGCTACATGTTTCTAACTGAAGGGGAAGGGGACTGAATAGAGGAACTGACGGATTGTGGTTCCTAGCTAATAGGAACACACAATTTGTCACTCCTCTCAGAACAGAACAGTGATTTGTGTGTTTACACACACACACACTTCCCTGTTCTGCCTCTTGTGCTCGTGATCGCTCGTGGCCGGTGGTCATCGCGACCGTTGGCAATGAGCATTGGCACCCTTGCAGCCCCCCCCCCCACGCGCCTGCTATCCTGATCCCACGAGTCAACGTATAGCTACGACGGTTTGCGGGATCATGCCGACCTGCCGCAGCAGCTGGTCGGCAATCGGTTAACAATTTGCAGCGGCCTGTCACCATTAGATAATGACCCATAAAGCTCCATAATTTTAGCCCAAGTTAAAACTTAAAGGGATTGTAAAGGCAGAAGTTTTTTTTTTTTTATCTCAATGCATTCTATGCATTAAGATAAAAAAAAACTTCTGTGTGCAGCAGCCCCCCCCCCAATACTTACCTGAGCCCGTGTTTATCCAGCGATGTTGCAGGAGTGTCTAACCTGCATTGGCTGAGACATCAGCGGGCACGATTGGCTCCCACTGCTGTCAATCAAAATCATTCAGCCAATCTGGAGAGAGAGGGGGCGGGGTCCGGTCGCGGCTCTGTGTTTGAATGGACACAGGTAGCTGTGACTCGGCTCAGGTGGTGCCATAGCAAGCTGCTTGCTGTGGGAGCACTCAACAAAAGGGAGGGGCCAGGATCACAGAAGAGGATCACCGAGAAGAGGAGGTTCCAGGCTGCTCTGTGCAAAACCAACTGCACAGAGCAGGTAAGTATAACATGTTTGTTATTTGTTTTTTTAAACAAGACTTTACAATAACTTTAGTTTAAAAATTATTGAGCTGTTCTATTGCTTTTTGCTCCTCAAGCTGCACATTTGCATAAAGAAGAAAAAAGTTGTTTTTACACTTAACATGCTGAAACATCCTTATAATCAGCTTCACAGAACACTGACAGATAATATGTGCTCTCCCTATGTTAGTTGATCTGCAGCTCTCCCTGGGATCATGCACAAGGAGATGCACAAGCTTCAGAGCATAAAGGAACCATACAACTGCAACAGTAAAACATTTTTATAAACTGAAAAAATAAATCAACCAAATGCACTCACATTAACTAGATCAGGTGTGCCTTTAAACATCCCACATAGATCACAGAAGTATCCCGGCCAGTTATACAAGGAGTTTCATAACAGTCTCTCTCTTACTGCAGGCAGACAGGGGAAAGGATCACATACACTCCCAGCTAAAGTCTGCTCCACATTGGCGCTCACAGAGCACTGTGTCGGCGTGTAAAGGTTAACTCGAAGCTTCCTGGGTTGCCATGATGACACGCATTTTAATACCATGTCCCCCTTTCTCAAGTCTACCTTACAGTAAATCCCACAGCTCATGTATAATTTATCAATTAATTTAATCCTTTCATTTGTATCCTGTTTAAACTTTTTATAATAAATGAATGCCTGGTTTTACAATCACAATCATCTTTATGATAGAAATAATTCTATAATATATTTGTATAGCTTTTAAAGATAATATATAATTTTGGCATTGGCAATTATAGGGTAGTATTGATATATATGTGATCATGGATTTTAAATGATATTATATTGGTTTTATTTTAGGAAGATGTGCATGTAAGTGACATACTGTATATATCAAGTATCAGGTTTATTTTTTATTTATTTATGTAATCCATTAGTATAGATATGTCTTTGAGTGGTCCGGGTTTCTAATCCAGCATGCTAATGGGTTAAGAAACTCTTTGTGCTGTGGCCAGTCAGTGAAAACTTACAATGGAGCTTACCCAAAGTGCTTCTGCTGTGCCTATATCAAACAATGGGCAGGGCATTGCTGGTAAGCTTGAGAAAGAGGGACACACCCTCTAAACGCATGTCATCATGGCAACCTGGTAAGGTTGACCAGGGAGTGGCCAGCTATCTCACACATACCAACAGTGCTCTGTGAGCTACACTGGTGTGCAGAATTTAAACTGCCTTGAAAAATTATTCATATCCCTTAACCTTTTCTACATTTTCCACATAAAAAATGCCCAGACCTGAATCCAATTGAGAATCTGTGGCAAGACTAGAAAATTGCTGTTCACGGACGCTCTCCATCCAATCTGACAGAGCTTGTGCTATTTTGCAAATAAGAATTGACAAAAAATTCACTCTAGATGTGCAAAGCTGGTAGAAACATCCCCAAAAAGATTTGTAGCTGTAATTGCAGCAAAAGGTGGTTGTACAAAGTATTGACTCAGAGGGGCTGAATACAAATGCACGCAACATCTTTCACATATTTGTAAAAAAAAAATTAGAAACCATTTATCATTTTCCTTCCACTTCACAATCATGTGCCACTTTGTGTCGGTCTATCATATAAAATCTCAATAAAATATATTTAAATTTTTGGTTGTAACAAAATTTGGAAAATTTCAAGGGGTATGAATACCATTTCACTGTAGCTGGGAGTATATGTGATCCTTTCAACCTGTGTCTGCACAGCCTGAAGTGAGAGAGAGAGGCTGTTATAAAACACCTTGTATCCCTGTTCCCTTACATTTTGCTAAAACCAAAGTATACAGCATTACAAAAATAATGATAATAATAATGCTATGTGCTCAAAAATTCACATAAATCCAGATTTGATTATCAATAGCAGATAAAACAAGTACAAAAAATTTATAAAAATTAAATCATGTGCATAATTGAAAAGTCCACATTCAAAGTCCTTTAAAGTGTAAATCATTCATATAGTATGTTAATCTTTCTAATAATATACCCCAAGAATACGTGAGGCAATGTTCCATTGCACCATCATCATCTCCCAAGAACACACTCTCACTTTAAACTTTGGACCTTGATATTATAAAAGGTCTATAAAGTAGGTTCATTTCAACATAGCCAGGGTTAGCTACAATGGACAAACAGGCCACTTCCTCGGTTGCTATAATGGTTTAAGGATACACTCATAAAGTTTGTTGGCATCTCATAGGGTGGAGACTATAAACTAGCAGTTGCCCCAAAGCTAGGGTTTCTGGCGATGTGCTTCTGCAATCCCCAGGTTACCAAAGAATGCTTCCAAACACTACGGACACTCCTATCTCCTATAGGAGTGTCTGTAGTGTTTGGAAATATTCAGTGACCAGGGTACCCAGGATGTGCAGGGGTGCAACACCAGAAACCCCAGCCTGCATGCAAATCTTGCTTTGGGCAACTTCTGGGTGATGGTCTCCTCTCTACCAACAAACTGCCTGGGTATATACTTATGCTATTATATTGACAAAAAGGGGGGCTGTTTGTCCATTGAAGCTAATCATGGCAATATTAATGGGAACCTGCCCTATGGACCTTATTATATTAAAGTGGTTGTTACCTCAAAACTGTATGTCATTGGCAGCCTCTCTAGTATAACTAGGCATAACACACTGTATAAGTGTTTTATTATACAAAGCTTCTAAATACTTCTGTAAAGCTATCTTCAGGCCGGTCACGTAACTCCCGCACGGTCTCCTACTCCGATCCAGGGCTTCTGTGGGAGATGCCAAGATCTCCCTCTGACTTCAGCCTGGGAGGTCACATGGCCGCTCAGCCCCTCCCGCAGAAGCCCTAGATCAGAGTAGGAGACCGGCCGGGAGTCCGGTGACCGGCCTGAAGATAGCTGTACAGAGGTATTTAGAAGCTTTGTTTTAATAAAACACTTATACAGTGTGTTATGCCTAGTACTAGAGGGGCTGCCAGTGACAATTTCTAATATTTTATTTTTTAATAATAGCGCCAGGAGGGGGGTGGAGACAGAGACACAGACATGGGAGCTGACAGGCAGTGAGGGAGGGGGAGGGGAGTACAGAGGGGAGCTGAGACTAACAGAGGGACGCAAGCTGACCCCTGTAGTCAGGGCACAATAGCCTTGATTATCGTGGTCAGCTCACAGAGAGGGACACAGTAAGTGGCAGGATCAGGCAGGTTTGTTATAGTTCAGAGAGGGGCAGATTAGACAGCACAAGCACCGTGGTATTTAATCTGCTATAAGGGAACAGGCTCTATTTATTACAAACACTTTAAGGTTCAACACTTAAGATAAGAGTGTGTAAACAAGAGATGGTGTTAGTGTGGTGGAATATTATCTCTTTGATACTAGCAGTCATGCTTAATAAAAACACATCAGAGATAAAATACTATCCATGTGGTCAAAACATGACAACTATTAAACTACAAAAGTAAGTACTTCATATGCACATAACCATTCCAATCGCTACTTTTCTGCTGCAGGTAAAAAAAAATTATAATCAGCAAGGACAGTATCTTTATTTTTTAGTCCTCTGGTTTTAATATCTACCTGCTCTATTGGACAGTGTACAGGGAAGGTTTTCTCAAAGAAAATTGCATAGTTGTTTAGTAAGCAATACTAGCATTAAACATATTGATGATCACATAGAGATTTACTCACTGAGATTTGATGGTACTATTCAGCTATATGAGACACCATAGTCTTCTAGGCCAAAGCTACTGTACTTAGTGATTGGTAGCATCTCAGTTGTGCAACCGAAATTGAGCATGATTAATTGCAGAAGAATAGCCATTAATTACTTAAAGGATAAGTATGGAGCACTTGAAATACAGCTAAGGTGCAAGATTGAAAGTCCAATATATACTCCAAAATACACTATATTGAGTCCATATGCTTCTCTTATCAGACCTGTGTTACGGGTTCTGACTATCATCAGTTGCGGCAGCCATCTGTCAGAGCAGAAAAAGACCCTGTGTGCAGTAAGAGAGGAAGAGAGAGCAGCGCCACTCTGAGTGTAGCATGTAGTTAAAAGCATCAAGTTTTTAATGGGTCATATTCAACTCACATTTTAATGGAAGTAAACAGGCATGTATGTCAAATAGTCCATGGGAGTCCCTTCCGTACAGCTGCGCAGGAGAAATCATCAGTCCCGGCAGCTCCGGTGGTGTCCGAGGCTCTGAGGCTGGAGGATTACTTAGTACAGTTGATTTGCTTAAAGTTGCACAATACTGTATCTGTATGGGGTTCATTTCTACTACATCCTACAGTGAAGCTTTCATCATAAAAATATTGTTTTATCAGCAATCAATCACTACCCTTCAGTGAATAATTGTTGGTGATTTTAGCATATCAGAGCTTCTACCAGTAATGAAAATGCTCTGTACATCCCATAACAGGGAAAACAAAGCTTTAAACTACAGAACCTGTACAGCAAATGCACTTGTTTTACATGCAATTGAGCTGTAGAGAATACATCTGAAGCAAAACAAAGCATAAATACAAGGACAGCATACCCCGGATGCCCAAATGTACAACATTTGTTCCATATGTAACTTGTTAAGTGATCCAGTAATTTTTGATGATCTTAAGTGGGAGAATAGTTCAGTTCTCTGTACAGCATTGACTTTCTAAATTTTGTCAGCTGCATATAAGCTTGGTCCTAGCCTAGACACTACTATCCTTCTTTAGTTATTTTAATTGCCAATAGACATGGTACAATAAACATCAAAGAAATAGTCCAGTTTTCATTCTTATGGTTGCTTTTATAACACAATGGAAACTCCTTGCAGCTTGTACATTCTTTCCAAATGATGAGGACCTAAGGTCAGAGGATGAAAATGACTTAAAAGTGAAAGGCAACAGAGAACATGTTACTTTATTGTTTTTTATTTGTATTCTTTTAACTTTTTTTGCATGCATTAGAGTACTGCCTTTAATTATCCATGGCTGAGCGTAGGCTATTATGTCATTTGTGTTTAGCCTAGAGAAATAAAACAGATTTACTGCACAACACACAAGCATGCAGACATCTCCAACTCAAGTTGTCTTGAAAGCATATTTTTAGCACATATTTTTAGATTTTTACATTTTTAAGCTAATACAAATTTGCATGCCTATGTATCGTATTTTAAATATATGAGTACGGTTGGCAATGTGCAAAAGTTTATAAAGCATAAGACCTGCAAAATATCGCTTTCTCATCAAAACTGTCAATCTGCCATTCAGTTCATGTCAGGAGCTATGTCTATGAACTATGAAGAGGGGTTCTGGTTTTGGTATGAACTTTTCTAATCATGGTTTATGTCTAAACTGACCTTGTAATGAACTGGGCAAAATTCAGTTTGCAGGAGGTTCAGAAAACCCAAACCCGAACATAGCACATATTTTTTTTCTGCCCTTTTAAAAGATCAGTTTGCAAGTGTTTAAATAAAAAAAAGGGCTTGGGTAGCTGGGCACGAATGTACCAAAGCAAAAAATAAAGAAATAAATACTACTGTTCAGATGTACTCAGAAATGGATCTATATTGCTGAATGACTTTGGATTTATGCCGTGGGACGTTGTTTTTTTTCCCCAAAGAGGGATTTTTCAATAGTGTGGAGATTATTTTTTTCCATTTACATTTTTTTGTGAATGAGCAACAAAGGGTACCATAAACTTTGTGCTCATTTAGGTGAGGAAGGAGGCTGAAAATATGGGGTCCCCTTATTCTAAAGGGCATTCCAGTTTCTGATAAGTTCCTTGACTCACAATCCATTTTGGGGGCGGGATGTAGGAATAAGGTCCTTTTGCACATCCATATGGGGACATGGTGTCTTGCAAGATACTCTCCAAATATTGAGGGCATGTGGCCTGGTACAGTTCCAAAGGTGAGGGGGGATTCACACTCTCTATCCCCCTCTTTTCCTAGCCAGTCAGGTTGCATTGTCTGGATAAAGGTCTTCTATGAATGCTTATGGGGACACTGCACTTCTGATCTGTCTTATTGCTGTCTTTCAAAATTCACAGCTGCTTTCTGTGTTTAGTCCAGGAGTGTGGATGGATGTCCAGAGGAATGGGCACATCATACGTAGTACCTCACACAAAAAATAAAAAAAGTGAGTGAAAGGCTATATAATATATATATATATATATATATATATATATATATATATATATATACACACACACACATACATACATACACACACACACACACATATACATACATACACACTATATTACCAAAATTTTTGGGACGCCTGGCTTTACAAACTTTAATGGCATCCCAGTCTTAGTCCATAAGGTTCAATATTGAGTTGGCCCACCCTTTGCAGCTATAACAGCTTCAACTCTTCTGGGAAGGCTGTCCACAAAGTTTAGGAAATTGACTGGTCTGAAAGGAGTCCTGACCTCAACCACATAGAACACCTTTGGGATAAATTAGAGCGGAGTCAGGCCTTCTAATCCAACATCAATGCCTGACCTCACAAATGCGCTTCTGGAAGAATGGTCAAACATTCCCATAGACACACTCCTAAGCCTTGTGGACAGCCTTCCCAGAAGAGTTGAAGCTGTTATAGCTGCAAAGGGTGGGCTAACTCAATATTGAACCCTACGGACTAAGACTGGGATGCCACTAAAGTTCATGTGCCTGTAAAGGCAGGTGTCCCAATACTTTTGGTAATATAGTGTATATGTTTGTTTGAGCTTTGAGGGGAACACCCTGATGCATGTATATAGGTATTTCCAGGGTTTGGTTCTGCTTCACCAAAGAAACCTTAACATCTGTCTAAAATGTGGTAAATACAAAGCAGTTTTGTAATGCTGATAAAAATTGTTAACTAGGCTGAATCTAAATAAGGAGATGACAACCAGCATTGCACAGACATGTGGACAGGCTTTCTAGTATTAGTGCTATGCAGTGACACTTGCCAGCATTTTTTCCAGCATTCCATCACTTTCACATTACTTTTCTTAAAAACTATTTAAAATATGAAACTAAATATATGCCTGAAGCCTTGCTATTCATCTTGTCTAACAATAGCCACATTTGGTGGTTCTTGATTATATATTTTTTTTATTAATAACACTAGAAGGTTTTGTTTCTTTTAGTCAATTATTTTAGCCAGCAACTGTTTCGCTGATAGTGATGCATTGTGTGAAGGTTGTATAAATTAACATTCTTCAATTTACAGAGTCTCTGAAGACCTTATCTAACCCAGCCTGTTTCTAAATAAACTAGTGTGGGGAAGCTTGTGATAGGTAACAGTTATTTTAACAGTTACATTGTTATTAGCATTGTCAGCAAACAGAGTTCCATAAATACCATGTCATAAATCCACAGTGCGGCTGTTCCTCTGTTTAAATGAACGAAAGGGGAAATGTTTTGCTTATGTGATCTCTGAGGATAAGAGTCATTTGCCAATAAAAAAATAAAATAAAATCACAAGTTCCACTAGGTCATAGAAATAATATCATTATTAAATTATTTTTAGAGTGCATGAAAACTCTAATGCTGCGTACACACGATTGGAAATGCCGCCAGCAAAACTCAGATGAGAGCTTTTTGTCGGAAAATGCGACCGTGTGTATGCTCTATCGGTCATTTTCTGCCGGAATTCCAGCCAGCAAAAGATTGAGAGCATGTTCTCTATTTTTCGGTCGGGAAAAGTTCTGATCTGAAAATGCCTGTATGCAATTCGGACGCGCAAAAAATCAAGCATGCTCGGTAACAATTTGACGCATGCTTGGAAGCATTGAACTTAATTTTCTCGGCTCATCGTAGTGTTGTACATCAGCGCGTTCTTGACAGTCGAAAGTTCAGAGAACTTTTGTGTGACCGTGTATGCAAGCATAGGTGTGCGCAGCCTATTGCATTAGGGTGTGCACCTCAAACCAAAGCACACATGTGTGTATATATATATATATATATATATATATATATATATATATATACACAGTGACTTGCGAAAGTATTCGGCCCCCTTGAACTTTTCAACCTTTTGCCACATTTCAGGCTTCAAACATAAAGATATAAAATTTTAATTTTTTGTGAAGAATCACCAACAAGTGGGACACAGTTGTGAAGTGGAATGAAATCTATTGGATATTTTAAACTTTTTTAGCAAAAAAAAAACTGAAAAGTGGTGCCTGCAAAATTATTCGGCCCCTTTACTTTCAGTGCAGCAAACTCCAGAAGTTCAGCGAGGATCTCTGAATGATCCAATGTTGTCCTAAATGACTGATGGTGATAAATAGAATCCACCTGTGTGTAATCAAGTCTCTGTATAAATGCACCTGCTCTGTGATAGTCTCAGGGTTCTGTTGAAAGCGCAGAGAGCATCATGAAGACCAAGGAACACACCAGGCAGGTCCGTAATACTGTTGTGGAGAAGTTTAAAGCCAGATTTGCATACAAAAAGATTTCCCAAGCTTTAAACATCCCAAGCGATCATTTTGAAATGGAAGGAGTATCAGACCACTGCAAATCTACCAAGACCTGGCTGTCCCTCTAAACTTTCAGCTCAGACAAGGAGAAGAGATGCAGCCAAGAGGCCCATGATCACTCTGGATGAACTGCAGAGAACTACAGCTGAGGTGGGAGAGTCTGTCCATAGGACAACAATCAGTCGTACACTGCACAAATCTGCCCTTTATGGAAGAGTGGCAAGAAGAAAGACATTTCTCAAAGATATCCATAAAAAGTCTTGTCTAAAGTTTGCCACAAGCCACCTGGGAGACACACCAAACATGTGTAAGAAGGTGCTCATGTCCGATGAAACCAAAATCAAACTTTTTGGCCACAATGCAAAACGATATGTTTGGCGTAAAAGCAACACAGCTCATCACCCTCAACACACCATCCCCACTGTCAAACATGGTGGTGGCAGCATCATGGTTTGGGTCTGCTTTTCTTCAGCAGGGACAGGGAAGATGGTTAAAATTGAGGGGAAGATGGATGCAGCCAAATACAGGACCATTCTGGATGAAAACCTGTTGGAGTCTGCAAAAGACCTGAAAGTGGGACAGAGATTTATCTTCCAACAAGACAATGATCCCAAACATACAGCAAAATCTACAAAGGAATGGTTCACAAATAAACGTATCCAGGTGTTAGAATGGCCAAGTCAAAGTCCAGACCTGAATCCAATCGAGAATCTGTGGAAAGAGCTGAAAACTGCTGTTCACAAACGCTCTCCATCCAACCTCACTGAGCTCGAGCTGTTTTGCAAGGAAGAATGGGCAAGAATTTCAGTCTCTCGATGTGCAAAACTGATAGAGACATACCCCAAGCGACTTGCAGCTGTAATCGCAGCAAAAGGTGGCTCTACAAAGTATTAACGCAAGGGGGCTGAATAATTTTGCATGCCCCACTTTTCATTTTTTTATTAGTTAAAAAAGTTTCAACAATCCAATAGATTTCATTCCACTTCACAATTGTGTCCCACTTGTTCGTGATTCTTCACAAAAAATTTAGATTTTATATCTTTATGTTTGAAGCCTGAAATGTGGCAAAAGGTTGAAAAGTTCAAGGGGGCCGAATACTTTTGCAAGGCACTGTATATATATATATATATATATATATATATATATATGTGTATATATATGTATATATATATATATATATATACACACATACACACACACACTTACAATTTTGCTGACAAGCCAGGCAGGGTTCATATTGATTTTAATATATATATATATATATATATATATATATATATATATATATATATATACACGAACGAACCACGGAGCCGCCGGAAATCACAGAAGATGTGAGTCGGCTGTACACGGCACTTACTGCTCACGTGACCCACCTGCTGCTATCCAGGCTGAGGCCTCGCCCTTGAAGCAAGGGAGAGAGAGAAGACCGGGGGGCGGAATGCAGATGTATATCACTCTGCCGCCGCCCACGGCCGGAACTATAGAAGTCGCAGCGGCAGCAAACAGATGCTTTTGCTTGCCCGCCAGATCAATTAGAGCTCAGCCAGGGATTAGGGTGTGCCTGTGCACACCCGTCACACAATGTGCGCACGCCTATGTATACAAGACAAAAAGCTTGCTCCGCTTGTGTGTACGTGACATAACTGAATTACATTTAGTTTGCAAAAGTTCTGTGTATCAGAAATAATTACCACTTGTTTAAATAAATTTTTTTTTTTTTTCAAATTTGAATTTTTTTTTGCATACTAGGACTGCTAAGCCCCATCAGCCTCTTTGCAGTCACTTCCCATCTTTATGCATGCACTTCTCTGGATAAACTGTGGGTAGAGGATTGTGCATATGGGATTTTATGTTTTTTTTTTTTTTTGGTTGAACTAGATGGGCTGGTGTTTTTTTTCAAAAAACTATGTACGGTATCTCACAAAAGTGAGTACACCCCTCACATTTTTGTAAATATTTTATTATATATTTTCATGTGACAACACTGAAGAAATTACACTTTGCTACAATGTAAAGTACTGAGTGTACAGCGTGTATAACAGTGTAAATTTGCTGTCCCCTCAAAATAACTCAACACACAGCCATTAATGTCTAAACCGCTGGCAACAAGAGTGAGTACACCCTTAAGTAAAAATGTCCAAATTGGGCCCAAAAGTGTCAATATTTTGTGTGGCCACCATTATTTCCCAACACTGCCTTAACCCTCTTGGGCATGGAGCTTTACAGATTGCCACTGGAGTCCTCTTCCACTCCTCCATGTGGACATGACAGAGCTGGTGAATGTTAGAGACCTTGCACTCCTACACCTTCTGTTTGAGGATGCCCCACAGATGCTCAATAGGGTTTAGATCTGGAGACATGCTTTGCCAGTTCATCACCTTTACCCTCATCTTCTTTAGCAAGGCAGTGGTCATCTTGGAAGTGTGTTTGGGGTCATCTGGTTGCCGCCACACACACTTGACACCATCTGAACCAAATTATCTTGGTCTCATCAGACCAGAGGACATGGTTCCAGTAATCCATGTCCTTAGTCTGCTTGTCTTCAGCAAACTGTTTATTTCCCAAAGATAACCTCTGGATATGACGCTGAGCATGTGCACTCAACTTCTTTGGTCGACCATGGCGAGGCCTGTTCTGAGTGGAACCTGTCCTGTTAAACCGCTGTATGGTCTTGGCCATTGTGCTGCAGCTCAGTTTCAGAGTCTTGGCAATCTTCTCATAGCCTAGGCCATCTTTATGTAAAGCAACATCTCTTTTTTTTTCCAGATCCTCAGAGAGTTCTTTGCCATGAGGTGTCATATTGAACTTCCAGTGACCAGTATGAGAGAGTGAGAGAGATAACACCAAATTTAACACGCCTGCTCCCCATTCACACCTGAGATCTTGTAACACTAATGAGTCACATGACACCAGGGAGGGAAAATGGCTAATTGGGCACAATTTGCACATTTTCACTTAGGTGTATACTCACTTTTGTTGCCAGCAGTTTAGACATTAATGGCTGTGTGTTTAGTTATTTTGAGGGGACAGTAAATTTACACCGTTATACAAGCTGTACACTCACTACTTTACATTGTAGCAAAGTGTAATTTTTTCAGTGTTGTCACATAAAAAGATATAAGAAAATATTTCAAAAAATGTGAGGGTTGTACTGACTTTTGTGAGATACTGTAACTACAGTATGTAACTTCAGCAACAGCTGCACGTCATTTATCATGGCAGGTTTCCTGATAATGACAACAGTGGAACATGCCTGTGCATAGTCGCTTGTAGACTCTATTGGAAGACAGTGTGATAGGGCAACAGTGCCGGAGCACATTGGCTAGCCAGGGGCGGACTATTGTCACCCTATAATGGGAAGCGCCTGAAAAAGGACCTTCATGGCAGGACTACCAAGGAGTACTTAGAAATAATTGATTTATAAATATTGAAAATTACTTTTGAAATTGTTGCAATATATTATATATTACAGTATATGAGACTTTAGCAGTTGGGTTTAAATCTACTATAGGATTCATTTATGTGCTTGTTTCTAAGACTTTATCTCTTTCGACAAAAGAGGGCTTTGATTAAAAATCAATCCTTGGCAATAGGTGTCATGTAATTAATTTGTGCTTTTGCTTTGTTCTTTTTTTTAACAGAGATGTTTATTATAAAGAAAACAAAATCAGCATTACAATGTAATAGTCAGTAGAAATACAACCATACACAGATAGAAAACAGGATAAAGTCTTTAGCAGTCTAGGGATCTAATCCCCAGACCAATTGGTTATCTTCTAGGTAATTATCGAGTTATTCCTAGCGACAACTAGAGTTCTCCACCAGCATAATCTTTCCTCATCCTATGCCCATACCTATAGCCTATATAATTGAAAAGTGAGACTTTTTTTGAGGGGGAGGGGGGAGAAAGGGGGGTTAGTAAAAAATGGAGTTTAAGTGAGATGACCTCTTCCCCATGTAATCCTGCAGGTCCTCTCTTAGTACTTAGCCATTTGCGTCTATCCACCCCAACCAGACTTTGTTGAATTTCGCTGGGCACTGCCTGCTCCCATATGCGAGTCTGTAGAGGGGTAGTACCGAGTTTATGGAAAGGCACCAAGAGTCTCTCGTGGGCGGCTCTGCCGACTTCAATCTTAGGAGTATTTCCCTTCTAGCATAGAACAGGGAGAATGTCATACATAGCTTAGTATACCTGTCTCCCTGCACCTCGTCTAGGTGGCTCAGTAGGAGGGTCAGGGGGTCCAGCGGGATCTGTGTCCCACGCACTTTGCTCAAGGTATCAGCGACTGCCTCCCAATAAAGTCGGAGTTTGGGGCATGACCAGACCATGTGCCAGAATGAGCCTTCCTTCCGTCTACATCTGAGGCACAGCGGATCCCATTGAGGGTATATGCGGGCTAGTCTCTCTGGGGTGTAATAGGCCCTGTGGAGAATATTGAGTTGAATAAATCTGTCTTTTGCCGCTATCATTGAGGGAATAAAGGTGGAGACACATTCCTCCCATTCCTCCTCACCAAGAGTCTGTATGTCTGTCTTCCACTTGTCCAGAAATTGGGTCGGTTCAATGTCATGGGCTACCGTCAAGTATAGGTATAGAGAGGAAAGGGGTTTCCCCATCGTACTGGAAATTAACAGACGCTCTATAGAATCCATTCCAAAATGATTGATTGCAGGAATTGGGTCCTAAAATCATGTCTCAACTGCCAGTATCTAAATTCCCATGAGTTGTATATCGAGTACAGGGATTTAAATTCCTTGAAATGTCATGAGTTTACCATCCTTAGTAATATGTTTCATAGTCGTGATCCCTTTCCTTGCCCATCATGAAGGGTTCGGTAAGGTATTCAGATGGGGTAGCATTGGATTCCCCCATAAGGGCATGTGAGGGGTAGGGATGGGCCCGATGTTCGAGTTGAGCATAAGTTCAACTCGAACATCGGGTGTTCGCCTGTTTGCCGAATAGCGAACAATTTGGGCTGTTCGTGGCAAATTCGAAAGCCACGGAACACCCTTTAAAAGTCTATGGGAGAAATCAAAAGTGCTAATTTTAAGGGCTTATATGCATGGTATTGTCATAAGAAGTGTTTGGGGACCTGGGTCCTGCCCCAGGGGACATGTATAAATGCAAAAAAAAAAAGTTTTAAAAACTGCAGTTTTTTTCGGGAGCAGTGATTTTAATAATGCTTAAAGTGAAACATTAAAAGTGAAATATTCCTTTAAATTTTGTACCTGGGGGGGTGTCTATAGCATGCCTGTAAAGTGGCGCATGTTTCCCATGTTTACAACAGTCCGAGAACTTGCGGCTATAATGAATTGTCGGTCCCGGCAATACACATAAAAGTTCATTGATAAAAACAGCATGGGGGTAAACAGCAAAATTAAAAAATGGCATGGGGGTCCCCCTCAAAATCCATACCAGACCCTTCAGGTCTGGTATGGATTTTAAGGGGAACCCCGCGCCCCAAAAAAAATGGCGTGGGGTCCCCCCAAAAATCTATACCAGGCCCTTATCTGAGCACGCAACCTGGCAGGCAACAGAAAAAAGAGGGGGATGGGAGAGCGCCCCCCCTCCTGAACCGAACCAGGCCACATGCCCTCAACATTGGGAGGGTGCTTTGGGGTATCCCCCCAAAGCACCTTGTCCCCACGTTGATGGGAAGAAGGGCCTCATCCCCACAACCCTTGCCTGGTTATCGGAATCTGGAGGCCCCCTTTAACAAGGGGACCCCCATATCCCGGCCCCCCGTGTGAAATGGTAACAATAAATGTGTGAAAATGGTAAAAAAAAGACAATACACTTATTAAAAATATTTTTTTAAATAAAACTGTCCCACGAAGTTCATTCATCTTCTTCTTCTCTTGCTCCGACGGACCGAAAAAAAAAAAAAGGCTTCAAGCCGCCTATGATCTGCCTCCATGGGAGGCACCCGCCATAATGACGGGCCTTTCAGGTGACAGTTCTTTTATAACTGAGGGCGGGGCCAGGCGATGACATTGCCGGTGACCCCGCCCCCTCTGACGCATGGGGACATCCCTTATGGCTTTCCTGTAGCGTCAGAGGGGGCGGGTCACTTGGTTACGTAACTGGGTGGCCCCGCCCCCTCTGTAGCACGGGGACATCCCTATGGCTTTCCCGTAGCATTATCCCTATGGCCACTTCCCACCTGGCCACTGCACATAAACGGCCGGGTGGGAGCTCTCTCCTTCTGAGTGGACGTTCCTGAATGTCCTTCAGAAGGAGCGGGATCGCGTGGGTGCTCACGTGTCCCCCAGACACGCCGCATCTCGGAACGGCACTGTGATTTGCCCTCCCGATCCACACGATGGCTGTGTCTAATCACAGCCATCGTAATGTAAACATAGGGGGGAGTGATGACATCTGACAGGGGATCGCGCTGGTGCAGGAGATCAGTGAGTTTTTAGCTGTTACACATATGACTTCATCATTTATGAGGGAAAAGACAGACAGCTAAACCCCCCTGGATGCCCTACCTACATGGGAACAAGTGGCAAAATTGTCTGGCAGCTGATCGAACCATTGCTTGTGAAAGGTTACCACCTATACGTAGACAATTTCTACACGAGTCTCCCACTTTTCCACCATTTGTACCAAAAGAAGACTGTGGCCTGTGGGACAGCATGGACCAACCGCAAAGGCTTCCCACATTGATTGGTTGCCAAGAAATTGAAACAGGGCGAAATGGCCAGTATGCGGACTGAAGAGGTACTAGCGCTAAAGTGGAGAGATAAAAAAAAGAGATGTCTACATCCTTTCCACAATGCATGATGACACCTTGGTGGAACTGCATAGAAGAAAAGGCCCCATCCAGAAGCCAAAATGTGTGCATGAGTATAACCTATACATGGGGGGATGGATATGAACGACCAGATGATGCAACCCTACTTGGCCACCAGAAAATCACTGTTGGTTGGTACAAGAAAGTTGCCATTTATTTGATGCAACTAGCCCTGTTCAATTCATATATTATTTTTTCTAAGTGCACCCAAAGTTCCCTAACCTATCTGAAATTCCAAGAAGATGTTATCACAGCCCTTCTCTATCCCCATGGCCAAGCCCCTCAACTAATTCGCTCTGATTCATTAGCCAGACTCCATGAAAGGCACTTTCCCGAAATCCTCCCTTCTACCCAAACAGGTCGCAAACAACCAAAAAAATGTTGTGTGTGTTCAAGTAGAGGAATTTGCTGTGACACCCGATACTACTGTCCCCAATGTCCCTCCCAGCCAGGCTTCTGTATTGGAGAGTGCTATCGGAGCTATCGTACTTCACTACACTATCAGTAGTGAAGATAATTTATTTACAGCTTCTACTATCTGCCATTTCTGTGAATGACCCAGACTGTTAACGGCTATGCCTCTGCCAAACATGTTTCTGTCTTCAACGTGAATTGACCTCGGCCTGTTAAAGGACTATGCTTTTTGCCTGCCTTCTGAACTGATCATTTGTCCTGCCACTGTACAGGACAGGGGTCTCATATATGTGAGGGGCTCCAGAAAAGGTTTTCCGAGTCGAGAAAACGTTTTTCTCTGGGTTTTTAGTTTTCTTGGATTAGGGTCTGGAGACTTGGAGGCTTCGTAGAGATTTGGGTGGGAAGAAGCCTCAACCCCTGTCCTCAGGTCTTACCTGACCAAGGCCCAATGTTATAGTGCTGCCTGCTGCCTGCTGCCACCTGAACTAGTCATGCCTCTGCCTGCCACCTGAACTGGCCATGTCTTTGCCTGCCACTTGAACTGGCCATGCCTCTGCCTGCCACCTGAACTGCCTGCTAAACCTTGGACTGTACTGAACCATGTTCATACTTTTCCATATCTGTTTGCTGCCTGGACAATTCCTGGACATTTCATTTGGCTGGCTAGACAAATGCTTTGACTGCTCTGGAATGGTATTCCTGCCTGCTAAAACCACAGGTGAGCCTTTTTTTTTTTTACCCTTTGCTCGGAAGAATGTATTTTGGGGTGTAATTCTTGGTGTGTACATGCTATGTGTTAGAAGTCTGAAGTTGCTATTTGCATGTTGGGCCTATGTATGTGGCCAAGTAGTGGAAAAGTCTCACACATGAGGTATTGCCATACTCAGGGACGAGTAGCAGAATGTATTTTGGGGTGTCATTTTGGCTATGTACATGCTATGTGTTAGAAAGATCTTCTAAATTGACAACTTTGTGAGAAAAAATTGGTTTTCATTTTCTTTCCACATTTTACAAAAACTTTTGGAAAGAAATTACATGTTCAAAAGATTCATTATGCCTCATATAATATACATTGGAGTGTTTTCTTATCAAAATTGGGTCATTTTGTGGGTAATTCCATTGTCCTGGTGCTCCAGGGCCTTTAAAAATATGATAGGTACTCAGGAAATGAAATGTGTAATTTATGCCTTTAGAAAGCCTGATGGTGCTACATGGATGTTGGGCTTCTGTATGTGGCCAGGCTGTGGAAAAGTCTCACACATGGGGTATCGCCATACTCGGGACGAGTAGCAGAATGTATTTTGGGGTGTAATTTTGGCTATGTACATGCTATGTGTTAGAAAGATTTTCTAAATTGACAACTTTGTGAGAAAAAAATGGTTTTCATCTTCTTTCCACATTTTTCAAAAACTTGTGGAAAGAAATGACATGTTCAAAAGACTCATTATGCCTCATAGAATATACATTGGGGTGTTTTCTTTCCAAAATGGGGTCATTTTGTGGGTAATTCCATTGCCCTGGTGCTCCAGGGCCTTCAAAAATGTGATAGGTACTCAGGAAATTAAATGTGTAATTTATGCCTTTAGAAAGCCTGATGGTGCTACATGGATGTTGAGCCTCTGTATGTGGCCAGGCTGTGGAAAAGTCTCACACTTGGGGTATCGCCATACTCAGGACGAATAGCAGAATGTATTTTGGGGTGTAATTGCAATTACGCCTGCACCGTGTATGAGAAATAACTTATAAATATGACAATTTAGTGAAGAAAAAATATATATATAGTTCTTAATTTTTCAAAGCATTGTGGGGAAAAAAAATTGCAACTTCAAAAAATTCACTATGCCTCTTACTAAATACCTCAGACTGTCTTCTTTCCAAAAAGGGGTCATTTGGGGGGGGGGGGGGGTAGTTGTACTATCCTGACATTATATCGCCTCAAGAAATGAGATAGGCCATTAGTGCATTAGGATTGATATATTTTCAATAATGCATAGCTTAGTTTGTAGACTCTATAACTTTCACACAAACCAATGATCATACACTTATCAGGATTTTTTTTTTACCAAAGACATGTAGTAGAATACATTTTGGCCTAAATTTTCAACACAATTACATTTTCGGGGTTTCTTTTAAAACAGAAAGTAGAAAATTTTGTTTTTTTTTTCAAAATATTTGCTCTTTTTTCGCTTATATCACAAAAAATAAAAAATGAAGTGGTGAATATATACCACCAAAAGAAAGCTCTGTTTGTGTGAACAAAATGATAAAAAATTAATTTGGGTACAGTGTAGCATGGCTGAGTAATTGTCATTCAAAATGTGAGAGCACTGAAAGCTGAAAATTGGTCTGAGAAGGAAGTGCCCAGTATTGAGGTGGTTAATAAAGGACTTGTCCCAAGGCATGTATTGTCTTTTTTTTTACATTTTTACAAATTTTGACAAATGTGACATTTGTACCTCGTTACCATTTCACACAAGTGGGCGGGGGCCAGGATCTGGGGGTGCCCTTGTTAAAGGGGGCTTCCAGATTCCGATAAGCCCCCTGCCCGCAGACCCCCACAACCACCGGGCAAGAGTTGTGGGGATGAGGCCCTTCTCCCCATCAACATGGGGACAAGGTGCTTTGGGGGACTACCGAAGTTGAAGCGGGCAAAAAACAACGACCACCTAGCTTGACGTGGGTTCAATCGCTGGGCGGACTGGAGGTAAGACAGATTTTTGTGATCAGTGAAGATCGTGATGAGATGAGTGGACCCCTCAAGGAGATGTCTCCACTCCTCAAGTGCTAGCTTAATGGCCAGCAATTCACGGTCTAGTTCTTTTCAGGGGGGGAAAAGGTCTTGGAGAAAAAACCACAGGTGACGTACTTGCCCTTGGAGTCTTTCTGGAGAAGCACGGCTCCAGCTCCCACCGAGGAGGCATCGACTTCCAGGAAGAACGGTTTGAGGGGATCAGGCCTGGATAGAACGGATGCAGAGGCAAAGACAGACTTGAGGCGGTTAAACGCCTCATCAGCTTGAGGAGGCCAGGACCTCGGATTCGCACCTTTTTTGGTTAGTGCCACAATAGGTGCGACAATGGTGGAGAAGTGGGAAATGAACTGGCGGTAATAGTTGGCGAATCCGAGGAAACGCTGGATGGCCCGTAGCCCGGTAGGACGTGGCCAGTTCAGGACGGCAGAGAGTTTCTCCGGGTCCATTCGGAGACCTTGTCCCGAGACCAAGTACCCCAGGAAGGGAAGACTGCCGTGTTCAAAGAGACATTTCTCTAGTTTGGCGTACAGACGGTTATCACGGAGTCGCTGGAGCACCTGACGGACATGAAGACGGTGCTCTTCCAAGCTAGAGGAGAAAATCAGGATATCATCCAGGTAGACAACAACACAGGTGTACAGCAGATCTCTGAAAATCTCATTCACAAAGTCTTGAAAGACCGCAGGGGAATTGCATAACCCAAAGGGCATGACCAGGTATTCAAAGTGTCCGTCACGGGTGTTAAAGGCGGTTTTCCATTCATCGCCCTTACGGATACGGATGAGATTATATGCGCCCCGGAGGTCCAGTTTGGTGAAAAGGCTTGCTCCGCGCTAACGGTCAAACAGCTCTGAGATGAGGGGCAGTGGGTAGCGATTTTTTACCGTGATTTTATTAAGACTACGATAGTCAATGCAGGGACGTAGGGACCCGTCCTTTTTGGCGACAAAGAAGAATCCTGCTCCAGCAGGGGAAGAGGACTTGCGGATGAAGCCTCTCTTGAGGTTCTCCTGGATGTAGTCTGTCATGGCTTGTGTCTCCGGGATGGAGAGAGGGTAGATCCTGCCATGGGACGGGGTGGTTCCAGGGAGGAGATCAATAGGGCAATCAAAGGGTCTGTGTGGTGGCAAGACCTCTGCTTGCTTTTTGCAAAACACGTCGGAAAAGTCCCGGTAAGGCTTGGGAAGACTAGGCAGAGCAGCAGCGTTGGAAACTTGTTTAATGGGCATCGCTTTGAGGCAATGCCTGTGACAGGAAGGACCCCAACTTTTGATGTCCCCCGAGGACCAGTCGAGGGTAGGAGAATGTAGCTGGAGCCAGGGTAGGCCCAAAAGGATCTCAGAAGTACAGTTGGGTAACACCAAGAAGCTAATCTTTTCATGATGGAGAACTCCAATCTTCATGAGGAGAGGTTCAGTGCGATAGCGCACGATACAGTTCAGGTTTTGACCATTTACAGAGGTGATGAAAAAGGGCTTGATGAGACGGGTAACTGGAACATTAAATTTGTTGATGAGTGAAGCTTCAATGAAGTTTCCTGCCGAACCAGAGTCCAGAAAGGCCACAGCGGAGAAAGAGGATCTCTTGGTCAGAGAAATCCTCACAGGAATGGTCAGACGGGGAGAGGAAGAATCCACACCTAGCAGCGCCTCTCCCACGTTAGCTAGGTGCGAGCGTTTCCCTGACGCTGAGGGCGGATAGAGCAGTCTTTTAAGAAATGATCGGGACTGGCGCAATACAGGCACAGATTATGGTCTCGGCGGCGAGTCCTCTCTTGAGTGGTCAAGCGTGACTGATCCACTTGCATAGCCTCCTCAGCGGGAGGAGCAGGAACGGGTTGCAGAGGATTCTGGAAGAGAGGTGCCAGGCGAGGAAACCGCCTGACGCGACCAAAGTCCTTTTCCTGGCGTAGCTCTAGGCGTCTTTCGGTATAACGCATGTCAATGCGGGTGGCTAGCTGGATGAGTTCAGACAGGGTAGCAGGAATCTCTTGTGCGGCCAGCACATCTTTGACATGACTGGATAGACCCTTTTTGAAGGTCGCGCAGAGGGCCTCATTGTTCCAGGAGAATTCAGATGCCAGGGTGCGGAACTGAATGGCGTAATCGCCCACTGAAGAATTCCCCTGGACGAGGTTCAGGAGAGCCGTCTCGGCAGAGGAGGCCCGGGCTGGTTCTTCGAAGACACTGCGGACTTCAGAGAAGAAGGCTGGAATAGAAGCTGTGGCAGGATCGCCACGGTCCCAAAGTGGTGTAGCCCAGGCCAGGGCCTTATCAGATAGTAGGCTAACCACGAACGCCACCTTTGACCGTTCTGTGGGGAACTGGTCCGACAACATCTCCAGATGGAGGGAACACTGGGATAGGAACCCTCGGCACAGCTTGGGATCCCCATTGAATTTGTCAGGAAGGGACAGGCGGACTCTAGCAGCAGCAACTCGTGGCAGAGGAGATGCAGGAGGTGGTGGAGGAGATGGTAGAAGCTGCTGTAGCATAGCAGTCAACTGCACCAATTGCTGTCCTTGTTGAGCGACCACCGTGGTCAGATCCGAGAGGCTTGGCAGAGGGACCTCAGCGGGATCCATGGCCGGATCTACTGTCACGTTCGGGATACGGCGGGGAACAGGAGGTGGATCCCCTATGCCAATGGGGCGATAGCACGGGTTGTATTGGAGGACCGGTTCTAATGTTGCTACTGGTTTTCACCAGAGCCCGCCGCAAGGCGGGATTGACTTGTAGCGGCGGTAGCAACCAGGTCGTGTCTTCCAATAGCAACTCGACCCCACTGACAGCTGAGACAGGCGCGGTACACAAGGATTAGGCAGAGGCAAGGTCAAACGTAGCAAAGGGTCAAGGCAGGTGGCAAAGGTTCGTAGTCGGGGGCAACAGCAAAGGTCTGGATACACAGAAGGAGCAAAACACACTAACGCTTTCACTGGGCACTAAGGCAACACAAGATCCGGCCAGGACAGGAAGGGGAAGTGGGTTTAAGAAGTGTTAGGGGTGTAACAGTAATTTGGACCAGGCACCAATTACTGGTGCGCTGGCCCTTTAAGACTAACAGTAGCGGGGGCGCGTGCGCAGGAGAAGGTAGGAGGAGAGAGGCAGGGGGAATGGAATGCGATCCCCGGGCGGACCGAGGCCGCCACGAGGATCGCATGGAGAGAACCGAGCGGCGCCTGCGGTCAGCGGAGCCGACCGGGGCGCTGCAGAGCCGAGGACGCCGTGGGCGCTCCGGGATGGAGGAGGCACCCGGAGCGCTCGGCGTTACATGGAATTTGGGGGGACCCCCACGCATTTTTTATTTTTTTTGGTTCGGGGTTGCCGTTTTTATCAGAGAACTTTTATGTGTATTGCTGGGACCAACAATTCATTATAACAGCGAGTACTTTTAAATTACTTTTTTCCTTTAGAAATGTAATTTTGCTCTCGGACTGTTGTAAACACTGGAAACATGCGCCACTTTACAGGCATAATATAGACACCCCCCAGGTACAAAATTTAAAGGAATATTACACTTTTATTGTTTTACTTTAAGCATTATTAAAATCACTACTCCCGAAAAAACTGCAGTTTTGAAAACTTTTTTTTTTGCATTGATACATGTCCCCTGGGGCAGGACCCAGGTCCCCAAAAAACGTTAGTTTTTAAAACTTTTTTTTTGCATTGATATATGTCCCCTGGGGCAGGATACATGTTACCTGGGGTAGATACACCATTTGCCATTTTCAGTAGGTTGACTCTACCTACAGGTGTCAGGGGGAGTGTGCCATGCTGCACATTTGGTGGTGACCTGTGACATAAGAGGCTGTATGTTATTGCTCATGTATTCTATCTCACCTGTGACCTTAATGCCCAAATATTTAAACTCTTCCACCCATTTAAGCTGTGTCTGGGTATCAGGTCTAGTGGATGAGGGGTGCATAGAGAAAGGTACAGGCTTATCCCAGTTGATGCATATACCCGAGTAGCCACTGAACTGGTCAAATAGGGATAGCACTTTTTGAAGGGATGTGGATGCATCAGCTAGATAAAGCAGAGCATCGTCCGCATAAAGGGAGAGCTGTTCTTCAATGGACTCAACCTGTATACCCCTCACTTCCCTATCTGCTCAAATGAGGGCGGCCAGGGGTTCCAACGCCAGGGCAAACAGCCCTGGAGATAGGGGACATGTATCGTTCTGCGGTTCCGATAGACGACCATTCATGTGTACCCTAGCTTGCAGATTAGCATACAGCAACTTTACCCATGACATGAATTTAGGGCCAAAGCCAAATTTAGAGAGAACTCTCCACAGATATCCCTACTCAACGGAGTCAAAAGCCTTCTCCACATCTAGAGAGGCCACCAAACCCTCGCCTTCCCGGCGAACTCTGGCAATGTGGGTGAATAGTCTCCTGATGTTGATATCTATGCCTCTACCTGGCATGAATCCCATTTGGTCTGGGTGGACAAGGGCCGTTATAACTGTGTTTTGTCTGTTGGCTAATATTTGGCTAGTAGTTTCGCGTCCACATTTAATAGGGAGATAGGCCCATATGAGGAGCACAGGGAAGGGTCCTTCCCTTACCTAGGGATCACTACTATGACCGCCTCTCCCATGGATTGGGGGAGTGTCTTCAATTCCGCTGAATTGACCATCATAGCGTGGAATCTAGTGGCAAGGACGTCTGCGTATTGTTTGTTGAGCTCTACTGGAATACCATCAGGGCCAGGAGTTTTGCCTGACTGCAGTGTTTTGAGGAATGCTAATCCCACCTGATTGTTCCCTAGAAAGCCAGGCCAAAAGCTTCTCTGTTTTCCCCCTGTTTAAATATGCGTTGGGATTGTGCTAGTAACTTCTATTGGGTAAGGGAGGTACGGAGGGAGAAGACCTCTCTGGTCAGATTCTGAAGTCTGACATAGTGTTGGGGGTCTCGAAATCTAACATAGAGCGCCTCCTGCGTGCCAGCTTCAGATTCAGCTCTAGCCAGGTCAGCCCTCCTCCCTTTCCTAATCTTAACAATGATGGTCTGGTATTGCCCTCTCATGAACGCCTTAAAGGCATCCCATACTACTGTGGTCTCCGCAGAGACGGGGTTGACCGCCCAGTATCCCTCCAACTCTCTTCTAAATTGTGTGTCTACCTTCGGGTCAAAAATCCAGAATCTGGAGAGCCTCCAGAGTTTGTCTGGGGGGGAGCCCGGAGCACCTAAGCTCAAGAACAGCAGTGCGTGGTCCGATATGCCTGCCTCTGGGCATAATCTTAACCTCCTGGACCCTAGATTAATACGGGAAAAGGATCTGTATGATGCAGAGTGGCAAGTGTCTCCATCTCCAGACATCTGTCAGACCATATGCCTCCGCCCATGTCGCCAGGCTAGCATAGTGGGGGCCAGCGATTGCTAGTCTGTCCATGCCTGGATCAGTTCAGACCCCTAGTGTTCCAAGATAAAATGTTAGGGACTAACACAGGTGCTGGAACATTCAGGAGGGTTAGGATCTTGTGGTTGAGACCATGATGGACCTGGCATTTGGACCCGGACGGAGCAATCACAGTGTAAATGCAGTGCTGAGGTATTAATCATGACAGGTAATAGGTTAGGGATCAAACATCTTAAAGTATAGCTATATAAAACTAACAAACCAGCCCTTAAGGGGCAACAATCCCCACCCCACCCTTTCCCCAAAATTGGGAAGGGCTTCCAACCCCAAGTCCCAGTTCAGCACGCTGGCTGCAAGGGGGGACCCATGCAACAGGCGAGCTGGACCCCTCCGAATCTTATTGGGGGGCTCAAGCGAGCATATCAGTTCTCCACACTGATCACCTCTGCTAGTCATCGTGAATGCTGGTGGGGGTTGTAGTAAAGTCTTAGGAGAAAATAAGGGAACAGTGATCTATGCACCCCACAGAAAAAAGAGTATAATGCAGCAAGGAAACATGTTTTCTGCTAGGTGTTCTGCTTTTGCCTTGGCACACGAGGGGAGAGAAACATGCTGATTCTCCTGACCATGTCAGAGGCACAAAAAGTATGTTGCAGGAAAAACATGAACAGTCTAAAGCCTAGGTTTGATGATGCAGACCACCCCCAACAACCTGCTCCGCAGATCCAGTAAATGTTACCTGGGGGCTCTCCCGTGCCCCATCAGGACAGTCAACAGAGGGGAGGTAAGGGCAGGCGGCTGATGGGCAAACCCTCAAAGGGGACATCAGGTGCAGGGAAATTGAAAGGCATGCTGCAGACCGGAACGACCCAAAGTGTAGTGTTATAAGAAGATAAAGAACTCACTGGTATCCGGATGAACGGATCTGTGGTAGGAAGTCCAACCAGGCAAAGGCCTCCATCCTGGACCCGAAGGCACGCTGGAAAGAGCACACTATAGCGGATATTGCGGGTCCTCATTGCCGATTTCACCGAGTCAAACGGTCTGCGTAGCTTTTGTGTCTTGACGGAGTAGTCCAGGAAGATCATCAGTTTGTTCTTTTGGAAGCGCAATTCACCCAGCAGCCTGAAGGCACAGAAAATTTTGTCCCGGTCCCAGAAGTTCAGCATGCTGAGGATGAAGATTATCGGGGGGCTCCTGAGGGGACAGGCTTAGGTGGGATGTGGTGGGCCCTCTCCATGGTGTAGTGGGGGGAGAAGTGGGCATCAGGGAGGAGGGTGTGCAGCATGCCTTCCACAAAGCTTGTCGGGTTCCCCCCCACAGCTCCCTCAGGCAGGCCAGTTATGCAAAGGTTGTTCCTACAGTTCCTGTTCTCAGCGTCCTCTACCCTGTACTCGAGGGGCCTTGGTCTGGAGAGTGCGGATGGCTGTAAATTGTTCCAGGACCTCATCCTCTGTCTGACCGTTCTGCTGCTCTGTCTCCATCACTCTGGAGCAGAGTTTGGTCATGTCTTGCGTATGAGGCCTACGTCCAGTTGTACTTTTTTCCCTTACCGGACTGCACACCTGAGGATCTGCGCCTCATCCAGGGGTTGTCTGGGCTGAAATTAGGAGGTTATCTCCCATGAATATGAATATTTTCCAGAAAGCCAGCGAGGCTTGTGGAGATTGCAGCCGCTCACGTCGCCATCTTGGACACGCCACCCTGCTTTGTTCTTTTTAAGGTTCCCTAGTACAGTTAGTCATGTATAATGTCTTCTTTTCCTTAAATCTTTGTCTTTTGTGCTATTTATTATGTAACAGACTAAGCCAGGATGGAGGTCATGGCTGGCAGGTCTTAATTGATCTTTGTATCCGATGGTGCCCAGCTACTGATGCTGCAAACCTCATTCCCAACTTCTATTTTGTGAAGGTATATTCCTTTTACTTGCATGTTCTCTGTATCTGTGTCTTGCTTAGACTTTTTGTTTTAAATCACTTACTATCTTTTCCTGTTGTGCATCCTGTTTTTACTGACATCATACAGTCCTATAGACATTATCTGGATTTCTGCAAGAGTGGCTCCTAAATAGTATTCATCTAAATCCAAACAATTACAAAATGCAATAGTATTTAATTGACACATAGCATTTTACATTGCAATATCTTTATTGATCAGTCATGTAGTGGCTTGTGTACAAACTGTAAAGAGATTCCTGTGCTTTGGCTACAAAGTTCCCTGCACTGAAAATGCTGTCTAGGACCCTTCCCCAGCCAGTCAGGCTGGCATCTATTGTCAGGATCGTCCAAGACAGAAGGAGGAACGATTTCCCATCTCCAGGGCTAGATTCTTCGAGCCAAAGATATCCTTCTCAGTGTCAGGTGAAGCAGTTTGTCTACAGACTGAACCAACTTGTTCCATGATGTTAGAATGTAGTGTTGCAGAGTCTGTTCTAAAGTCAATTTCTGAAGGTTCAGGCACCAATCAAACCTATTAAGGTCATAATTGGTGCTGACGATATTTGTAGCTTTGATGTGCTCAAAGGATGTGGACATGTAAGTGTTCATCTTTGATATCCACAGAGGCTAGCCTTCATTACATAAACATAATATTCCAATAAGAATTCTACCTCTTACATGCACACTTATAGTTAAAATTAATTTTGTACCAGCTCCGAGCTCAAAATCCACTGTTATATTAGTTTTCTTTTGTCCTTACTTGCTTTAAGCATATGCTATGGATTATTTATAATTACAGCAGGTATTTAAACATGGCAGGGTGTTCTACTCAGTTTGCTTTGTAACTGACGCTTTTCATTGCTATGGACATCGCCCACTTTTTTTGAAAGGCACAAAGTGATTCCATGTCCTTGAGAACTATGATATGATTATATTGGTACCAATGTATATACTTGTGCCTTTAATGTAAGAGTGCGCCATTCATCCACAAACAAATCAATAACATAGTAGGTAATCTAGTACTTTAGTACCTCTATTTTTCAAACATAAATGATTGAAGCAGCTAATAAAGTACACCTATCACTTATCTGTTAGCTGGGTATCTACCCCATTAGTGCATATGTCTCTAATGTCAAAGATAGTCCAAGTAATCTATAATAGATAGCTCATACTGTCCCCCAATTGTTGAACAAGCTAATGCTTGGTCATTATGACCAATTCTACATACCTCGGGCTTCCAATTATTTACACGTACAGATAATGTGCGTAATTGTTTCCTACTTAGGCAGGCGGTTGAAATCTCAACTGGTTCAGTAGGAACTGGACGCGATTCAAACCGTGTATGGGCAGGCTGCATGTACCAAGTTGATTGATTGTACAACTAGCATGCTGGGTTTTACCTGCAATTATTGCTAGCAGCTGTTATAGCTGCTAGCAATAATCACTGTCTTTGCCCGACAGGGGCAGCTTTCCCCACCTTCCCCTGCCACCAGGAGAAGACAATGGCCCGGCAGGAGGGATTCCCAAATCAACACTGTCTGTGGTGCAACCTGTGGTTGCAGGAAAGAAACTTGCTTCATGTATGGCCTGTTTTGGTCCATCCAGATTTGGAAGGATCCTGTCCCTGTGTATTTTATACATGTACAGTATAACTGTATATGTATGAGGAACTGAAAGGCACAGTACATAGAAACCCCCCAGTCCCTTCTCTTACATAGGGATATATAGGTTATATTTACAATTTGTGGGATCATCCATACCTTGGTGCAGATACAGTATCAGTAGAGAACTGAGTGGGTGTCCACTTGTGACCTCTCCCATCTCGTTGCATTGAAGGAACCCTCTCCTTCAATACCCTTTCCTGGTGCCACCTCCATCTCCCACCTGAGCACTGTGAGTATTGCCCTATTGTGGCACGCATTGATGACATCATGCCACGAAGTGACGCAACAAAGTCATCACATACCCAGCCTGATTCTCATGTTCCTGCGCAATTTAAGTGAAGTGTGTTTCATTTTCAGCCCATTCATTTGAAAGGGCTGAAATCGCACTGCATCGCACCAAAACACACTGCAACCAGATTGCATGGTACTTTGATACCACGCGAACCAGTGCAGGAAAAAGTACTGCGTTTGCTATTTGCATCTGGGGTGTCATTAATTTTACACTGACAAACGCTGCAAATCGCAGACACAGCGTGTTTCCAGCACCATGTTCCAGGGAGAACCAGCACTAAAAATAACAGAAGTATAGTTAATGACAAATATAACCCTATCATAGTTCATGTATTCTGCCCCGATAATTGTGGATAATTTTAGAGCTTCACAAAAAAACATAATAATAACATACAGTAAGTTGTTAACAATTTTTTTAGATGCATACTAAGTGGGTGTACTTTATGACCCTTTGTAGCCCTTATTATATTTGTCTACTGGTGAAGGCTCACATGCAGCCACACAAATTGAGTCTGAATTAATAATTTAAAGAGTAGCAAAGATGTTCTGCAACTCTGTGTAATGTACTATGTTATGGATACTGTAACTTATTTTTCTCTACAGTATTTTAGATATAAACCACCGTTAAGCTCCCGAAGAAGTTCATAACAACAAAACACGTCAAGTTATAAATTCAAACTAAATTGACCTTCATGTCATGTTTACGTTATATATATATATATATATATATATATATATATATGTGTTTAGGGTGTTTAGCTCAAGTGGATAGATGCATTTTCTGTGCAGTGAGTCCTCATCAGACAGGCATATATAGTTAAGGGCCTGGTAGTCCACGTTTATTAAAGGGAAAAACAAAACAAAAGTCCATCTAGGAATCCCATGCAGGGGTTTAACTTCATTCAGCACTCATAAATGAAAACATACCAAGCCACCTGGCTCTCTCTTGTCAGTAGTTCCTCTGCTTGCTCCCAACAGACTTATCGAAACTGGAACCAGCTGCGGATCGCACAGGAATGCTGCGTGTCCCCATTCTCCAGTTCAGGGATGAATCAGGGCCAGATATTTGCCTGAATTCAGCCGAAACTGAGCCAAAGGACTTATAAGGAATTCTCTAGTCTCCATACAGAACAGATTCTAATAAGTAGTGTACTGGAAATGTGTGATAGTTTTGGGGTCTCTTGGATTCAAATGAAGACATTTAACACCTTCAGATCTAAGATGGGCTGGAATGGTGAATATGTTTGTGTAAAATCTCCTGGACACCATGGAATCTGAGATGCTTTCTGGCCATGTGTCCACAAAGGTAAACTGATGTCCTCCAACTTTGGCTTAGGTCTGTCCTTGCATTATGAAGCCTGGGAGAAAGAAAAAAATATTCTTCCAGGCTTTTAGGGGTAAGAGATATCTACCCTGATTGAGGCTTAGATGAATTCTGCTGGGACAAAATGAATATTCTTACGGCCAGTAATGTCCTTTATTAAGCTGTCTAAAGATGCACCAATGAGACATTCACCATTAAAAGGCATGCACAGCAAGAGTTTTTTCATATTGCTGTTCTGCGGACCAATATTTTAGTCAAATATTTCTCCCAATAGTCACAGACAGGAGACTCATTTGCAAAATAAGACACACAAACAGATAATATACCTTAGATTGTAAGTTCCTTGAGGGCAGGGTCTGATGTGAATTTACAATATTTATGTAAAGCACTATATAAATACCTGTAATATAAATATAAATACCTATAATGCAATAACGTAGGGTTATAGGCATATGTTTTAAGCACGCTACAACTAAATGGCCACTAAGGACAGCAGACATAAACCTAGTCCATTACCCTAAGGTTTGATTAATTGATATCACGGCAGGTTGCATAGTAGGGCCTGATTGTGATCAAATCCTCCCTGGATCAACATTTAATTATAATGTTTTATAAATAATGTTAGCCAGTTATAATTTGTTGGCCAGAGTTGGACAAAAGAGCTATTTTAAACTTTCTTTCTCTTTGCTTTCTGCAATCACCTAAAGGTGAACAACTTTGCACCAAGTGTTTTTAATTGACCATTTCGTATTTATATATTATGATTATAACTCTTCTTAATCTTCTTTTTCATAGATTTTTTTTTTCTCAGTTAATCTTTCCAAATAGCTAAATTCCTCCATGCTACTTATTTAGTTGCTCTTCTTTACACTCTTTCCAGTTCCACAACATAATTTTAGGAAACTAGTGTCCATTGTCCAATACCGAACTGCATGAACAAAACAAGGTCTTATTAATGCTTTGTACAGAGGCAAGATTATACCTCTCTCTCGAGTTTATACCTATTTTAAGAAAGTATTTTGCCTGCTCAAGAAGCTGCAGGATACCGTAAATTCTCTTTCTCTGCTTGACAAATCTCTGTAAAGACACTTATGTTGAGGAGAGTGGGCTGTTATTCGTATACTTTTTTAAGTACATGGCCAAAATGATAGAGGGCAGGAAGAAGATTTTCATTAAGAGAAAAGGTATGTTAGGGCCTTTCCAATCAAAAATTTGTTAATCAAAAAATAAGCCAGCACATGACGGTAAATAAAGAAAATAAGTGAGACTTTATTTAGATCTGAAGTATTGTGTTTCTATATTTGGCTCCCATACTTTTAGATTGTATCCTATGTCTATGTATATACATTTTTAAATAATATTCTAATAGTTTTTTAATATCTGCTATTCATTTCTAAATGCACCAAATTGTTTCCAAGGACAGAATATTATCAGATTAGAATAGGCTATAGAAATGAAAAAAGGATCTGATGGTGAATAATTAAACCTGAGGATTACTAAATAACTAAACCCAAGAATGGAAATATAATTTACAGCAACCAGTCCTTAGCTATGGCTGCTGCATTACATTTAATTTTTCTGGCTAAAAAATGCAGTGCCTGTTCCTGTGAGTTGAATTAAAAGCATAAACAGTTTTATCCATTAATGTGGATAATAGCATAAACTGATAATCTCCCCATCTCTTATATGATGGAGATGAACAAAGGCAAACACGTTCGTAGTCCAGCCTGGGTGACTGACAACAACTAGGGATGAGCCGAACACCCCCGGGTTCGGTTCGCACCAGAACCTGCAAACAGACCGAAAGTTTGCGCGAACATTCATTAATTACAATGGACGCAAATGTTCAAAATCAAAAGTGCTAATTTTAAAGGCTAATATGCATATTATTGTCATAAAAAGTGTTTGGGGACCTGGGTCCTGCCCCAGGGGACATGTATCAATGCAAATTTTTTTTTTTTAAATGGCCGTTTTTTAAGGAGCAGTGATTTTAATAATGCTTAATGTGAAACAATAAAAGTGTAATATTCCTTTAAATTTCGTAACTGGGGGGTGTCTATAGTATGCCTGTGAAGGGGCGCATGTTTCCCGTGCTTAGAACTGTCCCTGCACAAAGTGTCATTTTTGCAGGAAAAAAAGCTATTTAAAATCACTTGCGGCTAATGAATTGCCGGCTCCCGTAACACAGAGAACAGTCATTCACTGAAAGTCATTGATAAAAAAAAAGTAATTGATAAAAAAATAATAAAATAAAGCGTGGGGGTCCCCCCAAATTCAATTACCAGGCCCCTCAGGTCTGCTATGGATATTAAGGGGAACCCCGCTTCAAATTAAAAAAAAAAATACGTAGGGGTCCCCCTAAATATCCATCCCAGACCCTTCAGGTCTGGGATGGATTTTAAGGGGAACCCCGGCCCAAAAAAAAATGGTGTGGGGTCCCCCTCAAAATCCATACCAGACCCTTATCCGAGCACGCAACCTGGCAGGCCGCAGGAAAAGAGGGGGGGACGAGAGCGGCCCCCCTCCCTCCTGAACCGTACCAGGCCACACGCCCTCAACATTGGGAGGGTGCTTTGGGGGTCTGTGACCCCTCAAAGCACCTTGTCCCCATGTTGATGAGGACAAGGGCCTCTTCCCCACAACCCTGGCCATTGGTTGTGGGGGTCTGTGGGCGGGGGGCTTATCAGAATCTGGTAGCCCCCTTTAACAAGGGGACCCCCAGATCCCGGCCCCACCCCTGTGTGAAATGGTAAGGGAGTACAAATGTACCCCTGCCATTTCACCAAAAAAGTGACAAAAATTGTAAAAATTACAGGAGACGGTCTTTGACAATTCCTTTATTAAAATCTTCTTTCTTCTGGTCTTCCTTTCTTCATCCTTCGGTGTCTTCAGCTTAGTCTTCTTCCATCTTCTACCATCTTCTTCTTCCATCTTCTTCTTCCTCCGATCCGCTTCTTCTTGCTCTGGTCTTCTCGTCCGGCATCTTCTTCCACGGCGTCAGTGTCTCTTCTTGGGCCGCTCCATGCAATGGGAGGCTCCCGCTGTGTGAGGCTTCGCTGCGTCTGACAGTTCTTTTATAACGGAGGGTGGGGCCCCCGCCCCCTCTGACGTCATGGGGAAAGCCATAGGGAAGTCCCCATGACGTCCCCGTGCGTCAGAGTGGGGTGTGGTCACCAGGTGGCCCCACCCTCCGTTATAAAAGAGCTGTCAGATGCAGCAAAGCCTCACACAGCGGGAGCCTCCCATTGCGCGGAGTGGCCCAAGAAGAGACGCCGACGCCATGGAAGAAGATGCCGGACAAGAAGACCAGAGCAAGAAGAAGCGGATCGGAGGAAGAAGAAGATGGAAGAAGATGGTAGAAGATGGAAGAAGAAGAAGATGAAGAAACCGAAGGATGAAAAAAGGAAGACCAGAAGAAAGAAGATTTTAATAAAGGAATTGTCAAAGACCGTCTCCTGTCATTTTTACAATTTTTGTCACTTTTTTGGTGAAATGGTAGGGGTACCCCTTACCATTTCACACGGGGGGCAGGATCTGGGGGTCCCCTTGTTAAAGGGGGCTTCCAGATTCCGATAAGCCCCCCGCCCACAGACCCCCACAACCAATGGCCAGGGTTGTGGGGAAGAGGCCCTTGTCCTCATCAACAAGGGGACAAGGTGCTTTGAGGGGTCACAGACCCCCAAAGCACCCTCCCAATGTTGAGGGCATGTGGCCTGGTATGGTTCAGGAGGGAGGGGGGCCGCTCTCGTCCCCCCCTCTTTTCCTGTGGCCTGCCAGGTTGCGTGCTCGGATAAGGGTCTGGTATGGATTTTGAGGGGGACCCCATGCCGTTTTTTTTCTTTTGGCCGTGGATCCCCTTAAAATCCAGCCCAGACCTGAAGCGGGGTTCCCCTTAATATCCATAGCAGACCTGAAGGGCCTGGTAATTGAATTAGGGGGGACCCCCACGCTTTTTTTTTTTTTTTTTTTTATCAATGACTTTTTTTTTATCAATGACTTTCAATGAATGACTGTTCTCTGTGTTACGGGAGCCGGCAATTCATTATCCGCAGATGGCTGCCTTAGATGACAGAAGAGGCCAGAAGGGTAAAGGTGGTTTAATGTAATACTGCAGTGCTATACTAACAGCATGCAGACACTCCACTAATCCCCAGAATCACAGCAGATAATGTCAGCAGTGCAGTCAGCAGAATGAATCACAGGCACAGCAGATAATGTCAGCACTGCAGAATGAAACGCAGCAGCTAATGTCACAGACACCGTCACTGACTAACGCCGGAACACACTACATGAGGCCGCCGGCGCGGTGGCCTTATATAGTGTGGGGCGTGTACTAAACCCCCTGAGCTATAATTGGCCACAGGCATCCTGCCTGTGGCCAATTATTGCTCTCCTCGCCGCTGGCTCTATGAATGGCCAAGCATTCACAGTGCATGCTTGGCCAATCATCGGCCAGCAATGCACTGCGACTGGCGCAGTGCATTGTGGACCTTTCGCATCACACGAATTTGATGCGAACAGCCCACATAGTTCTGGGCACGACGAGCGGTCGATGTTTGATTCGAACATGGGTTTGAACCGAACACCGGGCCCATCCCTAACAACAACCATCTCTCCTTAGATACAATAGAGGTGTGAGCATAACCACTCAGGATTGTGTAGAATTACAAGGTAAAAATAAAAAAAATGCTTGAAAAAAATAAAAATAATGCAGCCACTACATCTAAACATTGATAAGATGCAAAATATTAAATTATTGTTTTTTGTGTTCAGCTATGCTACAGGATAATAGATAATACCTACACAGAGTAAATAAAAGTTATTGATAATAATGTAAGTGTGTGTATGCCTAATAGTGTTGTATTTATATCTATATGCATACATAATTTGTTTCTATAAAAAATAATTAAATAGTCAGTATACAATACCATGCCTACAAAACAAATTGAATAGGAAAGAACTGCAAAATGGAAATGTTGAATAATGTTACTGTATTTTCTATTCTCAGCACAGCCAGACATGTGTAAAATATGAAAAAAAAAGTCTTTAATTTGTTACTTTGTTTCTATTTTATTTATAAATCAGACTATAGTTGGTGCCATGCAGACTGCACTCCTAGCTACTGGTGCAAAAAGGCTCATTCACTTCTCAAGTCATTAACTCTGAATTTCAGTTCTCCTTTTAGCAGTCAATAAAAAAGTTAAAATGGGGCTTGATTTCGGCAGCACAATCCTAAATTGCCATAGAAACAAACTGTAAAGCAAATATTTACACAACAAAATGTGTAATGGATCTTAGAGCTACAATGACACTGTATTGTTAAGGCTTTTGTTTATTTTACAGATTAAAAGAAAAGATTGTAGGATTAGCGTCCAATGCATTTATAGAATAAATAACTGACTTGTAAATTAAATTAATAAAGCAGAAAATAAGAATTATGTGTGCATATTTCTACACAGAAAATCCAAGGTTCCAGCAAAGTCTCCTTATCCCAAGTATTAGAACAAATAGCTAGTAGCATTAAATATTGATAGTGGAGTGAAGCTGTTTTCTTTGGCAGCATAAGTATTACACATACTTACCATGGGAAATAGGTAGATCATAATGATATGAAAAGTGCATGGCACACACGTAGGATAATTTTATAAAAGTAACCAAATAAATAGCATGCTTTCTGATTTAACAGATTCTAAAACATATTCTAGCTTCCTTTTTTTTTCTCTAATTGTGAAAAAGCCAGCCCTCTCCCCCACCAAAAGTGTTTATATGTTTGTGAGACAGTATTTTAATGGATGCCCTCTGTATGCCTTTTATGATGCAAATAAACTGCGATTTTACACAGAATATTTAAGTAATAAGAGCAGCCCAGATCCTCCTCTTTTCGGTCCCTCGCCGACATTTCCTGGCCCCTCCCTCCTGCCGAGTGCCCCCACAGCAAGCAGCTTGCTATGGGGACACCTGAGCCGAGCCACTGCTTTGTGTATCTTTTCAGACACAGAGCCATGGCTCAGCCCCTCTCTCTCCTTATTGGCTCACTGACTTTGATTGACAGCAGTGGGAGCCAATGGCAGCCACGTCTCTCTCGCTGGATAGAGAGGGGGCTCTGGTAAGTATTAGGGGGGCTAAGGGGGGCTACTGCACACTGTTTTTTATTTCTTAATGCACAAACCTTCTGACTTCAGAATCAATTTAATATACTGTAAAACTGTACATAGGGACTTTACCGGTTCACTACACAGTGACTATTCTAAGATTTTAACATTTCAGTGACAGTGGCAAACACACTACAGAAACAACTGAGTGTTTTTTTTTACAGCTTTTTTAACCACTTGCCGACCAGCTGCCATCATTTTACTGTGGCAGGTTGGCACGATCCCGCGAACCGTCGTAGCTATACGTCAGCTCGTGGGATCGGGATAGCAGGCGGAGGCACGTGCACGCACCCTTTGCACAGCGGGGGTGCCAATGCCCATGGCCAAGGTCACGATGACCGCCGGCCTTGAGTGATCATGGGCACGAGAGGCAGAACAGGGACATGTGTGTGTAAACACTCAAAATCCCTGTTCTGTTCTGTGAGGCGTGACAGATCGTGAGTTCCTATTAGCTAGGAACCATGATCCGTCACTTCCTCTAGGTCAGTCCCCTCCCCCTACAGTTAGAAACACACATAGGGAACACATTTAACCCCTTGATTGCCCCCTAGTGTTAACCAATTCCCTGCCAGTGACATTATTACAGTAACAGTGCATTTTTATAGCACTGATCGCTGTATAAATGCCAATGGCCCCAAAACTGTGTCAAAAGTGTCCGATGTGTCCGCCCTAATGTCGCAGTCCCAATAAAAGTCGCAGATTGTCGCCATTACTAGTGAAAAAAAATAATAATAAAAATGTTATAAATCTATGCCCTATATTGTAGACAATATAACCACCAAAAGAAATCTCTATTTGTGGGAAAAAAAGGATGTCAATTTTGTTTGGGTGCAGCGTTGCATGATCGCGCAGTTGTCAGTTAAAGCGACGCAGTGAAGATGAGTAGCTATGAGTAAGCACTCTTGGTAGTGTGAAATGCATTAGCTATTTTCTTGCTTTGCTGTGACCTATTTTTGTGTGATTCCATATTTTACCAATAAAGGCTTTTGAATTTTTCTTGGAGTGCGGCCGTTCAGAGTCCTTAATCTGAATCTTCATCAGCTTTTGCCGTGCCTGCACCTGGGTTCTCTAACCATAGGAACAGCTGTGGGATTGAGTTTGGTTGGATCATCAAAAAATTAATCGCAAAAAATGGCCTGGTCATTCAGCAGCCAAATCTTCCGGGGCTGAAGTGGTTAAAGTAGAATTTCCCTCTCCCAATCAACATTGATTATTTTTAATCCTCATGCTGCTAGCATTAGTAAATATATAGGAAAGTATATCATATTTACCGGTTTTAAACTTCTTCAGTTACTTCCTGATTTCTTGCCTAGGCAAATTATGTCATACATCCCAGGAGTCTTTAGGAGCGCAGGAGAGGAGGAGGGCTTTGATTTCTCAACAAAATAAAGCATGGATGGATGAGGGAGTGTGCTTTAAATATTAAAAAGAAATGTAATAGTGTTTTGGTTTGTGGTGCTCAGATGCAGTGAAGATCCACTTTAACCTCACTTGTAATTCTGTTGATGATATAGGCATACTTGTAGGGTGAAGCAGTTTGTATCCTGTACTGCCGAAATAGAGAAATGTGAATCAGTAGCATAATCCAGTATCCAGGCAGTTGGCTATCAGTAGAATAAACGCTATTGAGGCAAAGGATCAGGAGAGGCCGCAATCAATAGGGTATCTATTATCCAGGCAAGGGTCTGCAAAAAAGGCAATCCATAGACAAGGCAAGGCTAAACACAAGATATAGGAGCCAGAAAACATAGGCTATCACAAACTCAGAGCTACTTTAACACACGTTACAGTAATATGGTAGCTGCTTACTTCCTTTTAAAAATGTAATTTACCTGAATGTTCGTCTCACCACTAGCCTCAAAACTATAAGTTACTGACCAGTATGCATATTAGGATAGTCATAATACAGTCATAAGTCATTATCTGTCTCTTTTTTCAGGGGTATTGACTCAAAGTATTGAAGTCTGAGGGTCAGCATGACATCCAGGGTGCTAGTAAAAGGAGAGATGAGTAATGGAAGCCTCCATGTATCTCTCAGGAAATGTTTATTTTAATGGCTACAGTCAACATTTTAGGAAATCCCATAAATATTTAAAGAATACCAAAATGAAAAATATAATGATATCTGGAGATAACATGAAGAGCTTTGTAACCATTGACTACTACATGATCTTCCACCCTCACATTTTATACATATTTCAAAAACATTTAATTTTGGTTTTAAACTCATTAAAGAAAAATAATAATACTATAGTTCATATAGTGCATCTTTATTAAAATGTAAGTGATATATTTGCTGAAAATATTATTTGAAAGCATCTCATTTACAAATCATGTTACAGATCAGCACTCAATTATTGCTGAATATTCCATTTGCTAGATCTCTTGCCATCAATTAACTTTGTTTTGAGATATTGTCTTGGATTGTATCAGTTCAGCAAGATAGTCATCTTCATATCTAAGTACATTTTTCAGAACCTCAACAGTGTGCTGGCCTAAAAGAGGAGGTGATTCTGGAGCGGACAAGTTGAAGCTGTTGAATCTTACAGCAGGACCTACGGAAAAGAAAGAAACAGTTCAGTTCATGGTCCTAGACATACTGATATTTTATTCTGCTTCATTCAAATTGCTGAACTACTGGTAGATATAATACCCAAATTAGTGTAGCTATGTATTTTAGAGTTTGTAGCTCTCACTGGGTTCTTCTGTTGACCAACAGATCACTAATGTATCCAATGGGCTGAGGTCAGTAGGAGGAACCAGTGAACGGAACATGGGACCCAAAAGTTTGACACTCTCAGAAGTGCAGGTTCAGGCTGGGTTCACACGTATGCGAATTGGATGCGGCTTTCTCCGCATCCAATTCGCATAGCAGGAGATTGTGACCGGCTCTCTATGGAGCCGGTTTATACATCTTTGCAGCAGCTCTGGTGCAAATTGCACAGTCCTGTGCATCTTTTGGTCTATTTCAGGTCCGAATTCAGCCCAAAATTTGGGCTAAAATCGGACCTGAAACGGTGAATGAAGATGCACCGGACTCCTGCTGTGAGCTGCTGAGTGTTCTAGTGTGAACCCAGCCTCAGTGTGGACTTCAGCAGATTTCTAAGGATCAAACAAGTGTTTGTCAGGTTTGTAAATATGTACAATTTTCTTTTACAGGTAAGGCTTTATACAATTTTGTACATTGACAGGATTGCTTTAAGGTGTAAGCAAGATTTCAGACAGACATTTGTATATCAACTTTCTCCAAACTCTAAAATTTCATGCATACAGTGCTCCTTTGGATGCCTTTTCTCCTTACAGGAGAGAAGCTTAAAAATGCAGTAACAGACACATTTTTTCATGAGCATTCATGCTTATTCATGCAAATGTATGCACGTTTGTGCATTTGGTGTTAATGCATGCTATTGGCTCGAATATTAAATTATTCTGGCCAGTAGAATGTATTAACCACTTGCCGACCGCCTCATGTAGATATACGTCAGCAGAATGGCACGTACAGGCAAAATCCCCTACCTGTGCGTGACATTCTTCCGGTGGGTGGGGGGTCCGATCGGACCCCCCCCCTGCCAGCGGAGACGTTCGGCATCGCTTCAGGAGCGATCCGAGATGAGGGGACGGCCAGTGATTTCTGGCCACCCCCTCGCGATCGCTCCTGGCGAATGAAAAGCTTCCCCCGCCTGTGAATTGTGAATACAGGCAGGCGGAAGTGATGTCACACTCCTCGTGTCGGTCTTTCTGACCGGGACGCCGAGGAGTGAAGACATCAAGGTTAGTGCACCAACACTACACTGACACCAGGACACAGGTACATATTTCACCCCCCTGTCACCCCCAGATCACCCCCTGCCCCCCCAGTCACAGTGTCACTGATTGCAGTGATCATTTATTTACTGATCACTGCATTTAGTGTCAGTTGTGACTGTAATAACTGCCAGGGCAGTTAGTTTTAGGCCCCTTTAGGTCTAAGGTAGCCCCCTACCCCCCTAATAAAGGTTTAACCCCTTGATTGCCCCCCAGGTAACCCTTTCACCCCCTTTTGCCAGTGTCACTAACGATCGTTTTTCTGATCGCTGCATTAGTGTCACTGGTGCCGCTAGGTAGCCAGTTTTTTTTTAGGTTAACCGCCAGGTTTATATAGGTTCATAAATAGGTTTATAGGTTAGGTACCCCCATATTACAACCTAAATAATGGTTTTAACCCCCTGATTGCCCCTAGAGTTAACTCTTTCACCAGTGATCACCGTATAAGTGTCACTGGTGACGCTGGTTAGCCAGTTAGTTATTTAGGTTCCCCGTCAGGTTTTTACATAGCATCAGGTATCCCCATATATTACCTAATAAAGGTTTTAACCCCCTGATTGCCCCTAGTTAACTCTTTCACCAGTGATCACCGTATAACTGTTACGGGTGACACTGGTTAGTTAGTTTGTTTTTCATACTGTCAGGGCACCCGCCATTTATTACCCAATAACGGTTTAACCCCCTGATCGCCCGGCGGGTGATATCAATTGGGTTTTAGGGTCAAATAAGGTCTGCGTCGCCCCAGGTTAGTGCCAGTACCACAAACACCCACGCGCAAAGCATACACCTCCCTTAGTGGTATAGTATCTGAACAGATCAATATCTGACCTGATCAGATCTATACTAGCGTCCCAGCAGTTTAGGGTTCCAAAAAATGCATTGTTAGCGGGATCAGCCCAGATACCTGCTAGCACCTGCGTTTTCCCCCTCTGCCCTGCCCAGCCCAGCCCAGCCCACCCAAGTGCAGTATCGATCGATCACTGTCACTTACAAAACACTAAGCACACATAACTGCAGCGTTCGCAGAGTCAGGCCTGATCCCTGCAAACGCTAACAGTTTTTTTTGGTAGCGTTTTGATTCAGTCGCTAACAGTCAGGAGCTTTTTTACCTGTGAATCTCAAAAAAATATATAAAATAAAAAAAACTAAAATAGTTGTCTTTTATTGTTCTCTCTCTCTCTCTTTCTATTCTCTCTCTATTGTTGCTCTTTTTTACTCCATTCTATTCTGCAATGTTTTATTATGTTTTATCATGCTTGCTTTTCAGGTATGTAATTTTGTTTACTGTGTTTTATTGTTAACCATTTTTTTGTTTTCAGGTGCGCCATTCAGTTGCAGCGCGGATTTATTTATCTTGACAGCAACAGCGTTTGCTCCCACGATACATAAAGCCGCGACTCCAACGCTGTAGGAAGTGATTTCACCACCACAGTTAAAAAAAAGAGCATATATCACCTCTGAAGAAGTCACGTGACAGTGACGAATGCGCAAAGGAACACTAGATACCGGAAGCGAGGTACGAGCTCGATGCTCGTTTATCCCATGCAACTTTGAGCAACATAAATGTGAGTTTACTGTACTTTACTTGTATTGAATAAAACCTTTTAAAAACGTACTACACTATCGAGACCCTTCCTCTCCTTATCCATTTTTGCGAGACACATACACCTGAACTAGAGCGTACACCCCAGTAAAAGAGACGCCCAAACACCTGGATTTAAAGGGAGCCGCCCGCCATAGGACACAGAAGCCCCATTGAGAACCAGCTAACACATATACACGCTGTTACCTTACAGCGGTAAGGTAAGGGTACATCCATTACTATATTCCACGGAAGATCAGGAACCACCTGCAGCTACTGGTCACAATAACCACCAGCACCGATACCGTTATACCCCACCAGGATTTGTCACCAGCGCCATAGCAAACCACACTTTGCCCACACTAGGAAAGGGCTCACCCCCACGGACTGTTCTTGCACTTTTGCATTACTTATTTATTGATTGTATTCAATTTTTTGGCTATGCTTACCTTTCACACATCCTTATCCACCTAGTTGGTTTTATGCACCGATGCAATTTTTATTGCGACTATTTTATGTGTCATATTTTTTAACCACTTGTACTTGACCGCAGCACTTTATGCACGCCCATCACAGATTCACCTTATTTTAATGTGACGCTTGATGCAACTTTATGCGATTTTTATGCGTTTCTATGCAATTATAAGAGATGTCATTTTTATATGATTTTATGTGATTTACCCACATCATTCTCACTTGATACACCTCTGCACACCTCTCACGGATTTATTCTTTGAATATGATGTTTTATGCGATTTCATGCGATTTTATGCAATTTTAAGCTATGTCACGTCTATGCGACTTTATGTGATTTATGCACAAAAATTCACACCTTTCACGGATTTATCTTTTGAATATGATGTTTTATGCGATTTCATGCAATTTTATGCAATTTTAAGCTATGTCACGTTTATGCGATTTTATGTGATTTATGCACAAAAATTCACACCATCCTCTATCTTCTGCATAATCAGCACTTACTTGTGTGCATACCTATTTAATATACCTTAGTTTCTACAGCTTTATTATACAGCGCAGCACTACCTCTTTACCTTACCATATATGCCGAAGCATGGGGGCAGCAGGAGCGGAGGAGCGATTTGCTCCTAATGCCACGTACATACGGTCGAAATTCCGACGGAGGCTTGCCCGTGGAAAAGTCTGACCATGTGTACGTGGCATAACTTTTTTGCGGGAGGATGCCCCCATGCTTTGGCATATATATTTTAGTCACCGGTTGCGCTAAAAAAATATTTATTTTTTACTTTGTTTTTTTTTGGTATTTGCTTTGCAGGTATAGTATGGTAAGGTCTTACTGTTATACTGTAATGTTACTTTGTTTTAATGTTAACCATAATTTGCTTAGCAGGTACGCCATTCAGTTGCAGCGCAGATTTATTTATCTTGACAGCAACAGTGTTTGCTCCCAAGATACATAAAGCCGTGACTCCAACACTGTAGGATGTGATTTCACTACCATAGTTAAAAAAAAGAGCATATATGCCGAAGCATGGGGGCAGCAGGGGTGGAGGAGCGATTGGCTCCTAATGCTGCGTACATACGGTCGACATTCCGACGGAGGCTTGCCCCGTGGAAAAGTCCGACCATGTGTACACGGCATAACTTTTGCGGGAGGATGCCCCCATGCTTCGGCATATATAAATGGTGCACGTATGCCCATCATTAGAAGTGGGTGGATGAAGGGAGGTATTCTAATGGTGGGCATACCCACCGATCAATCTCTTTTTTTCGTTCAGCCAAGAGGCTGAAAAGATTACAATATATGTCCAGTATGTTGCTGGATTTTGAATGGTTATGCCAGAATGATGCCTGCAGGTTTAGGTATCATCTTGGTATCATTCTTTTCAGCCAGTGATCGGCTTTCATGTAAAAGCAATTCTAGCGGGTAATTAGCCTTTAGACTGCTTTTACAAGCAGTGGGAGGGAATGTCCCCCCTCCCGGATATAAACCGCGCCATTGGGAAATTGGGAAAGCGTTTTATCACACCGATCTTGGTGTGGTCAGATGCTTTGAGGGCAGAGGAAAGATCTAGGGTCTAATAGACCCCATTTTTTTTCAAAAAAAGAGTACCTATCACTGCCTATTGCTATCATAGGGGATATTTACATTCCCTGAGATAAAAATAAAAATGATAACAACCCCCTGCCCCCCCTTCTCTTGCGCAAAGGCGAACACAAGCGTTGGTCTGGCGTCATATGTAAACAGCAATTGCACCATGCATGTGAGGTAGCACCGCGAAGCTCAGATCGAGGGCAGTCATTTTAGCAGTAGAACTTCTCCGTGAATCTAATGTGGTAACCTGTAAAGGCTTTTGAAGGCTTTTATAAATGTATGTAGTTTGTCGCCACTGCGTGTTTGTGAGCAATTTTAAAGCATGTCGTGTTTGGTATCCATGTACTCAGCCTAAGATCATATTTTTTATTTCATCAAAAATTTGAGCAATATAGTGATTTTTAGTGCATTAAAATAAAAAAAAGTGTATTTTTTCCACAAAAAATGCGTTTGAAAAATCTCTGCGCAAATACTGTGTGGAAAAAAAAAATGCAACACCCACCATTTTAATCTGTAGGCCTTTGCTTTAACAATATATATAGTGTTTGGGGGTTCAAGGCAATTTTCTTGCAAAAAAAAAAATATGTTTTCATGTAAACAAAAAGTGTCAGAAAGGGCTTTGTCTTCCAGTGGTTAGAAGAGTGGGTGATGTGTGACATAAGCTTCTAAATGTTGTGCATAAAATGCCAGGACAGTTCAACCCCCCCCCCCCCAAATGACCCCATTTTGGAAAGTAGACACCCCAAGCTATTTGCTGAGAGCAATGTTGAGCCCATTAAATATTTTTTTTTTGTCCCAAGAAATTGAATAATGAAAAAAAAATATATATATTTTTTTTACAAAAAGTTGTCACTAAATGATATATTGCTCAAACATGTCATGGGCATATGTGAAATTACACCCCAAAATACATTCTGTTGCTTCTCCTGAGTACGGGGATACCACATGTGTGGGACTTTTTGGGAGCCTAGCTGCGTACGGGACCCCAAAAACCAAGCACCCCCTTCAGGCTTTCTAAGGGTGTAATTTTTTTATTTCACTCCTCACTGCCAATCACAGTTTCAGAGGCCATGGAATGCCCAGATGGCATAACCCCCCCCCCCCCCAAAATGACCCCATTTTGAAAAGTAGACACCCCAAGCTTTTTGCTGAGAGGTATGGTGAGTATTTTGCGGTGCTTGGTTTTCGGGGCCCCGTACACGGCTAGGCTCCCAAAAAGTCCCACACATGTGGTATCCCCATACTCAGGAGAAGCAGCAAAATGTATTTTGGGGTGCAATTCCACATATAACCATGGCATGTTTGAGCAATATATCATTTAGTGACAACTTTTTGTCTTTATTTAATCACTTGGGACAAAAAAAAAAAATATTCAATGGGCTCAACATGCCTCTCAGTAAATAGCTTGGGGTGTCTACTTTCCAAAATGGGGTCATTTGGGGGGGTTTTGTACTTCCCTGCCATTTTAGCACCTCAAGAAATGAGATAGGCAGTCATAAATTAAAAGCGGTGTAAATTCCAGAAAATGTACTCTAGTTTGTAGACGCTATAACTTTTGCGCAAACCAATAAATATACGCTTATTGGCATTTTTTTACTAAAGACATGTGGCTGAATACATTTTGGCCCAAATGTTTGACTAAAATTGAGTTTATTAGATTTTTCTTATAACAAAAAGTAGAAAATATCATTTTTTTAAAAAAATGTCGGTCTTTTTCTGTTTATATCGCAAAAAAATAAAAATCACAGAGGCAATCAAATACCATCAAAAGAAAGCTCTATTTGTGGGAAGAAAAGGACGCAAATTTTGTTTGGTTACAACATTGCATGACCGCGCAATTACCAGTTAAAGCAGTGCAGTGCGAAATTGAAAAAAGACCTCTGGTCCTTAAGCTGACAATTGGTCCTGGGCTGAAGTGGTTAACAAGCAAACATTCTCGTTTATGTGTGTTTTTTGTGCCTAAGCCCCCGTACACACGGATGGAAATTCCGACGGAAAATGTCCGATCGGACCATGTTGTCGGAAAATCCGCCCATGTGTGGGCTCTATCAGTCTTTTTCCGTCGGAATTTCCGACAAAAATCCGATTGGACTTTTTCTGATCGTGTGTAGAGAATTTTGAAGGACAAAGTGCCACGCATGCTCAGATCAAATTACGAGACCAAAGCTATTGGCTACTAGCCTCTACGTAGTTCCGTCATACGCAACGAACGTTGCCACGTTCAGAATGTTCGGATTTTCCGACAACTTTGTCCGACCGTGTGTATGCAACACCAGTGTCGGACAAAATCTGTCGGAAAAAATCAGACAGATTTTGTGGTCACAATTTCCGACCGTGTGTACGGGGGCTAAGTGTGCAAGTGATGTTTTTTTTCTGCAGCTAAACTCCTGTATATGCCTATGTGTACAGAAAAAAAAACACCAAATGCCTGTAAAATAGGCCTTTTTGAACTGCAGTTTGGATGACGCCTTAGCAATTTTGTGTATTTCTGCATGATCTTTGAACAAAGGGTTTAGGCATGTATTGTTAACTAATTAAAAATGGTTTGATTTCCATTATATTTAATAGTGAATGTTTATTGCAAAAAAGCATGATCAATTTTCTATAGCTGCTGACCTGTGCAGCAGTTAATGATATACTTTGCTTGTTCATATATGTAAATATGCTTCAATTGGTGTATATTTTGGGATGTCTTGTTAGAAAGGTCTGCTTTATTTTACACCAGAGCATATCAATAGGACCGATGTGAGGTTTGTGACTTGGCTAAACTAAAGCACAGAATTTCTTCTGTTGGAGCTACTCTCATGTTAATTTATTCTTGTGTTCTGGAAAATATTCACATTTCATGACCCAGCTTCTTTTGAATTTTAGATCGCTTACAGAGGCCCTGATGTTCTGTTGCAGAATTCTTACCCTGAAATCAACCCTATATTAATTGGTCCCTCAAATACTACACACTATCCAAGGCCTGAGGCAGCAATACAGCCACATACCTTCGACTATGCTTCACATATCAGATGAAATTTAAAGTTCATTTTGGCATACAGTGCTTTGTTTTCTACACATGCAATGCATTTCACATTCACTATTGTTCCAGCAGTGATGTGGTCTTTAGAAAACTTGAGATTGGCAGCAATATGGATATTATCCATAACTTTTCCCTCTTCTTTTTCTTCTTGTGACACATGCTTTTCACGAAACCTTACACGTATTCCTGTTTGACCAGGTAAGCATTGTGATTATTTATTTATTTATATTTATTTTGTGGGACTGTTTGTAAATTGTCCTATTTATCCTATCTTTTCAATGAATTGATTGATTGATTGTTTTTACCATTTAATTGGTAAAGATTGCAGAGTCCATGTTTGTTTTTAAATAAGACTACACTTGCAGTATTTGTTAATCATAACTTTGTCGTCATTCATGCAGTATTTTAAGAAATTCCTAAGTGTTTGCAAATTTTTTCTAAGACTTTATATACCATCTGCTCTTTTCTTTTTTTTTTCTTTTTCCAGAAAGATTTTATTGTGTATTTCAAAATAAGTACATCATAGTGTAACAGGATAATAATGTAACAAAATGGGCGACCGCTTCCATTACAAAAGATTCTAAGCAAAAATTCTAGTAAACACTCTAAATCCAAGTATATTTTATTTCCCCCTTAATGAGAGAATTTGGTTAATAGGTAAAAGAGCAGAAGAGAGCGGAGGAGTCCGGCGAGAAGACCCCCAAGATGGAAGAAGACCCCCGGAGCAGTGCAATAAAATATTTTTTCAAAATTGTGTGGTTTTTTACTTTACATTTTACACCTTAGGTGAATGGGTAGGGGTACATCGTACCCCATACTCATTCACATAGGGTGGGGGGCCGGGATCTGAGGGCCCCCTTATAAAAGGGGGCTCCCAGATTCCGATAAGCCCCCTGCCCGCAGACCCCGAAAACCAACGGCCAGGGTTGTCGGGAAGAGACCCTTGTCCTCATCACACGCACGGCCCCCCTTTCCCCAGGGCACCCCCCATGTTGAGGGCACGCGGCCTGGTACGGCTCAGGAGGGGGGGGCGCTCGCTCGTCCCCACCCCTTTCCTGGCCTGCCGGGCTGCGTGCTCGGATAAGGGTCTGAGATGGATTTGGGGGGGGGACCCCCACGCCGTTTTTTCGGCGTGGGGAGTCCCTTTAAATCCATGCCAGGTGACGGGGCTAGCGCGGCGGCATTCACTGCCTTCGCTAGCTCCGTCTACCTGCAGTTACGTTCTAAATGAACGGACTGCTCCGTGTGTGGGCAAGTCCGTTCATTTTCAAAGGTCCCGCGGACTTTGTCCAGCGGATTGTCCGCCGGAGAAGTCCGGGCGTGTGTGGGCAAGTCACACGCTCGGAAGTCCGGCCGTGTGTGGCGAAGTCCCACCGGACTAGGTCCAGTGGACAATCCGCCGGACTAGGTTCGGCGGACAAAGTCCGAATGTGTGTACGCGGCATAAGGCTGATTCCCAAAATGCATGGTCCGAGCGTAGGGACAAGTACAGTTCCATAAACATGGAGGCATATAAGGCCGAGATCACGTGACTCTGGGGTGATGAGCTTGAGCATAAGGATTCGAATACCGTGGGGGGACTTGTGAATTTTGGGGTTTTTGTTGGCACATCTAGGAAGTGTTTGAGTTGCATGTGGGACCAAGAGGGAAAAGATTTAGTATTGGACAATGCTGGAAGGTCTTGTATTTTTAGGAACTTCCCTCTACGGAAAAAATGTTTGGCCTGTATCCGTGTGTGAGGCCAATCCTTTGAAAGATAGGATTTCGGTAGGCCCGGGGGTAAATCTGTATTGCCTCTAATAGGGGTGATTGGGCAATCTTTTGCTGACATTGCATGGGTCTTGCATGCCTTTTCACAGGCGTGCAGCGTTGCTCCTATAAGAGGATGTGTGTGCAATCTAGGTGGTGTCGATGGCCTGGAGACCCAAGGCATCAAGCTCAATTCAACATCAGTTTTTCGAGATTCACCCAACTTTTGCACCGGTCATGAACCGGTCATGAACATTCCAGTCCACTACCCTGGTCATGTGTACTGCCCAAAAATAGCGTTGTATGTCTGGTAGGCCAATTCCACCTTTTGCTTTAGGTAGCACTAGCTTTGCCCAACTTATACGAGCTGGTTTTGCACCCCACAGAACGGACCTACACATCCTCTTATATGTTGTGAAAAAGGTGGGGGATAAGTGTATTGGGATGGTCTGCATTTTGTACAGTAAGCGAGGCAGTAGCGTCATCTTTAGGACCACAGCCCTTCCGAACCATGAAAGGGTAGGTACGCTCCACAACAGTAGGTCTTGTTGTATAAGTTTTAGTTCTGATAGAAAGTTCGCAGTGTATAGTGATTTCAGATTAGCTTGTAATTGGATGCCTAAGTATGTGATGGCCTCTTTCTCCCATTTAAACGGGAAGTTTGAATGGCATTGACTTACTAGGTTATTCGGTAACAAAATGTTTAGTGCATATGATTTAGATCAGGAGACAGGGACGTCAGAGGTGAGGAAAGGAAGAGGAGAATGTCATCTGCAAACGCTGCAGTCTTGTATTCTTTTTGGTGGACTGTAATACCCTTTATGTTTGGGTTTTCCCTGATGCAGCGAAGCAGAGGTTCTAGGGTCAAAATGTAAAGTAAGGGCGAAAGCGGACACCCCTGTCTAGAGCCATTATGGATAGGGAAGGCGTTCGATAGGTGGCCATTAACTCGGACTCTAGCTCATAAAGTGAACCTATAAATGCGCGCATCCCACTCCCTAAACCCATTTAGCAATTAGCGTCTCTTCCATATAGTCCCAGGCCACTCTATTGAAGGCCTTCTCTGCATCCATTGCCAGGAAAAAACCCTCTTGTTGGGAGGTGGTGAGCCAGTGGTGTAAATTCAGGGCTTTGATGGTGTTATCCCGGCCTCCCTGCCAGGGACAAAACACACTTGGTCTAAGCCTATCCAGGCTGGTATGTGGTAGACAGGTCGGTTGGCTAGCATCTGCTCTTTTCTTATTTTATCTTTAAATGATTTAGTTTCTTTATATTAAAACTGCCACTTATCATTTAGTCTGTAAGGTTTATTTTAACTTTTTTTTATGAATTTTCTAGATTATAGCTCCTGATAAAATGATTGTACTGAAATTACCCGTATGTACCGTAATGTAATCATCTCAATGTTTTTTTTGCTTTGCTTTTTTTATGTTTGAATATTTACCTGTGCTACATAGGTTATAAAGAAAAAAAAGTTATAATACTTCCACCTCGCAATACTGTCTTCTCTGGTTCCTCCTATACTACTTACAGTGCTGCTACCTCCCTTCCCACCTTGGGATATTACTGTATATTCATCAAGATCAGTACTGTTGTTCATCTTTCTAGTTAGTGTCTTTAACTGCTTCAGATAGGCGCTATAGCCGAATAACAGCTACAGCGCGGATCTGCTTTGCCGGGAGTACATCTATTGACGTTCTCCCCTTTTGCAGGCTCACCACGCCCCCCAAAGGGGCGCGCACGGATGATAACAGATCCGAGTAAGAGGCCGATCCCGGCCCCTTACCACGTGATCAACTGTCAGCCAATGACAGCTGATCACATGATGTAAACAGAAGATCAATAATTGTTTTTTTTTTTCTTCTCACGCTGACAGCTTGAGGAGAAAAAAAGCAGATCACCGGATTCTGTTTGAAGGGACATCGGTCCTGAAGAGGAACAGCCTGTTATGTGCCCACCAGTACCGCCTGCCAGTGCCACAAATCAGTGCCCACAGTGACATAAAACAGGGCAAACAGTGACACAAATCGGTGCCCACAGTACAAAAGTGGCAGCAATCAGTGCCACCTATCAGTGCCCAAAAGTGCCACCTATCAATGCCCACCAGTGGTTCCTCATCAGTGCCACCTAGCAGTGCTGCCTATCAGTGTCACCTACCAGTGCCATTCAGTGCTCATCACTGCCACCCATCAGTGCCAGCTATCAGTGACACCTATCAGTGACACCTATTAGTGCCCTTCAGTGCCACCTATCAATGCCCTTCAGTGCCAAACATCAGTGCCACCCATCAGTGCCACCTCTCAGTGCCCACCAGTGCCACCTCATCAGTGCCCACCAGTGCCGCCTATTAGTGCCCATCAGTGCCACCTTATCAGTGACTGTGGCTGTTTACCCCATAAGGCTGGCACATGCTTGCGCCTACCCGCCGTGGGTTGGTTGGATTGCCCTTGTCCCATGGGTTGTGGGGTCCGGGGACTTCCGGTGGTTCTGTCTGTGTTGGGAGCTGCGATGCATGTTCGGGGTCCTCCCCTTCCCCCCTGTTGGGTGGTGGGGGCGGTCACCTGACGTGCATCGACACCACGCTATGCGTGCCGTGCGCGTGACGTCATTCTGGCGCCGTGCGCCGGCCCGCCCCTTCTGCCATCTGCGTTTGCATTGAGGATTTGGACGCCTATTCCAGAGCGGCTCAGCCTGGTTTGGCGCCCTTTCTTTACCTCTGCACGCTCTGCGTGATGTTGGTGTGGACTTCCGGCAGGGTACATATACCATGGGAAGCAGCTTTGTTTCACCTCTGTTTTCCTCTCATCTGCATACACATATATTTGCGTCCATGCTCCTGCAATATGATTCCAGTCATCACTTGCTGTTTTTTTTTCCCTTATTGGGCCACTATAGGTTTCCTTGGTGCTTACACATTTTTCTACTATATATTATGGTGAGTAACAATTATTTACCACCATTCCTATGCACCCAGGTACTTTTTATAACCACGCACTTAGTTCCACTGTTTCTGACATTCTTTGGGGCCTTGGTTTCATCATACATTCACTATTTAACATTCACTATTCAAACCCACTTTAGTCTCTTCATCTTTTTCTATTTCTGGTTTTCATTCAATTCACCACTTTTTTCATTCCATTATTTTTTCCTTTATTATTTTTGTTTTTTGGATATTTCAGGTCTTTCCTCTTTTCACATATGCTTGCCCGCTGCTATGTGTGCTGACTTTCTTTGCTGCCGGACCATCACCTCAGCTCCCGTGCCAGATATTTCCGCCATATCCTCTGTTCCATACCCATGGGGCTGGTCTATAGGGCTGTCTCGCCAGGTACGGTGGGGGTGCATCCATTGTGTTTTGCTTTCTTATTTTTTGCCATTTCTTTATTTTCCACCTCATCTCTCCCTTCCACTTATGGCACAGTTTTCTGGTTATATATTTTCCAGATGCAACTAGACGTACCCCGCATTGCTCCTGATGAGTGGAGGGTTCCACGAAATGCGTAGAGCTTTCCTAGATGCGACGTCACCCTCATTTTTATATCATCTGGATACCCATGGGGTTTTCCAGAAAAATTATGGATTTTATATATATAATTTTTATTGCCCACGTGGAACTAGGGAGGATTAAACGTGTTAATAAGAAGTATTATATGTATTATTATGTGTATTTATGATATGTTATACATTCATGATCTAATTGTTATGAATTGATTTTTTTTTATATATATATATCTATTGAATTAAAAACCATTATAATGTATTCTATCTGGTTGTAGCCAATGCCTCATTCAAAGTCCCGACCCCTTTTCTCTCTGAACCAATAGTTAGGGATGGAGGTACCTGACAGTTAGTGGTCATGACCTCATTTAAAGTCCCACCCCGCTCTCTCTTTTTTACAATTGATAATTTAGGGATGGAGGCACTTGGCTGTACATTTCCGGCCCCTCTAGTTTTTGTTTATGTATGAGCTATTACAGTATACGGCTCATCATATCTTCTAAGGGGCTGTTTACCCCATAAGGCTGGCACATGCTTGCGCCTACCCGCCGTGGGTTGGTTGGATTGCCCTTGTCCCATGGGTTGTGGGGTCCGGGGACTTCCGGTGGTTCTGTCTGTGTTGGGAGCTGCGATGCATGTTTGGGGTCCTCCCCTTCCCCCCTGTTGGGTGGTGGGGGCGGTCACCTGACGTGCATCGACACCACGCTATGCGTGCCGTGCGCGTGACGTCATTCTGGCGCCGTGCGCCGGCCCGCCCCTTCTGCCATCTGCGTTTGCATTGAGGATTTGGACGCCTATTCCAGAGCGGCTCAGCCTGGTTTGGCGCCCTTTCTTTACCTCTGCACGCTCTGCGTGATGTTGGTGTGGACTTCCGGCAGGGTACATATACCATGGGAAGCAGCTTTGTTTCACCTCTGTTTTCCTCTCATCTGCATACACATATATTTGCGTCCATGCTCCTGCAATATGATTCCAGTCATCACTTGCTGTTTTTTTTTCCCTTATTGGGCCACTATAGGTTTCCTTGGTGCTTACACATTTTTCTACTATATATTATGGTGAGTAACAATTATTTACCACCATTCCTATGCACCCAGGTACTTCTTATAACCACGCACTTAGTTCCACTGTTTCTGACATTCTTTGGGGCCTTGGTTTCATCATACATTCACTATTTAACATTCACTATTCAAACCCACTTTAGTCTCTTTATCTTTTCTATTTCTGGTTTTCATTCAATTCACCACTTTTTTCATTCCATTATTTTTTCCTTTATTATTTTTGTTTTTTGGATATTTCAGGTCTTTCCTCTTTTCACATATGCTTGCCCGCTGCTATGTGTGCTGACTTTCTTTGCTGCCGGACCATCACCTCAGCTCCCGTGCCAGATATTTCCGCCATATCCTCTGTTCCATACCCATGGGGCTGGTCTATAGGGCTGTCTCGCCAGGTACGGTGGGGGTGCATCCATTGTGTTTTGCTTTCTTATTTTTTGCCATTTCTTTATTTTCCACCTCATCTCTCCCTTCCACTTATGGCACAGTTTTCTGGTTATATATTTTCCAGATGCAACTAGACGTACCCCGCATTGCTCCTGATGAGTGGAGGGTTCCACGAAACGCGTAGAGCTTTCCTAGATGCGACGTCACCCTCATTTTTATATCATCTGGATACCCATGGGGTTTTCCAGAAAAATTATGGATTTTTATATATATAATTTTTATTGCCCACGTGGAACTAGGGAGGATTAAACGTGTTAATAAGAAGTATTATATGTATTATTATGTGTATTTATGATATGTTATACATTCATGATCTAATTGTTATGAATTGATTTTTTTTTTATATATATATCTATTGAATTAAAAACCATTATAATGTATTCTATCTGGTTGTAGCCAATGCCTCATTCAAAGTCCCGACCCCTTTTCTCTCTGAACCAATAGTTAGGGATGGAGGTACCTGACAGTTAGTGGTCATGACCTCATTTAAAGTCCCACCCCGCTCTCTCTTTTTTACAACCTTATCAGTGACCATCAGTATCGCCTTATCAGTGCCCATCAGGGAAGCCCATCAGTGCAGCCTATTAGTGCCCATCAGTGTAGCCTAATCAGCGTACATCAATGAAGGAGAAAAATGATCTGTTTGCAAAATTTATTAAAAAAATATAAAACGGTTTTTGTTTTTTAAAAAAATTCTGTATTTTTTTAACAAAAAATAAAAAATACAGAGGTGATCAAATGCCACCAAAAGAAAACTCTATTTGTGAGGGAAAAAATGATAAAAATTTAATTTGGGTACAGTGTTGTATGACCGCGCAATTGTCATTCAAAGAGTGACAGTGCTAAAAGCTGAAAATTGGTCTGGGCAGGAGGGGGGTTTGGGTGCCCAGTAAGCAAGTGGTTAATGTTAATGATGGATAGCTATAAAAGGAGGAAGCAGAGCTCAGGAATGATCAAAACATTGGTGGAAATCATGCATAAAAGGCTGACCTCTGGACCGTCCATGAAACATTTGATAATGCTTAGGGGCAGCGGTATGACATATCTGTATTTGGTATTGATTTAAGGGAACATAAACATTTTCTCATTTAACAGTTTCCAATAACTAAAGACAAATGGAAAGATCTCGGTGGCGATTCGGGTGACACGTGGCTTAGTAATTTAACCCGTTCGGTGCCAGGCCCTGCGTTCCACTTTTCAACTCCACTGGCTGGACCATTATTGCAATTTTTAAATTGCTTTTTTATTTTTCTATTACAACTTTCAGAGTAAAAGACCCCCAAACCATATATTTGCACATGACCAGTAGAATAAAAAAAAAGGTGGTACTGATTTTTAAGGCCCCGTGATATTTGCGCAACTGTTTATCAAAGCAATCATTTTGCTGAAAATACACTAAAATCATTATTAGCAGATAAAAACACAGCAAATTTTACAAAATTCCTGTTAAATATAAAAGCTTAACCTGTATTGAGTTAATAACAAATATTTGTAAATTTTAAATTGTGCCTTTTTGTGACCATGACTGAGGTCCTGCGTGGCTCCAAAAGGTTGCTTTTTGCTGTAATGATGTGATCGCTGAATAAAGCTTTGGACCCATTCTGGAGATCCATGGTGTGCTGGTGACATTTTTCCCTTCTGATCTCTGCAGAAAAGCTCAATGTTTTTCCAGTAACCTAGCTGGGATTGCATGCATGTGGACTCTGATGGCTTTGAGGTTACTTAAAACAGGATAAAATGTTTGCCTGTGGCATATTGGTCAAAAGCTGTCAAGCCAAAAGGGTAGGCCACAGAGCTAATCACCTAAAAAAAAAAATCATTGAAAACAATTCCATGGTTTGTGTTTTATTAGAGCAAAAATTACTTTTAAAGCTTTTTCAACAGTGTGATTTGTCTATAAATTGCCCAAATTTAGCAGTCAATTTCTTTTAGATTTGTTGTACAACTATGAATCATAATTTTTCATCTAAAGACCTTGCATCCATCTCCTGTGGTGAAAACCATGTGAACCTAAGAGTACGCTCCCTCAGCCTGTGAAACAAAATATACTGTAAGGATATCAGTACATGATTATTAGACATCAGCAGATCCCGGGTGCAAAGGATAACTACTATCTATGGCTATATTAGGCAGCAAGCTATAAATTATGTTTTCACATATTTGATTCTATTCAACAAAATACTGAATGTGTTGTTTCTGTGGCAGTAAGTAATGCTTATGATAAACAGAGAACACCTTTGTAAAGCAGCCTAGACAGCAAAGCAATAACTTAACGAAAGCTGCTGTGGTTTCTGCAAAATATGTTTTACAGTCGTACCATGGTATAAAACAGCGTTGTTTGTGAGAACCCCCATGATAGAGCTCTTTCCCTGAAGTCATGAATATTGTTGATGTAATCAAGAATAAGTCCTGTTACAGTGAAAGACTTCATTTTTTTATTATAAAAAGGCCAGTATTTCAAGCATTTAATTGGAAAGCAAACCTTGTTAAAATCTTTAATTTTTAGGTGACCCCTCTCTTTAAAAAGCACTACTTTAGGCACACAGGAGCCAAGAATAAGGAAACACTTTAGCCTTTAAATTGCTTCAAAGATTTAACAAAAAAATAAAAATAAATTTGATTCTTTTTTTTTTTTAGACCTATCAACCTAATTTTTATAATAATAACATTTCTATTGACAATAAGGAAATACAAGGTTGCCCTTTTCCCAAAACACACACATTCACATAAAGGGAAAAGGTACATGACAAATATATAATAAAAAAACCTTTTCACAAACTAGATTTAAGCACAATTCCTGGTTGCAAGAACCTCCAGATGCTTTTGCCATAAGTTTGAAAATGGGTTGTTCCTCCCTCTAAAAATGGAAGCAATGAGCGGGTACCTGAATATGCCTGCTATTGCAATTAGTTGGCAGATTACTAACAAGCAAAGAACTATGGGTACACTTTAATATTAGATATCATAATGACAAATACAGTAACTATTTTACTTATTTGTTCCAGAACATTTGGTGGAATATCCTAAGCAAAATCTATTTAGCTTATAAAGTTCCCACACATCTATATAGAATATCTCTTGATTTAAACCCATCTGCATGCAAATATATCCCCCTCCCATCCCTTCTTTCCGGCTGGTTTCACACCTATGTGAATTGGATGCGGATTTCGCTGCATCCAATTCGCAAAGCAGGAGAATGTGACCGGCTCTCTATGGAGCCAGTTCACATATTTTCAGGGTGGCTGTGGAGTGCACTTCACAGAAATGCTGTGCGTCTTTGGCTCTGTTTCAGGGCTGAATTCAGGCAAAGATTCGTCCTTGATTCATCCCTGAAATGGAGAATGGGGACTCACATCGTTCCTGTGCGATCTGCAGCCGGTTCCAGTATGAACCGAGACTCCGCCACCTTTAAGGCCGGGTTCACACCTATGCGAATTGGATGCGGGTTTCCACGCATCCAATTCACATAGCAGGAGAATGGGACCGGCTCTCTATGGAGCCGGTTCACATATCTCCGGAATGGCTGTGCAACGCGCCGCACAGAAACGTTTGGGCATCTTTGGCTCTGTTTCAGGGCCGAATTCAAGCAAATATTTGTCCCTGATTCATCCATGAAAGGGAGAACGGGGACGCACAGAATTCCTGTGTGATCAGCAGCCGGTTCCAGTGTGAATCGAGCCTCCACCACCTTTAAGGCCGGGTTCACACCTATGCGAATTAGATGCAGGTTTCCCTGTGTCCAATTCGCATAGCAGGAGAATGTGACCGGCTCTCTATGGAGCTGGTTCACATATCTCCGGGAGCGCACTGCACAGAAATGATGTGCGTCTTTGGCTCAGTTTCAGGGCCGAATTCAGGCAAAGATTCGGCCTTGATTCATCCCTGAAATGGAGAACAGGGATGCACAATGTTCCTGTGCGATCCGCGGCCGTTTTAGGTGTGAAGCAAGCCTTACCCATTCAGCACTTGTTACCTTATGATGCTTTTTTCTCACCTCTGTCTGCCATTCACTTCCCTCATCAGCACTGCTTCTGGGAGCGATGACTGGAGGGTCCAGTCAATCTGTCCGTGCCCAGGCTGACTTGTCACCTCTTCATAACATCATCATACTGCTGCAGTCTTCTGGATTCTGAGAGAATCCTGCTGCTTAGCATCTTATAGAAAGTGTCCACTTCACCTAGACAGAACACCTGAAGAACCTCCCTCTTCTGCAGGAAAAAAAAGATGGAAGAATAGGGACCTGGCACATCACTTGACTTTGGATTTAGGTACTTAAAACAGGGGTTTAGCTTAGCTTTTTGATAACTAACTCAGCAAATTGTTTTTTTTTGTTGGGGGGGGGGTGGAAAATAGAGTTTCTCATGTAATGTTCAGTAAAATGCTGTTAATACTCTTGACTTGCCATTCAGTTCTGCAATCAGCTTTACACAAATGTCTCCAAAGACTTAAAGCGGTTCTGCACACACTTCATTTAGTAAATCTCTTTGCCTTCCAAATCAGGCAAAGAGTACTAAATGAAGTGTTTTTTTTTTTCCACTTACCTTGTAATTGCTGCTCTGTCTCTTCGGCGGTGGGCGGGGTCCTCGTCATGCCACACTGTCTCCTGGGATCTGGTGTCATTGATCTTGCGAGATTTCGGCAGATGTGGCTGAAATCTCGCAAGATTTCGGCAGATGAGCTACACTTTGCCGTTACTGTGCACACGCGAGATCCACGCAGTAACGGCGGTATTGAGAGATATTGTATTTTAGGATGATGCATGGTGATATGATATGGTGATCTGTCATAAAACTGGCCAGCCTTGGAGGAAAGAGAAATGCCTGGATCCAGGTTAAAAGGGAAATGCATGCTGGGCCATAGAAGGTGCCTGTGTGGCTTTACATGCCCACAGGCAAGATGGCCCCCAACAGCAACACTTTTTATAAGTGTTTCTTTCTGACGAAAACCGGCAGCAGTTCCCTCTTAAAACGGAACACGTGAGTGTGCAATAACCATCTCCTATTCCTTCTCATTGCAGAATAACAAAAAAATACATTACAGACAGTGTCATTCCGCTTTAAAGCATCAGTCCACCCAAAAGTCATATTTTTAGCTATAGGAGGAGCTGGGTGGACATAGTTAGCCCCTGGCTTCTTTTGTGTCTTGGTTTTGTCAACAGTGTGGTCTCCCCACCAAAATTCCCAACTCCCTCCTCCTCCTGTCTGTCGGGTATGTTTGAATGTTCTCACACACCTTTACACGCACCGTCACCATTTGCATTCTCCATAATATAAAAGTTAAAATTAAATCCAACAGAGCAAGTGAGAATACCATACAATGGTCAAAACAGCCATCCAGAGCTCAATAGAATATATTTTAAGAGTTTTCAAGAGAAATTACATATTATCAGGTTGTTTAACTCTCAGTATGTGATGCTTACAGTACAGATGCTTGCAGTGCATAACGGCAGTTAACAATCTTAATATATTGTTTAGTGCCTACTGCTGCTGGGGATCTCTTTGTGTTCCCAATTCTTTATACCATAACTATTCAGATGTTTAAAAAATAACTGCAACATGAAGCTGTCAATCTCTTTAATGGTTATGTCAACATGTATTCAAATGCAATAATCTTAAGAACTGACCCACATGCTCTATTTACCAAAGAGTGACAGACAGATAATACAGTTCTTTTGTCATGTCGTGTGGATTGTCTTGAGTACACAAAAAGTAGCAGTTCCCTGCATTCAGCAGTTTTTGAAAGCAAATCAAGCTAGAGGATTACATAAAAATACCCTCAAGGTGTTTCTGGAAAAGTTTACTACAGCTTTAGCAGTTTAGAAGTCAATTACATAATTGAACAAGTAGTTATCATGCTTTCTTACTTTGACAATACACATCTTTAATAATTTTAAATACCAGTGTGATTGCAGGCCGCCTGCTGCACAGATGAAATCAATTATAAGATAGCCTTTACAATTCCTTTTTGTGGAACCTTGAAGCTTTTAGAAAATATCAAATTAAGTACTACTTAACAAGTCCAGTTTTTAGGTTAGTAACATATATTTTTAATACTTATTCCTAGACCATTAAAAATATCTAATGCTTTGATGAACTTACAGCCAGATATAAGATGATTAGCTACCTTTATGTCAGAGTAAAACTTTGGAACAATTATAATGTTATGTGTAATACCAAACTGAAGGGTATCTAAACTCGAAACAATAATGTAATATATTGCAGCTTACCAGTCTGTAAATGAGGTGTCTGCAATAACACACTTCATGTCCTTAGGTGGCTAAGGCCACTAATCCAAAATATCTTCGGAGGGAGTCATGATTGTTACCAAGACTGAACTTCAGATATGCCTGTTGGTTCATTTCACTTAAAGGAAGGGTGGGGAGGTTAGTAATTTACAGATGGAAGATAAAATAGTTTTATGCTTCCAGTTTAGCCCACAGGAAGTGACAAGGGCACTATACTTTTTGTCAAGATCAACAGCTATTGTCTGCGCTTGTTGAACAATCCGACCACCCCATTTTAGGCATGGATGAGCTGCCATCGTAAATCCAAATCCTCATTCAGACTGAGTCTTGATTGTTTGGAGCTCTGGTGAATAGTCAAACTAAATGGGTGTTCAGTTTGGACAAACATCCAATTGCAGCAGGAAGTGAAGCATTTAGCAGAAGCATGACTACCACTGTCAAAAGTGAGAACTTCCTACTCAGAGCTAGAAACCAGTGAAGTATGCCATTCAGTCCATTCCACTGTCAGTTAGAGATTCTTGGCTGACAAGTGAATGTTAATAAAGGAGTGGAAATAATTTAAAATCATAGGCATGGATTTTAAGGGGGGCACAAAAAAGAATCGCATCATTGGGTTCCTCTCTAAATTGGAAGGGGACTTGTGGTTGTGGGGGTCTTTGGGTGGGAGGGCTTATCGGAATTTGGAAGCCCCCTTTTAATATCAGAAAGGGTTCCTGATATTGCCCCCCCCCCACATAAGGGGTACATGGTACCGCTACTCATTCACAAAGAAAATGTAAATAAAGTCACAAACTTTAAACCCTTTATTTACCAGCTGAGTATACTGGGTGTGCTACACACCCAAAGAAAGTTCATCAAACTACACAGGATGTGTGTAGCAGACCCAGTCCTTCTAGCTAGCTGCCATCCCCACCCCCATTTACTGACAATTCCTTGCTGTAAAAATTAAAACCAGGAGTTACTGTGTAAATACTGCTGTCAAAAAAGGACTATCTGAACACAATGTTTATCAACACCTTTCAGATGTGAAATAGAGAGATAAAAAGTAACATTGTTATTTTGTATTTACTCTGTTTCATTCATCTGACATCATATGCAGATTGAAGATCATCCCTTTGACATGCAGTCTAAGCAATCTGACAAGTAAAATAAAAGTTTTGTTTTAGAATTTAATTTTTTTTAACCTCTTATTAACTCTTTGTTTACCCTAATTAGCCCTAATAACTCCTTCTTCCCCTTCTCACTTCAACTACTAATCTCCTATTGATTTTTTTTTTCCATTAACATTTAAACTTTTTTTTTTTTTTTTTCTTTGTTTGTTTATTGATTTTTTTGTTTGTTTCATATTAAAAAAGTGCAAAATTAAAAAAAAAAAAATTTCCTTTCATTTGTAAATATCTTTGCAATGCTTTGTACCAGGATCATAATTTTCTGTCATTTTAAACAGGACAAATTATGAAACAAAATGTGTACTTTTATATCTATAGTAACACTATATTTTAAACTAACACTGCTTAAAAAGAAAAAGTGTGTTTCTAGTTGTATTACTTTTTTTGTCAAATGACTGCAACAAGCTATAATACATGTATTACTTTGTTATCTTATGTAATGACAAAGTTATTGCTGAACAAACCGGTCCATAGCTGAATCATAAAAATTGCTTTGGTACATAGTGTGTACAAGCGTAAGAGTTGAAGTAATTAAAAATAATTTTAAAAAAAGCTCACAAAATGTTGTAAACTCATCACCAATTACATTGTTGAGTGATGCAGATCCTCGCCAATCATGATGAACAATGCCCGCCAACCTGCCGTCAAGTCCACTAATGTCGCTCACTTGCCATGATTGATAGCTCTAGGTCCCCACAGTGTCTTCCAGATGGCATCAGTGTCAACAATATGGTCATGTCCATAATGGGTCAATGATATCATCCAGGAGACCCCATCCTTTTGTTTCAATTAACAGTGGGACCCAAGAGTGTTCATTCACAGCTAGTGTGCATCAGGATCAGATGCATTGGCAGTTTTTTTCATTTATTTGGCTGGTGGGCATTGCTCAGTGTGACTTACAAGGATCTGCATCACTGGACAATGTAATTGATAATGGGGGACATTGTGGGACATTTTAGTTTATAATTTTTGAATAGAGACTTTTCAATAAGTGTGTGTCTTTATTTACCCCCCCCCCCCCACATAGTTTAAGTTAAATTCTGCATATGGTCAGAATCAGCCATAGGCAAAATAGAATGCTGTGCCGCAATCAAATAGATCACCCTATACACAACACTATAGCATAATTATTATTTTTTTTAAGTAAATTAAAATACACATTTAAGAAACCATATAAAGAGTTAAAGCTGTACTAACACACATTTTTCAGTCTGCTGATATGCAAGTTTATAAAGGGTTCCCTCAAAATGCAAGCCTTCACAGACTATTGGGTTTTGCAGTAATCCTCTGCTATTGATGGCTGTTAGGAAGAATTTAGGGAACACACCTTTGCACAGCACATGTTCTCTTTAAGATGCGATATTTAGATGTTAATATTTAGGCTTTGCAAGTTTTTCCTGCATACCAGTACTTACAAACCTTACTCTTGTGACTTTTTGTTGATAAGGCTATTAACAGAAGGGAGCCTAACCCATGTAAGTCCAATGTTCCTAGATTAAAATGTTGTCATGTTACAAGAGCCAAAGCAACATCATGTAGCAAGATGCAGCCAGGGAAGCGCCAAGCTGCTAGACTCATGGTAATCCTAGGTTACGAGACTGAAACAACAATTACTGTTTTATTGATACCAAGGTCTGTGATTGGTTGGTGTAAGGCATACTGAGAACTAAGAAAAACATTTGACAAAACTCAAACTGTAAGGAGAAATGTGTGCTCTCCCTAACAAAAAACATTAGTAAAGTCTACAGATAATGGTAAAGGTCATACTATAATTGTCATTGCTGCTTTTCAAAGTCTGTGGCTAAGTTCTTGAATCCTATAAATAAACTATGCCAGAACATGTGTACAAGTGTGCTGTGCCAAGTTTCCTCTACACATCTTTTCCAGTGCATTGCCTTCAGGGGCATCGACTTCAATCAAATAATGTACCGCCTGCACTTTTTTCCAAACTTGCATTCCTCACATGGTTTAACAGCAGGGATGGCCAGATTCTGATTTCTGCATTACTTTTTCAGGTCACATTGTCACAATCCTTCCAGGGAAACACGAGAGTCCAAGATTACACGTGGTAAATATATAGCACATTGTCTAGCATTCTTTTCAGGACTCCCACAGGACAAAGTTTGCATATTTAAGGATTTTTTTCCTGAAATAAAGGGATTTCTCAATTTATTCCATGTTACAGCAGCAGTGGTAGGCCTGATTGAAACAAAGCTATATGGCAAAGATTTAAGCAGGAAATAACTAATCTTAACTTCAAGTTCATAACTAAAATAACCTAACATGATTCACTTCAGACATAAGAATGGAAAACGTTTTCTCTGTGATTAGAGAGAACATTCTTGATTAAAGCTCCAAAAAATGTTCACTGTTTCAGTGAATGACGTAAAACAGAGACCAAGCCTACAATTGTAAATCAATTCCCTAAGGGCCCTATTTGCATTGGGCACCCAACATACAACTCTTCACTCCACTGCTGAGGAAGCAATGGTGTCTGCGAGCCACAGCCAACATTGGACCCATCAGTATTGTTGCCAGGTTTGCCCAGGAATACTACTCTCTTTGAGTCCAGCAACCAGTATGCATACTTATAAAGTAAATTGTAACAGCTCTTCAGGGCTTTCAGCAGTGGGAACAAGTGGGGGCCATACTCTCTCTTAATTATATGACTCACTGAAACATTTTAATCAGTTCTTAAGGTGGTTCTACCAATTCTTGCAGCTGTGCCATGCTCTTCATGCCCAATTTTCTTCTTGCCCTGTTTTGTTTCCTCCAGTGCCAGTGTTGGAGAGAGTAGTTCAGGCAACCTCCACTTAAGGCATTATCTACGCTTCCTACTTGTCTCTTTTAGAGTGTATAGGACCCCGGAATTTCTGTTTAATATTGGTCTAGAGCCGACTCGGAGGGTTCTAGATGAGGCAATTTGGGGTCCTTGATAAATCTATTATGGCACTGCCCAAAGCTCCAGAGGTACTGGGCGCAGGTTGTGGGCACACTTAATAGGATACTAGATGTAGATCTTTCAGTGGATCCTTTAACATGTCTATTGGGATATATTGACTATTCAGTGCTCAAGCCACCAAAGCGGATTACTGTATTACATGCGCTGTTTGTGGCTCGGAGACAAATTTCCCTTAAAGCGGTGTTCCGGACGAAATTATACTTTTTAAATAAAAATACCCCTATAATACACAAGCTTAATGTATTCTAGTAAAGTTAGTCTGGAAACTAAGGTCTGTTTTGTTAGTTTTTAGCAGTAGTTTGTTATTTTATAAACTTGCAGCAGGCCGTGGCCATCTTAAGTGTGGGCATCTGAAGCCAGACTGTATTTCTTCCTGGATCTCATCCTTGCAGATCTCGTACATGCTCAGTGCAACATAAGCAGTGTAATAGGTTTCAGGTCAGGTTTCCATAGCAACGGCAGTTTGAGAGGAAGTTGCTGCCCCTTCCCAGGAGGCATTGCAAACAGGAAATGATGCGATGGGCCGCGGCCAGGGAGGAGGAAGTGAAAAATGAATACAGCAGATATACAGTCTGTGCTGAAAAAAAAATAAAAAAAATATCCAATTTGTTTACAGTGCACAGTTTAGTGAGGGATGCTGAAGAGTTGTAAAAGTGGGTGGAACTCCACTTTAAGTGGATCTCCCCATGTCCTCCGACTATATCTGATTGGATATTCAATCTTAATAAGTGTATTTATTATGAGAGGCATATTTTCTTTTTAAGAAATTAATCTGAGAGATTTGACTCTATTTGGGCAGTGTGGTGCATATGGGTTTTGTATCAAGCTATGGTCTAGGATGGTGTAGATATAGGGGTATGAATAAAAATAGGTCCCATATACAATATCTCACAAAAATGAGTACACCCCTCACACTTTTGTAAATATTTTATTATATATTTTTTATTATATCTTTTCATGTGACAACACTGAAGAAATTACACTTTGCTACAATGTAAAGTAGTGAGTGTAAATTTGCTGTCTTCTCAAAATAACTCAACACACAACCATTAATGTCTAAACCGCTGGCAACAAAAGAGAATACACCCCTAAGTGAAAATGTCCAAATTGTGCCCAATTAGCCATTTTTCCTCCCAGTGTCATGTGACTTGTTAGTGTTACAAGGTCTCAGGTGTGAAAGGGGAGCAGGTATGTTAAATTTGGTGTTATCGCTATCACTCTCTCATACTGGTCACTGGAAGTTCAACATGGCACACTAATGGCAAATAACTCTCTGTAGGAGGCTTGCACATTTACCAAGTATTGGAAAAAATGGTAGGAAAGATGGGAAATGCTAATTTTAGAGTTGTCCTCAGAACAATATGCATAGGGAAATCTGTTTACATTGTGGATTTTGGAAGATTTCTTCTTACGTGCTGGACACATAGCTATTAAGCCCCGTTCACAACTCTGCATAGCGGGAGCTTGCATTCACACATGCATTTTTTGTTTTTGTTTAGCGAGGGGTGGAGGTGTTTTGGAGCACTTTCACTCATCACACATAGGGCAGTCCATCCACCTGAATGAGTTGCCCTGCACACAGTAATCGCCCCAAAGAAGCTTCAGACCTATTTTTTAGAGCGGAGCTTGGTGCGTTTTTTTACTCCAATTTTTGGTGCAGCGCATTTCTGAAATGCAAGGAAATGCACAGATGTGAATGGAGCCCTTATTATTCTTGTGTTATCGCACCAATTTCACTTTCAGGACCCATTCACATCTAGCATAGTGGGAGCGTACATTTTGTTGCTGTTTTTTCCTGTCACGCGCATAGGGCAGCCCATTGATTTCAATGGCTGCACTACATTTGGCTCATGGGACATTTTGGCGTTTTAGGGGTTGCGTGTTTTTTACTGTGCATTTTGGAGCATTTGCAAATGCTCCAAAATGCACAGTAAAAAACATGGGCTGCCCTATGTGTGATGAGTGAAAACTCTCCAAAACACCTCCCCCTCGCAAAAAAAAAAAAAAAAACGCATGTGGAAATGCAAATTCCCACTATACAGAGTTGTGAATGGGGCTTGACAGCTGAGTGTTTCTGTCCACTCCCTCCTATGTACTTGTATAAAGATGGCCATTCACTATGAAATCTGATTGTATATTGTGTATTCAGTGAGAAGAGTGATCACTGATTGATTGCATCTTATTTAAAAAACGTGCAGCTGGAAATGGGTGGGTAGGTAGGAGGGTGGATGATGCAGGGTGTGTGCTAATGAGGTCAGCTGGTCAACTCCTTCCTGTGTCATGACCTATAGTCTGTCCAGGAAGAAGCGATGAATACGTTTGGAAACATGGATGAGGACAGTGAAGTAAGTGACTGTAGATTACACACCACCTGTACCTACAGGTAAGCCTATAATAAGGCTTACCTGTAGGTACTGGAAAAATATTTACTATATATGCATGCGCACTGAAGAAAGGGCACGATCGTGCCGTTTCTAAAGGGCACGTGGCGTGACTGTCAGCTTCCATGCGCATGGCCAGTCACAGAGCCGGAGTCCACGGCCCCGGAAGGAAGAGGCCCCCCCCACCAGCGGGGACATTGCAGGCTTCGTTTGCAGGTAAGTGGCACATAATGGGCTAGTATGCGATGCATACTAGCCTATTATGCTTTAACTTTTCAGGGAACAAAAGAGGAAGTAAAACCCATCAGAGTTTACTTCTTCTTTAATGGAAAGCTTTGATATTTCTGCAAAAAAAGGATGCTATATTTGTACAAAGGGGGCTTGAATTTAGAAAAAAAAGGTGAACTTATCCTTTAAGCTTTGGCAATAAAACCTGGAAGGTTTCTCTGCAAAAGTGAGCCTGATTTTGCACTCTCCAGCTTTAGTAAATAAACCTCTATAGGAAAGCAATGTTATGATGTTTACAGGATCACCAGGCGAAAATAACGGGTAAAGATCCGAAAGAAGGAAACGAATGCAGTCGCCATATCTAAATATCAGTGAGCTGCAATATATTACATTTGTGTTTTGGGGTTTAGATACACTTTAAATAAAGCTGAAACATTTCTATGCAATAATAAATATAGGTTTGCAATGTATCCAAAGTACAGAAAGTATATTATATATCATCAAACAATTCAAAACAGGAAATGAACAATAAGTCTGAATGCAGGATGAAAAATCCACGTTTAAATTTGTCATTCTCTCTCTCATTCTAATTTTCTCACCTAAAAACAGCTGAGCAAAACATCTGCCTGCAATGTCTTCATGTTTTCCTTCCATCAGCTTTTAAGTACTTATTTTTTCTGACACTTGGGGAACTATATAAATAAGAATACTCCAAATGACATAACAGAAGATTCTCGCTCAATAATTGCAGAGTCTCCTCCCTGCATGACTTCAATCTCAAAAGTCCAGATTATATAAATGCGTAAATAGAAGGAGAAATTATGTAATCGTCAATCTTAGATACACATATTATTTCAATGTAAGATGCATTTTAATTTTATTAGCATTAGTAATTTCTGGTCATTTTTTCCATATGACCCTGCTTTGACACTCATCTTGTTTTATGTGCTGTAATAACAGCGTGAGACAAGTTTAACATGGCTCAATCACAATGGGCTGTATGTCTGTCCTTTTTTGTTTAAAACATGAGAACAGTGCTATTACTGCTGCTGATGTAGATATTCTGAGACTTTGGGGTTGATTTACTAAAAGCAAATAGGCTTGTTCATTTTGCAAGGGAAGTTGAACTTTGCAAGAGAATGTACTCTTAGCTTAGTAAAAGTGATGAAATTTCACTCTGCAAAGCATACCCAATCACATAAAAGAAAAACACTTTCAACTTCAACATTTCAACTTCCAAAAGTAAGAAGTCTATTGGTCTTTAGAAAATCAATGCCTTTTATGACAGCCTATTAAATATTTCATGCACAGGGGTCATTGAAACCAAGATACCCAAGGCCAAATTTAGCAGAACAACAAATAAATCTATCACTAATTCGCCTACCAAAATAAATGTTTAAATTTTTTAACCTATTCTAGCCCAGGCCTATTCTGGTACCCCTCTCCTACATGTAAAAATCATATTTTTTTACTAGAAAACTACTCAGAACCCCCAAACATTATATATATATTTAGCAGAGACCCTAGGGAACAGAATGGTGGTCGTTGCAACTGTTTACGGCACATAGTATTTGCACAGCAATTTTTCAAACGTGTTTTATGAATTAGAAAAAAAGCTAGCCTGATTTTTTTGTATAATGTGAAAGATGATGTTACCCCAAGTAAATGGATACCCAACATGTCACGCTTTAAAATTGCGCACACTTGTTTAAAATATGCTCACTAACCTCACTGTGGTGGGTGCTACAATTTAAACAATCATGCTTGCTGCAATTTAGCTACTTTAGCCAACTAATGCCTCTTTGTACAGAGATGATTGGTATTGCATTTACAATACAATATACATGAAAATTACTTGATTTCATGGTTGCAACTGCACACAAGATGTAGAAACGAACACACCCCTCCAGAAAATACATGCAATAAAGCCTGTTAAAATAAGGCAAAAACACACACATTGCATCATTGATATATATATATATATATATATATATATATATATATATATATATTTTTTTTTTTTTAACATAGGAACATGGAAATCCTTACAGAAAGTATAGTACAAAAAGGATGTTAGTATGGTGTTAGTATAAAAATTATTATTAATGGAACTTTAAGCTGAATTCCAGGCAACAGTTAAATATAGACAGTTTAAATACATAAATGGGAGCTTGTTAACCTGTCACATCATTTATAACTATATCAATATAGTCCCGGGTTTTATAAAGCCCTGCCACAAAGCACAGTCACATAGTTTAGGCAACATAGGCAACTGTGATTGGGCAGTAAAGGAGCAGCAGCAGACTAGTGAGGCCCTCACTATATTCTCCCCTCTTGTCAATATGTTTCTTGTCAGCACATGTGTACACAAAAGAGTAATTGGCTCCTAATGCTTGACCTCTTTATCTCAGTCTGAATTCTATTGTGAAGGTCAATATCAAGACAGTTTCCAATACCTACACTAGTTGGTTCCAAACAAAATAATTTACAGAATACAAAACTGCAGTAAATTGTGCATTTTTATATCTGCATATAGAAAATAGGAATTGTACTTGGTCACAGGATGATGGAAGTTCTGGGAGGGGCATACACAATTTTGCATTTTTATATCTGTGAACAGTGTGTCCGTTTTATTTCCTTTTAGTTGCTGGAATTGCTACAGTGCACTTTTGCTTCAAGAATTACTTGATTATAAGGCCTCGTGCACACTGGACGTTTTTGGATGTTTTTACAGCTGCTGTTTTTGGCTTCAGACGTTTTTTTCTACAGTCAATAAACTCTCCAGCATGTTATCCTATGTGTCCATACACACATAGGCTGTTATCAACTGTTTTTGTCTGGGAGTGTTTTTTGGCTGTAAAAAAAACCCCAAAACTAGTGGGTTCCGAGAGGCGTTCTAATGTAAAAAAACACCAAAAAAAACACCTAAAAACGATGATAAACGCAGATAAATGGTCAAAAAATGCGGCTCATCAGCATTTAACGATTTTGATCCAATAAAAAAAAAAAAAATGCTAAAAAACCCTATTGCAAAAACGTTGAAAAACTCACTGCAAAGCTACTGGTGTTTTTATAACATTATTATAATGTCCAGTGTGCATAAGGTCTAAGAGTTGTCCTATTGACTTTTAATTAAATTTGATCCCTTTTTACATTTCACATCCCAGGCCAAACAGTATATATACAGTATATACAGAGAGATAGAGAGATGCGGTAGACAGACACACGTACAGTATATTTTAGATAAAATATACATATCTCAATGAATAAATGTTTTACTTGTAGAATTTATAGAATAGACAAAGTTATCCAGCTCCAAATAACACAATAAAAAGATAATCCCCCCCCCCCCCCAGCCAAAAGCCCAAAACCTTTTGTTTAAACCAGCTAAATACATTTTACGTGCATCAATGCAAAAGAAGTTCAATGTCTTACATTTGTTCATTTCTACAGCAACCACAGCCTGATTAGGACATCCTGTGTAGGAACTTGTCTCTCTCTATGTAAGCAGGTATATCTCTGCAGAGGTCAGACACACCCACTGTTGAGCCAGAGCATTCCAATCATTGGGGAGCATAACCTTTACTGATTGTGGAGCTGGTGGTCAGACTCAGCAAGGGGTGTGTTGGACATCATGCTGGCAGGGGACAGTCTTTTCTACTCGGCCGGTCAGGAAAGGGGTGGGGACGGGCGAGCGCCCCCCCCTCCTGAGCCGTACCAGGCCGCATGCCCTCAACATGGGGAGTGCCCTGGGGAAAGGGGGCCCTGCGGCCCCCCCACCTCAAAGCATCTTGTCCCCATGTTGATGAGGACAAGGGCCTCTTCCCGACAACCCTGGCCGTTGGTTGTCGGGGTCTGCGGGCGGGGGCTTATGGGAATCCGGGAGCCCCCTTTAATAAAGGGGCCCCCAGATACCGGCCCCCACCCTATGTGAATGAGTATGGGGTACGATGTACCCCTACCCATTCACCTAAGGAAAAAAGTGTAAATAAAAAAAAACGACACCATTTTTTAAAATATTTTATTGCACAGCTCTGGGGGTCTTCTTCCATCTTGGGGAGTCTTCTCGCCGGATTCCTCCGCTATCTTCTGCTATTTTACTAGCTCTTTCACTAGCGGAGGAGCTCGGCTTTCTTCTTCGTCGCCGACCGCCATCTGGGGGTCTTGTTCCGACTTCGGGGGTCTCTTCTGTTCTTCTTGCTGGGATGATGTCACAGTCCCGGAGGATGCTGGGACTGTGACATCATATGGGGGCGGGGTCACCATGTGACATGAGCAGGTGGCCCCGCTCATTGTCCCTATATAACTGGCAGTGCAACACGTCGGAGCCATTAGAAGAGAAGACAGCGACGAGTCAACATCGGAAGAAGAAAGAAGAACAAGAAGCAGAAGCAGACGGCGACAGCGACGGCAACACAAGCCCGGGCCACCGCTCGTAAAAGAGCTGGAAGAAGAAAACGGAGGCCCGGCAAGAAGAACAGAAGAGACCCCCGAAGACCCCAGAAGTCGGAACAAGACCCCCAGACAGCGGCGGCTCCTCCGCTAGTGAAAGAGCTAGTAAAAGAGCAGAAGCTAGCAGAGGAGTCCGGCGAGAAGACCCCCCAAGACGGAAGAAGACCCCCGGAGCTGTGCAATAGAATATTTTAAAAAATGGTGTCGTTTTTTTTATTTACACTTTTTTCCTTAGGTGAATGGGTAGGGGTACATCGTACCCCATACTCATTCACATAGGGTGGGGGGCCGGATTCCGATAAGCCCCCCGCCCGCAGACCCGACAACCAACGGCCAGGGTTGTCGGGAAGAGGCCTTTGTCCTCATCAACATGGGGACAAGGTGCTTTGGGGTGGGGGGGCCACAGGGCCCCCCGTTCCCCAGGGCACTCCCCATGTTGAGGGCACGCGGCCTGGTACGGCTCAGGAGGGGGGGCACTCGCTCGTCCCCACCCCCTTTCCTGACAGGCCGGGCTGCGTGCTCGGATAAGGGTCTGAGATGGATTTGGGGGGACCACCACGCCGTTTTTTCGGCGTAGGGATCCCCCTTTAAATCCATACCAGGTGACGGGGGTAGCGAGGTGTCAATGTCGCCGTTAGAGGCGGTGGCTTTCCCCTTGTTCGCTACTCCCGTCTACCTGGAGTCACGTTCTAAATGGCTTTCCTCCATGTGTGGGCACGTCTGTTCATTTCAAAAGTCCCGTGGACTTTGGCAAAAACTCCGGCGGATTGTCCACACGTTCGGAAAGTCCGGCGGACCTCCGCTGGAAAGTCCGGCGGTTTGTCCGGCAGACTTAGTCCGCCGGAAAATCCCGTCGGAAAGTCAGATCGTGTGTACGCCGCATAAGACATTGAACAACCATTATTTTGGTCCACCTGGAATTTATTTAGTTTAATTCAAATTTAAGGTATACTAGGACTTTAAAGTCTGTCTAAAGCCACTATTTTTTTCCTATGAAAGTGATAAACATGTATTTACAAGGCAACTTGGCATGTTAAATTTCCCACCTGGTTATTTATTAGTAAATGCATCTGGGAAGCTGGATTTATCCTGTACCCTGCTAGACAGTGCTTGAGGGACTGGGCAGGCCTTTTATATAATTTCCCTAAGCTCCTATCTATAAAGCAGTGTGCTGTTAATCTAAAGGGATGTGGGTGGAGCTAGATGTGTGGCTACTCACTGATGGCACTATAAATCAGTGTTTAAGTAGTTACAGTAGAAGCAATGCTGATGTGATTTCACCTCAGAAGGAAAACTGCTGTCTTATAGCAGTCCTATAGGAAATGCCTATCCAAAATTTCTATTGGAAATATGAACAAGCCAGTTCTACTTTAATTGGCTGTGCCAGTTATAAGATCTGTTCTTGGATAGAAAACTGGTTACAGGGGCGTTTCCAAAGGGTGGTGATAAATAACGTGTACTCAGACTGGTCTGGAGTGGTAAGTGAGGTACCCCAAGGCTCTGTCTTGGGACCAATTCTGTTTAGTTTATTCATACATGATATAGAGGATGGGATAAACAGCTCAATCTCAGTTTTTGCAGATGACACAAAGCGGGACAATAACTTCACATCAGGATATAGAAATTTTACTCACTAGGGGGGGAACCTCTGGGGGAATCAAGGATAGAGAAAGATCTGGGAGTCCTAGTAGAAGACAGACTGAGTAATAGCATGCAGTATCAAGCTGCAGCTACCAAAGCCAGCAGAATTTTAGCATGCATAAAAAAGGGGATATACTCCAGAGATAAAACTATAAGCCTGTCACTTTATAAAACTCTATTTAGGCCACATCTGGAGTATTCTGTCCAGTTCTGGCCACCAGTCCTAAGAAGGGATGTGCTGGAGCTGGAGAAAGTCCAAAGAAGGACAAGGAAATTAATAAGGGGACTGAAGGACCTCATTACGAGGAATGACTACAAGCACTAAATGTATTCTTGCTGGAGAATCGACGATTGGGAGGGGACATGATAGTGATATACAAATACCTCAGGGAGTGTAAGAGGATATGGGGCCACACATTTAGATTGGAGGAGAAGCGGTTTAATCTTAAACTGTACAGGGGGCTTTTCACTGACAGGGTGATAAGGGTGTGGAGCTCACTTCTACAATTGGTGGTGGCAGATATTTTTAAAAGACTCTTGGATGTGCATCTTAAAAAACACAACATACAGGGATATGGGAAATGATTATAGACACTGAAACACATACACATAGTTAGCCAGGTTGAAAAAACCTGGCTAACTATGTGTACGTGTGTCAGTGTCTATATAAGTGTACACCTATACAAGTTGAACTGAATGGACTATTGTCTTTATTCAACATTACCTACTATGTACAACCTGTTAACTCTGGGGCGGCTGGTCCCCTTTCAATAAAAATAGTATTATTGTTACCAAGCATTTTTTGTTTTTATTTACAAATACTATTTTTCCACTTCCTGGTTAAATTATGCACTGGTGATGTAACCAGAGCTTCATAGATGCATCCTGTGAAGGCTATATGCCCTCAGATGATGTGCACTGCCATTTTTTCCAAAGGGCAATCCCAGAGTTACAGAAAGTAAAGGGAGATGGATTAATCTGCCCTTAGTGGAAATGGCCATTGTGTGAAGAACGAGGAAGAGAAATAAAATAGGTTATGCAATGAATAAAAATTCAGAAATTATCTATAAGTATTTGTTTATAGATAGTCATTACTAAACATTTTGGAAGGTGCCTTTGTTGTAATGTTTAGGATAAGGGTGACGTTTTTCTTCAAGAATATAAGCAGTTCCTAATATCAAGGTTCTAATAAAGAAATGATGGCTTCTGTGCATGGCCCACATGAGAGCCTGTGTGTTATATTTAACACATTGTGTATTTAAATGCACACATTTAAAAACAGGAGACCAATGAAAAGAATATATATATATATATATATATATATATATATATATATATATATATATATATATATATATATATATATATATATATATATATATATATATAGTATCTGACAAAAGTGAGTACACCCCTCACATTTTTCTAAATATTTTATTATATCTTTTCATGTGACAACACTGAAGAAATGACACTTTGCTACAATGTAAAGTAGTGAGTGTACAGCTTGTATAACAGTTTGAATTTTCTGTCCCCTCAAAATAATTCAACACACAGCCATTAATGTCTAAACCACTGGCAACAAAAGTGAGTAGACCCCTAAGTGAAAATGTCCAAATTGGGCCCAAAGTGTCAATATTTTGTGTGGCCCACCATTATTTTCCAGCACTGCCCCGACCCTCTTGGGCATGGAGTTCACCAGAGCTTCACAGGTTGCCACTGGAGTCCTCTTCCATTCCTCCATGGGGATATCACGGAGCTGGTGGATGTTAGAGACCTTGCACTCCTCCACCTTCTGTTTGAGGATGCCCCACAGATGCTAAGTGAAAATGTCAAAATTGGGCCCAATTAGCCATTTTCCCTCCCAGTGTCATGTGACTCGCTAGTGGTCTCAGGTGTGAATGGGGAGCAGGTGTGTTAAATTTGGTTATCGCTTCATCGTTATCGTTTCAAAAATCCTGCACCTCAGTTACAGGTTGGGGGGAAATGAGAAGCACTTCACTTTCGAATAATTTAATGGGATAGAACCAAATGTCAATGTACAAGATGTATAAGTGGTGATCTACTACAATATAAAACTAAAACATAGACTTCTGTTATCCACAGAGCTCTTGCAAGTATATTATTTATTTCCTCAGCTGTATTTAAAACAATGACTAGAAAATAAGTAAATGTATGCATGGTAAGAACAGATCAGGAGGGTGACAGAATCAAGTCCCCTGCCACTTAGTAGATTTGGCCAAAGACAACTTTAGCACCAAGCCAAAAACAATCTTGGTGACAGTTCAAAACCAGCTGGAGAACCACATGCTGTTGAAGCTTGCACAAACATACTATAGGTTGTCTAAATAGCACTTTAAAAAATGTTTTACAGTAACAGACCCAGTGATCAGAATGTGCTATTACAGAACATTTAAAGCTCCATGCTTTAAAGTGTGCTAAGCTGGGGATTGAAAGTAACATCGAAAACCTCTTTAGTACACATGTGGCAAAAAGCATTCCACTTTATTTTGACAGCTTTTTTATTTCCATAAATATTTATGGAGAATGCCTCTAATAAAAGTGAAATGTTTCTAATATTACCAGAGCAGCCGAAGGATAGGATTTACACAAAGCCATAAAGACATCTGATTATAATGTAGAAACATATGGGTAATGGCGTTTTCCAAATGTGTTTTTACTTCATATACTGTACAAATAAAGTCTTTTACTTTTCTTCTTCCATACTAAAGGCTTTTGTAAATCTCTTTTGAGGAGGAGTCCCTTCATTATCTGTTGAGAACTTTTGACATCCCTTCTTACTGATAAAATGTAGCTGTTGTTTTATTATGTTTTTAGGGCGTAGCTAATCATATTCAAGCTATTTCAACAATTAAATGTACTTTAATATACAGTAGGGAAAGTTGAAAAAGTCACCAGTAGGTGAAGGACTTTGTGCAGAGGTCTTCCTTATACCAGCTTAACAATCAAAAACAAGACTCCTAAGCAAAGTATAATTGATAAAATACATAACCATCAATAAACATCTGTAGATTGGGGATCATTTCTACAATAGTTTAAGGAAAAGAAAGCCTTGCAATACAAAACAATATTGTTCTCATGATGCTGGTCAACCTTGGTAGAACATGGACATTCAAAAGATATGCTAGCAATAAACAACAATAAATCCGAAGATGAACTCTAAGAAGCAATACTGAAGAAAACACAATTTAAACCAGGTATGTACTCGTTATCAATTATGAAATATATTATTCAAATATAACTGCAGTAAGTACCTGAATACGGTTCTGATATCAGTCTACCATGATATCCAGAACGCAACAAAATCAGGTTCTAGTGCAGTGTACAGTGCTTTCAATGCATCCGGGACAGAATTATAGAAGTGAAAAGAAAATGGATGATCTCATCACTATGCTACCAGTTCAATCCACAGAGAGATGACCATGTTGAAATATGGAAACTGCAGTGGAGAAAGGTGAGGTCTTCTACCCTACTATGATGTCTTTCAGTGGTGTCTAGATCAATATTTTAGTAGATGAGACATCTCCAATAAATGTATTTCAATTGTGTATTTATTTATCTTTTGCCTACAAGTTCAGCTTTAATAAATGTAACATTGCCTTTTGAAAAACATTTTCACTTTCATTTTGAAGCCATTCCACAAATCCTTCTCTTAGAATAATGTTTCAGAACTTTTCAAAATTGTGCAACCCAGTGTAAAAGCCACTATATCAGAATACCCCCTGGTATGGCTCCAAGCATATCTACTATGGTAATAAACAACCAAAGTACTTAAAATATCACTTCAATATCTCACTTGGGTTTTTGTGAGAACAAAACTATTAAAATAAATCTAGAAGTACCTACTGGTGTATATATATATCTGCCTTGGAAGACACTCAAGTGCTAGGCTGCAGAAAATGGCACTATAAGTAATTTACAATTCAATACAATACAGGAGGAATCAGAGGGCTCTGCTCGTTAGAGCTTACAATCCAAAAGACACAATCAGAAGTTATGTGTGTCTGATGCCTGTCTAGCTATGGTGCAATTCAATTTTCTTTCTGTAAATTACTTGTTTTCTGCTTGCCCTTTGCACTGAAGTTTTACATATTTTTGGATCTTATTTTTCGCCTGTCTGCCCCAACCATCTGTCTACACCTGACTCAACCTTAAGTGGTAAAAACTGCAGTGCTGAGGGGTTTAAAGCAATTCTGCCACTGCGATTAAATGCTATTGTTAGAAAGAGAAATCAACACCTCAAAAAACTGTTTAGAAATACACATTTTTTGGCAGTGTCAGATTTCTGCTCCCCAAATGAGCTCAGTCATTCTTCTTCCCTTTTTTTTTTTTTTATATTTTGCAGTGACAAGCCAGCTTTAGGCCTCATGCACACTGGATGTTTTTACAGCTGCTGTATTTGGCTTCAAGCATTTTTTTTCTGCAGCCAGTAAACTTCCCAGCATGTTATCTTATGTGTCCATGCACACATGAGCATTTTTTGGCAGGGGCGTTTTCTGGCTGACCCCCCCCCCCCCCCCTGAACTAGTGAGTTTGAAGAGGAGTTTTTCAGCTGTAAAAACGTTCTAACTCTGTAAAACGCTGAAAAACGTAGCTATTTGACGCTTATGAGTGTTTTTTGAGCCATAAGCTTTTGTGGGAGTATAGTTTTGCAAAAAAAAAGCTAAAAACCACTAAGTTCCCACATCGCATAAAACTGCTACGGGTGTCAATAGAAATGTATGACACACCCATTTTGGTTCACATATTGTACTGCCAACTGTGAATTCGAACAGGAATCGATTGGCATGGATGTGAACACCCATGTCATCTGATTCTGGTGTGGACAAAAAAAAGGGTCCTGCACGATTTTGGTTCCGAATGTGATGCAAATTCAGCCATACAATCTGTTTTTGCTGAATTCACATTGCACAGACATTGCATGTGATCCACACAGTAGTGCGTGCGAATCACATGCAATGTCTGACATCGCTATAGCGTGTACCGGCACTTAATCTCAAAGATGATTGATCCTAGCCTAACAGTTTTCACTGTTTTACAATGACAACACAAACTGTTTATTGTAGTTTGTCTTGATCTGATTTTTGCATGATTAAAAGCTGGCTAAAAGTAGTTAAAATGTCCTGAAAATGCATGTTTGTGTGGCCAGCTGAAGGGTCACAGACACAGCTGGCTTTGACTAAGGGATGCCATAATGAAATGGGAGCAGCTCACAATGGATGTCATGGTACCATTCAAGTAGGCTTGGATAACAGCAAATATGTTTTGTACAGGTAGCATGATATGTATCATATGATTGATTCTTTAGACGTGGGGTCAAAAATTGGTTTTATAAAAAAAATTACACCTATTGGATGGATATGGTACAATGTCAACTGTTAAGTGTAACATCCCAGAAACATCATATGCCGTACAATAAGATAATGATTACTTTGTATATATAAAAGCTCTGTTCTGGCTAATATCTGAATCGTCATAAAGGGATTCTGTATATGCCTGAAATACTAGTGATTAGCAGATATTAAAGTCTTATCTTTGTATTTACTTTCTGAAATACAACCAGTTTCTTTATCTATTACTAGACTTCAAGCACCTGCATATGATAAAGCTATCACACAAGACAAACACTATAACAATACATTGTAATCAGACTCCATAGCCAGTGCTGCCTGGGTCCAAGAATGAAATGCTGCCCCCTTCAGTCTTCAGTACCTAGCCTCATGCATGCACCAGGGCAGAAGAAGGCAGGCCAGGCACGAGGCTGGCCCCACCCCCTCCTCCAGTTCCACCCAAGAGAAATGCAAGCAGCGCCCGAACATCGGCTACTGGCGGTAGGGAAGGGATCTTTCATTGCTCTCTGTCTCCTGTGGATACCCTGCCCCCCGCAGCACACACACCTGAGCTCTTCATGTGTGCTCGGGTGTTTATTAGCCGGTGTTAGACTGTGTGCGAGTGTCCTTTTTGTGGGGCGGTTGTCACCCAGTCCACCCCTGGATGACACACAAAACTGCAGGAAAAAATTGTGGGTGTCAAATTGCTGCCCCTCTCAAAGTGCTGCCTGGGTCCAATGGACCCAGCGGGACCGATGGTAGGGCCAGTCCTGTCCATAGCGAGTCTCAACATATATGAACCCTACATTTTTACAGTAGGCTCTCATACCACAGCATTGTATACTGTGATAGCCTCAAAATGCATATTTAGAATGCCTAATGGTGCATGTCAGCAGCTGAGGTTTGCTGTGTGGTGTATTCAAATATATTAGGCACCAAATAAAGCAAAACTTAAGCTGCACAGTTAAGCTTTAAAATCATGCAGCATTCCTTGGGTCAGTACCTTAACTTGCACTTCAACTTGCGATTATTGTTTTATAAAATTGCTTATGACAATTTATAACTGCAACTTCATTTTTAAACTAACCATTGATTTATTCAAGGCTACTGGCAATTGTTCTAAAAGATCTCAAGAGCAAATATTTACATCGATATGAGAAAAAGAAAATGTTCTTGTAGTATGTGTGTGGGGAGGGGGTAGGCAGTACAAGCAGTCTTCTTTACCTTATTGTACAGGTCAAACAATCATCTGTTTTATATCTTTTCATTCATTTGCAACACAGCATGAAGTATCTGAATCTAGTAACACGGCGAGAACAGGACCCTGGGCTCTGATAAAAATGAAGCAAAATTGAATTGAAAGTGAAAAAAAACAAGCATTTGTTGTGGTGAATCACTTCATAAAAATATTTTATTTCAATGTTTTACTTATATTTTCTAAAGGAAAACCGTATGAAAAGAAAAACAATGAAGATTTTAATTTTACAAATTAGTAACCACAGGACATACCTGTCTGTAAGAAAACACAGGCTTATAACAATATTTTTATTATGAAAGCCATTGGGATGTTGTAAAAAATTAAATGACCCTGGACTGGAACGTACAGCACCTGCTGCACAAATCTATGTGTAGGAAGAGGTGTAACAATAAAAGCGCTGAACCTTTTCTAACTTGATGACTTCCTATGGTATGCAAGAGGTTTTAAGGTTTAGACTTAGTCTCTGGTGTAGAATGAAGCACAGTAAGGCTGCTGCATCTGTGCTGGTCATCAAGGATTCAATAAAAACTGGCAAAACACCACCAGACAATCCAGACTTTGTATACGGTTTTCTGTAACTACTGGTTATACTATCATTTACAGTAATTTTAATTGCAATCAGTTATTGAGAATTACAAATTTTTGCTTTTTTAAAAGTGTTATGAAATGCAAAATATCTAGTAATTTACAAAGCAACAAAGTTACATTCATTTGCTGAATGACACAAAGGGGGTTATTTACGAAAGGCAAATCCACTTTGCACTACAAGTACATTGCAAGTGCACTTGGAAGTGCAGTTCCTGTAAATCTAAGGGGTAGATCTGAAATGAGGGGAATCTCTCCTGATTTTATCATCCAATCATGTGCAAGCTAAAATGCTGTTTTTTATTTTCCTTGCATGTCCCCCTCAGATCTACAGTGACTTCACTTCCAAGTGCACTTTCAAGTGCAAAGTGGATTTGTCTTTAGTAAATCAACCCCAGAGTTTATAATCTTAGCCACTTATCTCTGAGTATCGGGATAGTCCAAGTTCATTGATGCTTATTGGGACTTTGCCCAAAGTAATGAAGTTGTAATTTGATGCATGAAACATAGTTAGGATAGACTATAGTCTAATGCTGCGTACACACGACCAGACTTTCCGGCAGACTAGGTCCGACGGTCTTCCCGACAGACTTTCCGGCGGAGTTTCCAAACAAACGGACTTGCCCACACATTAATGGACTAAGTCCAATTGAAAGTCCGTTCGTTTTGAATGTGATGACGTAAACGGGACTAAAAAAGGAAGTTCAATAGCCAGTAGCCAATAGCTTCCCTTGCGTCATATTTGGTCTATTGGACCAGCATACAGACAAACGGTTTTCCCGATAGGAATTGAGTCTGTCGGATAGTTTTGAAACATGTTCTATTTCTAGGTCCGTCTGATTTTTTTTTTTACAAAAACGATCGGATTAGCCCACTCATGATCGGATTGTCCGACGGACTAATTCCGTCGGACCTAGTCTGCTGGAAAGTCCGGTCATGTGTACGCGGCATTAGCTGCTCCCAGATTTTACCCAGAAAGGTTAATAAACACCATCTCTTTATTTAATTTCTGTATGTGCAAACAAAACAAAACAAAAATTAATTAAATAAAAAATATATTTTTTTAAATGTCAAAGATGATTTTAAAAGTAATAAGTCCTGTGTCTGCAGGTAATAAAATGTTGCTAGATATGGAGACTTTCTGGGCAAAATAGATAATGTAGTCCATTTGGTTCCTGGTGAAGTGAGTCCCCAGCACATTCTCGCATTGGGTGATATTGTGTGGGATATAGCCCTCTGGTGGTAGAAGCATAGTATTGCTCTGGGAAAGAGTATGTCTCACATTCCTTATTTTGGTACATATAAATTCATAGGGTTTCTGGGATATATTTAAGTGTGTACTTAATTGCATTGACCTACAGAAATCAAAGCTGGTGTTTGAATCTGTTACATTTCGGGTATGGTTTTTAAAGATGGTCCTTATATTGAAATGACAGGGCCTAAATTCTTCCACAGTAATCAGGGCCACAAACGAATGATCCTGTAAACATGGGGCAAATCTGGGGTTTCCAACTAATGGAAGCAGGCCAAAACTGAGGGGGAGGGTGAGATAAATTAACCAGGTATATGTGTAACTTTGCAAGGGAGGCACGGGTAATGGGGTGGAAAATGTTTGGACATGTCCTTTGCCTGTTTCTTGACCACCGCCTGAACTAACACAACTACATGTGCGCTGACTACATTTCTGTGAGACACCAGACCCAACCATTCCATGCGAACAACTGCACTCCTGGAACTACAGCAACACTTTTGTTCACCCTTTCTTCAGCCTACTGTACTTCTGGGCCAGTGAACATAGCATTCACAGGGGGCGCTATGTACTAATAGGCTACGCTTGCTTGGCTTATAAGAAGAGGGAATGGTAAAGGTGATACTACACTAAGCTATATTTCCTGACCACTCAATTGTTAAGGAGCAGGCGGTTCCCCACTGACAGAAGAATGTAAGCAAAATATGTGGTGGCATTAAAAAAATTGCCAGGTGTGCAATGGATTTTGAGGAGAACCCCACACCATTTTTTTAGATCCAGACCCTTATCCATGCATGCAGCCCGGCAGGCCAGGAAAGGGAGGGGAAGCAAGCTACCCCCCTGAACCATACCAGGCCACCATCCCTCAACATGGGGGGGTGCTTTGAGGGTGGCCTCCCCTAAATCACCTTGTCCCCATGTTGATGAGGACATGGGCCTGGTATGACGTTGTTTGCATCCAGGATACTGGAAGTGACATTGCTTACTGTTTCCTGTACCACAGAGGTCATCGGGAACCTTGCAGTCCTCCATGATCTCGGTGGTAAGCTGGCTGAATCGCAAGCTTTCATTCCAGGCTCACCCTTGTGGTGGGAGCTCCCAGAAAGGCAGGGGGCGACCCCTCCCACCAACTGTAAATGCAATGCAGCAACTAATCAGCCGCTGGGATGGCTTTTACACAAAAGCCGGCACCAGCTTAAAAAAATTATACTAGGATGATGCCTGTAGCTGCAGGCTTCATCCCGGTACAACCACTTAAGTCAAAATGATGTACAGGTACGTGATTTAGCGTTAAGTGGTTAATGTTTTGTTACCTTTATAAAGCAAAAAATAAAAATCCTAGTGGTTATTTAAAACCACAAAAATAAAGGTATATCTGTCACAAAAATGTTAAAAAATGTATTTGAGTATAGTGTTGCATGACTGAGTATTTGTCATTCAAAGGATAACAGCCCTGAAATCTGAAAAATTACTGGACAGAAAGGAAGTGAAACAGTCAAGTATTGAATGTATTGAATCAATGTCAATAGTTTGGTATTTATGAGAGCTATTTTATCTAAAGCCCCATACACACGCGCGGATTATCCGAGGACCAGGTCCGTCAGACCATGTCCGTCATACTTTGTCTGATGTTGGTTTTGCGTACACACGGTCGGACAAAGTTGGAAGTCGGAAAATCTGATCATTCTGAACGTGGTGACGTTTGTTGCCTACGACGGGACTACGTAGAGGCTAGTAGCCAATAGCTTTGGTCTTGTAATGTGATCTGAGCATGCGTAGCACTTTGTCCGGTCGGAATTCGCTACACACGATCGGATTTGGTGTGATCGGACTTTGTTGTCAAAAAATCTATCCAGCAGGAGATAGGACTTTGTCCGTCAGACAATCTGATGGAAACTGTCCGATGGTGCCTACACACGGTCTGATTTTCCGACAACATTGTAAGATAGGACAAAATCCATCGGAAAATCCTACCGTGTGTATGGGGCTTAAGAGAAAATCCCAAACATAGCCTGTCGGGGTGCTTAAGGACGTAGGTTAGGAACCACTGTCCATTTGTGAATTGCAAAATGCTTCTAGGTACAGTGTTTAATATTCATAAAGAGAGGTGCTACCTACTGGTCTGGATGCTGGCTAAGATGGCTGCCTAAACTCCCGGCTCCAGCACAAGGTCTGCTACCTGCCTTGCCAAAGGAGCTACCCAGCGCTAAACATGGGGAAACCCGACTGGTGGGGGCTTCTGGGTCATGTTCCCATTCGTCCAGGAACACTGACAGGCGGCTGAGCGGTAATATTCTGGAGTTATTCTGAACCCACGAGTGGTCCCGCTGTGGCTATATGCTGTATATCCCTGACCCATCTCCACAGCATATAGCCACAGCGGGACCACTCGTAGCTACCCTGCCCCACGCTGAGGAAGTCCTTTCGGACGTAACGCGTACGAGGGACAGGGAGCACGAGTGACGCCACCCGCGGCCATTTTGGATCTCATTACCTTCAATGCCTGCACTCGGGACTGAGTGCAGGCTAATGTGAGTGTCTTTTCCTATGTTTTTTTGCATGTGCAATAAATCTATAAATCAATACAGAGAGCACTAGGTTGTCCCCTTCCTTTTTTCATCTTATGTATGCTGGATACCATTGTGGGCCTGGTTGGTAGCGTCTATGATCGATTCCTGACGGTTGGAGACCAGAGTCTGACTTAGCTGCATACTGCTTTGTGACCTATTGCAGGTCGAAGCAGGGAGGTGAGGGGCCATCATTACTCTATCTAAAGGGACCACCACCACAGAAATTTCTCTGGATTGTGTCACCATTTGTCACCAGTAGCTGCTAATTTGCACTAGCACCTTTCATTGTGATTGACTTGGATTTGTTTCCTGAACTGATCACTATCACAGATCTCTCCTTGGAGTGTGTCACTGTAATTAGGAAGCTGCTATTTTGCACTAGCACTTTATACTGAGACTGATTGCCTTCTGGACTTATTTTATTCCTGTGGTACATTTTATATTTTATTTTCATGTTTGAGCTTCCGTATTACAGACAGCCAACCTGTGGTGACTTCCGCAGATATCGCAACACAATCTGAGGTGTATTATTCGGGCTTATACAACCTACCTCCAGCCCAATGCCCATCCAATGACCCCAGACCCCAATCAAAAATCATCCGAGATTTCCTTGTACAATATAGTCCCACGCCAATGCCCCATAAGAAAGCTACCCAATTAGATGGTCTATTATCCTATGAGGAACTCAAAACGGTAGTTTAACAACTGAAGTCAGGGAAAATCCCAAACCCAGATGGATATTAGGCAGATTATTATACATCTTTCTTAGATGCCCTCGCCCATCCCTTTCCCAGGGCATTCAATTCTCTATCAAACACAGGCATTAACATGCGTAACCTCTCCAAGGCACATATCGCAGTGATTCCAAAAACAATTTCCTTGCTCAATGTAGATCTGAAAATATTAGCCAAAATACTGGCTAATCGCCTCATGCCAATTATCAATACTCTGAAAAAGATCAGGTAGGTTTCATTCCAGGTAGGGAAGCAAGGGATAATACCATTATGGCAATTAATACACATCACTGGCTCACCACCTCCAAAAAAAACAGCATTCTTTCTTTCCCTTGATGCAGAGAAGGCATTCAACAGGCTGGCCTGGGACAGCGGTTTTACAGGTTAGGCGTACAGACTTGCATGCTACATTTCATTATGGCTCTCTATGCAGCGCCTTCAGCTAAGGTCCAGGTCAATGGCCTCCTGTCAAACGCCTTCTCCATCCCCAACGGGACAAGACAAGGGTGCCCTCTCTCCCCATTATTATTGGTGCTTACATGTGAACCCTTTCTTAGACACCTACGGGATTATGAAAACATAAAAGGGATAACAATTGCAAACCATCAATACAAAGTAGCAGCCTTTGCGGATGATGTCCTGCTATTCCTCTCCGAGACCCATGTCACCCATACCAGATTTTCACCTCTAAATATTGCCTTACCAGCGCCACTAGTAGAACAGTGCAAAAATAATTTCCCTTTCTATTGGCAATCAGAGGCAATCAAATATTTAGGAAACCAATTACCAGCACGTTTACCAGAACTTTATGCTAGAAATTATTTACCCATTCTACAGACCATAACAGAGGATCTTTGAAAATGGTGAGAGCAGCAATACTAAAAATGAATGTGCTCCCACGCTTGCTTTATATTTTGCAGGCAGTGCCGATAAAATTATCTTCAACATTCCTATGCACCTATCAGAAAATATGCACAACCTTTCTATGGGGCAGAAAACGCCCACTCATCAGCTATGCCCAACTAACCCTACCTAAATCAAAAGGGGGGATAGGTCTCCCAGAACTAGGTAAATACCAATGGGCATGCCATCAAGCCAAAATAATTGACTGGCATGCACATGATAAAGGGAAGGACTGGGTACAGCTGGAAGCCTCATTTTCAAATATTCCTCTGAAAGCCGCTCCATGGTTAGCAATGCATTGGCTCTCCACTCCTCTGCAGGACCATCCACTTATTAAACCGACCATTGCCAGTTTCCACAAAGCATGCGCTAAAACTGAAATATCATCGATGGGCCCCCTAACACCGTTGCAAATGAATCCAGACTTTCAGCCTGGGACATCCCCTGGCTCTCTAGCAGAGGCAGATCCAATCAATGTACTATGGGCAAACCGATTCCTTAATGCAGGGACGCTACTGGATGGCGACCGCTTGGCATCCCAATGGGAAGATACTTGTATAACCCCATGTCTCCAACTCATATTACAAAAATGTCTCGACCACTTACCCCATTCCAAAATATATGCTCAAAAGCGTACCATCAACAACACGTCATTTCTATAGTCTATGGTCTACTCAGAGAACACACACCACCGAATACATTCAAAGCATGTCATGCTTGGAAGGGAGACTTGGCTGTCGACATCCCCTTGGAAGGCTGGAAAGGTATTTTCCATATTACCGACAAGGGTTCAGTAAACTTCTCAACTCAGGAGACTAACTACAAACTTCTGTCTAGATGGTACAGGACCCCAGAATTTCTACATAGGTTTGACCCTACATGCCCCAACAGATGTTGGAGATGTCAACGGGAGCTAGGCACGCTTTTGCCTGTATGGTGTGAGTGCCCACTCCTGCAACCCTTTTGGACTGCAGTACATTCAACCACACTTCATGTTACCACCGGCATACTAGAGTACACACAGCACAGTACCTGCTGCATTACACCTCACTCCCTATTAAGAGTCATCATAAATCACTAGCAATGCACATGATAAACGTGGCCAAGTCATGCATACTAGTACATTGGAATGTGCCATGTGTACCCTCTTTAAAGCAATGGTTCACACGCATTAACAAAATGACAGAAATGGAGGAGCTGATACAAATAGCTAAGGAAACTCCAGAAAAATATAACTCAACATGGGCCTGTTGGCTTCACTTTTCGCGCAACAGATGCATACAATCACATAATGAACACTGTTCACTCACAGACCTTTGCCACAAATTCCAATACTTCTTGAAACTAGCCTTCCTTAAAAATGACACCACTTTCTATGTCAGACGGCACACACTTTAACCTTCAATACATTTTGATGATTGGCCTGCTGTAGTCATTGATTACCACTTCCATGGCTAAGAACACATTGTAGATAAAGATACATAGGCTGTCGAGCGTTTCTTTGGGAGATCTCACCATTTTATCCCTTACCCCGAGGAAATACTCACCCTTCGCATGAGACACAGGTTACCCAATTTCATTCTACTCTCTATCCATCATAGGGACCCCCCTTTTTTTATTTACCTCTCCTCTCTCCCCGTCCCCGGACCCTCATATTCTGCTAGAGATTTTTTTCAAATCCAGGAACTCCACATTAATAGGAGGACAACATTGGCAAGAGTGGATTTCAGATTTCAAATGCCCTATCACAAAAGATCCCTCCAAGGATAATAATATGTATGCTTTCACTCCTGGTAGGAGAAACTGTCATTCCTATATATCGTATCTCACAAAAGTGAGTACACACCTCACATTTTTGTAAATATTTTATTATATCTTTTCATGTGACAACACTGAATAAATGACACTTTGCTAAATGTAAAGTAGTAAATGTACAGCTTGTATAACAGTGTAAATTTGCTGTCCCCTCAAAATAACTCAACACACAGCCATTATTGTCTAAACCGCTGGCAACAAAAGTGAGTACATCCCTAAGTGAAAATGTTCACATTGGGCCCAAAGTGTCAATATTTTGTGTGGCCACCTGTCAGACTGCTACGTACCTGACCGGTGAGTCCGCTTGGGCAGAGGGTGGTCTCCCTCAAGTATCCGACTCGCGGCCCTTGGTAGAGAGGACAGGAAGCACGGGAATACTAAATGGTATGAGAGCTTGGTAATGAGGTTCCGGATGCTGGAAGTAGGGAATCTTCAGACAGCAAGGTGATAGACAGGAACGCAGGCAACAGTTGCTGAGCAGGAGAAAGAGCAGGCGGGTCCGGGTTCAGGGCGGGTTCAGCAACGTGCGGGCAGCGAGGTACAGAGGAGTAGGTAGGAGCAAAGCCAAACAGGCCGAGGTCAGGTGCAGGCAGAAATCCAGGAAGTCCGAGGGGCAAGCCGAGTCGCCAGGAGATCAGAACACAGATACGGGTACAGGAGCAAGGTCACAGGAAGCTGATGATCAGCCGGTTGGCGCCAAACAGTGCGCACGTGTGTGCGCCAACGTGCACAGGCGCACGCAAACACCCACGTGCGCCCCAGGACACCGGCGCGCACACCGGCGCCCATAGAAACACACGAACAGGTGCTCACAGGAACAGCCGCGCCACCGCGCACCGCCGCGCATCCGCGCACATCATGGCCAGCCGGCACACGCACACAAGTGCCCACAGGAGCTACTACTACCTAGTATCAGCACTTGCCTACCAGGCACTTACACCCCCTTCCTGCCCAAGCAATTTTTCAGCTTTCAGTGCTGTCGCACTTTGAATGACAATTGCGCGGTCATGCTACACTGTACCCAAACAATTTTTTTTTATAATTTTCTTCACACAAATAGAGCTTTATTTTGGTGGTATTTAATCACTGCTGGGTTTTTTATTTTTTACAAAAAAAAGACCAAATATTTTGAAAGAAAATGATTTTTTACTTTTTTCTGTCAGTACATTTTGTAACTAAGTAATTTGTTGCCTTCACTGATGTGCGCTGATGAGGCGGCACTGATAGGCTGAACTGGTGGGCATTGATGAGGTGGCACTTATGGGCACTGATAAGGCGGCACTTATGGGCACTGATTAGGTGGCACTGATGAGGAGGCACTAATATGCCACACTGATAGGTGGCACTGATAGGCACTGTTAAGTGGCACCTATGGACACTAATAGGCGGCACTGGTGGGCACTGATAGGTGGCACTGGTGGGCACTGATAGGTGGCATGGATAGCCGGAACTGATGGGCACTGATGGGCATTAATGGATGGCACTGATGGGTGACACTGATGGACATTACTGATGGGCATTGATTGACAGCAGTGATGGGCAGTACTGATTGCTAGCACTGACTGGCATCGCTAATAGGCAATGAATGGTGGGCAGTGGTGGGCACTGATTGCTGCCACTGATGGGCACTGATAGCTGGCATTTGTGGGCAATGGTGAGCACTAATTTGTGACGCTATTTTACATTACAGTGCCCTGATTACATTCCTAGCTGTCCCCTGTGAGGAGATGCCGCTGATTGGCTCTCCTCACACTCTGTCAGTGTGAGAAATAGAAATATTGGAGATACGGGACTGTCTGAGGTACGAAGTTACAAAACACGTTTAAGTATAATAAAAGAGATATTTTTATTGACATATAAAATCTAAAAAGGATGACTTTGTGCACAGCAATATACAAATTATAGTTCAAAGGTTATGCATACAATCTCAGATAGAACACAAATTATTAGTATACTATAAGTGCACAGGTCATTATACTTGTCCATTTATACTCGACATGTTTCGCCAGTATGGCTTCTTCAGGAGAAAAACGTAAGGTAAAAGTTATTGGAACATTGAGGATATTTTCTTGTTCTAGAGTATGCATGTAAATATAGAAGAGATATCATGTTAGTACAGACTAGAAATAACATATTGTTAATTACAATTGTGCTGTGTGGGATTTTGGCAGTGAGTGCACCAAATGGGTCCCTGGTATGCATATGACCTGTAAGGTACAATAACTTGTACCTTACGTTTTTCTCCTGAAGAAGCCATACTGGCGAAACATGTCGAGAATAAATGGACAAGTATAATGACCTGTGCACTTATAGTATACTAATAATTTGTGTTCTATCTGGGATTGTATGCATAACCTTTGAACTATAATTTGTATATTGCTGTGCACAAAGTCATCCTTTTTAGCTTTTATATGTCAATAAAAATATTTATTTTTTTATACTTAAACGTGTTTTGTAACTTCGTACCTCAGACAGTCCCGTATCTCCAATATTTCAATTTTTTATACTAACTTGGGACGATGGTACAATATACATAATTATTATTTGGAAAATATTCCAGTCTAATGAGTTTGAAAATTCTGTCAGTGTGAGACGAGGAACACCGATTACTGGCACTTCCTTGTTTACATGTGACCAGCTGTGATTGGACACAGCCGATCACATAGTTAAAGAGCTGAAGCTCTTTCCAGAAATCGGTGTCGCGCCATGTCCTAACAACACAGCACGGCCGCGATCGCCGCTCTGTGCGCCCCCGTGGGTGCTCGAGAGCAGCTGTTCTGGGACGCCATCATATGACAGCATCCCAGAATGAGAGCTGCACCACCCCGCTGTCATTTGACGGTGGGTGGGCGGCAAGCAGTTAAAGTGTTAGTAAACCCAGGACCCTGCATTCACTATATCTGGTCCCCCACAGTACACAGAATATAGAAATGCAATAGTTTTAGTAAAAATAAACTGCTAAATACCTCTTTTGAGCAGCAGTTAGGGTAGTCTTCTGACTTCTATCAGTGTCTGGTTAAAGCTTGTAGGAGGAGTTTTCATTCTGCTCAGACTGTCTTTGTCGGGCTGCAGGACCACTGACCCTCTGTCTGGACAGTGCTTATAACATGCATTCTCCCAAGAAAAATAATTCTCTAGCAATACACACCAAACTGAGCATGTGCAGCTTGTCCCCTAGCCTCTGTTCTATCAGGAGATGGTTTTGGGACTATGGAACAAGGGGAGGAACAGAGAAGACAGGATAAGGCAGCCTTTTTACACAATGCAGAGGATTAGCCCTGTAGGTTCCACAGTGAGTATAACAAGCATGTTTTACTGCATATACAGACTGATTTTACTGTTGTGCGTTTAGTAACATTTTAACCACTTGCCGACCGGCTCACGCCGATATACGTCCGCATTATGGCACTCCTGCCAAAACTGACATACCTGTACATCAGTCCGCAAAAGCAGGATAACGGGAGTGTGCCCGTGGGTCCCGCAGACTCGATGTCCACCGACGGACCGCGATCACGGCGAGGAGAGGCAGAACTGGGAACTGCCTATGTAAACAAGGCATTTCCCTGTTCTGCCTAGTAACATAACAGAGATCTTCTGTTCCCTGTCATTGGGAATATCGATCTCTGTCATGTCAGTGGTAGCCCACCCCCCTACAGTTAGAACACGCTGAGGGAACATACTTAACCCCTTGATCCCCCCCCAGTGTTTAACCCTTTCCCTGCCAGTGACATTTATACAGTAATTAGTGGCTATTTTTAGCTCTGATCGCTGTATAAATGTCAATGGTCCCAAAATAATGTCAAAAGTGTCCGATCTATAGTGTCACAGTACCGATAAAATTTGCAGATCACCGCCATTACTAAAAAAAATATATATATAAATAAAAATGCCATTAAAAATATGTAAAAAAATCTAATTTCTTCATTCATTTAGGCCAATATGTATTCTGCTACATATTTTTTGTAAAAAAAAAATCCCAATTAGTGTATATTGATTGGTTTGCACAAAAGTTATGGGATATTTTTATGGCATTTTTATTTTTACTAGTAATGGCAGAGATCAGCAATTTTTAGCGGGACTGCGACATTGTGGCAGACAAATCGGACACTAAGTGACAATTTTTGGGGACCGGTGACACCAATACATTAATCAGTGCTAAAAAAATGCACTGTCACTGTATAAATGACACTGGTAGGGAAGGGGTTAACATCAGGGGCGATCAAAGGGTTAAGTATGCTCCTAGGGAGTGCTTTCTAACTGTGGTGGGATGGATTGACTGGAGGAAGAGAGACATCTGTGTTCCTGATTAGCAGGAATCACAGATCTCTCTCTTCCTCTGTTACAGAACAATGGTCTGCCTTGTTTACATAGGCAGACCGCCGTTCTGTCTTTTCTAGGAACGACCGTGGGTGGTCAATAGCCATCGCGACCGCCGGACCTGCTGATTGGCTCCCGCTGTGTCCAATCACAGCAGGAGTAGGTCTCTGGCGGCGTGCGCCCGAGACCCGGGAATAGGAAACAACGCACAGATTTTGAAGTCTTTCAGTTAACAGGGATAGATGTTAAAAGACTGATGCTCTTTTTAATGTGCTATTTAAAATGTTCTTCCTGCTTAAATAGTGGAAATGAGAAAATACTTGTAAATCTTGCTAGTGATGGGGAAAAACTTCTCAACAGACACACCCTAGACAAAAAATGACCAGGAAAGTTATGAAACAATCTAGGGAGAATGTTCTTGTGTTCTTTCTGGAACAGAAGTCTGTTTCCATATGACAGCTAAATGCCATGAGAGCTAAAATGAAAATCACACTGTGTAAAGAAAACACAATTAAAAACTTAAAGCATGGTAATGGAAGACAGCTCATATGCATTCATTCAATGGCAATTACCAAACTCAAACTGCTACTGTCTACTCCAACTATCAAAATATTTTAGATCTTCAAAAACCCATTGTGATAGGTATTAAACATTTTTCTTTTTAAGATCTGAATTATGCAACAAAAACGTCTACCTACTCACATCTGCCATTTGCTGCAAATTATATATAGTCTTATTTATGTGCTATCTTTTATTATGTTAGGTTAAAGTGTATGTCAAGCCATTGATAATGTCTTCCGGGGGCGGAGCTAGCCGGAGACCAAGATGGCCGCGTAGTGCAGGAGCTCCGTGCACAGCGGGAACAAAACGGCACCAAACAACCTGCCCAGGCACAATCCGGAGCCCTAATCACGGCGATCTGACGGAATTTTTCTCATGGGGGCCTAAGCAAGATGGCGCCGGCCTTACATCCACGCCGACAACGGCTGCTCCACATGGAGAAAAGCAACCAAAATCTCAGAAAAGAAGTAACCCACCTAAAAATGCGAAGTCTCCGCCAGCTACCCCATCCTCAGGGAGTCCAGATTCAAGCCGGATGCCATGGATGACAGCAATGAGGTGAGCTCGCCCCCAGACTCAAGGGAGGAGACTAGAGAACTACCAGACTCCATAAATACCTTCCCCACTAATGGCCAACCAGTCATAGACACCATGCTTAAAGAGATGTTAGTTTCCCTGAGGGGCTCACTTCACTCAGATATGGTGGCATGTATGCACAAATTTGGTACTGAGCTCAGGTCCGTATCAGCAAAAGTGACACACATAGAAAATAAGATGGGGGAATATGCTACCACAATAAACGACCTGGTGGATGCAGATGAGGCCAGAGATGAGGAACTAGAGTCAATGAAAGCCAAAATGGCCGACATTGAAGACAGGTCCAGGAGGAACAATGTAAACAACAAGATCTAAAAATGTATGCAACCCAATTATTCACCGCTATCATGCCAGATCTCTCCGAACTGGACATATTGGTAGACAGGATCCACAGACTTCCTAAGCCTAGCTTCCTATCTGAAAACATCCCCAGAGATGTGATATTCCGACTGCATTTTTACCACACAAAAGAAAGGTTGATGGCTCTCAGTAGGCGCAAAGAAGACATCCCAGCACCGTATTCCAACTTACAATTTTATGCGGATCTTTCCCAATACATGCTCCAGAAGCGTAGGAACCTAACAACCATAACAAAAGCTTTGAGAAACCACAATCTTACCTACAAATGGGAATTCCCCACAAAGCTCATTGTCACGAAAGACGGAAAAGATTTTATCATGGACTCAGTCTCCAAAGGAATGTCTCTGTTAAACACATGGGGCATCATCCCAGACCCACCGCCAAGTTCAAGCAGAAGGAGCCCCCCTAGGATTCAAGACTCTGAATGGCAAACAGTGGACCGCAGAAACGCCCGCACTCACGTCTAACCCACACTGGGCAAATTAACATTATCTTACCCACTCTGACAAACTTTTGCTCCGACAAGTTTATAATAACTTTTTCCCCCAAGTTACAACCTGAGTGACCATGAGTCACACTATGACATTCACTTGTTCAAGTTGGCGAATCGCCACAATGTTAACCTTTTGCTTGTTTATTTTCTTCCCTCCTATCTTACCAGTCAGGAACACCGGTACACCATCATGTCGCATCAACGGACTTAAAGCACACCGACCTCGCAGACCTCCTCACCTGTCCAACGTGACGTCCAAGATACCTTGCCACAAGTCCTCAACAAATGTAAGTGAAGCTCTCACCACCCACGCCCATCATCATGAACTTCACAACTTCAATGCCCAATAAAATCATAACCATCAATGCCAAAGACCTAAATCACCCGGCTAAAAGAAGGTCCCTTTGGAAGGACGCATTGAAGTTAAATTGCGATATTCTATGCGTCCAAGATACCCATTTTCAAAACTCTGCCCCACCGAAATGCACTCAAGATTCCTTCACGTTTTTTTTGCCCACGCTGAAAAGAGATAATGTCTTAAAGAGAAAAAGAAAAAGAGTGGGGAGGGATTCAAACTTTTATATTTATACTGCTTACTTGGGAGAGATTTACTCTCGCTTACTATTCTGCTGATAACAGGTTTACCAGACATGAAAGGAGGAAACATCTGCCATTGCAACACCAACAGAAATAAAAAGTGGACAAAAGTTCTAGCTTTACCCTACTCTAGTAAAGAAAGCACTTTTAGTTCTGACTGTATTGGTATTGGAGAGTTCCCCTAATTTGTTGTCTGGTAAAATATAGTCAGCAGGACAGGAACTGTAAATAAATCTCTCTAACAGAGCTCCATTAAGCAGTAAAAATCTGAAAGATATTCTAACACATCTCACTCTTTTCCTAACTAAGAAAAAAGTTTTGGCTGAACATACACTTTAGGAAAAAAATTGTCAAAGGGCAACAGTACCATATATACATGTTGTTCTTTAAGATCCAGTGCACTTTCTCATTCCCTGCCAGAACCAGTACAGCTTTGCTTCAGAAAGCATTTCCACCAGGTTCTCTTCATCCTGTGCATGTTCACCAATGTCGCATTTATTCCTATGGGGAGCAATACTCATGACAGCCTTCAGAGGTCCTGCACAGTGTGGCTCCCAACAAGAATGAATGGGGCCACAATGCACAGAAGAAAGAATCCCCAGGAGGTGAGCGCTTCTTAAGCTGGACTGTACTAAAAGGTTTAGAGGCATGCCTTTAGGACAACTTGTACTAAAGGTACAGTTGTCCTTTAAAGGCCACTTGAAACTTCTGTCCAAACTACGGAAATAGAATGACTGCCACCCAGAGGAAATATGCCTCCTGGGGGGAGCCAATGTTTCTGATGGCCATGATGAAATAAAAAGGTTCTCCGAAGCAGAGCAAAAAATGTTCAAAATTTACCTAGATTGGATTGTTTTTTCTCAATAACAGTAGTCGCAGTTTAAGACAGTATTGGATCTTGAGTCTAAGTTGTTAACAGAATTTATTTTATAATTTCTTATATTTATTGAAAACTTTAGAATTTATTTTAACATTTTGAATTAAGGTTATAGAAGGTCTACCAGTATATGTCTCAACAGCACAACAGGCATGTGATTATCCAAAAATCATCAATCATCATCACTGTTACACCACCATCCTCTGCTTTTACCACTTTGGGCCTGTCAGAGTAATACAATTTTTGGTAGAAACGTGTGCAGGCTGTTAAGCCCCATACACACGGTCGGATTTTCCGATGGAAAATGTCCTATCGGACAATGTTGTCGGAAATTCCGACCGTGTGTAGGCTCCATCGGACATTTTCCATCGGATTTTCTGTCGGACAAAGTTTTATCTCCTGCTCTCAAATTTTCCGACAACAAAGTCCTATCGGACTTTTTCCGATCGTGTGTAGCGAATTCCGACGGACAAAGTGCCACGCATGCTCAGATCACATTACAAGACCCAAGCTACTGGCTACTAGCCTCTACGTAGTCCCGTCGTAGGCAACAAACGTCAATATGTTCAGAATGATCGGATTTTCCGACAACTTTGTCCGACCGTGTGTATGCAACACCAGTGTCGGACAAAATCCGTCGGAAAAAATCCGATGGATTTTGTGGTCAGATTTTCCGACCGTGTGTACAGGGCATTAGAGTTTAAGTTAGGCATACATAATATGGAACTGCTTACAAACCATTACATTATATAGGGATTATACATAAAATTGAAAAGCTTAAAGCAAGTTAAGGTATAAAAGAGTACAGTAATACAGGTGAAATATTTTAACATTTATCAGAAAATTTTATAGTAATATAGAAGAGATCTTAAAGATGAAAACATTTCTCTGTTTTTCTTATACAGTTGAAATATGTGAACAGGGTATGTACTGTATATGGAAAATGTCTTATGGGGTAATAAACCTGATAGCTTACCTAGTTCTTTGATCTACTCACTAGATTCCCTTAAAGTGGTATTAAATCCCAAAACAAAAGGTTTTTATAGGTAAAATATTTTTTTATTGGTTTTAAAAACCAAAGTATTACAAATAAGAGAATACAATGGAAATAAAATGCATAAAATGACAAATTACATAAAATGGCATTTGTCTATATCGGACTAGAATAACTACAAAACTTAAGTAAAATACGACAGGATAAATATGATAATATTATGATAGACAAATAGTCTCTTGTCCAATAAGTCCAATTGAGTGGGGTTGTTTTTGAATGTTTTTTTCAAAGGGGCTCAGTAGAGTCAGACAAGTTTTGATTCTTTTGAAGAAAGTATGAATGAAATTAGATATTTGATGAAATCAAGACAATTCCAAAAATGGGAGATGCAAGTGTTCAAGAATGTGACTTGACTCCATCAGGTGATAGAAAGTCATGTACAGTATGTCTTTTTGCAGTCACCACTTAAAAATTTTTGAATTGTCCAAGGCGGGGGGGGGGGGGGGGAGGCATATGGTTAATAAATATTCCTGACAGGGGAACGTGAGAGGAAATTGGTCAGCTAGAAAACTTGATGTGGTCCCAACAGTTAAGAGAATGTCGTAGAATAGGATCATCAATGAAGTGTTGATGAAGAGGAGGGGTCCATATTAAATTGTGAATTGAGATGGGTGAACTTTGTATAATAGCCGGACAGGTGCAGATTGGAATATCTGAAATACTATGAAACAGTACCAGAGGTGCAATTTGAGCAGCTAAATAATATTTTGATATGTCAGGAACACCAAGACTCTCAAATTCTTTTTACAATAAAGTAAATGAGCCACAATGTGAGGTTTCTGTGCATTTCAAATAAATGTAAGCAATTTTCTTTGTTAAATTTTGAGTATGTGGGAAGAGATGGGGATCGGTATCACCCTGAAACAATATAGTAGTTTAGGAAGATATTACATTTTTATGGCATTTATCTGACCAAATCAAGATCAAGGGTGTGAACGCCAAGTGGATAACAGTTGAGCTAATTCTCTGAAAAGGAATCCAGGGTATACGAGATGTGGATACCCAGATAGGGTAAGATGGGGGGCGATGCAAATTTGTGATTCTTTCAAAGTACAGCATTGAGAATTTAGGGAAATATTTAAGGTTTTCAATTCATTGACTGCAAGACACAAAAAGTGGGAGAATTTCTTAAGTATATGAAAGATATTTAGTAACGAGATATGCAGGGAGGATATATGAAGAAGAATATTATTGGCGAAAAGCATATATTGTGGTGTATATTTGCGATTTAAAGACCATGGATAGATGTATTTGAACAGATTGCAATAGCTAAAAATAATAGGGCTAACGCAAAAAGAAAAGGGGATAAAAGACATCCCTGTCTCGTACCTCAAAGGATTTGGAAGAGTGTGGAGGAAAAACCTACATACTTAATTATAGCAGAAGGTTTTGCATATAAGGCCTGAATCCATGCAAGGACGTTTTCACCAAAGCCCCATTTTCGGAGCACATAGACTAGAGCGTGATTTAAGTTGATTGCATTGTAGATGTTTAGCAAGCATTGTAGTAACTTTAATACTCTGTAAGTAAAAAGAGATCCCGAAAGCAGGTAGAAATAGAGTTAGGGGAAGGATTGTTTGTCTTAAAATAGTCTAGTGAGGTTTTAGTATATATAAACATATTATTATTATATAAAAACAAAAGATTTTTAACTTCCTTTAGGAGACCAAGCTGTCCAGCAAAAATGGCAGTTACAGGGGTTGAGACAACCAATTTAACATTGATAGGGGTAATTACAATGGTCAGCAGAGTTGGACTGAACACCCCCTGGTTCGGTTTGCACCAGAATTCTTGAACAAAGCAAAAGTTCAAACCTGAATAGCGAACCCCTTTTAAAGTCTATGGGACACAGACTTAAAAAATCTAAAGTCCTCATTTTGAAAGCTTAAAGGCAAGGTATTGGCCATAAAAAGGGTACGGGGTCCCGGGTACTGCCCTGTGGGCAAAAGTTTTTTTTTTTTAAAGGAGCAGTAATTTTAATGATGCTTAAAGTGAAACAATTAAAATGAAAATGATTTCAACTATAGTGCATGAGGGGTCCCCTTAGTCTGCCTGTAAAGTGGTGCATTTATACCATGTATAGAACCTGCTGCAGCAAAACTGACATTTATAAAAAAATGACATTTAAATAGATTTTACCTTCAAGCTTTCTTTATTTTGTAAACAACGGCTTGGGGATCCAGTCTGTATGATGAGGTCACAATTTAGTGCACTCGGAATAAAATTTGAGATCTTTTGGATACATTCTGGTCTCTTTGGCAGACTTTGGATGGAAATAACAAAGTTTTGCACCACAGTGAACAAGCCTTATGTGAAGAAGCCAAATTATAGTACACTCAGGCAAAGCTTAACAATTTTTTTTTTAGATAAAGTCTGGTGTCTCTTTCACAGACTTTGGATAGGAGTAACAGGTGTGGAAAAATTGTGCTTTGGGTGTTGGTGGTGCCTTCACAATGTAACCCTATAAAGCTACACTTGATGAAAGCCAGAATTGGCCTTGCTGTACCAAAATTAAATTTGATGCCCGTCAAACAGTTGCAGAAAAATTGGTCTATGGGTGTTGGTGGTGCCTTCACACCATCACCCTGTAGAGGTACTTTTGATGAAAGCAAGAATTGGCCTTGCTGTAAAGAATTGAAATTTGATGCACTTGTCAAACCGGTGCAGAAAAATTGGTCCTTGGGTGTTAATTGCACCCATGAAACCTATACCAAAATGAATTCAACATAAAATTAGCACCCAAAAAGCTAGGTAGCCTAGACAGTCTTGCAGAGATTCGAGAGCCCAAAAACACTTATTAACATCGGCATCAGGGGCTTGATAGCTGCTGCTAATCCAGGACTGATTTATTTTGACAAATGTCAGCCGGTCAACAGAGTCTGTGGACAGACGCGCTCTTTTATCTGTCATAAAACCTCCGGCAGCACTGAATGCTCATTTGGAAAGCACACAGCTGGGCAAGTTCTGGCCAGTGGTCTATTCTCATGACCCAGCAACCCAGTGGATTGTCTACTGGAAAGCTCTCCATGTCTGTTTTTGCCCCTAGATAATCCACCATATGTTGCAGATGCTGCCGATAGGATGTTGAAGCAAACAGCAATGGGCATCAAGGACTACATTTTTTTTAATGCATCACTTAGACGGCCCCTTTCTGCACCACTCCTTCTTAGACCAACATAGGGCTAAAAACTACCTTTTCCATGAGACTATAACCTACCAGAGTCTGGAAATGTGTTACATGAAATCCTCTTTAAGGTGTCCTCAAAATATTTCATCCTGTGCTGCCTCTGCGATGGCAGGACGAGTTCTGAGATTTTCCCCTTGTAACAGTGGTCAAGGAGGGTTGCCAACCAATAATAATCCTTCTCCTTGATGCCACAAATTCTCTGCTCCTTTCACAGGCTTTGAAGTATAAGGGAGCCCATGCACCATAAGTTTGCGGAGGCATGAGAAGCAGCGACCTCAGGGTCACTGATGATTACAGTATCAGGAAAAGCCTCCTCCCAGCTATGTACTACTTCCAAGGCTTCTGGGGACTGAAACCATCTCTTAAGGTTTGACATATGTCTTCCTCTGCTTTAATGCCTCCAAAACTGCCAGAATCCTTCTCCTCCCTCTCCTCCTGTGTGTTCTGTGGCATCGAAAGAATGGTGTCTGCATAAAGCGGGCCTTGAGAGGAAAGGAAGTCCTCCTCTTCCTCTCGCTGCTCTGCCTCGAGTGCCCTGTCCATAGTGCCATTCAGAGTATGCTCCAGCAGCAAGAGTGATTGTGTCACTGATGCATGCATTGTCACACCTCACCATCCTTGTTGCCTCCTCAAATGGTGGCAGTACAGTGGATGCATCCTTAATCAGCAGCCATTGGCACAGGGAAAAAAAGCCAAGCTCCCTTAAGCCTATCCTTGTACCATACTCACACAAGTACTAGTTTTATGGGCAGGTGGAATTCCCACTGAGTTTCAACCAACCGAACACTGGCTGTGTACTGTATGACTGCTTGAAATGGCCTGCCTTAGAAGATCTTGCAACCCTGGGTACCTGTTAAAGAAACGCTGCACCACCAAATTGAGGACATGTGCCAGGCATGGTACATGTGTCAACTTTCGAATTCGGACAGTAGGTTAGTGCCATTATCGCACATCACCATTCCTGGCTCAAGCTGCCGTGGCGTGAACCAACTCTGGGCCTGCCCCTGCAGAGCTGAAAGAATCTCTGCTCCTGTCCCCTAGGCAGACTAGCTGAAGCACTGCATGGCATCTTTTAGTCTGACTCATTGACTAGCCCCTTGAATGCTTTGGGAGTTCTAGTGGTTCATAGGAAAATTCAGCAGAGTAGGGCATGGAGGAGGAGGAGGGGGTAGAGCTGATAGATTTTGCATCATCACCACCAGCTGTCTGTATGGAGATGTGACAGCAAAACAATCTCCAGCACTAAGCCCTGTCCTGCATGCTTCCTAGTTGCAAGCAGAGTTACCCAGTGTGCTGTGAACAAAATATATCATCCCTGACCATCCTTGATGGACCATGTGTCAGCAGTAATGTGGACCTTGAAGCTCACTGCCTTGCCCAATGATACCGAAACATTGCCTTCCACATGATGGTACAGAGCTGGAATGACCTTACGTGCAAAGAAATAGAAACTGGGAACTTGCCATTGTGGTACAGCACATTCTGCAAATTCACAGAAGGGGCAGAAAACACCAGATGGAAAGGCAGGAGTTGTAAAGCCAGCAATTTGGACAAGCTGGAATATAGACGCTGGGCATGTGGGTGGCAGGGAGTAAATGTATTTTTTCGATGCAGCAGCTGGGGCAGAGAAATTTGCCTGCTAATCTACTGCTGGTGGTGTGCTGCTGGTAGACGTGTTGTAAGGACCTGTGACACCCTTTGCTATACCATCATCCGTGTCAGTGAAGGCTGCTGGGAGGTCATGAGATATAGCGTGGGTAGACATGAAAGGTGAGGAGTGAGAAGGAGAAGAATTGTGTCCCTTGTGTGTGGCTTTCAGGTGCTCTTGCCAATGGGCTAAGTGGTGGGAGGTTAAATGCCTTTGCAAGCATGTGGTACCCAAATGGCTGGTGTTTTTGCCACACTTGATATGCTTGCAGCATGGATTGAAAATTGCAGCAGTGCAATTGTCTGCACATGTGCTAAAAAAATCCCACATAGCTGAGCTGTGGGAAGTGGGCCGAGAAAAAAATAGCTCCACAATCTGATGGAATAGGGTGGCTGCTCTCTACTCTTTCACGATGGCTGCCTATGGAGGACATCCTGCCTTGTTGGGGTTGTGTCCACCCTCACTTTCCTCCTTTGCTCTATCCAGCACCCAAGTCACATCAGTGGCCTCATCATCATCCCCTCCATCCTCATCATCACTGGAGCCAACTTGGCAATACGCTGTGGCTGGGGGAACATGACTGCCAATTTGTTATTTGTCAGTGTTCTGTAGGCTCTGTAGGCTCCTGTCACTCCCTTCTTCAGGACCAACATCAGAATCAAGTAATGCCTGTGCATCCTCAAGAAGCAAGTGGCTCACTTTGTGTTCAAATAATTCAGCGGACTCCTCCGTGCACAATGCTGGGGCTATGGCAGGAGTAGCTGTGGGCAAGGAGGCAGAATAAGCCACTCTGGCAGCTGTGGTGGACTGCACACTAGTGTCAGCTTGGGTCATAGAGGATGAGGAAGATGAGGATGGTTTAGTAAGCCAGTCCACCACCTCCTCTGCATGCTGTGGCTGGATTGCATGGTCAACTTTACTAAACGGAGACAAACGTGCCCTGCCTGAAGACGGACTATGTCCACCTTTGACTGTGGACATAGATGCTGCTGGCCCCCTCATAGTGACATTGGAATGTCTGCCTTGTTGGCCTCCCAGATATGATGGGGGGGGGGGGCTTATTACTAAAGTTTAAAAGAAACTGGGAAATGTGTGATTGAATGCACTGCATTGAAGTTAAAGTGGTGTTTGCAGCACTGTAAATTTAGAAACAAAGAAATGTAAAAATCAGAAATGTAAAATCTATAAAAAAAAAAAGAAATACATAAAAAAGAGGGAACACCAGCGTCGCAATAAGAAGAAGTGTGGCTGACCATTTAAAAAAAAGGGAGCAGGCAGGTGACAAAAAAAAAACATGCAGAAACCAAAAAAAAGGGTATACAGCACTAAATGTTATGTAATGCTGTGTTAAACACTGCACTACACTAACACACTACACTGAAACACTATACTTTTGTTGATCTACTAAAGGGGTATAGGCTGCTTGCTCAGCAAAGGAATTTTCACTTAACATAGTGTATGAGGTTAAATTAAGCTGACCTTAATAATCCAGTTAAGTCCAGTCCTTGCATGTGATCGGGTATTTTTGCAGAGTGCATTTTAACCACATTCACCAAGATAAGTGAAAATTCCCTTGCAAACTGTAAATCCACATTGAAAGAGTACATTCTCTACTTGACCCCATTGGATCAGAACATAGTGAAACAACCAGCAATTTTAGGCTACATAGGTCAGCAATGGAAGGCTACATATTCTCTCAGGTAGCAGGGCCGAGCTATGCTGTGTGTGTCTGTCAATGCAGGCAACACAGCTTGGGATCATGCCCTCAGGTGTGCCACCAAAGGTGGCACACTGAGAAGAGGAGAAGCCACCTGCAGCTGCGGGGAACCCCAGAAGAGGATCGGGCCCATCTCTGCAATTCTATTACACAGACCAGGTAAGTATAACATTGTGTTAATGTTTGTTTGTTATTTAAAAAAAATATGACTTTACAATCATTTTAAAGAGTAAAGCCTCATACACACGATCAGATTTTTGGCAGACAAAGCATCAGACAAAGGGCGTGTGCCAGGAACTTATCTTGCATACAAATGGTACACAATTGTCAGCCAACAAACAGGAACGTAGTGACGTACTACGAGGATTTTCAGTTCTTGAGCGCCACCCTTTGGGCACCTTCTGCTAATGCCGTGTTTGGTGAGCATTGATTCTGAGCATGCGTGTTTGTACTTATAACTTTTGTGTGACGGATAGGAAAATCTGACAACAGACCGTTGTCTGCAGAAAATTTACAAGCCTGCCATCCAACATTTGTTGACAGAAAGTTGGACAGCAATTGTCTGATAGAGCATACTACTGGTCGGGTTTAAGGCCAACAGTCTGTCATCACTAGGGATGAGCCAAACAGCCCCACCCCCCACCAGTTTGGTTCGCAGCAGAACATGCGAACAGGCAAAAAATGTGTTCGAACACGCAAACACCGTTAAAGTCTATGGGACACGAACATGAATAATCAAAAGTGCTAATTTTAAAGGCGTATATGCAAGTTATTGTCATAAAAAGTGTTTGGGGACCTGGGTCCTGCCCCAAGGGACATGTATTTTAAAAATGGTTGTTTTTCGGGAGCAGTGATTTTAATAATGCTTAAAGTGAAACAATAAAAGTGAAATATTCCTTTAAATTTCATACCTGGGGGCTGTCTATAGTATGCCTGTAAAGTGGCGCATGTTTCCCGTGTTTAGAACAGTCAGAGAGCAAAATTACATTTCTAAAGGAAAAAAGTCATTTAAAACTATTTGCAGCTATAATGAATAGTCGGTCCCGGTAATACACATAAAAGTCATTGAGAAAAATGGCATGGGATTCCCCCATAGTCCATTACCAGGCCCTTTGGGTCTGGTATGAATATTAAAGGGGTTGTAAAGGTTCATTTTTTATTTTCTAAATAGGTTCCTTTAAGCTAGTGCATTGTTGGTTCACTTACCTTTTCCTTTGATTTCCCTAAATGTTTTTTTCTTTGTTTTCTTTGTCTGAATTTCTCACTTCCTGTTCCTCCTCAGTAAGCTGTTCAGTAAGCTGTTCTGGCTGACTAAACACCGCTCGGATGATGGTGTGAAGTTTACTGAGGAGAAACAGGAAGTGAGAAATTCAGACAAAGAAAAAAAAAAATTTAGAAGGGAAATCGAAGGAAAAGGTAAGTGAACCAACAATGCACTAGCTCAAAAGAACCTATTTAGAAAAAAAAAACGAACCTTTACAACCCCTTTAAGGGGAACTCTTACAACCCCTTTAAGGGGAAAATGACATGACACGGCTTGGGGACAAGTCCTTTATTAAGAAATAAAAAAAATAAAACTGTTCCACAAAGTCTTCTTCTTCTTCTCTTGCTGTGGGCGAATCCCCAACAATTCATTATAGCTGCAAGTATTTTGCCTATTTTTTCCTTTAGAGTTGTCATTTTGTGCAGGGACTGTTATAAACACGGGAAACATGCACTACTTTACAGGCCTACTATAGACACCCTCCAGGTATGAAATTTAAAGGAATATTTAACTTTTATAGTTTTACTTTAAGCATTAAAAAAATCACTGCTCCCGAAAAAATTTCAGTTTTTAAAACTTTTTTTTGCATTGATACATGTCCCCTGGGGCAGGACCCAGGTCCCCAAACACTTTTTATGACAATACCATGGATATTTCGAATTTGCAGCAAACACCCCAAATTGTTCGCTATTCGGCGAACAGCCAATGTTCGAGTCGAACTCATGTTTGACCCGAACATAAAGCTCATCCCTAGTCATCACACTATTCCCTGCCAAAAATCTGATCGTGTGTACGAGGCTTTACTCTGATCAATGTACATTACAGGGATTTTTTACAAACTTTATAGCAGACTGCTATCTTGTGCTGCTGTGAACAAATACTGTAGCTCATTATTTCACCAGACTGACACATACTCATTCTGAATAGGAGTGACTTCTTCACTGAAACCAGCTGGTTTACTTTGTGATCTAAGGAGGAAAGATGCAGTGTCGTTGATGCATCTCTTTAGAAGTGATTAACCCTTGCATTTACATTTCTATTAAGGTGGGTTCCTAAAATTTGACTTGCGTCTTAGTGCAGACTTCTGGGAAAAATCAGTGAGTCAATCAAATAAGCAGAGATTACATTTTTGGAGCTGTTCTAAACACCAACTGTGTACGGAAGGCTTCCAGGTTTTCATAATGAATCCAATTTTACAGGAAATTACAGCACTCCAGATTGAAAAGGAAAGGTAATTTTAATAACATTAAATTACAATATGGCTTGGGTATCAATGTATGTGCTATTTTTTTTAATTTTTTATTTACTGTCGTTTTTTCCCACAATAGTGGCATTACTCTTTAATCTGAATTATCTGTAAAATGTATTTCAAGAAACTTGTGTAAGTTCCTATGTTTCTGCTTTCTGCATGTACAGTCTCATGCAAACTTCCACGACAGTTGTGGCTCTAAGCAAGTTGTTATGGACAGAGTACGGAGGAGTTAGAACCTCTGCCAGGTTTTTGCTACAGTCTATGCCCTGTTAGTGAGATTTAACCTTTCTTTTTGTCCTGGTAATAATATCAATGGAACTAAAAGGGAGGGAAACTCGGAAGCATTGGGTAAGGAATAGTGAAATCTTTCGATGCAGACACTTATTCCTTTGAAAAGTTAGCTGATTTTACTTACTTTGAAAGATATTTACTCACTTTCTCTTCTATACTGAGAAGAGAAGTGAAGAACGCTCTAAATGAGTACCCAGGGAGGGAAAATGTTTGTGTCAATATCTACAGATCTAACAGCAAAATTTTCTAAAATCCTAGGAATGTGTATAATTAACCTGAAGAAGATTGTTTTTGCCGTCAGCAAAAGTAGAGTTTCAGTTTAAATGGAAGGCCTTATATCTGTTATGAGTACTGTATAATTATTAAGCCATGTTAACCGATTGCCAACCGTATCACTTATACAGTGGCAAGGCGGCTCTGCTGCGCCAGATCATGTACTAGGTACAAGATCCGGCACTTCTGGGTAGGGGGTGTGCACATGCGCCGCCAGTGAGTCGGCTGTGCTGTGAATAAACAAATCAGATGCCGATTAGCGGGTTATGGCCAATGGATAACCGCCGGCAACCGTCAATCACCCGGAAAACATACAGGACAGAGCCCTGCCTATGTAAACAAGGCAGAGCTCTGTTCTGTCAGTGAGGAAGTAATGGATTTTCTTTCCCTACAAAGCAGGAAATAAAATCTATTACTTCCCTTAGTAAAAGCACCACTGTACACAAAAACACTGGCTAAGCACACTTTTAACCCTTCGATCCCCCTAGATGTTTAACCCCTTCCCAACTAGTGTCATTAGTACAGTGACAGTGTATATTTTTAGCACTGATCATTGTATTAGTAGACAATAATGATCACTGGTTCCCAAAAAAGTGTCAGTTAGTGTCAGATTTTCGGCCGCAATATCACAGTCCCGCTATAAGTCGCTGGTTGCTGCCATTACTAATAAAAATAAAATAAAGATTCCAGTATACCAGTATTGCTATACCATAGTTTGTAGATGCTATAACTTTTACGCAAACCAATCAATATACACTTATTGGGATTTTTTTTTACCTAAAATATGTAGCAGAATACATATTGGCCTAAATCTATGAAGAAATATGATTAATTACATTTTTTTATTGGATATGTTTTATAGCAGAAAGTTTAAAATATTGTGATTTTTTTTCATAGCACAAAAAATTAAAAATGCAGTGGTGATCAAATACCACCAAAAGAAAGCTTTATTTGTGGGGGGAAAAGGACATAAATTCAATTTATGTACAGCAATGCGTGACGGCGCAATTGTCAGTTAAAGTAATGCAGTGAGGTATCACAAAAAATGGCCTGGTCATGAAGGGGGTTAAATCTTCTGGAGGTCAAGGGGTTAAAATATAAAACAACCTGTCTCTAAAATATTGAGACAATTAATTTTCAAAAATATGGATGTCACAATTACTTACAATGTCAAAAACAGACTAGGAATATCAGTGAATAATGTGTTTAGTAATACATTGTTCATCATGAATTCCACATTCAGTTATTTAGGCAAGCCCTAAGGCAGTTAAACTGCAATATACTATTATATGGAAGTCGGATTAAGTTTTCATTAACCCATACACAGACAAAAAATAATAGCATTTTTTTTTGCACAGAAAACTATTTGTAAATGGAGGAAAAAAATAAAATTTTAAGTCAAATCCCTTTTCTGGATTATACCAATTCTCAAAATGATTTCAAAGCCACCTGGGTTTGACCTGATTTAATATGCAGACGTTTGAATAACACACTACATATTTCCTCATAACCTGACATAAAATGTGGGTCTTACAGGTGTACAGTATTGAAGGAATTCTTGATTTAAAGATGCATTGTGTGGCTTTTCTAGAATGTAAGTGTATTCTCCTGACTCCCTATGTTTTTTTAGAGGCTGAATCAAATAATGCTTTCCAGAAAATGACCTCATCCTCTATGTGTGTACCTGTTAAACATTTTACTCATTTTATAATTAATATTTAGGCCAGATGTTCTATTAAAAGGCAATATGGTAGAGGTGTAATTCCACCTGCTCTGCCTATCTTACGCTATAGAGATTTTTTTTTTCTGCCGTAAAATGTTTCAGTGTGAAAATCTCAGGAAGTTGTTATGATCATTATACATGGAGACCTGTACTCACTACTCTTCTGCATGAATAGTGGCTTTGTTCCCTTAAATATAAAATAAAAAAAAAAAAAGTATTTTTAATACATGCCAAATGGCAGCCAAGTACACAAATGGTTTAACGGGACTTTATATCTTAGATGGAGTGCCCTAGTTGTTTTCTTTTTTTTATTGCTAATCCACTGAATATTTTGGTATTATTAACCTCCCTGACGGTATTCCCGAGTGTGGATCGGGGTGGATTTTCAGCACCAAAAGCGGTAACCCGAGCCACACTCGGGATCACATCGCAGGATCCAGGTACAGCCTTGCCTTGTCCCCAGGATCCTGCGATGTCTACCCGCTCTGTGTGTGAGCCGTCCTCTGCTCGATTCATCACAGCGCCGAGCTCCGTTCCCTCTGAGCGTTGCGACACACCGGGATGGAGAATTGCGCCAAATTTAAAAAGTAAAACACACACTATACATGTACAGTACACTGTAATCTTACAGATTACATTACTGTATCAATTTATTTCACATCCCTTCTGTCCCTACTCCCTAGTGGTTTGTCCAATGCTCTGCATGCAGTTTTATATTATAAATACTGTTCTTTCTGCCTGGAAACTGGAGATTGTCCATAGCAACCAAAACCGTCCCTTTACATCAAAAGTGGTTTTAGACCAGCTAGAAAACAGCGATAATATATTAGAATCTCTTGCAGAATTGAGCGATAGTGATTTGTGGGGAAATCCGTCATCAAACACTAAAAGTAATGACAGTGACAATTCTGCAACTGAGCAAATTTCAGTGTTTTTGATTTGATTACATTATTGAATATTTTTTATTATTATTATATTATTTGTTATAATTATTTATAGTCATTTATTATATTATAATTTATGATTTTGTGTTTCAAACTTTATCATACCCGGAAATGTCTACTAGACTCTTGTTTGGACAGATTTAAGTGTGTTATTCCTAAGAATTAGGGATGAGCCGAACACCCCCGAGTTCGGTTCACACCAGAACCCGCGAACGGACCTAAAGTCCGTGTGATTTTAATAACCCTATTAATTACAATGGACGCGAACGTTCTGGCTAATGTAAAGGCTAATATGCATGTTACTGTCATAAAAAGTATTTGGGGACCTGGGTCCTGCCCCAGGGGACATGTATCAATGCAAAACATTTTTTTAAAAACGGCCGTTTTTTCAGGAGCAGTGATTTTAATAATGCTTAAAGTGAAACAATAAAAGTGTAATATTCCTTTAAATTTCGTACCTGGGGGGTGTCTATAGTATGCCTGTGAAGGGGCGCATGTTTCCCGTGCTTAGAACTGTCCCTGCACAAAGTCATTTTTGCAGGAAAAAAAGCTATTTAAAATCACTCGCGGCTAATGAATTGTCGGCTCCCGTAACACAGAGAACAGTCATTCATTGAAAGTCATTGATAAAAAAAAAAGTCATTGATAAAAAAAAAAAAAAAAAAAGCGTGGGGGTCCCCCCAAATTCAATTACCAGGCCCTTCAGGTCTGCTATGGATATTAAGGGGAACCCCGGCCAAAAAAAATGGCGTGGGGTCCCCCTCAAAATCCATACCAGACCCTTATCCGAGCACGCAACCTGGCAGGCCGCAGGAAAACAGGGTGGGACGAGAGCGCCCCCCCCCTCCCTCCTGAACCGTACCAGGCCACATGCCCTTAACGTTCTGTGTGGGGGGGCCGGGATCTGGGGGTCCCCTTGTTAAAGGGGGCTTCCAGATTCCGATAAGCCCCCCCGCCCGTAGACCCCCACAACCAATGGCCAGGGTTGTGGGGAAGAGGCCCTTGTCCTCATCAACATGGGGACAAGGTGCTTTGGGGGGGACCCCAAAGCACCCTCCCAATGTTGAGGTCATGTGGCCTGGTATGGTTCAGGAGGGAGGGGGGCCGCTCTCGCCCCCCCTCCTTTCCTGCGGCCTGCCAGGTTGCGTGCTCGGATAAGGGTCTGGTATGGATTTTGAGGGGGACCCCACGCAAATTTTTTTTTTTTGGCCGGGGTTCCCCTTAATATCCATAGCAGACCTGAAGGGCCTGGTAATTGAATTTGGAGGGACCCACACGCTTTTTTTTTTATTTTTTATCAATGACTTTTTTTTATCAATGACTTTTAATGAATGACTGTTCTCTGTGTTACGGAAACCGGCAATTCATTAGCCGCAGATGGCTGCCTTAGATGACACAGGATGAAGAAAGGAAGGAAGGTGTTTTAATGTGATACTGCAATGCTGTACTAACAGCACGCACACACTAATCCCCAGAATCACAGCACAGATAATGTCAGCAGTCAGCAGCACTGCAGAAAGGATCACAGCCACATATCACTGACACGCTGGAACACAATATACAGCCTTATATAATGTGGGGCGTGTACTAAACCCCCTGAGCTATAATTGGCCACAGGCATCTTGCCTTTGGCCAATTTTGTCTCTCCTCGCCACTGGCTCTATGATTGGCCAAGCATGCGGGGTCACAGTGCATGCTTGGCCAATCATCAGCCAGCAATGCACTGCGACTGGCGCAGTGCATTGGGGGCCGCTCGCATCACACGAATTTGATGCGAGCGGGCCAAATAGTTCTGGGCTCGCCGAGCGGGCGAACGCCCGATGTTCGATTCGAACATGGGTTAGAATCGAACACCGGGCCCATCCCTACTAAGAATTACAGGCATACAATATAAAATGCCAAATTTCCATACAAAATAAGTGTACCGCTTTCAGCATCAAAAATCTGAAAAAATCTAACCGCCAGGGAGGGTAATGGCCCCTGACCCATTCAGTATCAGGCTTCCCTTCACAAAATACCTGTCCAGTGCTGATGGGCACCATTGTTTTGTGAACTTGTGGTGCCTTGGACAGTGCATTATTTTTTTACTTATGGAAACCTGTCACAATACTTTGGAGAGAAGAACTTTTGTCAAATGAAAACATTTTACACTAAGAACCCATGTCCCCTAAATAATTAACAGTTACCTCTAGAAATATCACCCTAACATTTAACTTTTGTCTATCTGTAATCATAACACTTAACCAAAATCGAATTTACCACTAAACACTGTAGGCCTGTGACTAGAGGCACCAGAAACAAAGAAGGTGCTATTTTTCAGCTTATTTGCACATTGGCACAATATTCTAAACTGGATAGGACCAATAAAGCAAGAAAATGTTCTGTGTAAAGGAGATGATCTTAGTAGGCGGGTGTAGGTTTGGGGTCCAAGATTGTGATTATCTCCAGTAGAGAAAATCTGGTTCTAACCATTCTCCCTAGCAACAAGTCCGTTGCACTGTAGGGTCTGTAAATAGTATTGTCCTATGCCGCTATTATGTGCATCTGTGTTTACAAGCTGTAGGCAAGTGTTGATGGGGAGTCTGCCTTCAGCTGATTATTATTTTGCAAAAGTCACCCTCACATAGACCCCGTCTTTCACTTATAAATTCTCTGTCTGAAAATGCTAGTTGCCATATTGTCAAGCTGAACTTGCTTCAATGGCATCATTGTTACTGACCTGAAACACGTTTACAGATAAGTACTTAAGAATTTTCTGACATTTCTGAACTGAATATATTTGTTCTGGGTCAATTCCAGAGGATCATTCTAATTAGACAATTAATACTTTTGGAAAGATGATAGGACCAGTCTCCAGATATCTATCATACATTTTACTGCATTAAAAACATTTCAACAAGAGATCCTATTCTTTCCTGCATGGATGGTTCATCCCTACATGCAGCAGTTTATTGTGTTTTCACACCTATGTGCGTTATATCAAGCAATGCAATGCACATGTATAGATTTAAATAGGCCATAACAGTTAAATAGATTGTAACACCTAACCCTATTCTCACCTCTTAAAGACCTTCTGTAATTTTTTTCAACTTTCCATCTATTAAACCTTCTGCCATTGTTGTTCTAACTTTGGATAGTAAAACATTTTTTTCTGCCAGTAAATACCTTATACAGCCCCCACTTCCTGTTTCTTGTCTGGTCATTAGCCTAGGCTTATGACATCATACACAGCTCTCTTTCTCACTCTCCTGAGATTTTGCCAGGAAGGGAGGGGGGATTAGAGGGCCAATGGGAGCTGCAGGGCTGCAGAGCTGGAGGTGTGCCTCTGTGTGTGTGTAAATCCAGGAAGTGAACAGGCAGCAGCTTCAGCTAACCCACAGTTAAAATGGATGTAGCTAGACTTAGTGGAGGGAGATTTCTGAAGCATATTTGGCAAGTACAGAATCACAGTATATATAAAATATGCAAAGTGGTTGGAGGGAAGCTTCAGAATGGCAAATGTTTTTATTACAAATTATTTGAGCAGACTGCAATTCCTCTTTAATGTAATCTTACTTTTATACACAGCCCTTAAATTTAACTCTTGTTTGCATGCAAACTGACTGTATTCACTATTAATGATAAGCATATTGAAACCCAAACACAAAAGCAGTTTAGAGCAATTTAAAAGAGGCTTGAAAAAACTCTTTAGAATCTCAGAGCAATTCAGAAGCAACTTTTAAACACATCACAAGAAACATACCAAATCAATGTAGCACAAAAGCAAGCTAATAGTAAGCTTAGTTTAATGGACTTTCCTCTACAGCACTACCCCCAGAAGTGCCGCTGAATTGTTTTGTGATTTTTCTGCACACCTGGAGATGGCACTCCTCACTCACACAGCACTTGGTGACCTTGAGATATTAGAATGTATTAACCAAGCATATCCTAAAAGAAGAAAGGATTAGCAAAGTGTACTTTTTCAAACAATCAATAAACAATAACATTATTCTGAGAGATATGGTTAAACACCTGCAACATTCAGGCTAACAGTAATTACCAGAACTGAACTGCATTTACCTAGCAACATTATATATATATATATATATATATATATTATATATATATATATATATATATATATACACATTCCTAACCGGCTATAACTATCCAAGTTGTATCCATCTGTCCAGTGATTAATGGAAAAAAATGTTGGCTGACAAAGTTGGGGTCCTTGAAGAAAGCACAACAGTTCACAGCAGACAATAAATTAACTTGAATCGTGAAAAAGTAAAAGTCAAGTTCAAGTCAGAAAGCGATAGAATAAGCATTGCAAAGTGGTCTCCTTAAAGATGGCTTCTAAACTTCTGCATTAATGAACATTCAGTTTAACTGTGTCCACAATGCAGAAGGACAATACAGCAGTAACAAAAGAAGGAGTTCCACAGCAGTTATCAACTACATTCCAGGTTACACTTCTAAATCTGACACCCATGAGAATTAACAATAAGCATTACTTCAACCACTAACACTTAACCCACCTAATACTAAAAGCTAAGCTATGACCTGTGCTATCAGACCAAAAATGTACCTTATATGCTGAACTAAAACATTTATTAACCACTTACCCACTGGGCACTTAAACCCCCTTCCTAACCAAACCAATTTTCAGCTTTCGGTGCTCTCACATTTTGAATGACAATTACTCTGTCATGCAACACTGTACCCATATGAAATTTTTTCCTTTTCCTCACAGAAATAGAGCTTTCTTTTGGTGCTATTTAACCACTTGCCGACCGGCGCACGACGATATACGTCGACAGAATGGCACGTACAGGCAGGAGGGCGTATATATAAGTCCCTCCTTTAGCCTGTCCGTGCCATCGGGAGCGCGCCGGGAGCGGGGCGCTCCCGCGCCGGTCGGGACCCCCGTGAGTCCGATCGCGGTCCCCGCGGACTCGATCGCCGCGGGGACCCCCGCGATCGTCTCACGGGGCGGCTGAACGGGGAAATGCAGAGATAAACAGCATCTCCCCGTTCTGCCTAGCAACTAGTGACGCCGATCTCTGCTCCCTGTGATTGGAGCAGAGATCAGCATTCACTAGCTGACAGCCACGCCCCCCCACAGTAAAAAACACACCCCTAGGCATACTTAACTCTTACACTGCCCCCTTGTGGTTAACCCCTTCACTACCAGTGTCATTTATACAGAAATCAATGCATTTAAATGCATTAATTGCTGTAAAAAATGACAATGGTCCCAAAAATGTGTCAAAAATGTCCAATGTGTCCGCCATAATGTCGCAGTCACAAAAAAAAAATCGCAGATCTCCGCCATTACTAAAAAAAAAAAAAATATTAATAAAAATGCTATAAAACTATCCCCTATCTTGTAAACGCTATAACTTCTGCGCAAACCGATCAATAATCGCATATTGCGTTTTTTTTTTACCAAAAATATGTAGAAGAATACGTATCGGCCTAAACTGAGGAAAAAAATAGTTTTTTTATATATTTTTTGGGGATATTTATTATAGCAAAAAATAAAAAATAATGCATTTTTTTCAAAATTGTCGCTCTATTTTTGTTTATAGCGCAAAAAATAAAAACCGCAGGGGCGATCAAATACCACCAAAAGAAAGCTCTATTTGTGGGAAAAAAGGACGTCAATTTTGTTTGGGAGCCACATCGCACGACCGCGCAATTGTCAGTTAAAGCGACGCAGTGCCGAATCGCAAAAAGGGGCCTGGTCCTTTGGCTGCAAATTGGTCCGGTCTGAAAGTGGTCAACCACTTCCCATCCGTAGGCCGTCATATGACGGCCTCTACTTTCCGGGGGTATATCTGAATGCTACAGACATCATTCAGATATTGCCGTTTTCAGCCGGCGATTCCCTGCAACATAAGAACGATCATAGTGGCTGTTCCGCTGCTTGATCGTTCTTACGGGCGGCGGGAGGGGACGCCCCCCTCCCGCCGCCCTCCGGTGCTTCTACCGACTCACCGCTTCCATCGGTGAGTCGGACACAGGATCTGCCGGCCCCCGGATGATGACCATAGAGATTTCCGGTGGACCAGATGGTCGCTGGAGTCTCTATGATCGTTCGGAGGCCGGGCGCGATGTTATGACATTCAAATTCAAATAACGCATTCAAATAACGGCACCGCCTCGGCTGGGAAGCGGTGATCGTTTTTTTTTTTTCTTATTTTAGGCTTCCCAGCCTAGAGGTGAGATGTGGGGTCTTATTGACCCCATATCTCACTGTAAATAGGTCCGATCATGTAATATTCCTATTAAGGGATGTTTACATTCCTTGTAATAGGAATAAAAGTAATACATTTTTATATTTTTTTTTAAAGTGTCAAACTCAAAAAATAAAATTCAAATTAACAATAATAAAAATTTTTTTTTTAAAGCACCCCTGTCCCTGTGAGCTCGTATGCAGAAGTGAACGCATATGTAAGCCCCGCCCACATATGAAAACGGTGTTCAAACCACACATGTGAGGTATCGCCGCGAACGTTAGAGTGAGAGCAATAATTCTAGCCCTAGACCTCCTCTGTAACTCAAAACATGTAACCAGTAAAAAAAATTAAAGCGTCGCCTATGGGGATTTTTAAATACCAAAGTTTGGCGCCATTCCACGAGCGCGTGCAATTTTGAAGCGTGACATGTTGGGTATCTATTTACTCGGCGTATCTTCATCTTTCACATTATGCAAAAAATCTAACTTTACTGTTTTGTTTTTTTTTAAGCATGAAATTGTTTTTGCAATGGCCGTCATTGTATTCTCTAGGGTCTTTGCTAAAAAAACATATATAATGTTTGGGGGTTCTATGTAATTTTTGAGCAAAACAATTATGAATTTTACATGTAGGAGAGAAATGTCAGAATTGGAATGGATGCGAAGTGGTTAATCACCTCTGGGTTTTTTTTTTTTTTGTGCTATAAATGAAAAAAGACCCAAAAATGTTGTAAACAAAAAATGCAAATTAGTAAATTTTCTTCATCAATTTTGGCCAAAATTTATACTGCTACATATCAGTGTAAATTATTTGGTCTTTGTGAAAGTTATAGAGTCTACAAGCTATAGTGCCAATTATTGAAAATTAATCACACCTGATGTAATGAAGGCCTATCTCATTTTGTGAGACACTAACAAGCCAGAAAGTACAAATACCCCCCAAATGACTCTTTTTGGAAAGTAGACATTCCAATGTATTTAGTACGAGGCATGGTTAGTTTTTTAAAGTTGTAATTTTTTCCCATCATTCTTTGCAAAATTAAGATTTTTTTTCACAAGATTGTCATTATAATAGATTATTTCTCTCACATACACCCAAAAATACATTCAGATACTCCTACTGAGTATGGCGATACCACATGTGTGAGACTTTTTACATAGCCTGGCCACATACAGAGGCCCAACATTGAAGTAGCACCTTCAGGCATTCTAGGAGCATAAATTACACATCTCATTTCTCAACCACCTATTACACTTTTGAAGGCCCTGGAGCACCAGGACATTGGAAACGCCCACAAAATGACCCAATTTTGGAAAGCAGGGTGCACTATTGGGCACTGTAGTGGCACTAATGAGCACTGTAGTGGCACTGATGAGCACTGTAGTTGTACTGATGGTACGGTAGTGGCACTGATGGCACAGATGAGCACTGTAGTGGCAGTGATGGGCACAGGGGGCACTTATTGGCACAGGTGGCACTGATTGGCACTGTAGGGGCACTGATGGGCACAGGTGGCACTGATGGTACTGTAGTGGCACTGATGGCACAGATGAGCACTGTGTTGGCACCGATAGGCACAGGTGGTACTGATGGGCACATATGGTACTGATGTGACACTGTAGTGGCACTGATGGCACAGAGGAGCACTGTAGTGGCACTGATGGGCAAAGAAGGCACTGATGGGCACAGGTGGCACTATAGTGGCACTGCTGTGGCACAGATGAGCACTCTAGTGGCACTGGTGTGGCTCTGGTGGTACTGATGTGGCTCTGTAGATGCACTTATTGGCACTGTAGGGCACTGATGTGGCACTGGTGGCACAGAGGTGGCACAGATGGCACAGATGGCACAGTGGAGCACGGATGTGCTGGTGGGCACTGCTGAGCACTTGCTTGTCACAGTAATATAGATACAACTCACTTTGGGTCACACGATCGCTCTCCTTTTCACTCACGCTGTATCGTGTGAGGAGAGGAGAACGTTGAACCCCTGGATGACCTCACTGTGTTTACATTGTGATCGCTCCATCATTGGAAAGAGTGATCACATGGTAAAGGACCACTGTCATTGGCCCTTTACTGCAATCCGTGTTGCGCCGGGTCCCGTGAACCCGGTGAGCATGAATAGTCCCGTGTGTGCCACAGGGGGCGTGATTCTGGGAGGACGTCATCATACGCCCTCCCAGAGTTATCAAGCCTTGCTGTGGCCACCATTTGGCTATAATGCGATTGGTAACTGGTTAAACTTGAATTATTATTAATAACAGCCATGAGTGCAATCATACCAGTGCCACAATCTTGATTCTTAAAATGAATTATTTGTACTTAAGAGCAGGGGTGTATTTACCATAATGACACTCATAAGTCAGTGCCTAGGATAGCAATTCTAGAGGGGACCACATCAAAACTTAAAGAGGATCTGTCATCAAAATAGAAAAAATAACCTGCTGCTGATATAAAGTGCTGGTAACTAAAGGCAACTCCCATTATGGGAAAATTCCAAGTTGTTATGATATTCAAAGCCTAGCACTTCCTGATGCTGTAGCTTCCCAACCCTTCTTGTCACATTTATTTTGGTCAGTGAGGCTGTCTAGTCACAGTGGTAGTTCATTTCATTAGGAAAATGTGGGGAGTAGGAGGTAGCAACAAGCGCCAACACTACCAGGAATAGGAGGCCACTGCAGGTACAGAATATATTTTATTAAACTCAAATATAAGAACTTCAAGTGGGTTCAAGTGGATTTTGCATTCCCATACAAGTCTTTGAGAATGCCAGACCCACTTGAAGCAGGTCAAATGTAGGTTAGGAGAGGGTCAACAGCAGGTCAATTAAAACTATCAATAAATTCTAAAAAATCTCCGAAACATCTCACACTAATTTCAAACTGATGCCACTGACAAAGCATGCCAACATAGACCCTAATAATGATCTATCTCCAGTGATGCTTGAAGGCTCAAAGTGAGACCTATAAAAATCTATATGATCACCAATCTGCTCCATATAAGTTGGCTCATAAATGTAACTGGTATAATCAAATTTTTGGTGTAATAACCTCCACCAAATAGTTCATGAATCTGCCGGTCCGTTATTTAATAGACTTAGTAAGAATTTTAGACCACTTCTCCATAAAAACAATTTTTGGGATTCACTGTATAAGGAGTAGGGATGAGCCGAACACCCCCGGGTTCGGTCCGCACCAGAACCCGCGAACGGACCTAAAGTCTGTGCCAGCATAAGAACCCTATTAGTTACAATGGATGCGAACTTTCTAAATCAAAAGTGCTAATTTTAAAGGCTAATATGCATGTTATTGTCATAAAAAGTGTTTGGGGACCTGGGTCCTGCCCCTGGGGACATGTATCAATGCAAATTTTTTTTTTAAAAACGGCCGTCTTCTTGCTCTGGTCTTCTCATCCGGCATCTTCTTCCACGGCGTCCGGGTCTCTTCTTGGGCCGCTCCGCGCAAGAAGAAGTGGATCGGAGGAAGAAGATGATGGAAGAAGAAGATGGAAGAAGATGCCGGAAGGAGAAGATGAAGAAACCGAAGGATGAAGAAAGGAAGATGGAAGACCAGAAGAAAGAAGATTTTAATAAAGGAATTGTCAAAGACCGTCTCCTGTCTTTTTTTACCATTTTTGACACTTTTTTGGTGAAATGGTAGGGGTACTTAAGTACCCCCTTACCATTTCACACAGGGGGGGGCTGGGATCTGGGGGTCCCCTTGTTAAAGGGGGCTTCCAGATTCCGATAAGCCCCCCGCCCGCAGACCCCCACAACCAATGGCCAGGGTTGTGGGGACGAGGCCCTTGTCCTCATCAACATGGGCACAAGGTGCTTTGGGGGTCTGTTGAGGGCATGTGGCCTGGTACGGTTCAGGAGGGAGGGGGGGGTGCTCTCGCCCCCCCTCTTTTCCTGTGGCCTGCCAGGTTGCGTGCTCGGATAAGGGTCTGGTATGGATTTTGAGGGGGACCCCACGCCATTTATTTTATTTTTTTGCCCGGGGTTCCCCTTAAAATCCATCCCAGACCTCAAGGGTCTGGTATGGATTTTGAGGGGGACTGCACGCCATTTTTTTTTTGGCTGGGGTTCCCCTTAATAGCAGACCTGAAGGGCCTGGTTATTGAATTTGGGGTGACCCCCGCGCTTTTTTTTATTTTTTTTTATTTTTTTTTATCAATGGCTTTCAATGAATGACTCTTCTCTGTGTTACGGGAGCCGTCAATTCATTAGCAAGTGATTTTAAATAGCTTTTTTTCCTGCAAAAATGACACTTTGTGCATGGACAGTTCTAAGCACAGGAAACATGCACCCCTTCACAGGCATACTATAGACACCCCCAGATGTGATACTGCAATGCTGTACTAACACACTAATCCCCAGAATCACAGCACATAATGTCAGCAGTCAGCAGCACATAACACTGACACGCTGGAACACAACACAATATACAAAGCCACCGGCGCGGCGGCCTTTTATACTGTGGGGTGTGTACTAAACCCCCTGAGCTATAATTGGCCACAGGCATCCTGCCTTTGGCCAATTATTGCTCTCCTCGCCGCTGGCTCTTTGATTGGCCAAGCATGCGGGTCACAGTGCATGCTTGGCCAATCATCAGCCAGCAATGCACTGCGGGCCGCTCGCATCACACGAATTTGATGCAAGCTCCCCAAATAGTTCTGGGCTCGCCGCCGAGCGGGCGAACGCCCGATGTTCGATTCGAACATGGGTTCCAATCGAACACCGGGCTCATCCCTAATAAGGAGTTCTGTAGGTTACGTCACAGCTTTGCCACTGGGAGGAGGTCTAGACTCTGACTTTGGCATACAAAATGCTCTTCTTCCTCTTCTTAAATCATCCTATTGCTGATTTACTACTGTGTTAGTGATCATAGTCCGGTTGCATTATTTATTCTCTGATATTTTTGTGCATAATTTCTCAATATAAAATTACATTAATTCCTCTAGAAAGTGTTCACCAAGCTCTAAGGAAGCAAAGGAGCTGTAAGTCATGATGCTTCCTCCACCAAGCTTCATAGTTGGAATATGGTTTTAGCATTTATTTATTTTTTGTCAAATATACTATTGAGTATAATTCCAAAGAGTGTGACCTGTTTCATTCATCGTCACAAAACATTTCAAGAAGTAGAATGTCCAAGTGTTCTTTTTTCATATGTATCAATTTATGATTTCATAGAGGTATGATAAAATATCTTGTTTTATTAACATAAAAATAAAGAAAAAAAGAAAAAAGTATACACTATTAGACTCTATGTACATCAGAATGTGAATTATAGGGTTCAAAGGTGCTACATACAATTCCTAGTGGAACACCTATATTGTCATACATTCAAAATACACAGGTCATAATACTTGTCCAAACGCTCGACATGTTTCGCCTATAGAGGCTTCATCAGGAGACAAGGATAAGATATATTTGTAGATGGACGAGGATTTTTGAAAGTTATTCCGTATTCTATGGTATGTATACAAAACAACATATTAGTTAATGTACATAAAAAGAAAAAGCAGTTTAACAATCATTAAGGCGTTATATATGCTGCATAGGATATGCGATGACCAGGATGTCTAGTGAAGTCTGATTACATATGGATGACTCCCTACCTCCAATGTCATAGGGGTTCTGAACATGGTCAGGCTTCTGAATAGAGGTGCCGATGGTTGCACTGGAGCACCCCCCAGGGAACCCACACAGGGACGTACCCAGCGAACACCACCAGAAAACGTGGCTGGGAAATTGTCGGGGGAGATTGAGATCCTGTTCTTTTTCCAAAAAATTGTTTATAGGGCCTGTGGGGTACAAATGTACTTATTGACCACAATTGTATTCACATAAACCATAATCATGCATGCGGTAGGCAAATAGTGCGACCATGCCCAATGTTAATAGTCGGACCATACCTACCTCTACGGAAGCTTGTAAAAATATGTATTTATGAGAGGCTCGGGTCGGTCAGCCCCCTAGACAGCAAGAACCGAATGGGGGAAGACGGGCGGGAACTTCTGGATCAACTTCTGAAAGATAGCAAAGCAAACAAAAAAGAGACCCCAATAAAGATGCATGGGAACCATATCCAATACATTTTACGGATCCCCACAAAATGGAGGGGGGGTGTAGTCCCCTACCTTATCATGAGGTATATATGGCATCAGAGCATATCAAATTTGATGTCTGGTCAACCCATATACTGCCCCTCAACAGGGGCTAGGTAAGATATCCAATGCCTATAGAAAGGACATTAAGAACAATTGTAATGATTTCCTATAATCGAGATTAAGGTGGGCAAAATGTCCACCGATTAAAGAATTTAGTTAAGTCAAACTACCTGTTTTGGATCGTTCCCAGAGCGTCCCGAGCCTCACGTCCACCTCAGTCTGACACAGCGTCAGACTGGGTTTAAATGGTCTCCCCCCGTGGCGCCAAATGCGCACGGCGTGTGACGTCACGCCGTGCTGACGTCACGCGGACGTAGTGCGGAGGTCAGACGGCGCCTAGCCCAGCACAGGTGACCGGAGTGTTCTTGTGAGGAACTCCTTCCGGTGCACAGTTCAAGTGGGGCTGACCTGACATGCCCTGCTGACAGCAGCCCAAACTGCGCTGCCAGCTATTAGGGCATGACAGTGTCCCTCTGGATGGAAAACTCAAACCCAGTGGCCGGGTCAAGGCTGGCGACCGATCCCCGACCCGGAAGCGTGGCGGGCAGAAAACCACCCTAGGGTGGACATAATCAACCGCGCCACGCCACCGGAACGGTCCGTACAATTCCCCAAAACCCTGGGGTGATCGCTGTATGGGGCACCCCCCATGCATTGTCCCCTGAGGCCCGCGCCAGCGCAAGGTCCATCGGGACCGATGAAAACTTATAAGTAAAAAGAAAGAAAATAATAAAAAAATAAAAAAAGAGAAGAAAAAAAAGGAAAAATGAAAACGGAATAAAAGGAACACCCTGCATACACATATCCACTGCAGCACACAATTCTTATGTTTCTATTGTGAAATTATTATTATACATATAGTTTTTTAGCTCAAAGATATGTTTACAAAGCAATAGGCATATCAGTTCACACTCTCAACCCCACGTAAGGGGGGGACAGCATAATATTACACGAACAAGCACGTCTCAGCACACACAGACTGGGGCCATGTTTAGGCCCTAGGTGGCTCACGTATAAGGCCTATCGGTGCTCTATTACTCATACTGGTGGGGAGAGGAGGGGGGGGGGGGGAAAGAACGGGAGAAGTGAGAAGTGAAGGGAAGGGGAAGGGAGGGAAAAGGGATAAAGGGAGAGGGAAGGAAGGGAAGGAAAGGAACGGACTAAGGGACCACAGCTGGCAGAGAAGTGAAAAGCCGAAGGTGAAGCTTGAGAAGCCACACACTTAAAGGAAAGGTTTAAAACTGATTCCTTCGTTGAGGCCCGGATACCGGGTGGCCCTCAACAAATAGATCCATCTAGTTTCGATCTGTAAGAGTTTCTTGTCTAGATCACCCCCTCGTTCCTGTTGGGGGAGGTGCTCAAGGCTGTAGAAACCAATAAATTTAAGATCAAAATTATGATATAAGCCTACATGACGGCTAATTGGTGTCTCCATTTTGCGTTTGCAAATTAGTGATACATGATCTCTCATACGGCAAAATAGGGGGCGTTTTGTTTTTCCCACATAGAATGCTCCACATAGGCATTTCATCAAATATGTGGAAATTGCTACTATAAAGTAAGAATAAACGTATAGTACCTTCGTCCTAAATTTTAATGAAAAATGGGGATGGCAGAACAATTGAGGCAACTATGGACTTTTATGGTACGGGTAAGGACTCACAAAACAGTGTGTATAGAAAAATATATAAAGATTTATTACAACAACAGAATAATGCAAATTTATACAATGAATGAAAAAAGAGGGCAATTAAAATCGAGAGACAATATTACAATACAGAATTTTTCCTTATAATTGCACAGTATAGCACATAATTATTGATCCCTGTTATTGGAAGCAATGTAGTGAATTTCAAACTGTCGCAAGATGGCACTCAACATGTTTCGCGGACTAGCCGCTTCTTCAGGAGTATGCAATAAGGGGAGATGTATCTGTATGATTGTCTCTGAAAAAGGGGGAATGGGATGATTAGTAACATATAAATTATAAAAGACAAGCAATGTACCTGGAGACAGCTAGAAAACGCCATCCTGATTCTGCCAGCAGGAAAGGCGGAAATATGCTGGCTCACTATGGTACAGGTCAGCAAGAGAGGGTAGTAATATAAAGGTATAGAAAAAAGGTTGCATCCAATTGTACGTCCATATGAACAAAGAGCACATCATGACTCACCAGCTCAAAGGTGCACGGGGACAGGCGAAGCTAGGGGCCCCAAATGATGGGGCAAATTTCACAGGCTGATATGGGAGCCAGAGTAGGGTAAAGTTAGTATTCAAGGGTATAGCATAAAGCTGTAAAAAAAACCATACATGATAATGAATGTAACCAACATGATAAGGACATAAAATCCTACACAGGGGCACCTATAGGATAAACACCGAGTGCACCTAGAAGTCAGACATGTGTACGATAAGAAAGATCCAGAAGTCGGTATACAGAGGTAAAATATTAATAGGGAAAGTGTATATACCTACCCAAAATTAAACGTAAGATGGCCTAGGATAAGCAGGGGTCACAACTTAGGGAGGGAGTGTCAGACGGTTAGCGGGCTGCAAAAGATTATACATACACAACTAAGCACGTATGCACATACACACACACATTGCACATATATATATATATATATATACACACATATATATACACACACACATACATATATATGTACACATGTATGCACATACACACAGATCCCCATGCACACCTGTACAAATATACAGGTGGGTGTACATGAACCCCATGGTTAAATATGTACATTTGTCTGTATATAGAAGAGGGAAAAATCTATTTGTTTACCTGGGCCGAAGCATATATGCCTATATAATAAAAAAATCAGCACATTAAGTTCCAATTAGCTCACAGCAGGGAGGTGTATGACGTATCAATAAACCGCCAAAAAGGCTGTAGGTTGAGAGATATCGAATTCAAAGACTGAGACCTGTGGACAAACAGGTGAATTTCAGACACAGCTCAAGCACTGAACATAAAGTAAAGCAGCTGCTGTTAAATGTGCACAAAAGGGGAACAGTGTTTCTCTTAAAATAAGGGAAACGACACACACCTGCAAAGTAGATGGTTTGGTTTGTGTGCACTTGTAGAAATTCCCATCAATAGGCAGATCGCTGGAATCCATATGAAAGTACAAAATACATAGACAATGTATATGAGGATTTTTGCTAGCAAGTAAACAGAAGGGAAGGATCTTCCAGAGAAGATATAAAACATACCTGCACATGGGAAGAAGTACAGGCACAGCACCAGCCAGCAGCACCTGAACACTCCGCAAACCCCCACAGACGCCTACATCCACTGGGCAAATAAGCCCGTTTAAATAATATCCTCTGGCGCCAGTCCTGATGACGCTGAATGCGTGCGCCGCCGGCGCCATACAAACAGCGTCATTGGACCCGATCCTCAACTGCGCATGCGCGTCGCGCATGCGCAGTAGAGCAAAAACGGCACATAGTGTCAGGAAGGGCAGAGAGCCATCCAGGGGCCAGCCGGGGGCGCGGACACTGCGCAAACGCAGCGCCACACACGGGGGAGACCCGGAACTACGCCGCCCAACCTTTTGACCGGCCGTTAAAGTCCCCAAAGAGTGAACCCAAAAAAATCTGCACCGCCACCTGGTGGGCAGATAAAGGATCACTCATAAGGGGAGATCGCATATCAGCCTGGAAAATGAAGCTAACGCAGACCAAAGGCACAGATGTGATTAGAGAGATGACGGGTCAAAAAGAAGGCTCATAGCACAGGACGCACTAATATGGATGCCAATAATTAGATTTGAACAGAATATATTCAAAGTTTAAACAAAAATTTATTAAATACAAATAAAAATAATACTGATGAATAAAGATATGGAACCAGCGTGCAAATGGTTATAAGGGGGCGAGGGTATATAAAGAATTGGCGTGTGTCGCCATTATGAGAACCTAGGAAAACCTAGATCTACAAGGATGGGGCAGAAGACAGAGGGACAAAAAAAAAAAAAAAAAAAATATATAAACACAGTGGGAAGAGACATAGAGGGAAGAACACAGACGGGGGAGACAATACAGGAAGGTAAAAAAGAGGGGGGGGGGGGGGGGAGAAAGGAGAGGGGGAAAAAAAAGAAAAAAGAATGATCTGTCAACGGTTAAAAAACCAGCAATCTAAACGGAAAAATACCTCTAAAGAAAAGGCTTATAAGAGTTATTTTCGTTGATGCCAGGGTGTATAGTAGCCGATAGTTTCTCAATCCATAGAGTTTCTGCCCTAAGAATTTTATTGTCCCAGTCACCACCACGCGGGTGGGGGGGGACAACCTCAAGGACACAAAAGGAAACTGCACTGTTATCGAATCTATGGTGTAGACCTATGTGTCTAGTTACCGAGGTTAGAATTTTTCCAGAACCTGAACAGTAGACGTGGTCACGAATGCGTTGGCCAAATTCGCGTATGGTCTTACCTACGTAGAAAGCTTTACAGGTACATGACATTAAATAAATAACGCCTCGGGTGGTGCAGTCAGCATGGCACCGGAGACGATGCCATTGTCCATTTGGGAGCTTGATCCCTGGTCCTTCAGTGACCCAGGGGCAGCGGCTGCAATTGCCGCATCGATAGGTGCCCCAAAGGGATCTAGGAGGTCGAGCTTGGGGAAGGGTATAGTGACTGGAGATAAGGGTATCTCTAAGGGATGTAGCTCGTCTGAACACTAATTCAGGGGTAGATCTAACATATTTAGAGAGGGTTTGATCCTCAGTCAGTAGGTGCCAATGCCGAGATATTGAAGTACGTAAAGAGTCTTGATGGGCGGAAAATTTGGTGATGAATTTGACGGTTTGAAATTCAGTATCAGAAGGTGTTTTGTACAGGAGATCAAATCTTGATCTGGATTTGGCCTTGTTAAAGGCTTTTCTGAGGAGTGATCTAGAATACCCTCTCCTCAGGAGTCTATCTCGCAGAAAGCCTGCTTGCTCAATAAAATCTTGGTCCGATGAACAATTCCTCCGTAAACGTATGTACTGTGCATACGGAATGCTACGAATTAAAGGGGAAGGGTGTGCACTGGATGCATGCAAGATGGTATTGCCGGCACTGGGTTTGCGGTAGAGATTAGTCGTGATACTCCCTGCCGTGTCTATTTTGATGACCAGATCTAGGAAAGAGATATGTTCAGGACTGAAAGTATGGGTAAAACGCAAATTGTAATCATTGGTGTTCAGTGTATCGAGAAAAGATAATAGATCCTCAGTAGTGCCTGTCCATATAATCAACAAATCATCTATATAGCGAAACCAATAAAGAATGTGAGTCAACCATCTATCATAATGTTCATCTGAGAATATCCATCTTTCCCAACCGCCAAGATAAAGATTAGCATAGGAGGGGGCACAACATGTGCCCATGGCCACTCCCTGACGTTGAAGATAAACTTTATCCATAAAGGTAAAGTAATTGTGTGTCAAAATAAAACGTAACAGTTTCAGGATAAAACGGTTATGAGGCCAGGTGGTGTCATCCTGTTCATCTAGAAAGGACCCGATCACCCGGATACCCCGCTCGTGCGGGATACTAGAATATAGTGCCTCTATATCAACTGCAACGAGCAGGGCACCCGGGGGAGCATAGGTCCCCTCCAGATGTCTCAGGAGATCCGAAGTGTCCCTAATATATGAGGGTAGACAGGTGACATGTGGCATAAGAACTGAGTCCACATAGCGACTTGCCTTTTCAGTAAGGGATTCATTGCCCGAAATAATGGGGCGACCAGGAGGGTGAGTAAGATGCTTATGAACCTTTGGTAAGGCATAAAATGTAGCAATACAGATAAATTTTGGGTTGAGATATTCAAATGTTTTGAGATCAATGAGCCCCTGTGAATATGCTTCTATACAGAGTGATCGGAGTTCCTCGGAAAATGAGGCGACTTGGTTCGCATCAATGCATCCATACCAGTGCTTGTTTTTAAGAATGTCTAAACACATTTTTTGATATTGGGGGTGGGACATCACAACGATGTTGCCACCCTTATCGGATGGTTTAATTACACAGTCCTTGCATGACCTAAGGGATTCCAGGGCTTCTATTTGATCCGGACTAAGGTTAGAAATAGGTTCGGACCAAGAGCGTGTTTTCAAGTCACGGATAGTCAATTGTAAGAAAGCCCATATCTTGGGACAGGTCAATAGATCTGGAAAATGACGGGATTTGGGTTTAAATTGTTTGAACGGTTTCATGGTATGGCTGTTTTGGACGTTGGAAGGAGCCGAAACCACCGAATCAGTGGATGATTCCTCGTATAGAAGCATAAGATCACGAAGGGCCCTGAATTCTTGCATAGTGAAGTTTTTTATTTGTTCAGTAAGCTCAATTTCTAATCGTTTTTGCTTCCGTTGGGAGTCGAACATAAACTTGTAAGTCAACCGACGTGCAAACAAATATAGATCTTTAATAGTTTCAGAGACATTGATCGGTTGGGATGGGCAAAAGCCCAAACCAAGCTGGAGGATGGATTTCTGTAAGGGTGTAAACGTTAAAGAAGTAAGATTAATGATATTTAGATCAGATTGGTCTAGGTGTTCTGAGAATTCCCCGGTCGAACCATGTATGCATTGAGATTGCTTTGTTTTTTGGCCTCTGAGAGGGCCAGTGTGGGATCTAAAAAATCATCAGGCAGTGCACTACGATTAGAACTGTTAGTATTCATGGTACCTTTCTGAAGGATGTTTTGTAGAGCTGGGGTTAGATTACCAGTAGTCCCATGTTCTTTGGACTGTGGTGCTCTTTCCGAACGTTTTTTGGTTTTAGGGTCAGAGGGTGAAGACCCGCCACCGTGCCGAGTGCGCTTAACTGGTCGCGCCGTCTGTGCTGACGAGTGGCGGTTGTGTCCCTGTGAAAGAGGAAACATGGATAAAGAAGAGTCAGATTCAGTGGTATCTTCAACATGTGACTGGGTATATGTACCAGGTCTCCTTCCTTGGCCTCTACCTGTATTTTTATTCTGCCATTTATAGGCATAGCCCTGTGAGAAAGCCAGTTTATCAAGATTAAATTTCTTTTGTTTTTTGGTAACAATTTCCTTATTCATAATTTCCAAACGTTCCTTAATCTCTTTCCATTTCATACTGAAACTGGTTATTTCAAAAACATGTAGGTATTGTTCATTGAGCGCATCTATCTCTCTATCCAACAGACTCATATCAAGGGTATATTGTTTGATCAAGAGTAACATTAAACTCTTGCTTCCTATATTCAGAACATCTTCCCAAGATTTTTTAAAATCTTCAGTAGGGTTTTTGATAGTGGGAAAGGTGTTGAGACGTAATCCTTGAGGATTAATGTCTTCATCAACATATTTCTGGAAATAGTCTATATGCCAATATAAATGGGACTTACGCTTCAAAAGACCCTGTATGCGTCCAAGATAGAGAGAGAGATCACCATCATCCTTTTTACAGGTTTCAACATTGGATTGTATATCAGTCATAAAACCTGTCCATGCCGTACCATGAAGGTCCATTATTGGGGTTTACACGTCTGATGTTTAATCAAGGCGCTGAAAAACAAAAAAAAAAGCGTAGGGGTCCCCCCAAATTCAATAACCAGGCCCTTCAGGTCTGGGATGGATATTAAGGGGGATCCCAGCCAAAAAAAAAAAAAAAAATGGCGTAGGGTCCCCCTCAAAATCCATACCAGACCCTTGAGGTCTGGTATGGATTTTAAGGGGAACCCTAGCCAAAAAAAATGGCGTGGGGTCCCCCTCAAAATCCATACCAGACCCTTATCCGAGCACGCAACCTGGCAGGCCGCAGGAAAAGAGGGGGGGACGAGAGCGGCCCCCCCTCTCGCCTGAACCGTACCAGGCCACATGCCCTCAACATTGGGAGGATGCTTTGGGGGTCTAAGACCCCTAAAGCACCTTGTCCCCATGTTGATTAGGACAAGGGCCTCTTCCCCACAACCCTGGCCGGTGGTTGTGGGGGTCTGCGGGCGGGGGGCTTATCGGAATCTGGAAGCCCCCTTTAACAAGGGGACCCCCAGATCCCGGCCCCCCCCCTGTGTGAAATGGTAAGGGGGTACAAAAGTACCCCTACCATTTCACCAAAAAAGTGGCAAAAATGGTAAAAAGGACAGGAGACAGTCTTTGACAATTCCTTTATTAAAATCTTCTTTCTTCTTTCTTCATCCTTCGGTTTCTTCATCTTCTCCTTCCTTCATCTTCTTCCATCTTCTTCTTCCATTTTCTTCTTCCTCCGATCCGCTTCTTCTTGCGCTGGTCTTCTCGTCCTTCTCGTCCGGCATCTTCTTCCGTCGGCGTCGGCGTCGGTGTCTCTGTCTCTTCTTGGGCCGCTCCGCGCAATGGGAGGCTCCCGCTGTGTGAGGCTCCGCTCCGTCTGACAGGTCTTTTATAATGGAGGGCACCTGGTGACCCCGCCCCCTCTGACGCACAGGGACGTCATGGGGAATTCCATGATGGCTTTCCCCATGATGTCAGAGGGGGGCGGGGTCACCAGGTGCCCTCCGTTTTAAAAGACCTGTCAGATGGAGCGGAGCCTCACACAGCGGGAGCCTCCCATTGCGCGGAGCGGCCCAAGAAGACACCGACACCGACGCCGACGCCGACGGAAGAAGATGCCGGACGAGAAGGACGAGAAGACCAGCGCAAGAAGAAGCGGATCGGAGGAAGAAGAAAATGGAAGAAGAAGATGGAAGAAGATGAAGGAAGGAGAAGATGAAGAATCCGAAGGATGAAGAAAGAAGAAAGAAGATTTTAATAAAGGAATTGTCAAAGACTGTCTCCTGTCCTTTTTACCATTTTTGCCACTTTTTTGGTGAAATGGTAGGGGTACTTTTGTACCCCCTTACCATTTCACACAGGGGGGGGGGGCGGGATCTGGGGGTCCCCTTGTTAAAGGGGGCTTCCAGATTCCGATAAGCCCCCCGCCCGCAGACCCCCACAACCACCGGCCAGGGTTGTGGGGAAGAGGCCCTTGTCCTAATCAACATGGGGACAAGGTGCTTTAGGGGTCTTAGACCCCCAAAGCATCCTCCCAATGTTGAGGGCATGTGGCCTGGTACGGTTCAGGCGAGAGGGGGGCCGCTCTCGTCCCCCCCTCTTTTCCTGCGGCCTGCCAGGTTGCGTGCTCGGATAAGGGTCTGGTATGGATTTTGAGGGGGACCCCACGCCATTTTTTTTTTTGGCTAGGGTTCCCCTTAAAATCCATACCAGACCTCAAGGGTCTGGTATGGATTTTGAGGGGGACCCTACGCCAATTTTTTTTTTTTTTTTTTGGCTGGGATCCCCCTTAATATCCATCCCAGACCTGAAGGGCCTGGTTATTGAATTTGGGGGGACCCTACGCTTTTTTTTTTTCATTTTTTTTTTTTTTTTATCAATGACTTTTTTTTATGAATGAGTTTCAATGAATCACTGTTCTCTGTGTTACGGGAGCCGTGAATTAACATTAGCCGCGAGTGATTTTAAATAGCTTTTTTACTTTCAAAAATGACACTTTGCGCAGAGACAGTTCTAAACACGGGAAACATGCGCCCCTTTACAGGCATAGTTTACACGTCTGATGTTGAATCAAGGCGCTGAATCAACAGAACAAGAAGAAAAGGGGAGAGACAAAAATTCGTAAAAATAGGTAAATCTGGTAATCAAAACGGGGAGACACACGAAAAATTTGGGGAGAGGAGAAAACGGGAATATGGGAAAGGAAAGAGTATTATAGCCAAAGCTTGACGCTGAGTATATGGCCACTAGACATGTAACCAGTCTATGTAAGTGCCAATTAGATACAAAATTTAAACATCGATAAAAATAAACATAAGTAGCCTAAAAGGGGAGGGTTGTGCCTATGGGTGTGTTATCCACCCTAAATAAATGTGGAAATTGCTACTATAAAGTAAGAATAAACGTATAGTACCTTCGTCCTAAATTTTAATGAAAAATGGGGATGGCAGAACAATTGAGGCAACTATGGACTTTTATGGTACGGGTAAGGACTCACAAAACAGTGTGTATAGAAAAATATATAAAGATTTATTACAACAACAGAATAATGCAAATTTATACAATGAATGAAAAAAGAGGGCAATTAAAATCGAGAGACAATATTACAATACAGAATTTTTCCTTATAATTGCACAGTATAGCACATAATTATTGATCCCTGTTATTGGAAGCAATGTAGTGAATTTCAAACTGTCGCAAGATGGCACTCAACATGTTTCGCGGACTAGCCGCTTCTTCAGGAGTATGCAATAAGGGGAGATGTATCTGTATGATTGTCTCAGCTCAAAGGTGCACGGGGACAGGCGAAGCTAGGGGCCCCAAATGATGGGGCAAATTTCACAGGCTGATATGGGAGCCAGAGTAGGGTAAAGTTAGTATTCAAGGGTATAGCATAAAGCCAAAATTAAACGTAGTATCCCGCACGAGCGGGGTATCCGGGTGATCGGGTCCTTTCTAGATGAACAGGATGACACCACCTGGCCTCATAACCGTTTTATCCTGAAACTGTTACGTTTTATTTTGACACACAATTACTTTACCTTTATGGATAAAGTTTATCTTCAACGTCAGGGAGTGGCCATGGGCACATGTTGTGCCCCCTCCTATGCTAATCTTTATCTTGGCGGTTGGGAAAGATGGATATTCTCAGATGAACATTATGATAGATGGTTGACTCACATTCTTTATTGGTTTCGCTATATAGATGATTTGTTGATTATATGGACAGGCACTACTGAGGATCTATTATCTTTTCTCGATACACTGAACACCAATGATTACAATTTGCGTTTTACCCATACTTTCAGTCCTGAACATATCTCTTTCCTAGATCTGGTCATCAAAATAGACACGGCAGGGAGTATCACGACTAATCTCTACCGCAAACCCAGTGCCGGCAATACCATCTTGCATGCATCCAGTGCACACCCTTCCCCTTTAATTCGTAGCATTCCGTATGCACAGTACATACGTTTACGGAGGAATTGTTCATCGGACCAAGATTTTATTGAGCAAGCAGGCTTTCTGCGAGATAGACTCCTGAGGAGAGGGTATTCTAGATCACTCCTCAGAAAAGCCTTTAACAAGGCCAAATCCAGATCAAGATTTGATCTCCTGTACAAAACACCTTCTGATACTGAATTTCAAACCGTCAAATTCATCACCAAATTTTCCGCCCATCAAGACTCTTTACGTACTTCAATATCTCGGCATTGGCACCTACTGACTGAGGATCAAACCCTCTCTAAATATGTTAGATCTACCCCTGAATTAGTGTTCAGACGAGCTACATCCCTTAGAGATACCCTTATCTCCAGTCACTATACCCTTCCCCAAGCTCGACCTCCTAGATCCCTTTGGGGCACCTATCGATGCGGCAATTGCAGCCGCTGCCCCTGGGTCACTGAAGGACCAGGGATCAAGCTCCCAAATGGACAATGGCATCGTCTCCGGTGCCATGCTGACTGCACCACCCGAGGCGTTATTTATTTAATGTCATGTACCTGTAAAGCTTTCTACGTAGGTAAGACCATACGCGAATTTGGCCAACGCATTCGTGACCACGTCTACTGTTCAGGTTCTGGAAAAATTCTAACCTCGGTAACTAGACACATAGGTCTACACCATAGATTCGATAACAGTGCAGTTTCCTTTTGTGTCCTTGAGGTTGTCCCCCCCCACCCGCGTGGTGGTGACTGGGACAATAAAATTCTTAGGGCAGAAACTCTATGGATTGAGAAACTATCGGCTACTATACACCCTGGCATCAACGAAAATAACTCTTATAAGCCTTTTCTTTAGAGGTATTTTTCCGTTTAGATTGCTGGTTTTTTAACCGTTGACAGATCATTCTTTTTTCTTTTTTCCCCCTCTCCTTTCTTTCTCCCCCCCCCCCCCCCTCTTTTTTACCTTCCTGTATTGTCTCCCCCGTCTGTGTTCTTCCCTCTATGTCTCTTCCCACTGTGTTTATATATTTTTTTTTTTTTTTTTTTTGTCCCTCTGTCTTCTGCCCCATCCTTGTAGATCTAGGTTTTCCTAGGTTCTCATAATGGCGACACACGCCAATTCTTTATATACCCTCGCCCCCTTATAACCATTTGCACGCTGGTTCCATATCTTTATTCATCAGTATTATTTTTATTTGTATTTAATAAATTTTTGTTTAAACTTTGAATATATTCTGTTCAAATCTAATTATTGGCATCCATATTAGTGCGTCCTGTGCTATGAGCCTTCTTTTTGACCCGTCATCTCTCTAATCACATCTGTGCCTTTGGTCTGCGTTAGCTTCATTTTCCAGGCTGATATGCGATCTCCCCTTATGAGTGATCCTTTATCTGCCCACCAGGTGGCGGTGCAGATTTTTTTGGGTTCACTCTTTGGGGACTTTAACGGCCGGTCAAAAGGTTGGGCGGCGTAGTTCCGGGTCTCCCCCGTGTGTGGCGCTGCGTTTGCGCAGTGTCCGCGCCCCCGGCTGGCCCCTGGATGGCTCTCTGCCCTTCCTGACACTATGTGCCGTTTTTGCTCTACTGCGCATGCGCGACGCGCATGCGCAGTTGAGGATCGGGTCCAATGACGCTGTTTGTATGGCGCCGGCGGCGCACGCATTCAGCGTCATCAGGACTGGCGCCAGAGGATATTATTTAAACGGGCTTATTTGCCCAGTGGATGTAGGCGTCTGTGGGGGTTTGCGGAGTGTTCAGGTGCTGCTGGCTGGTGCTGTGCCTGTACTTCTTCCCATGTGCAGGTATGTTTTATATCTTCTCTGGAAGATCCTTCCCTTCTGTTTACTTGCTAGCAAAAATCCTCATATACATTGTCTATGTATTTTGTACTTTCATATGGATTCCAGCGATCTGCCTATTGATGGGAATTTCTACAAGTGCACACAAACCAAACCATCTACTTTGCAGGTGTGTGTCGTTTCCCTTATTTTAAGAGAAACACTGTTCCCCTTTTGTGCACATTTAACAGCAGCTGCTTTACTTTATGTTCAGTGCTTGAGCTGTGTCTGAAATTCACCTGTTTGTCCACAGGTCTCAGTCTTTGAATTCGATATCTCTCAACCTACAGCCTTTTTGGCGGTTTATTGATACGTCATACACCTCCCTGCTGTGAGCTAATTGGAACTTAATGTGCTGATTTTTTATTATATAGGCATATATGCTTCGGCCCAGGTAAACAAATAGATTTTTCCCTCTTCTATATACAGACAAATGTACATATTTAACCATGGGGTTCATGTACACCCACCTGTATATTTGTACAGGTGTGCATGGGGATCTGTGTGTATGTGCATACATGTGTACATATATATGTATGTGTGTGTGTATATATATATGTGTGTATATATATATATATATATGTGCAATGTGTGTGTGTATGTGCATACGTGCTTAGTTGTGTATGTATAATCTTTTGCAGCCCGCTAACCGTCTGACACTCCCTCCCTAAGTTGTGACCCCTGCTTATCCTAGGCCATCTTACGTTTAATTTTGGGTAGGTATATACACTTTCCCTATTAATATTTTACCTCTGTATACCGACTTCTGGATCTTTCTTATCGTACACATGTCTGACTTCTAGGTGCACTCGGTGTTTATCCTATAGGTGCCCCTGTGTAGGATTTTATGTCCTTATCATGTTGGTTACATTCATTATCATGTATGGTTTTTTTTACAGCTTTATGCTATACCCTTGAATACTAACTTTACCCTACTCTGGCTCCCATATCAGCCTGTGAAATTTGCCCCATCATTTGGGGCCCCTAGCTTCGCCTGTCCCCGTGCACCTTTGAGCTGGTGAGTCATGATGTGCTCTTTGTTCATATGGACGTACAATTGGATGCAACCTTTTTTCTATACCTTTATATTACTACCCTCTCTTGCTGACCTGTACCATAGTGAGCCAGCATATTTCCGCCTTTCCTGCTGGCAGAATCAGGATGGCGTTTTCTAGCTGTCTCCAGGTACATTGCTTGTCTTTTATAATTTATATGTTACTAATCATCCCATTCCCCCTTTTTCAGAGACAATCATACAGATACATCTCCCCTTATTGCATACTCCTGAAGAAGCGGCTAGTCCGCGAAACATGTTGAGTGCCATCTTGCGACAGTTTGAAATTCACTACATTGCTTCCAATAACAGGGATCAATAATTATGTGCTATACTGTGCAATTATAAGGAAAAATTCTGTATTGTAATATTGTCTCTCGATTTTAATTGCCCTCTTTTTTCATTCATTGTATAAATTTGCATTATTCTGTTGTTGTAATAAATCTTTATATATTTTTCTATACACACTGTTTTGTGAGTCCTTACCCGTACCATAAAAGTCCATAGTTGCCTCAATTGTTCTGCCATCCCCATTTTTCATTTCATCAAATATACTGATCCTACTGATTGGCAGTTAGTGCGATGTTTTGGAGTCCATGTTCTACCATCTGGCAGATCTATATTTTTGCCCTCCAAAATGAAGCGGCAAAATTTGCATTTGCCACATTTAAATGTACCCGAGACTTGTTTCTTATTATTCTGATCACTTGAATAGTGACTACTTACCAAAGTGTCACGTAATGAACGTGACCTTTTGTATGTAATCTCTGGATATGGTTTGATGTGCTTGGATATTTTTTCATCAGTGGACAATAAATACCAAAATTTTTTATATATGTTGCGTACCTTTTTGTGTTGTCGATTGTATTTGGTAACAACTCTTGTGCTCTCCTGGGTCTTAGCCCGTCTAGGTTTGTATAGTAGGAGTTGTCTATTCATATCCACTACCTGATTATAGGCTTTCCTGAGGCATGTTTTACTGTATCCTCGTAGTAAGAGGCGTTCGCGCAGAAGATTCGCCTCTCGTTGAAAATCATCGAGATGCGTGCAATTTCGCTTTATCCTTAGAAATTGGCTATAAGGGATGCTTTTGATTAATTTCTCCGGGTGAGAGCTGCTGGCATGCAGCATACTGTTGCCTGCTGAGGCTTTTCTATAGAGGGTAGAGCACAGTGTTCCTTTCTCATCAACAAAAAGTTCAACATCCAAAAAGGTGATCCTTTTCTGGTCGTAATTAAAGGTAAATTTTAAATTGTATTCATTATCTTGTAATTCGTCCAAGAATACAATAAGGTCCTCCTTCGATCCCGACCATATCATGAGGACGTCATCAATGTAACGACTCCATGATAAGATTTGGCTAATCGACAGGCTTTTATTCTCATCAGAGAATAGGTCTCGCTCCCATCCCCCCAGATACAGGTTCGCATAGGAGGGCGCACATTTTGCCCCCATAGCGACCCCCTGTACCTGGAGGTAGTGGGAGCGTTTAAATACAAATATGTTATGCATCAACACAAAGCTGAGTAGCTCTAATACAAATTCATTGTATTTCCATGAATCAATGTCTCTTTCTGTCAGGAATTCCCCTATCACCTCGATACCTTTTTTGTGTGGGATCGAGTTATAGAGGGCCTCTATGTCAATGGCTACAAGCCATGCATTTGTGGGGATCTGTAGTCCGTCTGTGCTTTTCAAAAGTTCTATGGTGTCTTTTACATATGAAAATAAGCATTTTACATGTGGATACAGATACTCATCAACCAATTGGCTGGCTTTTTCCGTTAAAGACCCACACCCTGAAATTATGGGGCGGCCTGGTGGCGATGTCAGACTCTTATGTACCTTGGGCAAGGCATAAAACGTTGGAGTAGTAAAAGAGGTCATATCAAGAAAATCATAGGTTTTGGCATCTATGGTGCCATTTATGCGGGCCTTCAGTATTATGTTTTTATATTTGTTCATATAGTAATTTACATGTGAGGCTGGTACCGATCTGTACCAAGTTTTATTTGATATTATGTCCAGGCACATTTTTTCATAATTCTCTATGTCTAGAATAACCAAGTTCCCTCCCTTGTCTGAGGGTTTGATTATAATGTTACTGTTTGTTTTTAGGGTTTTCAATGCTTCTTTGAGTTCCTTCGGCAGATTGGTTTGAGGTCCAGTCTGCCAATTAGTAGATTCTATTTCCTTTGTGACCTGTATAACAAAGGCCCAAATATTGGAATTCCCCTGTAAGACAGGAAAAGATTTTGATTTTGATTTATACGTTTTAGGATTGCCAAAATTTTTGGCACCAGGGGCCGATGGGTCCGTGGGGCGAGGGCAAGACGGAGGGAAATTCACCCCCTGTTGGATGATGGGAGTTGCGGATGGACTAGTAAATGTCCAACCTTCCTCCTCCGGATTGCTCTCGTCCCACAGGTCCATCAGGTCCTGTAGTGCCCTTAGGTCCTCAAAAGTAACTCCTTCTATGTTAGCGTTATTCTGTTCGCCAATGAGAACATCGGGTGATGTTTTATCATAGATGACTTTGTACATCAGGCGACGTGCGAAGAGATGAAGATCCTTTACTAATTCAAACTTGTCTGCATTTTCATCGGGACAAAAGGTAAGACCCAACTGCAATACCTTAGTCTCATTATCTGAGAGAGGATAGGAGGACAGATTAATAATGTCAAACTTGTCCCGACTCACCAAAGCTGGAGAGCCGGGACACGTTATTTTAAAGGCTGACTAGTTTTTTTCATTGGAGTGGTTAATGGCAGACTACGTTTACGATCACTCGTACTACTTGAAAAAATTGGAGCCGTTTTCACCTCCACATGGGGATCTAAGTTAGTCCCTCCACAGGCTTGTCCCTGTGGTGGGTGACCCACCACCAGGGAAATTGAATCAACATTCCTGGTGGGGGTAATGGGTGATACCAGAGAGTGATTCAGTGTACTGTTTGATAAAGTTGTATTCAATGTAGTGTTATTTTTGTTCTGTTGAGAACGTGATTTTTTATCCTTGCTACTCACTTTATCTGACCGTGATCGGCTCTGTAGGCTAGTTTCACTTTCTTTTTTCCTTTTACGTATTGCTCCTTCATGTTGTGATTTGTCCTTCCGCAGGGCTATAGGGGCAAAGGATGTTGAGGAAGTTGAGGAAGTTGATCCAGAAGTTCCCGCCCGTCTTCCCCCATTCGGTTCTTGCTGTCTAGGGGGCTGACCGACCCGAGCCTCTCATAAATACATATTTTTACAAGCTTCCGTAGAGGTAGGTATGGTCCGACTATTAACATTGGGCATGGTCGCACTATTTGCCTACCGCATGCATGATTATGGTTTATGTGAATACAATTGTGGTCAATAAGTACATTTGTACCCCACAGGCCCTATAAACAATTTTTTGGAAAAAGAACAGGATCTCAATCTCCCCCGACAATTTCCCAGCCACGTTTTCTGGTGGTGTTCGCTGGGTACGTCCCTGTGTGGGTTCCCTGGGGGGTGCTCCAGTGCAACCATCGGCACCTCTATTCAGAAGCCTGACCATGTTCAGAACCCCTATGACATTGGAGGTAGGGAGTCATCCATATGTAATCAGACTTCACTAGACATCCTGGTCATCGCATATCCTATGCAGCATATATAACGCCTTAATGATTGTTAAACTGCTTTTTCTTTTTATGTACATTAACTAATATGTTGTTTTGTATACATACCATAGAATACGGAATAACTTTCAAAAATCCTCGTCCATCTACAAATATATCTTATCCTTGTCTCCTGATGAAGCCTCTATAGGCGAAACATGTCGAGCGTTTGGACAAGTATTATGACCTGTGTATTTTGAATGTATGACAATATAGGTGTTCCACTAGGAATTGTATGTAGCACCTTTGAACCCTATAATTCACATTCTGATGTACATAGAGTCTAATAGTGTATACTTTTTTCTTTTTTCTTTATTTTTATGTTAATAAAACAAGATATTTTATCATACCTCTATGAAATTATTTTCTTTTTTGTATGTACCATAGACAGTCCCAAATCTCCAATAATTTTTTACTGTATATTAATCTGGGATGATTGTACATTATCTATGCAAAACCTTAGAAGAACACTCCAGTCTGGTGAGCTCTGAAAATGTATCAATTTATGTCCACAAAAAACATTCTTTTTTAGTGTTTATTTTACATCAGATACTTGAAAAGTGTAAAATATTTCTTCAGGTATTTTGATGTAATGATACATGATGTGTTTTTACCCATTCCAGCATTACATAATGCTCTCTTACTGTGACATTTGCTGAACACCCACTCCAAAGGAGAGTAACAATATCACTGTATTTCTTACAGTTGCAAACAGTTTGTCTTACTATGGACTAATATTCAAGCCTTTAGACCTGCAGCTTTATACTGTAGCTTTAAACGTATCTATGTGATACTTCTTCAAAAGTCTTTTGCAATTTCTTTTGATCAAAGCACAGTTCATATGGACAAATGTTTTTTTTTTTTTTTTTAAAGAACAGTGTCAGTTAAAAACCAAAACTGTGCACATTTTAAAAGAACAGGAGAGCTTCAAATCACACCTCTACTCTCATCACATTGATTGGAATACCAAATTCACTGACTTTTTTCATAAAGGACCTTGTTGTTTGAATCATTAGCTCCATAAAGATTTGACAATCCGATGTACTAAGGCTGATTTACCATAGAATATTCACTTAATTTAACAAATCGTGTGAATAGCAAATTCATGTTCGCTTTGAAATCCCATCATGTGCAGATTAAGTAAGCGAACAGGAATTAGATTTTCACATGATTGGATAAATTAAGCCAATATTCATACAATTTATTAAGTGAAGATTCTCAACTACATTAGTAAATCAGCCTATTTGTGTGTGTTGTTTGATAAATTACACTGTCTGTACTTTGAATGACTCAAAGATCAGATTACATTTTTGGAGAAATCCAGCTCAAAATGTAGGTAATGCCAAAAAACATACAGTATGTATGATTGTAACTGGTTTCATGCCTCTTGCAAACAATCTATGTCCTCTTACCTTCTTCCTCTACAAGTGCCCCTACCCCAATGACTTGGTCTAATGCCTTGTACACACGGTCGGACATTCCGACTACAAAATCCGTCAGATTTTTTCTGACGGATTTTGGCCGAAACTTGTCTTGCATACACACAGTCGCACAAAGTTGGCGGAAAATCCGATCGTTGGAATGAGGTGACGAATAAAACGTATGACGGGACTACGTAGAGGCGAGTAGCCAATAGCTTTCGTCTCCAATTTTTTTCTGAGCATGCGTGGCACTTTGTGCATCAGAATTCTCGACACACGATCGGAAAAAGTCTGATCGGATTTTGTTGTCGGAAAATTTTAGATCCAGCTCTCAAACTTTTTCCGTCAGAAATTCAGACAGAAAAAGTCCGATAGAGCCCACACACGATCGGATTTTCGGACAACATAATCCGATCAGACTTTTTCCGCCAGAAATTCTGACCGTGTGTACAAGGCATAAGAGTGCACTGAGCTCAATTTCCACATTCATTAAGATCCCTTTACACCATTCCATTTATTGCCTCACCCGGTTGCAATGGGGTGTCTTTCTGGAGTTTCGAGACAGATGGACTGAACACCGTTGGAACGTTGACAATAAAATTCTGTTGCTTCAAATTATCTCCACTGTAAGACCCGTGAGTGCCTCTATACATTTTTTTGGACTTGTATTTATATCTCTGTGGGTGAGCACCCAGGCACTTATCCTGGTTGGCAACCCTTGGGAATATATATATATATATATATATATATATATATATATATATATATATATATATATATATATACACACACACACACGCGCGCCATACTCACACACAAATATACATTCATAGATTTAATATAAATCCTAATAAAAAATGTATTGTCTCTCTGCAGATAATCTATGTGCTTAAAGGTAGTCTAAGGAAATGTAATTACAGCTCTATTTTCATATATTTTTGCAATATGCTTTTAATATCTTGATCAAAATATAGAATAGCTCCAACACTAGCCGCAAAAGATAAATGTTACAAATAACAGGTAAAATATGGTGCAGAGTTCAGAAACACTTGCAGCGCTGACAAATTCCACTCTTAATAAGTTAATGCAGTCTATTAACTGCCGAGCCAAGAGCTGGAAACATACACTTTACTCATCAGATCTGATTGTGAACGACAGGAAAAGCCTTCAACAAACACTACTTCACAGATGGCTTCCTTGGAATGGAAATTAAAAGCAAATATATCCTCTTAAAATGCACATCAAATGGAAACTTCTGAATCAATAAAAATAGTAAAAATCAAAAGATCCAGTAAAAATAGTCAACCTTGCATATTCCTTCACTTAGAAGAGTTTTCTTGGCCAACTTTGCTTAAATTTATTTTACTTTGAATCTCCTTGTCTTTAAACACAAAATAACTACTATGAAATGTATTACTAAAAAGGTTCTTATGTAGAGGTAATTTTTTGTTAATTGTGCAAACAAAGTCAATTTGTTTTTGTACCAGATACCAACAAATACTATGTAATTAGAATCCTAAACAGAGACTAGACATGCGCATGCTGGAAATGTTTGTTTTGTTCTAAATGCATTCGTCCACTGAAGAATTTTGTTTCCTCATATTCATTATGTTGAATCAATTAATTTTAGGATTTGTTTCATATCTTTGCCATTCATGGTGCATATTTATTGGTCCGGGTGGATTCGAAAAACTTTACAGTTTTTCTAGAAGATTGGGATATATTCAATATATTATCGAATTGGAAGGATTTGATATTTTCAGACACTAGTCCAAACCACCAAGAGAAATGGCATGAGCTGATTGAGCAATATCGACTGGTATCATGTGCATCCAAATTAACCAATGGAACAAAATTCCGATCCATTCATTATCTGAATCCGAATTATCGAAAATGGAATATACTTCCCCATGAGCCCAAACTACTATCGTACCATGTGATGTCACATGAATGAAACGAATAAAACATATGCATTAAGTAATTTCAATACAACTTTTTTTCAGATTTGTTTACATTCATTACTATGTCTATTTGGGGTTTCGTATACATCCCACTCTCCGAAAATAAAAATTTTGTCTGAAAAATCTATTGTAACAAAATGAAATGCACATCTAACAGAGACAGATTTGTTAGTCATATTACCCTAGGCACACTTAAATGATGCGCCCTTTCATGCATTGCAACCTTACTTACCAACTGTGCTACATAATTGCAATTGTAACATGTGCTTTTTTTGAAGCAAGTTGCTTTAAACACAGCTCACACATTCTGCCATTGTAGACCTTGAGGAACGCTGCATATTGCTTCCTGAAAAAGGTTTTAGGATTCCTTTAGGCAATCCCTGTATTTACATATTTTACCCCATCCCCCCAGGTGGAGGAAAAAAAATGAAAACTTATTTCATTATAGTAAACGCTGTGCTTTAATGTTATACATTCTGATTCTGGTGTTGTAGCTACAGGCTCATGACTGCCTTATGGATCTACAAACTTGAAAACCTGATTGCATGTTCAAATAATATGCACTGATCGCTGCTGTTGAGTTTATTTTTATGTACAGTGGTAAATTAGACATGTTCATTCAAAGCTTTTTACAATTGTGATATGTTTTTTATTTTCATTTACAACATTTAAAAACCATATAAAAAAAAAATGTCTCTGTGTGGGCAAGTTTGGATAATGAAAACCTTAGAAGCAGCGTAGCCATGTCATCTTTACCAGGTTACATCTAAATTAAACTAAACCTGACATAGCCTAAAAATAATTTTATGGTAACAACAGTGCCGATGTACCCCTCCCTTTAGATTGTAAGCTCCATGAGTAGGGCCCTCCTATTCCTTCTGTATTAAACTGTATTGTAATTGTCCTGTCCCCCCCTCTCCTATATTGTAAAGTGCCGCGTAAACTGTTGGAGCTATATAAATCGTGTATAATAATAATAATGTGCCAGCAGCTTATGGTGATTATTTTAGCCTTGAATGGCATCTATGAATGCAGTAAAGGTCCTTGGTTTCTAGGCCAAGGCTATACACAGGGTTTCAACTTCTTTACAGGTATCTTCACCCTACGACATTCAACTGTCACATGAAAGACTCTTTATGGACAGTGGAGGCTTTGACATTTGGCTATTAAATGAGAGTAGGCGAGACTTAGCACCTGGAAAGGATAAAACTTTGAAAGATATAGGATAAAAGAAGGTAAGCCTTAAAGTGTTACCAAACCCAGGACCCTGCATTCACTATATAGTAGAACACAGAACCTAGAAATGCAATTATTTTAATAAATATAAACTGCTAAATACTTTTTCTCGTCTGCAGTACATTGCAGTCTTGTGACTATCAGTGTCTGGTTAAAGCTTGTAGGAGTTGTTTTCATTCTACACTGACTGTCCCATTAGGCAGCACCCTCTGACCCTCTGTCTGGACAGTGCTGATTGGCCCTGTGCTGATCACATGTACCCCCCCCAAGAAAAAAATGCTCTAGCAATACACACCAAACTGAGCATGTGCAAAGTGACTCCAAAGGCTTTGTACTATCAGGAGATGGATTTGGGACAGTGGAAGAAGGGGAGGATCGGAGAAGACAGGATCAAACAGCCTTTTTACACAATGCGGAGGATTAACCCCTTAGGTTCCACAGTGAGTATAACAACCATGCTTTACTGCATATACAAACTGATTTTACTGTTGTGGATTTAGTAAAGGAGAAGTTTTTGCACTACTTCTCTTATAGATCACAGGAGTGCCGCTTGTTCTGCACTCCTGTGATACATTTTCAGCCGGTACAGGCTGGGACGAGATCTTGACTTTACAGTCGGGACCAGCAGCTGGCTCAACCTCTCAGGTGTGGCGCTGGTAGACTGAGAAAAGAGGAGGAGATCTGAGACCGATAGAACTGGGCTCATATAGAGGCTACTTACAGTGGCAAGAAAAATAGATCGAGTCAAACAAATTTAAATAAATTTGAATTTATTGAAAAAGTTGGTATGTCTCTCTTTAAAAAGGGAAAAAGAAATCCAAATGAATGGATATCATATCCCATATTCACAAGGACGAACTGGACAAAAACAAGACGGTACAACCATAAAACAACATATAACGCACCACAGTGACCAGACGTTTAGATAGTCGATTGGAACCAGTAAGTTAAAAATATTATTTAATTGTTTAGTAGAGAATCAAAGTCTCATAATCAATTACTAGTTGGTTCTCCAATGGACTAGCACTAGTGAGGAAGGATGGAAGTTAGCAGAGATTATTAAATAGATGATAATTAGATCGTAACACAACCTATATGTTTGAAACTATAACATTACAGAGAACTATCTCAGAAGATTTCATCAAAAATTATATTGTTATTCCAAAAAAAAAAATTATTTGATGTATCAATTCAGTCGCTTAATATGAAACTAAGAGATATAGTAAGTTCAATCTGATTGAAAGAGAAAGGTAAACACGGCTGTAGTGTCGGTGAAAAACCTGCAATCAATGGGAGAATCCCCAGAGTATTCTCACAATTCCTATTTCCTATTTTAATAAAACAGCGCAATGTCCACCTTTGGTAAGGCACAACTCAAAACAGTCTGTTAGTTACCAGTCAATTATTGACCATCTGGTTGTATTGACTTAATAGCGGTACCATCTCTTAGTAGTCAAGCGTTTAAGGTTTGCGTATGTGAATACATTACCGCCCCATGCCAGTCATATGCTCCTTACGAGGGGGTTCCCCTTGCCGACGGCTGTTCCAAAGGATTGGCCCAGAGGCCGTTCGTAGATGCCGGCTGGTAGAAGAGGAAGTATGATGGCAGGTTTTAGCCATCATACTTCCTTTGGAATTTGGAATTGTGAGAATACTCTGGGGATTCTCCCATTGATTGCAGGTTTTTCACCGACACTACAGCCGTGTTTACCTTTCTCTTTCAATCAGATTGAATTTACTATATCTCTTAGTCCCATATTAAGTGACTGAATTGATTCATCAAATAAAAACAATTTTTTGGAATACAATATAATTTTTGATGAAATCTTCTGAGATAGTTCTCTGTAATGTTATAGTTTCAAACATATAGGTTGTTTTGCGATCTAATTATCATCTATTTAATAATCTCTGCTAACTGCCATCCTTCCTCACTAGTGCTAGTCCATTGGAGAACCAACTAGTAATTGATGAGATTTTGATTCTCTACTAAACAATTAAATAATATTTTTAACTTACTGGTTCCAATCGACTATCTAAACGTCTGGTCACTGTGGTGCGTTATATGTTTTTATGGTTGTCCCGTCTTGTTTTTGTCCAGTTCGTCCTTGTGAATATGGGATATGATATCCATTAATTTGGATTTCTTTTTCCCTTTTTAAAGAGAGACATACCAACTTTTTCAATAAATTCAAATTTATTTAAATTTGTTTGACTCGATCTATTTTTCTGGCCACCGTAAGTAGCCTCTATATGAGCCCGGTTCTATCGGTCTCAGATCTCCTCCTCTTTTCTCAATAACGTTTACGGCTATGGTGACAATAACCAACGTGGTTTAAGATCAGTTGCCGATCTATCAATTTAACAGATCAGCCAATGGTATACCCTTGCTTTTTTTCCCCCTTCCCTCCTTTTTTTCCCCTAAATATTTTTGTTGGTAGACTGAGCCTGCTGCTCCCTCCCCTCCTCAGTCCAGTGCTCCAGCAAATGCTGGAGGGGCGGGGCAGAGCAGAGAGCCTTAACTATCTTATTTTCCTTTTCCTTATTAAAAGTTCCCAATAAAAATCCTCAACTTATCGTATAATAATTAATTATAAAAATAAAATGAAAAGTAAAAATAATTAATAAAGTAGTGCTCATCCAGTGAAAAATTGCAAAATACACCTCATATGCGTCAACAAGGTAAAAAAGGAGTTCCCAAAAAACAGCAAGTAAATAAATAATGCACAAAAAATTAAATAAGAAGGTCCTCAAATATTCATATAATAATAATTAAAAATGAATAAATAATATAATATAATGTGCTCATCCGGTGAAAAAATAAATGCAAAAACCACACCTCATATGCGATAATATAAAAAAGAAGTGGCAAAGAACCAGTAGGTAGATAAATAATTCACTCTTAAATATGTATTAAATAACTTGGTATACCATAAATACTGGCAAATATCAATATATGCGAATAAAACTTGGTGCAAAAAATTCCATATATATAAAAATAAATAAGTAAAATAAATGTGCAAACAGGCAAAAATTAGTGCAAAAATATAAAAAAATGGGCAAAACAATAGCAAAGCATGTGCGCCATGCAAAAAGTGCAAAAAACTATATTCTACTAGATACAGCAATCCATAGTGAAAAGGAGCTAAGGAAAAATCCTGTTCAATCCTGTTCAATCCTAAGAGTGAATTATTTATCTACCTAGTGCGTGTTATACGCCGATACATACTGTATATCTTTTCACGTGACAACACTGAGGAAATGACACTTTGCTACAATGTAAAGTAGTGAGTGTAAAGCTTGTATAACAGTGTAAATAACTCAACACACAGCCATTAATGTCTAAACCACTGGCAACAAAAGTGAGTACACCCCTAAGTGAAAATGTCCAAATTCAAAGTGTCAATATTTTGTGTGGCCCACCATTATTTTCCAGCACTGCCTTAACCCTCTTGGGCATGGAGTTCACCAGAGCTTCACAGGTTGCCACTGGAGTCCTCTTTCATTCCTCCATGGGGATATCACGGAGCTGGTGGATGTTAGAGACCTTGCACTCCTCCACCTTCTGTTTGAGGATGCCCCACAGATGCTCAATAGGCTTTAGGTCTGGAAACATACTTTGCCAGTCTATCACCTTTACCCTCAGCTTCTTTAGCAAGGCAGTGGACATTAAGGGGGTGTGTTTGGGGTTGTTATGTTGGAATACTGCCCCCCAGCCCAGTCTCCAAAGGGAGGGGATCATGCTCTGCTTCAGTATGTCACAGTACATGTTGGCATTCATGGTTCCCTCAATGAATTGTAGTTTCCCAAGTCACGGAAGCCCTCATGCAGCCCCAGGCCATGACACTCCCACCACCATGCTTGACTGTAGGCAAAACACACTTGTCTTAGTTCTCCTCACCTGGTTGCCACCACACACACTTGACACCATCTAGACAAAATAAGTTTACCTTGGTCTCATCAGGCCACAGGACATGGTTCCAGTAATCCATATCCTTAGTCTCCTTTTCTTCAAACTGTTTGCGGCTTTTCTTGTGCATCATCTTTAGAAGAGGCTTCCTTATGTGATGACAGCCATGCAGACCAATTTGATGCAGTGTGCGGCGTATGATCTGAGCAGGCTGCCCCCCACCCCTTCAACCTTTGCAGCAATGCTGGTAGCACTCATACGTCTATTTCCCAAAGACAACTTCTGCATATGATGCTGAGCACGTGCACTCAACTTCTTTGGTCGACCATGGCGAGGCCTGTTCTGAGTGGAACCTGTCCTTTTAAACCACTGTATGGTCTTGGCCACCGTGCTGCAGCTCAGTTTCAGTGTCTTGGCAATCTTCTTATAGCCTAGGCCACCTTTATGTAGAGCAACAATTCTTTCTTCAGATCCTCAGAGAGTTCTTTGCCATGAGGTGCCATGTTGAACTTCCAGTGACCAGTATGAGAGAGTAAGAGTGATAACACCAAATTTAACACACCTGCTCCCCATTCACACCTGAAACCTTGGCTGTGTGTTGAGTTATTTTGAGGGGAAAGCAAATTTACACTGTTATACAAGCTGTACACTCACTACTTTACATTGTAGCAGTGTAATTTCTTCAGTGTTGTCACATGAAAAGATATAATAAAATATTTACAAAAATGTGAGGGGTGTACTTACTTTGTGAGATACAGTATCGCATTAGAACTTTTATTAAAGAATACAATTTTTAAGATTTTGAATATAATGTTTAAAATACAATTTTTTGTAGTGTTTACCGGGTTGGCTTTCAGTGTACTCTCTACGAAAAGGGCACATGAGAGCCCTCCCTCCTCTCACACACACACACACACACTCTTAATAACTCAACAAGTAGAAGGTCATGGTCCTTCTGTGTGATACTTTTTATTTGGTATAATTTTCCACTTTCTATTAGTGATACAAATCTAAAAGTGACATAAAGACATGGGTTTACTAATTTCCATTTAAACATGAAATAAAAGGTATAGTTTTGTCTTTATCCTCTGACTCCTGATTTTTATTTTTGACATAGCTGTAATGCAACAGGTGACCCCTCTTTAGAAAAATGCCTTACTGTAGACAATCTGGTTTTATATGAACACTATCACTGGTTGTTACTAGTTTTATCAAAAATTTGACTAATGTGTTCCATTATATCTGGGGGTCGAGCACGTCCTTATAAAATCCCAGATGCCCCTATTCTCCCTGTATTACAAACAAGGCAAAGATTGTCTCCTAGGAAGCAAAACTTCTGATTACAGTGTAAATTATGAATAGACATGGCTCTTCTCTATTGTAGTCAATGGGATAAATACAAATGAAAAGAGCACTCTTCCATTAAAACCACGCAGAGCTTCCTAGAAGCAAAATTGATCTCCTTATTATCCAAACTGCCTACCAAGAAGTTGACTCCTGCCATGACACCAGAACTCCCTGTTGTCTTTCTCATACCTTAACAGCCTTTTCCATTCTACTGGTGACTCTATACTCATGGTTTTAGGTTGTCTCCTCTCTTACCGTTGTCTGCTCCCTTGTCTTTAGGACTGAGAACAAATACAGTATATTGGGGATTTCAACTATCCAGATATTGACTGGGCAGAAGGAACTGTTCACTTATTTAAAGCTCGTCATTACTTAAATGTCTTACAGAACAAATGCATGTGCCAATTGGTGGATGCCCTGACTAGAAAAAAATTGCATTGCTAGACCTATTCATTACAAATGGCACAGATATGATTGCGGATGTGGAAATAAGGAACAACTTGGAATCCAGCGATCACAGGATAATTATATTCAGCATAAATCATGGGTAGTGCAAGAACACAAAATTTCAAAAGAGACAACTTTTCTAAGCTGCGCTCGATACTACAAGATAATAAATGGGACCAACTCTTAGAAACAAAGAACACTGAGGATGAATGGAAGAACTTTAGAAAATATTAAATAGAGGTATTAGCCCAGGCATTCCAATAGGCAACACATATAAAAGAGCTAAGATTAAACCTGGGTGGATAAATATTAATGTAAAAAGACATAGAAAAAAAGGCCTTTAAAAATATAAGACATTGATAGAAAATTGGTTACAGGAGCGCATTTCAAAGGTTGGTATTAACTAAGTATGTACTCAGTCTGGACTTAGAGTGGTAAGTGGGTAAGTGGGTAAGTGGGCTCTGTCCTGGGGACAATTCTATTTAATGTATTTATAAATGATAAATTCGATAAATAGCTAAAGCTCAGTGTTTGCTGATGATACAAAGCTAAGCAGGGCAATAACTTCACAGCAAGATATAGAAGCTTTAAAAGAAGACCTCAATAAAATAAAAGGGTGGGCAACTACATGACAAATGAGGTTTAATGTTGAAAAATGTAAAGTAATGAACTTGGGGGCTAAAAAGATGAACGCAAGTTACTCACTAGTGGGAGTGGGGGAATCCAGGATGGAAAAAGATCTGGGGGTCCTAGTAGATGACAGACTCAGCAACGGCATGCAATGCCAAGCTGTAGCAAGCAAAGCTAGTTGAATATTAGCTTGCATAAAAAAGGGTATTTACTCAAGAGATAAAACTATAATCCTGCCACTTTATAAAACTCTAGTTCAGCCACATCTGGAGTATGCCATCCAGTTCTGGTCACCAGTCCTCAGGAAGGATGTGGTGGAGCTGGAGAGAGTCCAGAGAAGGGCAACAAAGTTAATAAGGAGACTGGAGGACCTCAGTTACAAGGAACGACTACAAACATAAAACTTATTCTCCCTGGAGAAGAGACACTTGAGAGGAGATATGATAACGATATACAAATACCTCAATGGTGATTCTAGCATAGGGAATGAACTATTCAGTTTCCACGGGGTATAAGAAGATACGTGGCCACTCAATGAAATTGGAGGAAAAGTGGTTTACCCTTAACCACTTCCGGACCGCCGTACGCCGATGTACGTTCCTACTTTGGGGACGGATATCATTCTTATGGCAGCAGCTAGCTGCCATAACCCAGTATCCCCATGTTCGGCCAGTGGTCCGGTACAAGATAAAAGTGGTCTCTCTGGCGGATTCACTGCAAGATCACATTTATCGGCGGCGGGAGAGGACCCCCCCTTCCGCCGCAATCCGTTGCCCTCCGCCGCTTACCGGAGCCATCAGCAGTGGCGGAGATCGGATCCTTCTCAGTGCTGTGCATGGAGACGAGTGAGGGGAAGATGGCCCCCACCTGTCTCCATGACACTGCAGGGTGGAAGCGACGTCATAACGTCACTTCCGCCCATAAAGGGACATTTTATTTATTTTTTTTTTTTAATTACATTTATTTTTTTATTGCATTTTAGTGTAAATATGAGATTTGAGGTCTTTTTGACCCCAGATCTCATATTTAAGAGGTCCTGTCATGCTTTTTTCTATGTCAAGGGATGTTTACATTCCTTGTAATAGGAATAAAAGTGACACCATTTTTTTTTAAAACAGTGAGGTATCGCCGCGATCGGTAGAGCGAGAGCAATAATTCTAGTTCTAGACCTTCTCTGTAACGCAAAACATGCAACCTGTAGAATTTTTTAAATGTCACCGATGTAGATTTTTAAGGGTAAAAGTTTGTCGCCATTCCACGAGCGGGTGCAATTTTGAAGCGTGACATGTTGGGTATCAATTTACTCAGCGTAACATTATATTTCACAATATAAAAAAAATTGGGCTAACTTTACTGTTGTCTAATTTTTTAATTAAAAAAAATGTATTTTTTCCAAAAAAGTACGCTTGTAAGAGTGCTGCGAAAATACGGTGTGACAAAAGATATTGCAAAGACCGCCGTTTTATTCTCTAGGGTGTTAGAATTTTTTTTTATAATGTTTGGGGGTTCTAAGTAATTTTCTAGCAAAAAAAAAACAGTTTTTAACTTGTAAACACCACATCTAAAAAAGAGGCCCGGTCTTAAAGTGGTTAAACTGCATAGGGTTTTTTTTTACTGTCAAGAAATTAAAGGGGAGTTCCAGGCATTTACAAAAAGTGTAGTTGCTGACTTTTAAAAAAAATGACACTTACCTGTTCCACGGTCCAGCGATGCAGCCGAACGGGGTGTCACTCCTCTCCCCCTCCTCTTCGCCGGCGCCGCCATTTCCACTAAGGGCACCCGGCCGTGACAGCTTTCCTCTTCACGGCCGGGCACGCACGGCGCATGCGCGAGACGCGCTGCGCTCCCGGAGTGGATAGGCGATCTCCTGGGACCTGTCACGTGTCCCAAGAGATCGTCTAGAGGGAGGAGTCGCCTAGGCGGTTACTGGGCGGAAGGAGGAAGTGGGACAGGAAGTCCCCCTCCTAATGAAGCCCCCACTCCCCCCCCCCAAAAAAAATTACATGCCAAATGTGGCATGTAAGGGGGTGAGGAGTGGTTAAAGCTGAACTTCCATTTTTAAGTGGAACTCCGCTTTAAGGATATTGAACTCACTTCCACTTACTTATTTAACCTTACCAACTATGTAACTATACTGTAATCCTGGCACCTGTTAGCAGCCTGATGTCTGAAAGTGTATTTTCACTCTTTAAGTCAAATTTGACTATATGTTTGTTTGGTATTCCCATTCACATAGCATACCTAAAATAATTAATAATCATAATGCACACAATGCACAATCACGTGACCATGCTGACCAATGACAATCTCTGTTGAGCTTTCTGTTGTCATTAGGAATCTGCTCCCTGGGGAAAGATACATGTATAGCCTGTTAAACCAGCTAGCAGGGGCAGTGGAACTATGTCATTGGAGCAGCATGAACTGGGGTGGGAAATGGGGAACTTAACTTTTAAATGCAATCTTAGGCCCATGGAATAAGTACTAAGAAAAGTGTATGTCAAGTTACAAGTATCATACTAATTACAATTTGGTCTTTGTAGCTACAATTTGCAGGCTCGAAAAAGGCAATTATTGTGCATTGTCTAGCAGCAGACATGTATAATTATGCATAATCTACTTCCATGTTTTCAGAAGGCATGAGAAAATAAAGCCAAATGGCAAAATTACCACAACCTTTCAAATGATGCTACACAAAAATTCAAATCAAGTTGTGTTTACAATGTAAGTTTTATGTAGAAGGCTGTCCAAAACTAAAAGTGAAAACAGATTGACAAGAGGAATGCAAAACAATGGAAAACAAACGACTGCCCCAAGGTTACAGTTTGACTTGTTTGCTACGCCACCTCTTTTATTTACCTTCCACATTATAGTACTTTAATTTCAACTGTTATATGTGTAAACAAGATTGGTTTACAGAAGACACAATTATTGTGATATGATTAAAGAGTGTTTTTATTAAGCCTTCATGTCTTCAACATAATTAAGAGAGCAGGAATCTCAAATGTTTGGCCTTCTAAACAGTACAAGATATATTTTTATTTTCAAAGAGGTATAATGAAAATGTAAACCCATATTTACAGTTAGTCTAGCAATAGATGAAGCTAAAGATAACTAGATAGATAGTAGATGATAATTATTGCCCTTTACTTGCATCTTCAGAAAGCTCACTAGCACAGGCCAAAAGGCAAGGCTGGGTGTTTTTGTCATAATAATTTTCCACAAAGGTTTAACCAATGACTTAAATATACTGTATGACTCATCACTATAATCTGGCTCATGCCATGTTTGTGTAAGACAGGTAATAGTTGGGATAAAAGATCCCTACCCAGTGAATAAATGAGTTGTGTAATGTAAGTGGAGGCATCTACAAAAATAGGATTTTTTCGTCATACTTACCTGTAAAATCCTTTTCTTTGAGTACATGGGGCACAGAGTCAGGCTAATATTCATTACCTGCTGGGTTATACTCCATCTCCAGGTGAATGGACACTGGTAGACCAAAGGTCTTTAGACAGGAAGTGATCCCCTATATTACCCCTCCCATACAGGAAGTACTTCAGTTTTTTACCAGTGTCTGCAAGGTGGATGGCACGGTTTGTTTGAGCTCTCTGAGCTCCAGGTCTCTAGACCCACAAAGGGTTCTTAAATGAATCAAGGGATTGACCGATCGGATCCATTTGACACAGGCTTTATATGCTTAGATAAATGGTAACCGAGCCTCGCAAAGAAGACTCAAGATCCTGCAAGGTTTTGCCTGTAATGCGGCCTCTGGTTGCTGCACCCTGCAAACTGGAATTCTGGACACCACAGCGCTAAGGCATTCCTGCAGGGTGCTGTATAGGTCCAAGGTAGAGGACCCTAAACATGAAAAGGGTACCCAGTCCCTGAATGTCCTCAAGTGACAAGAATCCACCGTGATGGGTGAAGTTTGGACTCTTAGTTTCTAAGCTGCCCTGCGCCTGGATGGGTAAGTGAAACCTCTTTATTTATTATTGTGGGGTGTCCCAGTGATTGTAACAATCAGTCAAGCTGCCTAGAGGCTGGACACCTGTGTGTGGTGACCATACGGGGGAGTTTTAGGCTAGCTGTGGGTGTTTGCAAAGTGTACCTTTTTTGCTTGTGTTTGGCTGTAATTTACCTGTATGATGGCGCACAACGGTGGGCCATTTCGCCTTGGTTCACCATGGCACACGTGCGTTCGCTGCACACTCAGCAGTTGTTTGTTTGCTCCATGGCACATGTGCATTTGCAAAAGCACCACTGGACTAAGCAGTTTGTTTGGCGGCCATGGTGCACGTGGCTTTGCCGCACATGCGCAGTAGCCTTTACTGTGTCTTTTAAGGGCCAAAGGGATCCTGGTGCTCGGGTATCTGGATGACCTCCTGCTCAGAGCTCACTCATTACAGGCTCTAGAACAGAGCATAATATGCACAGTGCGGTATTTGAAAAGCTTAGGCTGGATCATAAATACCGAAAAGTCAGCCTTGAAACCAGCTCAAAGTCTAAAGTATTTAGGTCTGATCCTAGATATGATTCAAGCAAGAGTATTCTTGCCACCTGTAAGGATCAGTGTACTGCGGGCTGCCGTATAAGTTCTGATGGCTATTGTTTGTCAGGGTGTCTCTCTCCCCTCAATATTATTGCTCTGGGACGTCCCAGCAGGTAATGAATATTAACCTGACTCTGTGTCCCAGGATGTATGAAAAAGAAAATAGGATTTTTTCGTTACACTTACCTGTAAAATCCTTTTCTTTGAGTACATTATGTAACACAGAGATACCTCCCCTCTTCTTTGAGGATTCAGTGCTTGCTACAAAACTGAAGTACTTCCAGTATGGGAGGGGTTATATAGGGGATCACTTCCTGTCTAAAAACCTTCACCACCAGCAAGTGTTTCCCAGTAGCCAGTGGATCCCAGTATATGGTCTCCACCTGATGCTGGCTGCTGGGAAGGTATATAACCCTTTCCCTAACTTTCTTTGCTGGATCAGTGTTTTGCCTGTGTGCTGTCTACATGGTTATTGCTCCAGACTGTGATCCCAATATCTGCTGTGATTCAGTTCCATTTCCTGCATTCTGTGCCCTGCTACTTCATATCTGCTCCCCTTACTCCTTTTTTCTAGTTTTGGCTGATCCATATCCTTGCAGCTCCTGTCTTACCCTGTTTATCTGTGTTCCCCATTTTGAAAATATTGTATTATAGTCAGGTTGCTAGTTAGGTATTGTTTTCACCTGGTTTACGGTGCAGTAACTCTTCACCTTTGCTGTGTATTCTGTTTGCTGGTGTTGGATGGGTTTTGCTTCATAAATCTTGCTTCATAAATCTTACTTTATTCATACACACCCTGGTTTCATTTGCTAAATACAGCTACACTGAACTGGTCACCCCTGCTGTTGCTGGATGTCGGCACTTGGTACCCCTTACAGTCATCCTTTACAGTCATCTTTTACTAATGTCCCCGGCACATTATAATACAACCTGGAAGAGGAAGGGGCTGCACTCTAAGCCAATCAGGTTTTACTCCACTGCAGTGTGCTGTGAATAAAACAAACTGATTGGAGGAGGGGCCCATTAGATCAGACAGGACTGGAAGAGCAGGTATCGGATCAGACTGGGCTGGAAAAGTTGGAATTGGATCAGGCTGGGCTGGAAGAGTAGGCATTGGATCAGACTGACTGCTGGGAAGGTATATAACCCTTTCCCTAAGTTCCTTCACTGACTCAGCGAGGCAGAGTCATGGTAGGGAACCAACTGTTTGATGAATGTGCAACTGCAAGAGGTTTCCCATTGGCTTTAAAGAACTCTGACTCTTAACGATTAGGTATTCTCCAATGCTTACCCACCACTTCCTTCACCACATTTGTTACATGGTACGCCCTACATATGAGTGTAACATGTAACATTGTGCAAAAGATTGTTAGTCTTTAATAACATATGCACCTTAAAAGGAGAATTAAAAAATAAATCATCCTAAAAGGATGTTTTTTCACTGCCCCAGGGACATGTTGGAAGCTTTGGTTCAGTTTTAAGCTGATTTTGTATTATAGGAGATTGTACAGCCTATGCACCTGTACAGCTTTGGTATCTATTATTAGACACTGTAAATAAGCAAAGTAAAAGGACAATCTATAAATGTTTATTGAATTAGGCACATTTTGGGCATCATCCATAATCTACAAGATTCATTAACAACCTAAAAATTATATATAAAAAAATTTAAGAGTTAAAGGTAAAGCCTTTGGTTTAGGTCTTAACAGAAAAAAAACATATTTGGCTATTCTTCCTGTTCATCCTAACTTTAACACATAGCCAACATAAAATTAAATATCCTCTTACAAGATTTGTTTCCACAGTCTAAAAATTAATATACAGGTACAGTAGTTGCTGACTGAATAGAATGTTGCTTGCCATAATAATCAATTATGCCTTAGGCATGCTTTGTCAATATGGCTCAATAACTGTTAAATGTTACAAGATGTGTCAGGGAGTTCTCGATGTTCCATCATACAGGAAGATTTCATTCATTTTGTGAGTAATACAATAATAATGCCAAAACATCCAGAATACACTAAGCCTACTATAGTAATCCATTTTGTCTGAGCTTACAAAACGAACTACAGGATACAAACATTTGAAGATCAACAGGGGATTTTTAGTTTTCGTCTGACAACTAGGATCACTGAGACGTACAGTGCAGTATAATAGTAATCCTTTGCAATTTCCTATTTTTCCTATATGAGAATACCTTTTGAATAGTGTCTCAAGTGTCAACCAATCATTTAAACAGATAGATTATAAAACCTGTAACTTTTAACCCTTATTGAAGATCACAGCGTGTACAGTGGAAACTATTCTCAACATAAGTGGACCAAGTTGCCTTTCAGAGGGGATGCAGAGTTGGAAACATACATTGGTAGCCAGGAAAAAGATTTGTCCACTTAAATCAAAATTTTATAGCCTGGGAGTGCCAAAGGCTTACTGTTGTACAGCAGCCAAAAACGCTTGATTTTATCACGCCTATATTGTATAACTATTATTAAGCTTTGTAACAGGATAATTGTAAAATGGCAGGGTGGATATTTCTGTCTGCCTAACAAGCTTTAACAACAACATAAAAACATATGGCAGCCAAAAGCTATACACAAAAATAAAGCAGAACATATTATGCATTGACTGCTATGTGCCTGTCGTTTCATCTGGTTTCAGTTGCTGAGCCTTTTCAGGTGCTGGGTTGTCCTCAGTTCTTTAGTTTAAGGCCAGTTCCCCACTACTGAAATCTGTGATAATTTTTTTCTTTCCAAGTTATTCAGTTGGATTTTGACATACATAATATTTTTTTCACAGAGTTAAAAAAAGGATTTTAGATAGCCAATGAGCAAACTCGCAGCCTTGTCTTGATGGTTCCAAAACATTTCCCATGGTTTAATGTCAATGCACAATATATTTCCAATATAAGTATAGTTTTGGCATTTGATAATATACAAGCTTGCCGTTAGTAAATGTTATCTTTGGCATTTCATAAGGCTGCTGTTAGTAATTAATTGATAATATGGGGTTAATGATTAATGCTGCCCATGGACAGGCAGATATCTCCTAAAGGAAAATATCCCTGAATGATAACAGCTCCTATTGAGAAACATGTTGTTTTATCAAGAACATAGAAAATAGTCTGATGCTTTCAATGTGGGCAATAGGAAGTGCTATATGCTTTATCATCCTATTTAAACAGCATGACTGGCTGTCAGAATTTCTAAACAGCCATTGTTTAGCTGACTTTTTTCCACCCGGCTCAATTTACGCTTGTGGAGCTTCATGCTTAGATAATTTTGTAAGGACCTCATGTTTTTGTTTCTTATTTTTAGCATGGGGTTCTTTCTTAAAAACTCATATCAGACCCAAAGGGTCTGGTATGGAACTGGGAATGTCCACACTATTTTCTTTTTTATATTGTGGGTCTATTTGATATTCAAATAAGACCCTCATCAAGGCGAAGGGTATGGTATGTACTTTTAAGGGGAACCCCATGCCATTTTTATTTTTGGGTCTCTCATTAACATCTATGCTAGACTCTCATCAAGGATAGGGGTTTGGTATCAATGAGGGGAATCCCAGGCCCCTTTGTTTACAAACAGAAGTAAGTAGCCAAAGCTGTAATTTACTGGCAATTTAAGCAGCATTTTTTCTTTGTAAATGTCAGTTTTTCTGCAGTAGAATGTATACTTCATAAATACTGTACGCACCACTTCACAGACATTTTAAGGGCTTTCCCCCAGACATGTTATTTAGAGGAATTCTATGTGTTTAACGTTTCATTTTAAGCATTAACCACTTTCCACCCAGCCCATTGTCAAATGGCAGCTGGGCGAGATTCTCGACGATCCAGATGGCATTATATGATGTCCTCCCGGACTGCACCTCAGCCGCACCTCAGCCGATAACTTATCACTGTACCGGCCCGCTACTGGTACTATGTGACCACTCTAACCAATCACAGCAGGTCACATGACAATTGTAAACAATGGATGGATTCCTTTCAAGCCATCCATTGTGTACAATTGTGTTGCTAGCTGTGATTGGTCACAATGATCACATGGTACAGACTGGGCAAATCAGAGCCTATCTGTGCCATGTGATCAGCTATTGTCAATCACAGCTAATCACAATAAAACAAACTGAATGAATCAATTTCATTCAGTAAAATGCTTTTTTGTTATAGCAATGAAATTCACTGCTATAAGCAAACATAATGTTTAAAAAAATTAAAATAAAAGCACTTCCTCAGAGTAGTACAATGTTACTATGGTAACATTATATTACTCTGGTCTTCATTTTTTAAAAAATCCACCATGCCTCTTACTAAATACCTTAGATCAGCGGTCCCCAACCTTTTTGGCACCGGGACCTGCTGCATGGTAGAAAATTGTGCCGGGAGGGGGGGGGGGTTTCACGCAGATAATAAACGATTTTTCACAGGCAATAGCTGGTGTTAGCGCTTCAATCATCATGGCATCATGATTGATATGGTGTCAGGGTGATTGAAGCGCATTAATTCTATTATTACATTGTAGTAATAAATGCCCTGAGTGTGTCACTTGCCACTGTCGCCTGCCACCAGATGCGGAATGTCACTTGCTGTGCTACCTTCCACCAGATGCGGAATGTCTCTTGCCATGCTGTCTGCCACCATATGTGGATTGTCACTTGCCACGCTGCCTGCCACCAGATGTGGATTGTCACTTGCCACGCTGCCTGCCAAAAGATGTGGATTGTCACTTGCCATGTCACCTGCCACATTGCCTGTGACCAGATGTGGAATGTCACTTGCCACACCACCTGCCACGTTGCCTGTCACCAGATGTGGAATGTCACTTGCCACGTTGCCTGTCACCAGATGTGGAATGTCACTTGCCATGCCACCTGCCACATTGCTTGTCACCAGATGTGGAATGTTACTTGCCACGTCACCTGCCACATTGACTGCCACAAGATTTGGATTGCCACTTGCCACATTGCCTGTCACCAGTTGTGGAATGTCACTTTCCACGCCACCTGCCATGTTGCCTGTCACCAGATGCGGAATGCCACTTGCCATGCTGCCTGCCACCACTGCATTGGTGGCAACGCTGGTCTATTTAGCACAGAGGCAGGCTTCTGTGCAGTGATGGGTTCCGAATAAAGGGAGGAGAGCGGTGATGCGGGGTGGGCAGTGAGCAGTGATGTAAGTAACTGAGTTAAAATAAACTGAGTTACCTAACGCAGTTACTTTAGAGGGTAACGAGTAATCTAACTGATTACTTTTCCCCTCATGGTAACTCAGTTCCCATTACTTTGGCTTAGTTACCCCAATTACATTTACCACCACTGGATGGCAGTAGTGTAATTCCGGTGTCCTGCCGAAAAAGTTCCCCCTCCGGATAAGGACCCCCTGTACTGCTCAGGCGCAGGGCTTGCGCAGTACAAAGGACTACGTGGCTTCCGAAAATTGCCGAACCTAAAAAGCTCTGAGTGAACTCTACACCGCGCAGGTGCAGTTAACATGTAATTGTACGAGTCGATGCCACACACTAACGATGCTCGTGCTACTCTGCAAGGGGCGTCTATCGTGTAAGTAAGGGGCAGGTCTAGTATTACTGTAACCAAGGGGCGCATTTATTATTATTGTTATATATCGAGCTCTGCCCATTAATTTAACATTCGCCCTCTTCTGTAGCCATCCGCCCCTTACACGATATAATAATAATAGACTTGTCCCTTGCTTACACGCTATAACAGATCTGCCCCTTGGTTACAGTAATAATAGAGCAGCCCCTTGGTTACACGATATATAACAATAATAATAAATGCGCCCCTTGGTTACACGATATATAACAATAATAATAAATGCGCCCCTTGCTTACAGTAATACTAGACCCGCCCCTTAGTTACACGTATAGAATATTTTAAAAAAAAGTCAGTTACTTTGCTGCGTAACTAATTACTTTTCCAATGTAGTAACTGAGTTACTAACGCAATTACTTTTTGGGAGAAGTAATTTGTAACTTAACTAATTACTTTTTTAAAGTAAGATGACCAACACTGGCAGTGAGAGATTATGTAATTTCTCTGCTCCTCACCGCACCTCCGACACTGAGGCTGACAGAACACCGGCTGTGAGGGCGGAAGAGTGGTGATGTGGGGGTATCTCATATGCTGGCCGCTTGGCTGTCTCATGTTGCTCGCCCACCTCTTTCCTGCCGCTCGCCCAAGTGTCTCATGTGACCCGGCTGCAGAAAGGCCACTGTCCGGTAGTATATATATTCCCAAGGGCAATAAGCCTAGAGGGCTAAAAGGAAAAACTATGTGTCTCATGTCAAAAGTTTAAAAAGCCATATAGAATAAGAAAAGGGTATTTAAAAAAATATAAAAATAAAGGAGCATTATCATCATTTAAAACTTACAAAGAACAGGATAGGGTATTCACGAGCAGTCGAACAAGATAGCTGAAAAAGTGATTGTGCTCTGCTCCATGTGGCTGCATGTGCTACTTTGTCTAGCAGTAAAGCAGACCCAGACCTTCCCCATTTGTGACCCTTCCTTCCTGGCATTTTCAGAAAGATCCTGTTGGATGCATACATTTCACCATCCTTGGCTTGCTGGTGCTGGGACCCATCATTCAGCTCTCTCTTCCTTCAAAAATGGATGGAGTGCACAGCTGTGGCTATCAACCAGTAAGAGTTCACAGGTATCTTCTAGCAGTGCCTAACACACATTTTTCCTGGAAGAAGCATATTGCAGTTCCACCCCACACTTTTTTTCCAGCCATGATACTGCTACTGCTACTGCACTGACCTGCCAGCAGGGTAGCTCTGAGGAAGCAAGACCCAAACTCTACTCAATCCATGCGGCGGTACCAGTAATATGATGGCATACAGCTAATCAGGTGGGACACCCTCCCATAGGCTCCCTGCAGGGAACCTATAGTACCCTACTATTACTGAATGGCTTCTATAAACACAAAGCCAGAGGACCACAGTAACGTTTTGGAATCCCTTGTACTGCAGAGCATTCCACTCAAGCACAATGTAAACATTCCCTGGTCTAAGCAGTGGATGTGCCTAACTGCTCCTTCTTTGCAATTTACCTCTTCCCTCTTCTCCTTTGCTCCCTTATCTATTCCTAACCTGGTTACTACTTATGCCAATCCATGCAACGGGTTGGTAAATGTGTCCTCCCAACATTGGTCATGTTCATAAGCATTAATAACCCCTTTCTGTGTTACATCTCCCTTTTCCTCTGTCTATTTTCCTCTTCTTCTGCCCCCCCCCCCCCCTTTTACCAAAATTCCCTGTCAAGCACAAGTCACTGGATCTATTTATAAAGACCCTCCTTTTTGCTTGCCCTTATGTAAACAGGTTGATGCTGTCATTATGTAACTAAACTTACTCCTGAATGACAGAGTTGAAAAACAACTATGCTGGACTAGAAGGAATTTTATGCACGTGCCAAGAAACCCAGACCTATGTTAGCTAATCTGCTCAATTCAATTCAAACGATTTCAAGCCTAGCAAGCTCGCCAACCTGACAATCACTGTCAACTCCTCCATTTTCATCAAGAATGTCACATCTATACTGTGTCAGCTGTACCAATCATTGGCTTTGTTTCGCACTGCCCTGGTGGAAAAACTCTTCCAAGACATTACCCTTCTTTTCTGAAAGCCATGTCAGATCAAAGGCTAAGTTTTCCTTTTTCAAAAAAAAAAAGAGAAGTCTCCTCCACCTGTTGTCACATGGAGCAAAGAGTGTAGTGGGGGAGAGGAGGCAGGAGCTACATGTTACACCCTAAATAATAAAGAAATAAATAAAAATAAAAATAGAAGCTGAAATAACACTGGAAGTTCTCCATGCTATTACATGTCTTAAATCAAATAAAACCCCAGGCTCTAACAGATCTTCAGATTTCTACTAAAAAGAAAAATCTAAACAAGTCTAGCTCTCAACTTGCAAACCTTTTTAAACACTTTTGTACTCGGACCTACATCCTTCCACATTAATGATGCACATTGTAATGCTTCGGAAACCGGGTAAGAATCCCCTCATAATTATAGGCCAATCTCAGTCCTCAATATAGACATAAAGTTGTTATGCAAAAGCCTTGTTGCCAGAATAAACTTTTTTTTGCATACCCTGCTCCATAATGACCAGGTCAGTTTTGTGCCAAACAGACAAGCCTCAGATAATACCTGTAAGGTAATCCACTTGATACATCTAATGGATCAGAAATGCATTCCTGGTATGCTGTTAAGAATTGATATACACAAAGTATTTGACACTTTGTCTTGAAAAACTCCCAAAATATTAAATTGCCTTGGACCATTAGTACTGAACAAATAGTATTTCTGGATTTAGAGATATTTAAGGATGAGGACAGGCTTCTTACAAGAAATTATTTTAAACCAACCGATATGAACTCTTATTTGCCTCTGGACAGCTGCCATCATCATACCTGGCTTAATAATATCCCCAAGGGACAATTTATTTGAGTACGTAGAAACTGTTCCAAACAATCAGATTTCATCTTCTTAAATCAGAGGTTTTGGCCAATAGATTCATTGAAAACCGTTATAATCCCTTGTAAATTATCAGAACAAAATTTCAGAAATGGACAGACAAATGCTTTTACGGGATGGCCATAGAAGTAATATTCTCCCCTTTGAGTATAAAATGATCTTAGACTATAATGTACAGTTTAGAAAGGTGGAACATATTATAAAAAAACACTGGAGTATTCTTAGGAAGGAAACATATTGGGGCCTCTCTTGCCAGTACATCCTGGTTTTACTTAGAGGAAAGCCCCCACGCTCTAAAAGATAAATTAGCGCCTGGAGTTAAAGACCCACTCAAACAGAATAAAAGTACTCTTTTCAACTTTCTGACTGGTTTTTATGCCTGTGGCAGGTGTCTGGGATGTCAGTATGCTAAGATTAATAATAAAAAGAAAAGGGAGTTTATATCCACAAGCACAGGGAAAAGGTATCAAATCAGAGACCTTATTACCTGTGCTACTACTGGGGTGATATATATATTGGAGTGTGGATGTGGGCACCAATATATTGGCCGCACATCCAGAGCCTTACATATCAGAGTAGAGGAACACATTAGGAATATTAAAAAAGTGGTGGTTATACATACAGTCCCTGACAAAAGTCTTGTCGCTTGTGTACAAATTGACCTGAAGTGCCGCTAAAATATATTTCTAATCAAGATTTTGTTACAAGAAATGGATCATTTTAATCCCAGCAGCTTTTGTAATAATGTTTCAGTGCAAAACGAAACTGACAAAAAGTATTCTAATATTCACAGCTTGGTAAAGCCCATTGAGTCAATTTTTGCCAAGACATAAGTGTTGTCGCCTTGTTATATGAGCTTCACCTGTGACTAATAATGGATCAATTAGGTCTCAGGTGTGTATAAAAAGAACACCAGTACACTAGACCTTCTCAACTGCAACTAGACCTCTGCAAACATGCCTAAGATTCACCCGGAGACTAAAGTGTTGATTATCAAGAGGCTGAAGACCAGATCCACTGCTGATGTGGCAGACACCTTCAATGTGTCTCAGCGTCAAGTTCAGAGGATAACAAAAAAAGATTTGAAGAGACTGGAGACGTTTTGGACAAGGCCAGGTCAGGAAGACCCCGCAAGACAACTGCTCGAGAGGACCGTTTGTTGGCTCGAAAATCCAAGGCCAGCCCATTTTCCACTGCAGCAGAGCTCCACGAGACCTGGTCACCTGAAGTTCCTGTGTCAACCAGAACAGTTTGTCGGATTCTGTATCGAAATGGCCTCCATGGTCGAATCAGTGCCCATAAGCTAGCACTAAACAAAAGACAATTGAAAAACCGTGTGGCATTTGCCAAGGGCCACAGCCTGCTACAAGGATGGACTCTGGAAAAGTGGCAGAAGGTGGATTTTTCAGATGAATCTTCTGTTGAATTACATCACAGTCGCCGTAAATATTGCAGGAGACCTACTGGAACCCGCATGGAGCCGAGATTTCCCCAGAAAACAGTGAAGTTTGGTGGAGGCAAAATCATGGTCTGGTGTTACATCCAGTATGGGGGTGTGCGAGGGATCTGCAGGGTGGAAGGCAACATCAATAGTCTAAAATACCAAGAAATCTTAGCTACCTCTTATATTCCCAACCATAAAAAAGGCCAAATATTGCAGCAGGATGGTGCTCCATCGCATACTTCCATCTCCACATCAAAGTTCCTTAAGGCAAAGAAGATCAAGATGCTCCAGGATTGGCCAGCCCAGTCACCAGACATGAACATCATTGAGCATATGTGGTGTAGGATGAAAGATGAAGCATGGAAGACGAAACCAAAGAATATTGATGAACTCTGGGAGGCATGCAAGACTGTTTTCTTTGCTATTCCTGATGACTTCATCAATAAATTGTGTGAATCCTTGCCAAACCACATGGATGCTGTCCTTCAAGCTCATGGAAGTCATACAAGATATTAAATTTGGATCTCACATCACCACTACTTAATTTGCTGACATATTTTTGGATTTTCAGTAAAGTTGTTCAATTTCTGTATAGGCGACAAAACTTTTGTCTTGCCAAAATTTGACCTGTCTGTCTTGATTAAATGATAAATCTTTTTTCAGTGAAACTAATTTATTTCAGTGCATTAAACATCATTTGGGAGGGCTTTAGCTTTTCATATGAGCTATTTCTAACACCAATTGATTAATTAAAAGTCAGGTTAATAGCAGGAGTTTCTACAAAATAGAGAAGCGACAAGACTTTTGTCAGGGACTTTAATGCGTCTAAACATTTTAAATATGTTCATAATAAGAGTCTGAGCTCTTTTAAGTTCTGGGGAATTGAGCGAGTGGAGAGACATTGGAGAGGGGGAAATTTTAATAGACAGTAAAAGAGAGTCTTCCTGGATATTTGAGGCCAAAGTTTTTGTTCCTAGAGGCCTCAATGTGGATTTTGACCTCAACAGTTTTATTAGTGATATATGATATACTAATATTTTATTTTAATTTTAGTTTTAATTTTAATTTTATTTTCATTTTTATTTTTATTTTGATCTTAATTTCATTTTATTTTCATTTGGTTTAATTTATTATATTTTTCCTTATTTTGAAAAAAATGGTGTTGTTATCAGTTATAGTGACAGCTACTACACGCACATCCTGAAATTGGAAATTGTGTACATATTGGGAAATAATCCCATGAAAGAAATAGGACTTTTAAGGATGTAGAGCTGACATTGAGGTGAGCACACAAGGTAGAATAAAAATAGTTTAATTAATACAGTTTGTTAAAATCACATACAGAACAACACAGTCCTAGTGCTTTTATTCTCCCATGGAGTTCCCCTTTGGATGGGAGAGGGTGCTGTGTGTGCTGCACACGGACCCGGATGTTTGCCTTTCCGAGTACCCAAAAGCCTGCACGCTTGCAACCAGCTCGGGCGCCCACGCCGGACGTGACGTCTCTCCTTCCTTTACAGTACTTGATACTGGATATCCAGCCCGCCATATCCATCATTACATGATCCATTGTGCGTCTGACAGGGTCCTGGTTTAATTATCAAGGACCACTGATTGGAGGGCAGTCTTGTTATATATATTGAGCCTGTGGGAGCGTATACCGATGTATTTGGTGAGCAGGTTTGTAATACGAGTTATTATACACTATGTAAATAAATAAAATTCTGATAAATGTATGGTTTAACTGGCATAATGTGATAATAATGGTATTCTTTTTCATTTAATGTAAATTAGATATAATGTGAATTTCCCTGAAGAAGCGGAGATATTACTTCGCAAAATGATTCTACTCATATGAACGGTTATCTAGCATGTGGAACAAGTATCAATACATCATGTTATGCTATTTTTTACACTATGAGATATGTTTAAATCTCTGTATGTGATTTTAACAAACTGTATTAATTAAACTATTGTTATTCTAACTTGTGTGCTCACCTCAATGTCAGCTCTACATCCTTAAAAGTCCTATTTCTTTCATGGGATCATTTCCCAATATGTAAACAATTTTTCCCCATTTTATTTTCTATTTTTTATTTTTATTCTTTAATTTAATTTTATTTATATTTTAAATTTTTATTTTTATATTAGTTTTAATTAAAATGTTTCCTTTATTTGTAATCTTTTTCATTATTTCAATTTTTTTATATGATAGAATATACTGTTTGTATTGAATTGTTATTTCTTTTCTCTATTAAGTAATCAAGTGTAAAGGTGGCTGTGATGCGATTTAGTGGCTATGCATGCTCTAGTTGTTAAACAGATGCCATTGTGTTTCAAGCTGAATTATTTTCTACATTGTGTCCCCATACAGTTGTATTAGTGACTCCTTCCTTGTACATGCAATTTCCTGTGGGAGAGAACAGGGGAGAGGCTAATCAGCCGCCCGCCTGTGTTTAGGGATTTAGGGAGTATTTAAAAAGTGGATGTACAACTCTAGCTCCACCCCTACTGAGTTTGCTTATAATCTGCTTCTGTCTTTCACCCAACCATTTACACGATTACCCTTCCAGGTTTTTTTTCCACCCTTCAGACATTCTCCAAAATGTCTGGCTTAACTATTAACAAAGACAAATCATCTGCTTTTAACCACTTCAGCCTCAGAAGGTTTTATCCACTTCCTGACCAGGCAATTTTTTGGGGGATACGGCAGTGCATCGCTTGGGCTGACAATTGCAGGGTTTTCCAACACTGTACCCGAATAAAATTGATGTCCTTTTGTCCCACAAATAGAGCTTTCTTTTGGTGGTATTTGATCACCACTGCGTTTTTTTATTTTTTGCGCTATAAACAAAAAAATACCGACAATTTTGAAAAAATAAAACAATATTTTTTACTTTTTGCTATAATACATATCCAATAAAAAAATGTAAAAAAAAATAATTTCTTTATCAATTTACGCCAATATGTATTCTGCTACATATTTTGGTACAACAAAAATCCCAATAAGCGATTAAGCGTATATTGATTGGTTTGCGCAAAAGTTATAGCGTCTACAACTTAGGGTATTGATTTAGGGACTTTTCTTTTTTTATTGTATTTGCAATTTTTTTAGCTGGACATTGTGGTGGTCAAATCTAACACTTTTTTGGGGACCAGTGACACCAATACAGTAATCAGTGCTAAAAAAATGCACTGACCCCTGTATAAATGACACTGGCAGGGAAGGGCAGGGATGGGGTTAACTACAGGGGCGATCAAGGGGTTAAATGTGTTCCCCGGGAGGTGTTTCTAACTGTGGGGGGAGTGGATTCACTGGAGGGAAAGAGAGATCGTGATTCAGCTTCAGCAAGGTGCACACCACTGCACCTTGTCTCCTGTGAACGATCGGTGGATTGCGGCGACTGGACCCGATGATTGGCTCGAGGCGCGCCCCCTAAACCTCGTGCACAAGATCACGTACAGGTACATGATTTTGCACACCTGGGCAACCCTGCCGCAGTAAATGTATGTGGGGCGGTCCGGAAGCGGTTAATCTAACAGTCCCTGAAGAGAGAATAGCTGACTTACATACGACCTTGAAATAGTTAGTTATATGCTTACCTTTATCGTAACACACTTTATATTTTACTAAATAATTTCCACATTTCCAGAACCTCAAAACCTAATGTCAAAATAGTACCTCCTCTGGTTAGAAAAGATACAGCAATAATGACGATTTTACCGAAAAATGTCTTATTTCACATCCTCTCTGTCCTCATCCCAGCTTTTGCACTCAAATCATTCCAAAATGATATTATTAATTTCTGGTCTAGTCTGATAGGAGAATTGCTATAAACACAAATGCAAATACACATACAGTGCCTTGAAAAAGTATTCATACCCCTTGACATTTTCCACATTTTGTCATGTTACAACCAAAAACCGAAATGTATTTTATTGGGATTGTATGGGATAGACCAACACAAAGTGGCACATAATTGTGAAGAAAATTATAAATGGTTTTTAAATTAAAAAAAAAAAAAAATATCTGAAAAGTGTGGTGCGCATTTATATTCAGCCTGCCTGAGTCAATACTTTGTAGAACCACCTTTTGCTGCAATTACAGCTGCAAGTCTTTTTGGGTATATCTCTACCAGCTTGGCACATCTAGAGAGTGACATTTTTGTCCATTCTTCTTTGCAAAATAGCTCAAGCTCTGTCAGATTGGATGGGGAGCATCTATGAACAGCAGTTTTCAAGTCTTGCTACAAATTCTCAATTGGATTTAGGTCTGGACTTTGACTGGGCCACTCTAACACATGAATATGCTTTGATGTAAACCATTCCATTGTAGCTCTGGCTGTATGTTTAGGGTCTTTGTCCTGCTGGAAGACAAACTTACACCCCAGTCTCAAGTCTTTTGCAGACTCTAACAGGTTTTCTTCTAAGATTGCCCTGTATTTGGCTCCATCCATCTTCCCATCAACCTTGACCAGCTTCCCTGTCCCTGCTGAAGAAAAGCATCCCCACAACATGATGCTGCCACCACCATGTTTCACGGTGGGGATAGTGTGTACAGGGTGATGTGCAGTGTTTGTTTTCCACCACACAGCATTTTGCTTTAAGGCCAAAAAGTACAATGTTGGTCTCATCTGACCAGAGCACCTTCTTCCACATGTTTTCTGAGTCCCACACACGGCTTCTCGCAAACTATATATGGGACTTCTTATGGCTTTATTTCAACAAAGGCTTTCTTCTTGCCACTCTTCCATAAAGGCCAGATTTGTGGAGTGCACGACTAATAGTTGTCCTGTGGACAGATTCTCCCACCTAAGCTATGGATCTCTGCAGATCCTCCAGAGTTACGATGGGCCTCTTGGCTGCTTCTCCGATTAATGCTGTTCTTGGCTGGCCTGTCAGTTTAGGTGGATGGTAGGGATGAGCCCGATGTTCAATTCGAACCCATGTTTGAATCGAACATTGGCCGTTCGTCCATTCGTCGAAACCAGAACTTTGTGGGCCATTCGCATCAAATGCGTGTGATACGCGAGGATGTCTGTGGCCAATTATAGCTCAGGGGGGTTTAGTACACGCCCCACACTATATAAGGCTGCCAGCGCGGCGGCCTTCTGTAGTGTTGTGCGGTGTTCATAGAGAGAAGGATAGGCAGGGACAGTGTCAGCTGTGCTTTATACTTCTTTAGATAGCGCTGTTACAGTGAGTGAAGTGTTCAGGGAGAGAGCAGGATAGGCAGGGACAGTGTCAGCTTTGCTTTGCTTCCTAACCTAGCGCTGTTACAGTGGGTGTAGTGTGCCTCCTGCATAGCATACACCTGAATCTACCCCCTCATTGCTGGTGTTGTGTAGTTTATTTTGTGCAACACAGACATCTGCCTAATATTCAGTCATGTCATTTACACAGGAATCAGTGCATTTAAATAGCACTGATTGCTGTATAAATGACAATGGTCCCAAAAATGTGTCAAAAATGTCCGATGTGTCCGCCATAATATCGCAGTCACAATAAAAATCGCTGATCGCCGCCATTACTAGTAAAAAAAAAATATTAATAAAAATGCTATAAAACTATCCCCTATTTTGTAAACGCTATAACTTTTGCGCAAACCAATCAATAGTCACTAATTGTGATTTTTTTTTACCAAAAATATGTAGAAGAATACATATCGGCCTAAACTGAGGAAAAAAAATGTTTTTTTATATATTTTTTTAGGAAAATTTATTATAGCAAAAAGTAAAAAATATTGCATTTTTTTCAAAATTGTCGCTCTATTTTTGTTTATAGCGCAAAAAATAAAAACCGCAGAGGTGATCAAATACCACCAAAAGAAATCTCTATTTGTGGGAAAAAAAGGACGCCAATTTTGTTTGGGAGCCACGTCGCTCGACCATGCAATTGTCAGTCAAAGCGACGCAGTGCTGAATCGCAAAAAGGGGCCTGGTCCTTTGGCTGCAAATTGGTCCGGGGCTTAAGTGGTTAAATGGCTTTTTTTCCTTTACAAATGTCATTTTGTGCAGTGACAGTTCTAAACATGGGAAACACATGCCACTTCACAGACATACTTTAGGCACCCCCCAGGTACGATATTTAACCACTTGCGTACTGGGCACTTAAACCCCCCTCCTTTCCAGACCAATTTTCAGCTTTCAGCACTGTCGCACTTTGAATGACAATTGCGCGGTCATACAACACTGTACCCAAATGACATTTTTATAATTTTTTCCCCCCAAATAGAGCTTTCTTTTGGTGGTATTTGACCACCTCTGCGATTTTTATTTTTTGTTAAAAAAAATAAAAAATAACGAATTTTAAAAAAATACGTTTTTTTTTAAATTTTGTTATAAAAATATAAAATGGGTAATTTTTGTCCGTCATTGATGTACGCTGATGAGGCGGCAGTGACGGGCACTGATGGGTTACACTGGTAGGCAGCACTTTTAGGTGGCACTGATTGGCAGCACTGGTGGGCATTGATAGGTGGCACTGGTGGACATTGACAGGTGGCACTTGTGGGCATTGACAGGTGGCACTTATGACCACTGCAAGGTGGCACTTAAGGGCATTGCAAGGTGGGACCGATCTCCCTTTAAGATAAGCCGGTGATCGGCTTTTCTTTTCTCCTCGGCTGTCAGCATGAGGAGAAAAAAGAAACGATCACCGAGCTTTAGTTTTTATCATGTGATCAGTTGTCATTGGCTGACAGCTGATCACATGGTAAGGGGCCGGGACCCACCCCTTACTCGGATCGCTGATCACCCGAGTCTCAGTGACTCAGTGATCACAGCGCGCCCCGCGAGTGCCCTACAGGGCGCGCGCAGGGAGCGTGCACAGTGGAGAATGTCATATGACATCCTCCCAGGAATTGAGATCCGCGTTGAGGCTGTCATTCGGCCATAGCGCGGATGTCAAGTGGTTAAAGGAATATTTCACTTTTTTTTTTTCACTTTATGCATCATTAAAAACTTCTTTTTGCATTGATACATGTCCCCTGGGGCAGGACCCGGGTCCCCAAAACCTTTTTAGGACAATAACATGCATATTGGCCATTATCAATAGCACTTTAGATTGCGAACGTTCGCGTCCATTGTAACTAATAGGGTTCTAACGTGTGTGCGAACATTCGGTCCATTCGCAGTTTCTGGTGCGAACCGAACCGGGGGGTGTTCGGCTCATCCCTAGTGGACAGCCATGTCTTGGTAGGCTTGCAGTTGTACCATACTCTTTCCATTTTTGGATGATGGATTGAACAGTGCTCCGTGAGATGTTCTAACCTAAATCTGCTTTAAACTTCTATTTATCCCTGTCATGTCTGGTGTGTTCCTTGGCCTTCATGATGCGGTTTTTTCACTAAGATTTTCTAACAAACCTCTGAGGGCTTCACAGATCAGCCGTATTTATAGTGAGATTAAATTACACTCAGGTGGACTCTATTTACTAATTAGGTGACTTCTGAAAGCAATTGATTCCACTAGATTTTGGTCAGGGGTATCAGAGTAAAGGGGGCTGAATACAAATGCACGCCATACTTATAAGATATTTACAGCATTTGTTAAAAATTTTGAAAACCATATATAATTTTCCTTCCACTTCACAATCATGTGCCACTTTGTGTTGGTCTATCACATAAAATCCCAATAAAATACATTTACTTTTTTAGTTGTAACATGACAAAATGTGGAAAAATTCAAGGGATATGAATACTTGTTCAAGGCATACCAACCAATGCTGGGGTGGGTTAAGAGTTTCCAATTTTAAAAAATATTTCAAAGAAACTGTTCTATTTCCACAATCTACAGTAAGCATTGCAAGTGTGATCTCTAAATCGGATCCAGTTGTGGTAATGAGATTGTTGGTTGGGTGATGAATGAAAGTACATCGTCTGCATACAAGCATAATTTAAAAGTAGCTTGGTCTTTAGATTAGACCATAATATCTGAATGACGATTAATGGTCATAGCCAAAGGCTCCAATGCCAGTTCAAAAAGCAGGGGTGAAAGATTGCACTCCTGTCTTATTCCCACTCCAAGTAGGAAAAACCCAGAGTTGAGTGACATAGAGCTTGTGAGTTCACCTCAAAATCCATAGTGATGTAGAAGTAATGTATTGCCAGATGATGATATCAAAAGCTTTATGTATATCGAGGCTAAGAAACAAATTTTTATGAAAGAAGAGGTTAGCATCTTGGATACCTTTTATGGTCAGACAGATATTGTCAGTTATTTGTATATTTGGAATAAAACCTGATTGATATGGCGAGATTAGGGTAGAGATAGTAGAGGCTAGTCTGTCAGCCAAAATTCTGCTGAAAATCTTTAAATCATTATTAATAACAGCAATGGATCTAAAATTCTGAGGTAAGGAAATATCTTTGTTAGGTTTAGGGAGCAAAAACATATTAGTCAGTAACATCTCTTCAGGAAAATTAAGACCTTGAAGGATATAATTGTATAGTTGTACCCACTGGGGGTCAAAAAGAGGCAGTGCTGATTCTGATAACTTTCAATCTCAACAGTGATTGCAGACAATGACTTGGTCCAAATGACATCTTGCAGATCATTGAAAGCTTTAATTGAAAACGTGTGCAGGTTTTCACAGATGAACAAAAAAATTATTTTGAGCACAGTACTTACATGTTCTCAGAATGGAAACAAAAGACACACTGAAAAGAGGGTGAGACTAGCTACACAGAGCATCTCCTAGCTAGGGAGTGAGGAAGGTACAAACTTACAGTATCTAAAGGCAGACAAACAATGCATGTGTAACATGAGAGCAACTCAAATCAAGTTACTGAATTCCATTTTCACTTTTAAGCCACCCCTGTGGGTAGGTCTGGAGGCTTATTGTTGTTCACCTGTAAACCCTTGAGAATTTCAAAATTATAAAGCAAGAGAAATGTGCATGTATTGAAGAGATGTACTACGTATTGTTACCTCAATGCTCTTTCTCTCGTTATATCAAGTTATTTAATTTTACTTTGTTTACTTTTTGATTTTTGTTTAAATTGATTTTTGTTAAATGTGCATTATCCATGCTAGGAAATTAAACCAATCTCTATGACCCCCTCATGTGTACAAACATTGGGTCACACTACCACTCACCCCAAAGAAGTTCTTTAGATTTTTGAACATTTGTATTAAAATTCCTTTTCTTCACCTCAAACTTCTATTCTACCTACAGCCACTTCATGGTTCGCTAATATTCCAACCCTCACTCTCTAGTCAACTCAACTGGGAATTCATAATGCTCCTTGCACAGATGCACAAGTCCTGACTACTAATAAATCACTTAAAAAAGAATCAGCACTGCCTCTTTTTGACCCCCAGTGGGTACAACTATACAATTATATCCTTCAAGGTCTTAATTTTCCTGAAGAGATGTTACTGACTAATATGTTTTTGCTCCCTAAACCTAACAAAGATATTTCCTTACCTCAGAATTTTAGATCCATTTCTGTTATTAATAATGATTTAAAGATTTTCAGCAGAATTTTGGCTGACAGACTAGCCTCTACTATCTCTACCCTAATCTCGCCATATCAATCAGGTTTTATTCCAAATATACAAATAACTGACAATATCTGTCTGACCATAAAAGGTATCCAAGATGCTAACCTCTTCTTTCATAAAAATTTGTTTCTTAGCCTCGATATACATAAAGCTTTTGATATCATCATCTGGCAATACATTACTTCTACATCACTATGGATTTTGAGGTGAACTCACAAGCTCTATGTCACTCAACTCTGGGTTTTTCCTACTTGGAGTGGGAATAAGACAGGAGTGCAATCTTTCACCCCTGCTTTTTGCACTGGCATTGGAGCCTTTGGCTATGACCATTAATCATCATTCAGATATTATGGTCTAATCTAAAGACCAAGCTACTTTTAAATTATGCTTGTATGCAGACGATGTACTTTCATTCATCACCCAACCAACAATCTCATTACCAAATCTCTTAACTGTAATAATGACATTTGCAGCTTTAAATGGGTCTTACAGTCAATCTTACTAAATCACTGGGCTTCCTCATTAACATAGACCCTTCTCTGTGCGAGACACTCAGAGATGCTTTTCCTTTTATCTGGTCTTCCTTTTCTATCTCTTATTTAGGTATTGCCCTCACCTCAAATATTCAAGCGTTATGTTAACACAATTACCCCTCAATTGTATATAACATCCACCAGTTTCTTAAATGATGGTCTTTTTTTTTTCATATCTCATTCTTGGAGAGGTTACGGAAATTAAAATAAATGTCCTCCCTAAACTACGTATTTAGGGCTCTTTAAATTCAAATCTCTAAATCTTCTCTCTCCCAAATTGAACCTGACCTTAATAAATTTGTATGGCATAACAAACCACCTATATATGCTAGATCAATCTTATATGGCTCTCATGAACAAGGAGGTTTAGGTTTATCACAGATATGGCTCTCCTAGTTAGACTCTACACTAACACAGTTGGTTCAATGAAACATTGTGGACTCCAAGATTCCCTGGATCAGATTTGAAAAAAACTCTCTCTGCATTTACTTCCAGTATTAGGGTTCCCAGATTTTTAACAGCCTGGTAATTTTCATTGGTTGAGAGCCCATGATATAACTGCTTTTTTACATTTTCGAGAGGGTTTTATGTTTGTGTCATTTTCTCAGCTTCAAAGTTTGAAATCGGTGTATAGGACACTGAGTTGTATTATTGTCTTCAAATCCGGCATTTTTATATTACACATTATGCTCTTTTTCCATCAGTTTCCTATACAACTTATGAACAAATTTGTCATACCAATCCTCATGGGAAAGGACTGATTGCTATTATTTATAATCTACCATTGACTCTAAAAACCCTTATGTGACCCATTAGGAGGAGATTGGAGAGCAATTCTTGGATCAGGAGACCATGTGGTGTAACCTATGGAAATGCATTAATCCTTGGAGATTAGAGAAACAGCACTCAAGATTTTTACAGGATAGTATTATATCCCACCTAAATTCTATTCCATTAACCCACAGGTTCCACGGTCCTGTTTCAGAGGTTGCCCGCTAACTGGTTCTGTTCTCTATATATATTGGGAATGTGAGAAGCTAGCCCCTGTCTGGCAGGAGGTCTCTAATTTGACTTCTAAACTGGTTAGAAAACAGGTCAGTTTGACTTGGGCAAAATGTTATTTACTAATATTCCTGACCTTCCATTCTTTTTGGAAAAATACACACAATTTGTGTTGCAATGCAATGGACCATTGCATTCAATTGAGAATCCACAGAGGTTACTTTTCCAAAGTAATTTCCAGAATGAATGTTATTATGTTGATGGGAAAAATATTTCATACTATTTTTGACTCCAAATCTTTTTTCAATGAAAATGGGACCCCTGGTTCTTATATCATCTCTGCCACAGATTAACCTTTATTGTTTATAATGATCCTATCGGATTTAGTTCAAGTATTAATTTTTTATTATATGCCTGCTTGCTTGTATGCAAATTGAGTGACTATATGGCAATTCTTACATTACTTGAGCTTTAAAATTGTACCCTTTATGTTGGATTTCTCTTTGGACTTGTATATTTCTTGTTTTTATCACAGCTGTTATATATGTGATCTTAACTTTTTTTGCCATTCTATTTTATGTATACATGCATTGTATGCTGTGACATTTCTTTGTCATGTATCGATTTAATAAAAGTTTATAAACAAAATTTGCATGAGCCAGACAACTTTTACCGTCCTGCCACTGATTAATTGTAATGTATTTCAAAAGATTATATAGCTTTGAACAAACACTTAAATCACACAAAAAGTTGTATCAGTAAACTTAAAAATATCCAACTGCTAAACAAATTTCCTTTGGTTTTAGTTGACCCGAATTTACTCAAAACAAAAAAACAAAAAAACAAAAAAAGATTAGCATGAAGACATTATTGAATTGGTACCTACTTTATCCACAGTACTTTAGGCAAATGCACAGTTCCTACATCTTTTTTAGCAGTTGTATGGTCCTTAAGGCTTTGGACTGTATTTAAACAAACATGGCAAATTTGCATTTGGATAAACAAAAGATTTTAAGACAGAGAGTACTATAACTACAGCACAGTCATAAAGCACATATTTATAACATCTGTGAAAAACAAAGAACAGCCATTTTTGGATGCCACCTTTAAATTGCATGTCAATAGCATATGTAAGCCATTAAATACCATTCTACATTGTTTGACATTGCAAAACAAAACTGTGGCAGTATGCCTCAATTTCAGCTATTGAAAAAAAATCAGATCAAGACAGAAAGATATGGTAAGCAAACATATTTAAAACTAAAAGTCTCCCAGCATTTTTTGTGAACCAGTTTGATTTTTTTTTTTATGCTTAAAACTTATATACAGCCCACATACAATTTTTCCACAACAGTGAAATAGTATAATCTATACTAAATAAATATTTCCACAGTGCATACAAATATAAACCCCTTCCACCAGCTTTCACTGGCCCTTTAACTGAAGGGCTTTCCTTGGCTTCTTAAATATCTCTAATCGCTGTGATTGACTATCACAGTAATCACTTGCTATTGGCTCACAATTATTTCTAAGTGACCTGGAGCTATTAGTGACAGAGCATTCACATTGCTGGGGACATGTGATTGAACTTACTCCCAGCACAATACTTGCTCCCACATACACTATATTACCAAAGTATTGGGACACCTGCCTTTACACACACATGAACTTTAATGTTATCCCAGTCTTAGTCCATAGGGTTCAATATTGAGTTGGCCCACCCTTTGCAGCTATAACAGCTTCAACTCTTCTGGGAAGGCTGTCCACAAGGTTTAGGAGTGTGTCCATGAGAATGTTTGGCCATTCTTTCAGAAGCGCATTTGTGAGGTCAGGCACTGATGTGGACGAGAAGGCCTGGCTTCCAGTCTCTGCTCTAATTCATCCCAAAGGTGTTCTATCGGGTTCAGGTCAGGACTCTATGCAGGCCAGTCAAGTTCCTCCACCCCAAACTCGCTCATCCATGTCTTTATGGACCTTGCTTTGTGCACTACTCCCAATACTTTTGACAATATAATGTATATGCCTATGGACCTTTAAATGCAAACACTATGAAACTGCAAGTTAAAAATCATGCACGCTTACTTGTATGTCTGTGTAATATTTAGCATTGTCCATATTTCATAATACCCATCTTCCCTAGTTTGTTCAGAAATGTTAGTGGGAGATGAAAGCAGGGACGTGCAGTCAGGGGAGGCAGGTGAGGCAGAGCCATGAACATAAAAAAAAGAAAACGATCAAGCCAAAGTCTTTCCCCACAACTGATCAAAATTTGGGTCTCCTGGCACCTTTGGTTCCAGAGATATGGGGCTCCTTGAACAGCCTGTCAGAAGCTACATATAGCGCGGCCAGTTTAAATACAAGCTGGTACACGCTGTTTGCAGCAGACTGAGAGGATGAGCTCACAGTGCCTCTGACTTCTTGTCAGAGGCACTGAGCTCAATGGACAGCTTGAAGCCTTGGACCAATGGTAAAGCAGACAGCAAAGCTCAACAAGACTTGTGAGAGCTTCTTTGCAAGTGCATAGACTGCCTTATGTGTGACATATGGAGGCTCAAGAAAAACAAATAAAAGACAAGGGTGGGAATACACAATTCCGCTAGGTGTAGTGTGAATGTGGCCTAAAGAAGGAAGTCTTTAAAATCAAGTTCTTATCCTCACATCACAGAAGATTCTCTCCTTTCTCACTGCTTAAAAGGAGTAAAGTCTCATGCTTTTTCCCCCTAATACATTCTATGCATTAAGATGAAAAACCTTCTGTGCTGCAGCTGCCCCCAGAGCCCCCCTTTTTCTTACCTGAACCCGATCGGTCCAGCCATGAGCACGAGCCCACCAGCTCCAGTCGCTGTCTTGAGTCCTCATTGGATAGATTGATAGCAGCAGGAACTATTGGATCCTGCTGCTGACAATCAAATCCAGTGACACAGGAGACAGGAAGGGGCCGAGTCCTGCTGTCTGTGTCAATGGACACAGCAACAGGACACGGGAGCACACCCGCATGGGTGCCCCCATGAAAAGCAGCTCTCCGTTGGGACATTGGATGGAGAGGAGGAGCCAGGAGCGCCGCCGGTGGACACCAGAAGAGGAGGATTGGGGCCGCTCTGTGCAAAACCCTTGCACAGAGCAGATAAGTATGGCATGTTTATTATTTAAAAAAAATAAATAAAATCACTTTAACTCATCCTCTGGGCTGGAGAAAAAGATCTCACCTTCATAAACTTGTCGTATGTGTAAAAATCAATGACAGCTTCTCAGTTTGTCATAAAGAGAAGTAAAGAACTTCTTGATGAACCACTACACATGTGAGATAAGTTGTGATAGTCAGTATCAAAGCTTATCCCAGTTTCATAAAACTTATCAATCTTGTAATTTTTTTTTTTTTTTACAACGTTGTCATTTTTAATGTTTGCATCAGTGATAGTTTTCTGTACTAATTAATTTTAACCATATTTAATAAAGTAGATTTTTTAAGCTCATAGTGTTCCTTTATAAGGTTTCTTGGTGATCTCTAATCCCCATTTTTTTAAATTTGTACACTTTTACCAAAAACGGACACAGGTAGCACTTCCATGGGGTAAATGTACTGTGTGCAGCTCAATGTACATTCTACAGAAACTTGCATAGAGGAAGGTAAGAACATTTTAGGGCATGTAACATGCACATTTCCAGCACCACGTTAAAAACACACTGTCTTTGCAATATGCTGTAGGTGCTAATACATTGTTAACAGCACCCCCAAACATGGATCACAAATACAGTTCTATTTGATGCTGTGGTATTTTTTAAAAGTAGTACATGTACTACTTTTTGTGTGTTCCAGTGCGATTTGCAGCCAATTCAAATGAATGGGCTGCAAAATCTCACTGCACGCACAGGAATGCACAGAATTTACACAGGAATGTGGACTGCGTTCCTGTGCAATTTAGGTGTGAAACAGCCTTTAATTCAGAAGGATCAAGCAAGACAGTTGGGTCCTAGCACAACTAATTTCTTTTCCTTACACAGTTGGAAAGACAATGTGTGTTATGATCATTCATGCAAAAACCACAACACAAACAGTGAACTAACTCAGAGTATATAAACAGCTAGCCTGTTAAATATCACATTATGAGGCACACATTCAAACTGTTGTGTTTTGCTCAGTAGCTCTAAATGTTAGAAGATTAATATCTCTCAGCTGTGTTGTTGGAAACGTTTACTTTGCTTTTTTTAAATCTAAGATTTAATGAATGACCAGAGCCAAATCTAGGAAGGCCACCAAGACCCAGACTTAAAAATGACATGGCTTAAAGACAGATGCCTGTAGCAGAAGCTACATGATGACTATAAACTCCTCTATACTCTTTTTTTGACACTCATTATTCAAGAAATGCATCTTCAGGGGGCCATAGATATTACATGGATGGCCAGACTTTTGTAAGCGCACTGTCTGCCAAAAGACTTTCTTTCTTCCCAACTGTCACATAAACATGCACACACATATCCTATGAGCATACATCTATTCAGAACTACAGAGGCGTATTGTTCTAGTGCATGTTACTAAGTTAACCGAAGAAACAAAAGCCTACAAAATGAACCAGACAAATCAACTTTTTGTCTGATGGGAGTACCCAGATGACCAGCGTACAGTTTGTGGATCCAGCAAGTATTGTCATCATTAACCACATCCAAATAGTGTCACCATGTAAACTGTTGCCCATATTGGGCTCAATTTTCTAAAGCATATTGCATGCAGTATTTGGGTCACATGACACATTTTCCATAAATATTGCACGGAATACTAAAAATGTAAATTCACTATCCCTTTATGCGGTATTTACCTTAAATAAGCAAAAATACTTGATAAATACCGCATAAAACAGCAATAAAAAGTAAATTCATTAAAGGAAATCAATAAATAAAATGCATGCGTTAAATAAGTGTTGGTCCAGGCATGCAAAATTTTAAGAATGTATGAACTTTTAGCTGGTTGTTAAGGAGCCAGCACCTGCTGGCATCCTTAACCACTTTACAAATGGCGCACATAGATGTACGTCGGCAGAATGGCACGGACAGGCAAATGGGCGTACCTGTCATGAGCTCCATGAGTCCGACCATGGGTCCCACAGACTCGATCGCCGCGGGTATACTCGCGATCGTCTCATGAAGAGGAAAAACGGGGAGATGCTGATGTAAACAAGCATCTCTCCATTCTGCCTAGTAACACTGTCACTGATCTCTGCTCCCTGCGATCGGGAGCAGCGATCAGTGTATTGTCATACACAGCCCCCCCCACAGTTAGAAACACTCCCCAGGACACACTTAACCCCTAAGCGCCACCTAGTGTTTAACCCCTTCACTGCCAGTGTAATTTTGTACAGTAATCACTGCAATTTAATTGCACGGATCGCTGTAAAAATGACAATGGTCCCAAAAATGTGTCAAGATAGTCCGATGTGTCTGCCATAATGTCACAGTCACAATAAAAATCGCAGCCATTACTAGTAAAAAAAAACTATAAATAAAAATGCCATAAAACTATGCCCTATTTTGTAGACACTATAATTTTTGCGCAAACCAATCAATAAATGCTTATTGCAATTTTTTTTAGCAAAAATATGTAGAAGAATACGTATCGTCTTAAACTGAGGAAAAAAATGTTTTTTTTTAATATATTTTTTGGTATATTTATTATAGTAAAAAGTAAAAAATATTGCTTTTTTTTTCAAAATTGTTACTCTTTTTTTGTTTATAGCGCAAAAAATAAAAACAGCAGAGGTTATCAAATACCACCAAAAGAAAGCTCTATCTGTGGGAAAAAAAGATGTCAATTTTGTTTGGGAGCCACGTCGCACGACCGCGCAATTGTCAGATAAAGCTACGCAGTGCGGAATCGCAAAAAGTGCTCTGGTCTTTTGCCAGCGAAATGGTCCGGGGCTTAAGTGGTTAAAGAAATTGTAAAGGTTTGCTTTTTTTTTTTAAAATAACAAACATGTCATACTTACCTCCACTGTGCAGTTCGTTTTGCACAGAGTGGCCCCGAACATCGACTTCTGGGGTCCCTTGGTGGCTCTCGCAGCTCCTCCTCTTGCCAGACCCGCCCCCGCATCATTTGATTTGATTGACAGCAATGGCTGCACTGCTATCAATCTATCCAATCAAGAGCCGAGAACCCCGGGCAAAGGTAGAGTGCGTCTCCGCCAGGTGAAATTCCAGGGCTCAGGTAAGTAAAACAGGGGGGCTGGGGGGCCAGTGACTGCCAGGTGTTTTTTCACCTTAATGCATAGGATGCATTAAGGTGAAAAAACACGAGGGTTTACAAACCCTTTAGCAACCAGTAAATAGATGAGCAACTTGGTTGTAATTGTGAGACTTGTGGCAACATCAAGTCTGGTGATGTCACGTCCATGTTTTCGGCCGCTGTACCACTGGACAGGCAAGTTACACAGTCTGCCCCTATTCTTTGCAAGCTAGGCTGGTTTTCATCATCTCTACCCCCCTGGTTTAGTGGCCACAAGGCTTAAAGTGCAGTCAGCTTAACACAACAACACATTGTCGAAAAAAACAAGTTGAAAGGAGAGTCTACGTGAGTTCCAGGACATTCATGTGGACCTTAATTATCCTCACTGGCTAGCCACCCCCAGACCTATAGTAACACATTTTCCCCTGCCATAGATGTATAATTACCTGAAACCTGGAGCTGCAACCTAAGATATTCTTCTACATTTAGCAGCATATATCTTCTTTCTGCTGATCACACCTGCACAGTCAATCACCCAGACATCTGTGGGACCATCTCCTGCCTTAGGAGGTGTCCTCTTAGAAGTCTATAGGGATTAAGATTAATGAATAACTGTGGCTTGCAAGAAACTGACCACAGCTATTTAAAGCATCAAGAGGCTAGGGGACACTTAAATTAGAAGTTAATGGTTGCTGAAGCAACCATGCAGGTATAGAACTTGGGTGTGCTGCTGACATTAGGGATATGGAGCTGGCCAGCTGCAAGCGCTTTGCCACATTCCTTACTCCTGTGGCAGCAAAAGGGATAGCAAGCATAAGCTAGTATAATAAATATTTTTCTTCCCTATCTATCAAGCAATGACATGGTTCCTGATAGTAATATTTCATAATATAAAGCTAGCAAAATGTTGTGGCGATTACATACAAAGTAGCACTTTGTCTAGGATGTATTTTCTTTTGAATAGTTTTTATTGAATTTTTTAAATAAAAGGAGAGCATGTTAAGTGCTTTTCCAAGGTAGCATACACTTTAAAAGTAAAAAAAGAAAGAAACAAGAATAAAAACAAGGTACAATTGTAGGTACAATTGTACACAGTGTCAACTAGAGATAAAACCGTTGAACATTTGAAACAGATAATATAGGGTTAATGGTGCTGCTCGGATAGAAGCATAGAGGCAATTAAATATGGAGAGAACAAAGTTTTATAGTGAGGATTGAGCATAGTAGTTGTACCACATGGTCCAAGGGGACCAGTCATTTTCAGTTTTCATAGCATTCGTTCATAACTAATATGTGTATAGGTTAGTGCAATTAGTGCTTTGAGAGAGGTCCATTGTCTGGTTATGGCTAGTCTTGCCACCAGTAGAACGTGGATAACTGGCGTGAAAGTTTCTCTATACCCAGTGTGGCAGAGCGAAGCTCTGTCCCTTTGAAATTAGAGGTAAAGGAGATACAGAGTTTGCATATCTGCAGACTATAGAATTTAAATGGAGAAAACTGCTCTGTCAGTTTTCTCCAGGTTTTGCTAGTCCTGGATGGGATCTCCAACTGTGTCCGGGTCTTGAGGATGGCAAACAAGGTGTGTGCCCAGCTGCACACAGACCATATAATGAGGGGCTAATGAGTGGAGGATGGTGGAGTGTGAGCAGCTTGCTGCTGCTGTATGAAGACAGACCTGTGGAGGGGTCATCCCTGTGTAAGGGGTATTCTTTGCCCAGAGACTGGGAAAGGAGGGACAGCCTTGAGAGTCGGGAAGACTAAGGAAGCCAGTGAGTCCAGGGGACTGGAAGGAATCCACTCTGTTGAGATCAAGCAGAGGAACTGCTGACAAGAGAGCCAGGTGGCTTGGTATGTTTTTCAGTTATGAATGCTTAATGAAGTTAAACCCCTGCGTGGGACTTCTGGATGGACTTTTGTTTTTTCAATAAACGTGGGCTACCAGGCCCTTAACTATATATGCCTGTCTGATGAGGACTCACTGCATTAAAAAATGCATCTTTTCACTTGAGTTAAACGCCCCCATGTTACACCAGATTTAAGAGTGCTAATTGAGGGGTTAGGGAATAGGGCATATGTAGAATTTCTTGGAGCATGTGGGAGACTGTAGACCAAAAGTTACTTAATTTAGGGCATTCCCATAAAATGTGAAGTAAATTATCTGGTTGCCCACAGTCCCTCCAGCATTTGGATGAGGTCCAGTCTAATGTAGCCCAGTTTGGATTTAAATTTTGGATTTGGTTGGTGCTTGTTTTGGGAGTCTGTGCACTGTACCCTTTCTCTCTTCAATTTAGCTCCAAATTGAATAAAAGCCCTCGCATATAAGCTTTATATGCATCCCATAGAATTGCCGGATCAGTTAATGGTACCATGTTAAATTCTAAAAATTCTTGAAGGTGATAATGGAGTTCTTAAGTAAGGGAATGATTGTTAATGCTCCAGATGAATGCATGTTTTGAACTTGGGGGTGTCCTCGATAGTTACACATATTGGTGCATGGTCAGACCATGTAGTGGGTAGAATGTCCAAAGCCAATATTTTCTGTAGAAGCCATTTGTCTGCTAGAAAAGGGTCAATGCGAATGTAGACGTTGTGGCACAAGGACAAGAAGGTGTAATCACGTTCAGTGACATGCTAACAGCGTCCAAAATCATGGAGTTGGGAATCTTGGAGAAAGGCCTGTAAGGATGGCCTATTCCTTTTAGATGTGTTGGAGGAGTTGACTTGGGGGTCTGGATAAATATTGAAGTCTCCAAACCAGATAGTAAAACCATGTTGGATTTTACTGACTTTTTTGCCAAGCTTCTTCAAAAAGCGTATTTGATGGGTGTTAGGAGCATACACATTTACAATTGTGTAGGGAGAGTTGTTTAAAAGGCATACAAAAATGATATAGTGGCCGTAAGAATCTTCAATGCAGTGTTGTAGTTGGAAAGATACCATGTCTTTGGTCGCCAGGAGGACTCCTTTCCTTTATGCTGGGGCGCTGACTGTGAAGGTTTGCGGGAAAGAGCTGTTGGAGCATTTGGGTTGGTGCTGAGAGTGGAAATGCATTTCTTGCACCCAAACAATGTCGCATTTCATAGATTGGGCTAGTTTCCAAAGAGAAACTCTTTTGACCAGGTGGTTTAGGCCCTTTGTATGGATGGAAAAGATTTTGATGGTCATAGTATCAGCTCAAGGGAGAGGATGACAAGGAACACTATAAGCAATCTGTTGGGGCGGAAGGATGTGGTCAACTATTGCGGTGAGCGCAGCTGGAGTTGAAAGATTGAAGCATGGAGTTAACAGACAGGTGAGGTAGGACAGGTAATTAATGATGACCGTATAATTATATTAAAGCAGAGTAGGAAACCATTGACTTGTGCTAGATATTTTCAACAAAGGGGACACTGCTGTGTCCAGAAAGAAAAACCGGGGTGAAAAAAGTACTGTGAGAAGCCAGAGACTGAGTTATACCAAAGTAGGCAAAGTGTTGCCAGGTGGTCCATAGCGCCTGCTAGTGAGGATTGGATCTTGGGTGGATCCTTTGAGGCTGTGAATGGTAATAAGGTGGTGATGCTTGCATTGAAAATGGGTCCTGCGGGGCAGGTGGATCAGGAATGATACCCTATGTGTGCAATTTCTGGAGACCATTTTGGAGAGGTGATAACATGTTTGGAACCTTGGTAGGTGACCAGGGTTTGGCTGGGTTTGCCCCTTGGTACGGGATTTGATGGTTGCGTAAAGCTTTAGTTATAGTATACAATTGCCTGAAGCGTTGTAGAGTGTGTTGCGATAGCCCAGTAAAAAGCTGTAGATTCGCATACAGCTCAGGTAAGGTTCCCACAGATTTGGCTTTTTGCATGAGTTGTTCTTTGGTGTGATAAAAATGGATGCGCAGGATTACATACCTGGGTATGGGATCAGGCAGATGCTTTGGATTGAGGAGTCTATGGATGCGGTCTATTACCAACTCAATATTTTTATGATCTGGGAGGAGTGTTTTGATCAACACGCGTACATAAGTGGACAAATCCTGTATCTCTTCGGATATTCCTCTGATTTTGATATTGTTCCAGCGGGACCAGTCTTCCATATCCGCTATCTTATCTTTAATCCAAATTTGTTCCTCAGATTGTGCTTCTTGGGCATCTATTACATCATTACATCATTTATAGTGCAGAGTCCCCCATCCTTGTTTCCATGTGATCTACCCTGTTCCCTAGTGTGGGAACCTTAAACTGCTGCACAAGTTTGATCACGTCAGCTTGTAAGGAACTGCGGAGTGATGGAAGCATTTCCTTGAGGGTAGAGTCTATCACTGGCTGATTAGATGTAGGTAACATGGAAATGGCTTCAGGGTGAGCTGGCATTATTCCAGAAGAAGAAGGATAGCTCACCTCATGAGGATCGGCAGCTGGGGAGTCAAGTCTTATTCTTGCATTGGCAGGACTGCCTGAGATCGGTGTTTGAGGAGGAGAGCTGTCCGGGTTTCTTGTTTGAAACTGTAGCTCCATGCTGTAATCTTCAGCAGGAGACATGGCCACTGAGTGCTGTGGAGTCGGCATGACAGAGGATCTGCTCATGGAAGGCAGGGAGCCAGCGCATTTTGCTGGTGTTTCTTCACTGGTTGGAAGAGAAAGGTGGAAAGCTTCTGAGGGTGCAGCTGTTCTTTTATTTTTGGCACCATGTTGCAGGGGTGGACAGGGATAAGAGGCATCCACTGTGTGGGTGCAGGCGCTGCTGGAAGCTGGGGATAGTCGCTAATGACCGGTCCGGTGTAGAGCGCCTCAGAGACCAGCATCCATCTTGATGTCCAGCCAGATAATTTGCATATAAGAAAAAGTCCACGTGAGTGTGCTCTTTCACCACAAACTGAAATCCTTTAAATGTGTGCTAATCCTTATGCCCCGTACACACGGTCGGAAATTCCGACCACAAAATCCATTGTTTTTTTTCCGACGGATATTATCCAACACTGGTGTTGCATACATATGGTCGGACAAAGTTGATGGAAAATCCAATCATTCTGAACGTGGTGACGTTTGTTGCGTACGACGGAACTACGTAGAGGCTAGTAGCCAATAGCTTTGGTCTCGTAATTTGACACTTTGGCACTTTGTCCGTCGGAATTCTCTACACACGATCGGAAAAAGTCAGATCAGATTTTGTTGTCGGAAAATTTGAGAGCAGGTTTTGAATTCATTACTGATTCTGGTTAATTTTTTTTTTTTTTATAAAGTGAAACGGTCAACTGTGTCAGCGAACAGGTGGATACATTTTTCTGTCACAAAACTACTGCTGCACTGAATACCCTCGCTGAGTGAACAGTGCAAGACAACAGCTCAAATGCATAGTGGGCAAGCTCCAGTCAGTAATCCAGCCTAGATGTCAAGGGGTCCTTGGTTGGAAGGTGGTCCACATGTGCCCTGGACCCCGGGTAATCTAAATCATATGGTTTAGACCCTGCCTGTGACTGCTTCCAGCCGCCAGACCTGGATTTTGCATACTAATAAAGAACAATGTTGTTGTTTTTTCTTTTGAATGTACTTCTGGTTCATTTGGTTTGGTTTGGACCTGTTTTTAAAAAAAAAAAAGATAGCCGAATGTACAAAGAACAAGACATGGGGATGAAGAGCGACTTTTATTGTATATGCGAACATGGATACTTTGAATATAGCCCAAACTGTGTCTTAACATGATTATTGTACTGTGATATTAACATGTATGAACATTTGACAAATAAAAAACTTAAAAAAAAAAAAAAAAAAGAACAATGTTAAAGTGCTACTGAAGCAACCAATGCCATTGTTGCTCCTACTTTCAGCAGGTCGCGGATTCAAGACACTTTGGCCATGAAAGGGGGGTCTTAGCAGTCTCTGGAAATGTGGCCAAGTGGTTATTCCACAGCACCTCTTCCGAGTGGTGCAAGTTTTGCTCCCTCTGGGATGATAGTAAGAGATCTGCCATTTTTCCACTGTATCAGAGCTCCAAAAGGGTGGCCAACCAGTAAAGGTTCCTTTATTCATGGTCTAAATTCATGGGTCCTTGCACGGGCAATTCTGATAAAACTGATATAAGCAGAATAGGAGGTGAGAGGGAAATTGCTTTGGTGGAATCCTGGATAACCACACAACCTGACATTGGTTCTAAGCCCATTCCCACTCTTAAAAAACTAAAAAAAGGTTTTAGCTTGCCAAGAGAGGATGATTGAGCTACCATTACTGACCTTCTTTTGAAATGAAAAGCTTCCTGGCTTTCATGCAGATACTCTGTCTTTAAAAAGGGGTTCTAACTGTGAATATGATTAAGCTTTCATCAAATATCAGGCAGAAAGCCATGACAAATTTCATGTCTTAAAGGAAACCTGTACTGAGAGAATTACAGGGGCTGCAATTGTTGACTTTCTTTTTAAGTAATAGTTGAATGCCTGTCCCTGGCTTCAATGGATTAAGAGACAATGGGGGAAATGTACTAAAGCTGGTGCACTCAGGATCTGGTGCAGCTGTGTATTGTAGCCAATCAGCCTCCAACTTCAGCTTGTTCAATTAAGCTTTGGCAAAACAACCTGGAAGCTGATTGGTTTCTATACAGAGCTGCACCAGATTTTGCACACTTTTTAGTAAATAACCCCCAGTGGCTTGTAAGAAACAAAGTGAAAGTGAACTCACTTGAAGCCACTTGATCAACAGAAGAACCAGACAACTAGCATTTTCTGAAGAATATGTCATAAATTAAAACATTTATTTAGAATTGTCTCCCCAAACCACAATTACAGTATCAGATAATGCAACAGCTGTGCAACACACCTCAGTGCACTTTTAACGTTTTAGGTACATCTACAATCAATTCCCAAAAGGCTGCCTTGAAGCCACATGCATAAACATATGAAATACCTCACATTAACACATGAGCGGGGCATCTGTGTGACTTCGTACCCACTGACGAAGTCACGCCCACAGGATGTAAGGTGGGCGGGGGAGGAGTTAACGTCTGACATCACCCACGGCCATCATTATGGTTTGAAACATACTGTGATGTTGTTTAGCTTGCACTTGGCTCAAGTGCTTCACTTGTAAGTGAATTTTATATATTTTTTGCTGGATTCAATTTGTCAAACAGAGAGCACTAGATCCTCTTTATTTTAGTTGCATATGTGCCTTGTGGAGAATCGAGTTCTGGTACTGCCACTGGATCGCTGGATGTTCAAGCCCCATTGTGTGGGTTAAATGCTGTGTGACCTTTTCAGGTTGAATCCGTGAGGTGAGAGGCTAGTGTTATCTGTGGTGGCTGGGATATACTCATCTGTTTCACTGTCTCGCTTGCGAACAGGCACTAATACACTGAGTACTCGCTGTTTGGACTTGTCCCTATGGACACTATTACCATTTATTTTATGTTGCGCTGCACTGCTTTAAATATAGCATAGAGACATGGATGAATGGGGGAGTTTGCGTTGAATAATACAAATAAATGAAATAGTGTTTTTGGCTTGTGCTGCTCAGATGCAGTGAAGATCAACTTTATGCTGCAAGTAGTTTTATGAAACTGTATGATTCTCATGGGCAGCGTCAGATAAATCATATTCTGTTGGCATCGCATACCGTATTTAGAATTTGCTTTTACATTGCTGCTTGGCTTAAATCTGCAGCAACCCAATCTGATTCATTTTAACTGGAAAAAAATTGCTTCATGTAGGTAGTTTATGGTGCAACACCAGATTTGTTTGTAACTTAGGGGTAATAAACCTAAAGTGACTAATGGGAGTAGCAGCCACAGCAGATCTAAAAGCTATTGGATAGTGTACTTTTAGCCTTTTTGCTGCCAGGCCTTGCTCTCCACTATTTACCATAGGTAGCCAGACTGTTTTTTGCTACTTTTTCACTTTTTTTTATCATGTTTCGTTTCAGTTGTTTTTTATTTAGGCCCGCTCACATACACGTTTTCACGCAACAGGCATAGGGAGGCCCATTTACACTCTGGACAAAGCTCCTTCCCCAACCATGAGCTCATAATTGGCTGATCGTGAATACTCCTCACTCCTTACTGAGGAGGATCTTAACCTGGGCTTGGAAACTATGTACAAGAAACTTGCAGAGATATTTCAAAGCAAGTTATGCAAGAATGCAAACACAAGAGCTAGCCCTCTAAAGCCCCATACACACGGTCGGACAATCCGCGGACCAGGTCCGTCGGACCATGTCCGTCATACTTTGTCCGATGTTGGTTTTGCGTACACACGGTCGGACAAAGTTGTCGGAAAATCCGATCATTCTGAACGTGGTGACGTTTGTTGCCTACGACGGGACTACGTAGAGGCTAGTAGCCAATAGCTTTGGTCTTGTAATGTGATCTGAGCATGCGTGGCACTTTGTCCGGTCGGACAACCGTACACACGATCGGATTTGGTGTGATCGGACCGTGTTGACGGCAAAGATTTCCAGCAGGAGATAAGACTTTGTCCGTCGGTCAAACCGACGAACACTGTCCGATGGTGCATACACACGGTCTGATTTTTCAACAACCTTGTCCGATCGGACAGAATCCATGAAAAAGTCCGACCGTGTGTATGGGGCTTTAGGTAGCTGCACTGATAGACTTAAGACTAAACATGACAAGCTTAGCCTCGCTTATAATGACCTGAGGAAGAACATGAATTGCTCGCTGAATTTTTCGCTGAGGGTTGATGCCACTTCCAGATTGTGAAGGACCAATAGGCGACGTGTTTGCGGAGCATGCACTCCATCTTCAGGCCTAACAGGTGCCATGTTGAATGAGGGCTCATAAGCAATGATGACGCTGCTGCTGGGTCCTAGAGTCCTGCGACTATGGATATGTCACACACATATATATTGCTGGCTTAATGATGATGCAGAGAAAGATATATAAAGCTCAACAGATGAAAGTATAAAGCTACTTTACAAGCTGGGCATACAAAAGGATCAATGAGAGCATTTGGATTATTGTAATAAAAAGGGGGCATTAAGAAACACTTATAAAAACAGCATCAACCGAATTTGTTTAAATGGGGAATTGTGTGTATGGTAAAGATTGGAGCGATCATGAATAACTAATCATTTTTAATTTATACTAAAAATAAAGATAATTTATAATAATAAGAATAAAAATAAATATAATAAAAATAATAATAAAAAAAAAAAAATAGTATCTTTTTCAAGATATTGTTGGGATTGATCACAACAAGCCTAGAGGCATTGGGGGTTATTTACGAAAGGCAAATCCACTTTGCACTACAAGTGCAAACTACAAGTGCAAAGTGCACTTGAAATCACACTGAAAGTGCACTTGGAAGTGCAGTCGCTGTAAAACTAAGGGGTAGATCTGAAATGAGTGGAAGCTCTGCTGATTTTATCATCCAATCATCTGCAAGCTAAAATGCTGTGTTTTATTTTCCTTGCATGTCCCCCTCGGATCTACAGTGACTGCACTTCCAAGTGCACTTTCAGTGCAATTTCAAGTGCACTTTGCAGTTGTAGTTTGCGCTTGTAGTGCAAATTAGATTTGCCTTTTGTAAATAACCCCCATTGTGCATTATTATTGATGGGGTATTACAACTTTAAATTACTATATCTATGGGTACAGTACTTACTTTTGTAGTTGAAGACCTTAAGGGTGCGGGATAAATAAATAAATGGAGGTGAAGGGGGGGGGGATCCTGAATGAAGAAATTATTTAGATATGATTAATATATATATGAAATTATAGTATCCTGCAATCTCTAGCTTGCAATAATACTATTATACCAGTCTATAGTTATTTCATTTTGCAATCAATCCCATCATATAATTATACCATTTTATGATCCCACTGAATGATCAGACAATGAATATGTGTGGGCCTACACAGGTACCACATGATTTATACAATGGTATAATTATATAGTGGGATTGCAAAATGATATACTGTAAGGCCCCTTTCACACTGAAGCGTTTTTTCAGGCGCTACAGCGCTAAAAATAGCTCAAACTTTTATTTTTGCAAGTTATAGATTGCAGGACACAGTCATTTCATATATATATTAATCATATCTAAATAATTTCTTCATTAAGGATCCCCCTTCACCTCAGTCCATTTATTTATCCCAGACCCCTGAGGGCTTCAACTACAAAAGTAAGTACCCATAGATATAGTAATTTAAAGTTATAATACCCTATCAATAATAATACACAATGTCTCTAGGCTTGTTGTGATCAATCCTCACAATATCTTGAAAAAATTTACAAACAGGAACAATTGTATTTCCCATCAATAAACATTTCTATTTTTATTTTTATTATATTTATTTTTATTCTTATTATTAATTTGATAATTATAGTGATTATATTAATTATACTTATTATCATTATTTAAATTTGTTGTATAAATTAGAAATTATTAGTTATTCATGATCGCACCGATGTTTACCATACACACAATTCCCCATTTAATCAATTCGGTTTATGGTCAATCTCTTGTTCACCTAGTAAGCGCAATATACTCTCTTAATGTGTGTGTGCCACACTATTCTGTTCTTTTTATGCTGTTTTTATAAGTGTTTCTTAATGTCCCTTTTTATTACAATAATCCAAATGCTCTCATTGATCCTTTTGTATGCCCAGTTTGTAAAGTAGCTGTATAGTTTCATCTGCTGAGCTTTATATATCTTTCTCTGCATCATCATTAATCCAGCAATATATATGTGTGTGACATATCCATAGCCGCGGGACTCTAGGACCCAGCAGCAGCGGCATCAGTTCTTATAAGCCCTCATCCAACATGGCCCCTGTTAGGCCTGAAGAAATAGCGCATTCTCCACAAACGTATCGCCTATTGGTTCTTCACAATCCGGAAGTGACATCATCCCTTGGCTCCTTGTGTTCCAGTTCCAGGAAGCGTCGCCAGTTAAAAAAAAATCCCCCACATTTTTTCAACTATATTAATAGTAAAAAGGCTAGGTCCCATAAAAGATGATCAAGGGAAGCTGGTCACAAGTGACAGGGAGAAGGCAACTGTATTAAACCGCTTCCCGACCGCCCACTGCATATATACGTCAGCAGAATGGCACGGGCAGGCAAAAGCACGTACCTGTACGTGGTCGTGCATTTGCCTGCCTGTGGGTCGCGCGCGCGCCGCCAGCGGCGCGCTCGCGACCCGGTCGGGAGCTCCGTTACCCCGGCCGTGGGACCAGCGGACCCGATCGCCGCTGGTGTCCCGCGATCGGGTTACGGAGCTGAAGAACGGGGAGAGGTATGTGTAAACAAACCTCTCCCCGCCCTTCCTACTCTGCCTGTCATTGATTGGCTGTTCCCGGTCATCGGGAAAGCCGATCAATGACGTCAGACGTCAGCCCCGCCCCCTAATGTAAAAAAAAACCACACACGTCACAGCCCATAACCCCTCCCCTCCCCCTAGTGGTTAACCCCTTCACTACAACTGTCATTTATACAGGAAACAATGCATTTAAATAGCATTGATTGCTGTATAAATGACATTGGTCCCAAAAATGTGTCAAAAATGTCCGATGTGTCCGCCATAATGTCGCAGTCACAATAAAAGTCGCTGATCGCCGCCATTACTAGTAAAAAAAAAAAATATTAATAAAAATGCTATAAAACTATCCCCTATTTTGTAAACGCTATAACTTTTGCGCAAACCAATCAATAATCGCTAATTGCGATTTTTTTACCAAAAATATGTAGAAGAATACGTATCGGCCTAAACTGAGGGAAAAAAACTTTTTTTTATATATTTTTTGGGGATATTTATTATAGCAAAAAGCAAAAAATATTGCATTTTTTTCAAAATTGTCGCTCTATTTTTGTTTATAGCGCAAAAAATAAAAACCGCAGGGGCGATCAAATACCACCAAAAGAAAGCTCTATTTGTGGGAAAAAAAGGACGCCAATTTTGTTTTGGAGCCACGTCGCACGACCGCGCAATTGTCAGTTAAAGCAATGCAGTGCCGAATCGCAAAAAGGGGCCTGGTCCTTTGGCTGCCAATTGGTCCGGGGCTGAAGTGGTTAAATACATTCTTCTCCTCAGTTTATATGAAGGAAAAGGAGAGATATAATTAGGCAATAATGTTGATAACATTCTATTAAATGTACCCTTGTGGCTGACAAAAAAACTGTATTCAAAAAAGACTAGAAAAGCTTAATGTGAACAAATCACCAGAGAACTTTCACACAAGAGTTCTCAAGGAACTTAGCCATGTTATAGCCAGACCATTATTTCTAACTTTTAAGGACAGCTTACTAACTATAAGGGTATCAGCTGATTGGCAAACAAACATGGTACCAATATTCAAAAAAGAGCCGATATACAGGAATATACCTGGAAACTACCGACCAGACCATAAATAGTATGCAAACTAATAGAAGGAATGATAAAGTATCATATCCAAGAATTTGCTGATGTGAATAGTTTCATTAGTAGAAATCAGTAGTTGCCAGACCAACCTTTTAACATTATATGAGAAGGTAAATTGTAATTTAGAGAGAGGAACATGTGGACATAGAGCATCTGGTTTTTGCTAAGGCATTTGAAAGAATACTTCATAAATGCATAATTTATTCAACCTTAGCAGCTATGTAACTACAGTAGGTAAATAGTTTTAGTCATTTAATGCTGAATTAATGATTAAAACTAAATACCACCAAACATTAGAATAGTAGATGTAATTATTTAAAATGTCGGTGAGAATTTATCTGTAATGCAGTTTTAGCTGTACACATGAATGGTCAAACGTATACTGTTAGAAGATAACAGCTGAAAAAAATGTACAAAATTGTTGGACCATTTTTGATAGGATTGCTGAGTAAAAATGCTCACAAGGCACACTCCTGCTGTATTGTAACCAAGTTTGGTATTGTATACTTTAAAAAGGAAATATTTCCTTCCGCCCAGTCCTGAAAATGTATTATTAGTTGGCACTTTTAAAATGACATGCCTGATAAACATAAAAAAAATGCTTAGAACTTCACAGTGTTTTTTTTAAGTACTTGGAACGTTAAGTCCTGCCAATTTCTTCCTCCCTGCCAAGTCCTATTAGCATAAATGAAAGGTTTATTTTCAGAAATGCCTGATAAATTACTTTACACAATCAGTAATGAGGGTGCTGTCATTAAGTGAGAATCATTTTCAAAATCCCCTTGGCATGACTGAGTGGTTGTACTTTCTATTTCAAACTGATGTTACTATAGCCCCTATTCAACCTCATCAGAGTTAATGTTAAGTATCAAATCCCAAACTCTACCCCACCTTTCAAAATTAAACGTATTACATTTTTCCTGAAAAGACACTAAATACTGGTACAAACAAATGCAATATTGTAGAATTTCTCTTCTCCACAGTAAGTGTACAGCCATGGCCAAAAGTTTTGAGAATGACACAAATATAAATTTTCACAAAGTCTGCTGCTTCAGTATTTTTAGATCTTTTTGTCAGATGTTACTATGGTATACTGAATCATAATTACAAGTATTTCATAAGTGTCAAAGGCTTTTTAATGACAATTACATTAAGTTTATGCAGAGAGTCAATATATGCAGTGTTGACCCTTCTTTTTCAAGACCTCTGCAGTTCGCACTGGCATGCTGTCAATCAACTGCTGGGCCACATCCTGACTGATGGCAGTCCATTCTTGCATAATCAGTGCTTGGAGTTTGCCAGAATTTGTGGGGTTTTACTTTTTGTTCATCCGCCTCTTGAGGTGTGACCACAAGTTCTCAATGGGATTAAGGTCTGGGGAGTTTCCTGGCCATGGACTTAAAATTTCAATGTTTTGTTCCCCAAGCCACTTAGTTATCACTTTTGCCTTATGGCAAGGTGCTCCACCAAACTGTTCTTAGGTGGTTGGGAGAAGATGCTCTCAAAGGATGTTTTTGCACCATTCTTTATTCATTGCTGTGTTCTTAGGCAAAATTGTGAGTGAGCCCACTCCCTTGACTGAGAAGCAACCACACACATGAATGGTCTCTGAATGCTTTACTGTTGACATGACAAAGGACTGATGGTAGTGCTAACCTTTTCTTCTCCAGACAAGGTTTTTTCTGGATGCCCCAAACAATTGGAATGAGGATTCATCAGAGAACATTACTTTACTCCAGTCCTCAGCAGTTCAATCCCTGTATCTTTTGCAGAATATCAGTCTGTTCCCAATGTTTTTTCCTGGAGAGAAGTGGCTTCTTTCCTGCCTTTCTTGACACCAGGCCATCCTCCAAAAGTCTTTGCCTCACTGTGCGTGCAGATGTACTTACACCTGCCTGCTGCCATTCCTGAGTAAGCACTACACTGCACTGGTGTAGCCACGATCCCGCAGCTGAATCAACTGTAGGAGACGGTCCTGGTGCTTGCTGGACTTTCTTTGGCGCCCTGAAGCCTTCTTTACAAATGCAGTAGTAATGTTTTTTATGGGATTTAGTTAAGTTTCATGGCAAAGAGGGACTTTTCAATTAATTGCAATTCATCTGATCACTCTTCATAACATTCTGGAGTATATGCAAATTGCCATCATAAAAACGGAGGCAGCAGACTTAGATGTATTGCAAATACTATGTTCACAGAAGGTCAAAATGGCATTGAGCATTGTCTAAAACATGCCATGTAAGCTCTAAACAACCTTTATTCTTTATTTCTGACATTTTGAGTTTATACAGTACACAGTAAAAGTGACGCTATAACTGAACCTATATTTTCCAGGTGACTAACATAACATAATAGGTCCTGACACTAACCCATTAGCAATGACAGAATTAAAGGGGGTGGTAATGCATTTTTGAATCACAGTTAAAATATGAAATATTATTGCTTGTTTAAAGGAAGTGTATTGTTGTTTTAATTATTTGTGTGTGTGTGCATGTAAAAGAAATCTAATGCCCCGTACACACGGTCGGAAAATCCGACCACAAAATCCATCAGATTTTTTCCGACGGATTTTGTCCGACACTGGTGTTGCATACACACGGTTGGAGAAAGTTGTCGGAAAATCCGATCATTCTGAACGTGGTGACGTTTGTTGCCTACGACGGGATTACGTAGAGGCTAGTAGCCAATAGCTTTGGTCTTGTAATGTGATCTGAGCATGCGTAGCACTTTGTCCATCGGACTAGGCTACACACGATCGGAATTGGTGTGATCGGACTTTGTTGTCGGAAAATTTGAGAGCAGGAGATAAAACTTTGTCCGTCGGACAATCCGATGGAAAATGTCCGATGGTGCCTACACACGGTCGGAATCTCCGACAACATTGTCCGATAGGACAGAATCCATTGGAAAATCCGACCATGTGTATGGGGCTAAACAGTTACTAATAAAGTAATTTGTTTATGTTAAGGCTCCATTCACACCTGAGCGTATTGATTTACTGGCATTTTTGGGGCATTTTTTTAAGGTTTTTTGCAGCTTTTTACAGCCTTTTTTTCAAGCATTTTAGAAGCATATTACAAGCGTTTTACAGCTTCAGGTTTTTACAGCTTCATCTTTAGCCAATAGAAAGCACTAAGGGTAGAGGAGGGAGAGGAAATTAGGGGTGGAGAGCTGCTATTATTAGAAGAAAACGCTCGTAAAACTCTTAAGTCAGGCATTTCTCTGAAGTCTGAGGCCTCTGTTTCAGAAAAAGCTTTCTCTATATTCTAGGGCAGGGATTATCCAAGCCTGTTGCTAATTGTCCTTTGAGACATGAAAAGTGATAGAAGAAAGTACTCCAGCAGCTGACCTCATTAACATACATCCTGCTCCTACCCTCATCCTCCAGGAGATTGCTCCTGCCCACCTCTACAGTTACATGCTTTTCCAATGCAGAGATTATCAGAGAGCACAGTCCTCCTTGAATACATAGCCAGTGTCTTCCTCTGCTGATTGATTGCTATGTATCGTATCTTCTTCTTGCATAGATTATTCCTTTGGCAGAGTGTACAGGAGCTGAGTGACCACATAACGGCCTATGTGGAGCAGAACTGTAGTATTGAAAACAGGAGGTGTGTCCCTGGAAGTCCTACAATCTGATTATACAATCTCCTTTAGATTTACCATTAATTATTCCTGCCTGATTTTATACAGAGTAATTGGATAGATAGGTATGTCCTCCTATTATATAGTTTTGGTAATTCTTGCTTTACCTATCTGGCTTGGTCCAGATAGGTAAACATATCCTATTCTGTGATGTAGTAAGGCAGTGCATGGTGGGATATGAGGTTTCCTGATGATACAGGAAGTGGTGAGATCAGAATGCATTCTTTTTTAAATTTTGAAGAGAGGTGAGGATTCAAAGCTGCCATGGACTAGGTAAGTAAGAGTTAAGCACTTTGGGATGGCCTGGGCAGAAATACATTAGAAAAGGCTTCTATTTATTATAAAGTGAAATTCTGCTTGGGAAGGTTGACTTAAAGTTTTACTAAACCCAGGACCCTGCATTCACTACAGTATATCTGATCGCCCACAGTACAGAGAACATGGAAATGCAATTATTTTTTTAGTAAGCATAAACTGCTAAATATCTTTTCTCATCAGCAGTTTATAGCAGTATTGTGACTTCTATCAGTGTCCGGCCAACCACTGGTTAAAGCTTGAAGAAGGAGTTTTCATTTCCCTCAGACTGTTCTATGAGGCTGCATGCCCCCTGACTTTCTGTCTGGACAGTGCTGATTGGCCCTGTGCTGATTATATGCACGCTCCCCCCAAAAAAATAAACTCTCCAGCAATACACAGCAAACTGAGCAATTTATTGGTCAGTAGTTTAGACAAATGTGCACAATCTAAAATTTGAATAGACAGCTTGGGCCTGGAGATCAAAATAATTAACACCTTCTGCTTACCAACTTCCAGAAGACTTATGCATAGACCAGGGTGGACAACTATTACCTAAAAGGCTATCAAAATGTGTCTAACCTGCTGACGGCAAAATTAGCAGGGGGGGGGTTGGGGACATTTCACACACCAAAATGTCTTATTTTGAGTTCTCCAAAATCAGGAAATGATATATGGAAACAGTGAGGCCTCCAAAGGATAAATAATTTGTGAAACTAAAACACGCAGTGATGAGATCCTACTCCTGTGACTGTGGTAATCTTTTTGACTAACAATTGTGAATCCACCACCATATAAAGTGCAAGCTTACCAGCTGCACAAGCGTTGATGCTTGTGGGTAATACCCAGCCAGGGCCTTTTCCTGTGGACATTGCGAACGGATGGCTATTCGAACCTCAACATACTACACTAGCAGGGAGGTATTGGTATGCATTCAGGGACACAATGCTACAGTATCCTCACTTGACTTCCTTCTCACTGTTACCCTTTCCGTGGCACTTCATCCACCATGTGTTATCTTTAAATATACCTCCCTCCTGCTCACCGCATGGAATTATGGAACGTGTAGTTCACTCTCTGGATTCCACCAATAGAACTGAACTGAAAAGAACTACAATCATGCAGCGTACAAGGCACGTGATGCAAGAAGGCTGGCCAGGGATGGCAGACGGGAAGTGACGTTGTGACGTGACGTAGTTCTTTTCGGTTCAGTACTATTGGTGAAATCCAGAGAGTGAACTAAACGTTCCATAATTCCTTGCAGTGAGCAGGAGGGAGGTATATTTAAAGATAACAAATGGAGGATAAAGTGCCATGGAAAGGGTGACAGTGAGAAGGAAGTGAGGATACCGGATCGTTGTGTCCCTGAAATCCTACCATACCTGCCTGGTAGTGGAGTCTGGAGACTGTTGAGGTTCGAATTGCAATCCATTCGCAATGTCCAGAGGAAAAGGCCCTGGCTGGGTATTAGCCACAAGCATCAAAGCTTGTGCAGCTGGTAAGCTTGCACTTTATATGGTGGTGGATTCACAATTGTCAGTCAAAAGGATTACCACAGTCACAGGAGTAGTATCTCATCACTGCGTGTTTTGGTTTTACAAGCTGTTTATCCTTTGGAGGCCTCACTGGTTCCATATATAATTTCCTGATTTTGGAGGATTCATTTGTTTTTCCTTTATATACTCAACACACACGGGACTCTTGATATTCACTAGCATTTTGATATTTGTTATTATTTATTATAGGTTATATGCTAGTTAAAAGAATTTCATAATTAGTGGGCAGCTCCCTTTTTGTTATATATAAAATTTTAAATATTAGTCATAGGGAGACAAGACAGATTCTTTCTTGCACATTAGGAGCTACATATATATGCAAAATTGTATGTACTGGCCTTATAGAACATACTAGGGAATGACTAAATAGTCATAATGGCCCTTCTCACAGCAGCCATTTTCTGTTTGGACTTCTTGTGATCAGATGTACTGGTTTTAAAAAACCTAACAGCAATACAAAGCAGCTAGTCTATATAACCTATAGCCACTTCAATTGACAAGACATCTCCTTACAGCAGGCAAGGTAACACCTCTAAAGCCCCATACACACGGTCGGATTTTCGCATGGATTCTGTCCGATCGGACAATGCTGTTGAAAAATCAGACCGTGTGTATGCACCATCGGACAGTGTACGTCGGATTGTCCGACGGACAAAGTCCTATCTCCTGCTGGATAGATTTTCCGACAACACGGTCCGATCACACCAAATCCGATCGTGTGTACAGTTGTCCGACGGACAAAGTGCTACGCATGCTCAGATCACATTACAAGACCAAAGCTATTGGCTACTAGCCTCTACGTAGTCCCGTCGTAGGCAACAAACGTCACCACGTTCAGAATGATCGGATTTTCCGACAACTTTGTCCGACCGTGTGTACGCAAAACCAACATCGGACAAAGTACGACGGACATGATCCGACGGACCTGGTCCTCGGATAATCCGAGCGTGTGTATGGGGCTTAAGGATGACTGTCACAAAAGGGATACATCCATCCATCCCACATCTTTCCTTTAACAATTGAGTAGCATAACAAATTAACATGCTAATGTCTCCAGAGTGTATCCCAAGAGGTTGAGATTGTAGATTTTTCTTAGTGTACTCCCAAAAGCAGGATAAACCCAACTGCCCAAAAAGTAATGATTATTTCATTTTTTTTCCTCTCTTTTTTTGTTAATAGTAAATAGCTGAATTTCTGTATGTAATTTTCTTTCTTGTTTTTTTGTAGTTTTTACATGTGTACATATTTCTATAAACTGTCCATTTAGGGATTTTAAATATATACATGAATAAGTGGCCTTTTGTGTATTAAGCTAAGGATTCCTAGCTCCTTGATAGAATGGTGCCTTATACTAGTAGTGTCGGTATGCTCGGTCGCAAGTTCACTGTTACATTTGATTGCATGCGGATTAAAGTCAGTGTATGGAAGATATTGTAACACCAAAAAAAAGTATATAAAATAAAACTCCTGCACTTGGTTCAATTAAAATCCTGAAACTGCTATAGCTATTAAGTCCTGAACACTAGACCACACAACTATATTACACAAACAGTGCACTGTACCTTTAAGACGTGAATATTCCATCAAGGGTCAAGCACATGTGATTAAATGTGGATCAGTGAATGTGACTAAATATCAATAAAAATGCAATAAATGTACTGAATTGTGCCACCAATATAAATAATAAATTACATATATAAAAAAATGATAAATTTCATATGGACTAAAAGTCCAAAAAAGTTCACAGGTGAATAAAGTGCTCCGTGCTTTTTATTATTATTAGTATACACGATTTATATAGCGCCAACAGTTTTTTGCAGCATTTTACAATGTAGAGGGGGGGGCAGCACAATTACAGTACAGTTCAATACAGAAGGGACAGGAGGGCCCTGCTCGTAGAGCTTACATTCTAAAGGGAGGGGGTGGTGGTACAAAAGGAAGTAGATGCAGGGAATGATTTGATGGGGGGTGGCTCGGGGACAGTTGTTAGGTGGGTGTGGGATAGGCTTCCCTGAATAAGTGAGTTTTCAGGGATCTCCTAAAGGTGGACAGGTTAGGGGCTGATCGTATATACCGGGGCAGGGAGTTCCAGAGGATGGGAGAGGCTCTGGTGAAGTCCTGAAGGCGAGCATGAGAGGAGGTAACAAGGGAGCTAGAGAGCAGGTACTTATTAAGCTGTAAATGAAAAGTGCTGCAGTGCAGAAGGTGCTCCTTAAGTAAACAGGGCCAGGGATCAAATGCGCTTTGTGATATATCAGAGAAAGGGTTGACACTCTCACTGTCAAAATGTCAGGATAATGGGGATGGATGGAGACAGTGCACCTTACATAAGGGAAGGTCCTGTTAAATCCTCCACTCTGGCTGCCATTAAATGATACTCACATACATGAAACATGAATAGAGAGAAGACTAATAGTGCAGTCTGTTTCCACCACTCTTTATTGAAAAAAAGTTTTGCACTTACATTTAAGTTGATTAAGTTTAAGTTATTTAAAATCAGCATAAAACCACTCAATGTGGCTGCGTGTCCAGCCGACGTGCCACCAAGTGACTTACATCACTGACATCACATGCTAACTTTGCCCGACGTGTTTCCCCAAAACTTGTGTCTTCTTAGATTGAAAATCCTGATTTTAATCAACTTAAATGTAAGTGCATTCCTCCTTCACCAAACAAGGTTCTTGCCCCGGTTAGCAAGAATATGTAGGTGTGATTCCTTCACACTCCATTTCACAAAAAAAAAAAAAGAGTTGTTTAGGACAGAGGTGCAAGGGAGGCTTCCTTTTCAATTCTGGCTTCTTCAGGTTTACAAAATGCACGGAGGCTTGGGAAGATATAGGTCCTCCTGTAAATCAACCTGAATAGCTACCTGTACATGTATACAGGTTGTACAAGGCAAAGTCATACATATGATGGATTACATGTTTCTATTGTTTTATATTTTATATTGTAGATTGAATTCCTGTATATAATACACAGTATAATCTTTCTTATATGGTGTAGATAAAGAAACAGATCTCATGTGTATGAAGAAATCAAGCCATATGGTTCACTTCTACAGGAGAATATACACTGTGTGACAAGGCAAGGATTTTTTCCCAATTTCTTACATAGTTCTAAACAGTCTGATACAACTCTAAGCTGTGTGCAGCTTGGCATCCATTTAAAGGAACAAACAAACCCCATATGACATTTATAATAAAAATTAATTCAATATTTATTGGATAAAAGCCCACTTTGGGGTGAAAAGAATGGCCATACGTTGCCTATTATTGCACATCAGGAGACCTGAGCATAAAATATCTTAAGTTTGTGATGGGAATTGAAGGTTTCACACGAATATTGGGCATTTTATAAGATAAAGTTCAACTAGCTACACACTTTATAAACAGTTGATCCTTTGCCATATTGTTCTTCTTGAAATAATAAAAGAAGCGTATGTGGTCTTGAATCATCTATGTGAATCATAGATGTAAATATTAGTACATATTTACTCAAATAAACAAAATTTATTCCATATTTAACACAGCAAGAGATTTCTGGCACGATATATCCATACCAGTGAACCCCAAGTACCTACATCACGAAGCATGGATTTCTGTTATATGTTTGTGGGACATCTATTACTGAAACATGAATCTAGATAGATTTCTTATTTTTTTCTTTTTTGGACCATAAATTGTTTATTGAAAACAACTAAAGATTTCAAAATACAGTAGAATATTTAAAAAAAAAACAATTTTCATGTTGCACCTCCTCTACAGATCCAGAAAGCAAGGACTTTATACCTGATTTAAAGGGTAAGTTTACCTTTGTAAACAATTAAATAAATAAAGGCACATGTTTTTGCTGGTCAAAAAATATGCCTTCACTATTCTTTTTTACTACCGTATGAGCCTGCAAAGCATTGCACCCGCGATAACCAGATCACGAGTGCTATGCAGGGCTCTTGTAGACAAGCTGTCTGCTCGTACCTCTTATGGGCAAGCAGTTACACACTGCCAAGAAGACTCTATGAGCTCTAATAAACTAGAGCGCTCAACCGTGCCAGGAAGACTTAATGAACTTATCCTTTAAGCATTTGGAGTAATGCAAATCAGTCCATTATGCTCCTATGGCCAACCATACATCCAGAACCACTGTTATTTAACTATATCCTGTCTGGTTGTTCCAGTGGGGTTGATTTGAAACCAATCAGCCTGCATGTTTTATTGTCAAAGCTTAACCGCTTCCCGACCACCTCCTGCACATTTACATCGGCAGAATGGCACGGCTGGGCAAAAGCACGTACCGGTATGTCCCCTTTTAATTGCTCAGCCGTGGGACGCGCGCGCCGCCGGCGGCGCGCTCGCGACACGGTCAGGAGCTCCGTGGCCGCGGGACCAGCGGACCCGATCGCCGCTGGTGTCCCGCGATCGGGTCACAGAGATGAAGAACGGGGAGAGGTCTGTGTAAACAAACCTCTCCCCGTGCTTCCTACACTGCCTGTCACTGATCGGCTGTTCCCTGTCATCGGGAAAGCCGATCAGTGATGTCAAACGTCAGCCACGCCTCCTACTGTAAAAAAAAAACACATACGTCACACTAACTCCTAGTGGTTAACTCCTTCACTGCCACTGTCATTTACATAGGAATCAGTACATTTAAATAGCACTGATTTCTGTATAAATGACAATGGTCCCAAAAATGTGTCAAAAATGTCCGATGTGTCCGCCATAATGTCACAGTCACAATAAAAATCGTTGATCGCCGCCATTACTAGTAAAAAAAAAAATATTAACAGAAATGCTATACAACTATCCCCTATTTTGTAAACGCTATAACTTTTGCGTAAACCAATCAATAATCGCTAATTGCGATTTTTTTTACCAAAAATATGTAGAAGAATACGTATCAGCCTAAACTGAGGAAAAAAAATGTTTTTTTATATATTTTTGGGGGATATTTATTATAGCAGAAAGTAAAAAATATTGCATTTTTTTCAAAATTGTCGCTCTATTTTTGTTTATAGCGCAAAAAATAAAAACTGCAGGGGCGATCAAATACCACCAAAAGAAAGCTCTATTTGTGGGAAAAAAAGGACGCCAATTTTGTTTGGGAGCCACGTCGCATGACCACGCAATTGTCAGTTAAAGCGACGCAGTGCCGAATCGCAAAAAGGGGCCTGGTCCTTTGGCTGCAAATTGGTCCGGGGCTGAAGTGGTTAATTGAGCAAGCTGAAGTTAGAAGCCGACTGGCTACCATGCACAGCTCCACCAGATTTTGTGCTCTCCAGTTTTGGTAAATCAACCTCACTGTGTCAGTTCTTAAGCCCTACATCATGAAAGCCATGGTTTTGAACATCTAGCTTGAAACAGTCGTAAGCAGTTCTGAATAAGTACTTTATTTAACCACCTTCCGTCCGCACTATAGCTGAATGACGGCCTTAATTGCCGGGAGAACGTCAATATACATCCTCCCGTGCACGAGCTACTTGCACACTGTGTGCGTGGGTGCACACGACGTGCTCTGTGATCACTGAGTCAATGAGACTTGGCCGATCACAGATCAGAGTAAAGGGCCGATCCTGGCCCCTTACCACATGATCAGCTATCAGCCAATGACAGCTGATCATGTGATGTAATCAGCTTTTTTTTTTTCCCCTCACGCTAATAGGTGGTGGTTATGATAAAAACACTTGGTGTTAAGTATACCCTGAAAAAACAAACAAAGCGCATACATTTAACCAACTTGAAAATACTAAATAGTCATATGTTCCCACATATAGATGTGGCTGGAAAAAATAAGTAGCCAGCAACAGTAAAGTAAAAACAAAAGAAAAAAAGTAAATTAAACAATATTTGTAAGTAACTACTATACTCATTAGGCAATAGGGATGGGCCGAACACCCCCCTGTTCGGTTCGCAGCAGAACAAGCAAAAAATGAGTTCGAACATGCGAACACCATTAAAGTGTATGGGACATGAACATGAATAATCAAAAGTGCTAATTTTAAAGGCTCATATGTAAGCTATTGTCATAAAACGTGTTTGGGGACCTGGGTCCTGCCCCAGGGGATGTATCAATGCAAAAAAAAGTTTTAAAAACGTCAGTTTTTTCCGGGAGCAGTGATTTTAATAATGCTTAAAGTTAAACAATAAAAGTGAAATATTTCTTTAAATTTAATACATGGGGGGTGTCTATAGTATGCCTGTAATATGGCGCATGTTTCCTGTGTTTAGAACAGTCCGAGAGCAAAATTACATTTCTGAAGGAAAAAAGTAATTTAAAAGTACTAGTGCTATTAATGAATTGTCGGTTCTCTGCAATACACATAAAAGTAATTGAAAAAAACAGCCTGGGATTCCCCCACAGTCCATTACCAGGCCCTTTGGGTCTGGTATGAATATTAAGGGAACCCTGAACCAAAAAAAAAATAAAAATGCATGGTGGTCCCCCCAAATTCCATCCCAGACCCTTCAGGTCTGGTATGGCTATTAAGGGGAACCCCACACCAAAATGTAAAAATAAAAATCCATACTAGACCCTTATCCGAGCACGCAACCTGGCAGGCCGCAGGAAAAGAGGGGGGACGAGAGAGTGCCCTCCCTCCTGAACCATACCAGGCCACATGCCCTCAACATGGGGAGGATGTCCCCATGTTGATGGGGACAAGGGCCTCATCCCCCCAACCCTTGCCCCGTGGTTGTGGGGGTATACGGGCGGGGGGCTTATAGTTTCTCCATACAGAAGGCATCTTGAAGCTGTTATTACCAACAAAGGATTTTGTACAAAGTATTTAATACATTTCAGTTAGCACGTTTAATACTTTTTTATTTTTTATTACACATAACTTAATTTCTAGACGTATTTGTTTTGGTTTCTTTGTATGTATGGATTGCATGGGTTGTGGTGAAAATTTCATGTCAATAGCACCTTTAGAAATATATTTACCTAGAAAATTATGACGTGTTCAATACTTATTTTAACCCCTGTATATATACTGGAATTTACACAGTTATTGATGCTATTCTGTAATGGCAGTTATCAGTGACTTATAGTGTGACTGTGATAGGGACACTATCTGGGAGCATCACTAACTAACATCGCTAGTGACAATAATACAGTGACCATTTATACACTGACGCTGTACTAATGACACTGGCTGGGAAGGTGTTAACATTTAGGGTTAATCAATATGCTTAACAATATGTCATGTTTGTAATGTGTGCTGCTTTTACTTTTCTATCTGACCAGTTTTTCTTTGTGCTGTGATTGGACACAGCCATACAACAGGTCTTAGCCATGAATCATTGGTGGGGACCTGCTGACAAAATGTTGCTGTGTCCAATCACAATGCATGTGTGCCTGCAAACCCAGAAGGTCCCTGCCGATGTACAGGTACGTGATCTGGCGAGGCTGTGCTGCTTGCCCATAATATAACTACTGTGGGTGTAGCGTGTGTATGTTAGCCCTTAAATATACATAGTTAAATGACTAACCTCAGATGATACATGGAAATTAAATAAATCCTCCTTCATAGAGTGACCTGCACCTGTTTATCTGCAGTCCTCTGTCCTGTACAACCTTCTACAACACACAGATGAAGGGATTTTATTTAAAGAAGAAAGCAGGGTGCTGGGATCTGATGCCACACATACTCTGAGAGCTGATTGGAGGAAAGTGACACTCTCCTTCTCTTCACAAGCTCAGAGAAACATAGAGCTGAGTGTATGAGTCATGAGGCCGAGGCGTTGACTGAGGCAAGGTTCACACATATCGGATGTGAATTTCCCGCCCGTTTTCACTGCAAATTTTCAAATCAGCTGTTCAGCGGTGATTTCAGATATGGCTCAGATGCAAATATTCATGGCGCGCACCTATCGGCATCTTTAACAATAGCTGGTTGCTAAGGAGCAGGTCGAGAAGCTGGCTACTGTGTCCTTAACAACCGATGACTCATGAGCTGTCAGCTGACAGCCAAATGTAAACCAATATATTGCTGGAAATAACATTTGAGAAAAAAAACAGCGTAGGGGTCCCCCAATACATACGAGGATCTGGTATGGTTCCCCTCAAAATTCATACCAAACCTAAGCATCTGGTACGGATTTGGGGGGGACACCACACTTTTTAAAAAAAATTGCCATGTGGTTCCCCTTAAAATTCATACCAGACCTGAAGGGCCTGGTACAAATTGGGGATAGGGACGCCCAGGCTGTTTTTTTTCTCAATTCGTGTTCAAAACTGATGAGTGTGCAATTTAGATGCGTTCACATAGAAGGCAATGAGCCTGGAATTCGCATCTTAAGCACAACACCATTCCCAGAAAATGCATAGGACTCTTTTTAAATTCACAGTGCATTTGCACTGTTGCTACACCGCAGATATGTGAACTGGCTCCATAGAAATCCGGTTTGGTTCGCATATTATGCAAATCGGATGTGTTTCAAAATGCATCTAAATTTGCATATATGTGAATCATGCCTTAATCTATTAGAAGTGAGTCGTGCAAATAGCAAAGAAAGGAGGGATCAGAGGAACCAGACAGACTTGATGCTTTGGATTCAGGTCATTACACTGGCTATGCTTTGTTCATATTTCATGTCTGATGTTTACAACCACTTTAATAAACTTAATTTGTAAAATACTTGAATTAAAGGGACACCATAGGTCCCCAAGAGCCCATTCAAAAAAAATAAGACCAAAGGTAAAGGGTCCCCTAACTACTCTTTGGAGTAGAAAAGTAGCAGCCATCAACTCGTGCCCATTTTCCTCAGCCAGCTCCCAGCTGTAAAGTGAAACTGGTGACTGTATAGTTGCCTGATCACTTTCACAGTGCAGGGGTTGCATGGTTCCCCCACATGTTTCCCGGGCTCTCCCGCTCTTTTACCGGGAGCCCAGGACCAGATCAACCAGCTTTAAGAGGCCCAGCAAGGAACATCCATACCCCAATATCCTCTGCACTGAACAATACTGGAAGTGACAATGGTTTTGTCAGTTTTCATTTGTGCTTGGTTAGGGGCTATGGGCGATATAATGAGATCTAAAAGACCCCCATTCCCTATAAAGAGTAACTGTCACCTCCCCACTGCTATTACATGGGGGTGTGTTAACCCTCTTGTGATAACAATAAACCTAAATAAAGTTAAAAGAATTAAACTATAATAAAATGTATTAAAAACAAAACAAAAAAAATTACCATAACCCCTGTGCCCTGCATACACCCACAAATGCAAATATGAGCCCTGGATGCAAACATGTATGTAAACTGCAATTGCCTCACATATGTGAGTAACAGCAATAATTCTAATACTATAACTTGCAGTTAACTCCAAACCGATGACCTGTAAGGGATTTATTCAAAGCAACTCCATCTTTTATTTTTTACCAAAACATTGGGTAATATATTGTGCTCGTTTGCACTAAAATTAATTAGATAATATATATATATATATTTTTAAATATGGGTTTGATAAACAGTTGCGCAGATATTGTGGAACATAAAAAAATGCAAATACTATTTTGTATTCTACAAAGCCTCTCCTTTCAGAAAATATATAATGTTCTGAAGGTTTTAAGTAATTTAATGGGCAAAAATGAAGATTTTTACATGTGTGCAAAAAATTTAGAGCAGAAGTGGTTAATCAGGTCCCAGAACAGTGAGCTTGTGCTAGGGGTAATTTAACATTTAATGTGAGTCATAAATGTACACCTGTGTACACCTCTCAGAAAACAGGCCAGTTAATGTATCAAAGAAGAGATGACAAGAGATAGGTTATTCTTCATCTCCTCATTTGGTCTTTTCACAGTCTTTTAAAAGGTGCTTTTAAGTGGTTTTTATCTTACACAAATTGTGTTAAACTAATAAACCTTCTGTAGAATGACTCTCTAACACTTGCCAAAAGTATTAAAGTAAATGTAAACACAATAAAATCGTATAAAAATTTTAACATGATAATGAAACTTTAAAAAAAAAAATTAAAATCTATAGCTTTCAAAAAATTTAAATAATACACATTTATGGCGATAACAACAGGGTCAATCATAATGAATGGTTATTAGACATGTGCATTCGTTTTTGTCCGAATGCATTTTCGTCCGAATTTTGGGTATTTTCGTTATCGTTTTAACAAACGATAACGAACGTGCAGAATCCGAAAACCAAAAGATCCGACATAAACAAATGCTTTATTTTCGTTTTAATTTTGACAACAGTTCAATATAGATAGGAGATTCGACATGATGCTGACAATAGCGATCTGTGTCCATCGAACCTGTGGTCGAATGTGCCTAACCTTAGCTCTATTAGCCCAAGATTATTCTACAGAGAGAGAAAAGATTTGACATAGAGAGAAAAGATTCGACATTATAGAGACAATAGCAAAAAAGGTTGAATGTACCTAACCTAACTCTATTAGTCCAAGATTATTTGACATAGAGAGAAAAGATTCGACATGAAGATTTGACGCTCCGTCAAATCTTCTTAGAACATTCGACAGACACCATAAGCCTTCAATGACAGATTCAACCTTAATTATTTAGGATTTTCGGACGAATGCATTTTTTAATGAAACAAAAAAAATAAAAACTAATTTCGTGAGTAACTAAATAAATACATTTTTTGGACAAAAACAAAATTCCGAAACAAAATATTTCAGTGTGCACATGTCTAATGGTTATCTATCGAGTATTCAGTTACCTCTATAGCACTGTGCAGCCTCTCTGGAGATTAGAGCAATCTGCAGAGAGTGCTGCAGCTGCATATGGACCTTAACCACTTCAGTTATGGGCCAGACATATTTTAACATTTTTGTTAAAGGCCCGTTTCTTTGATATAACTTTAACCGCTTCCCGACCGCCTAACGCCGATATACGTCGGCAAAATGGCACGGGCAAGCAAAATCACGTACATGTACGTGATCGTGCATGTGCCTGCCTGTGGGTCGCGCGCGCGCCGCCAGCGGCGCGCTCGCGACCCGGTCGGGAGCTCCGTGACCCCGGCCGCGGGACCAGCGGACCCGATCACCGCTGGTGTCCCGCGATCGGGTTACGGAGCTGAAGAACGGGGAGAGGTATGTGTAAACAAACCTCTCCCCGCGCTTCCTACTCTGCCTGTCATTGATCGGATGTTCCCTGTCATCGGGAAAGCCGATCAATGACGTCAGACGTCAGCCCCGCCCCCTAATGTAAAAAAAAAACACACACGTCAAAGCCCATAACCCCTCCCCTCCCCCTAGTGGTTAACCCCTTCACTACAACTGTCATTTATACAGGAACCAATGCATTTAAATAGCATTGATTGCTGTATAAATGACAATGGTCCCAAAAATGTGTAAAAAATGTCCGATGTGTCCGCCATAATGTTGCAGTCACAATAAAAAACGCTTATCGCCGCCATTACTAGTAAAAAAAAAAAATATTAATAAAAATGCTATAAAACTATCCCCTATTTTGTAAACGCTATAACTTTTGCGCAAACCAATCAATAATCGCTAATTGCGATTTTTTTTACCAAAAATATGTAGAAGAATACGTATCGGCCTAAACTGAGGGAAAAAAATGTTTTTTATATATTTTTGGGGGATATTTATTATAGCAAAAAGCAAAAAATATTGCATTTTTTTCAAAATTGTCGCTCTATTTTTGTTTATAGCGCAAAAAATAAAAACCGCAGGGGCGATCAAATACCACCAAAAGAAAGCTCTATTTGTGGGAAAAAAAGGACGCCAATTTTGTTTTGGAGCCACATCGCACGACCGCGCAATTGTCAGTTAAAGCGACGCAGTGCCGAATCGCAAAAAGGGGCCTGGTCCTTTGGCTGCCAATTTGTCCGGGGCTGAAGTGGTTAAATAACAAAATAATTTACTTTTTTTCAGGACAAACACTGATTTTTTGTATGCAATCTGTAGACAAAAAGATGTGAGAAGCATCAGCAGGGGTTTTAAAAAAAAACTTGTCTGTGCATCCTCAAGAAGCAAGTGGCTGATGCTGTGTTATAATTCAGCTGACTCCTCCATGCATCATGCTGGGGCTTTGGCAGCTGTGGACAAGGAGGCAGAATAAGCTGCACAATCTGATGTAAAAGGGTGGCTGCTCTCTACTCTTCCATGATGGCTGCCTCTGGAGGACATCTGCCGCTTTGAGGTTGTGCCTCCCCCTCACCTACCTCCTCTGCTCTATCCAGCACCCAAGTCGCGCCAGTGACCTCATAATCATCATCCCCTCCATCCTCATCATCGTTGGAGCCAACTTGGCAATATGCTGCGGCTGGGGGAACATGGCTGCCAATTTGTTGTTTATCAGTGTTCTGCCCTCTCTGCAGGCTCATGTTACTCCCTTCCTCTACCTCAGAACCAACATCAGAATCAAGTACAGTAGGTTCCGCTGATATTGTGTTTCCAGCGCGATCCTGTCACGCTGGTTCCCGGCGACAGGCTTCTCTAACCAGCGCAATCCCGTCGCGCTGGTTCTCGCGCTGGCTGCAATAGGAACATGTCATATTTTCCTATAGTAGCGAGTGAGAGAGATCAGCGACAATTACTTTTCCAGACATGGATGGACTGGAAGTTAAGCGTATGTAAAATACCACAAATCTGTTTAAGTCTGGCTGCTCAAAGATCTACAAGTAGCTTTCCCATCAAGTTTTCCTGAAAAAAGCAGATCTGATTGGAAAGCCCATGTGAAAGGGACCTAAAAGCATGCTCTTGCATGGTTCCTCAGGAATACTAAAGCAACCAATCTCTTTTCAATTGGTACCTCTCACAAAAAAAGACTATAATCACGCTTTCTGCTATAAGCAGCTCCTAAGAGATCTGAAATTCTCTTAAGGGGGGAATTATTTTTAAGGTGGTCTATGCTTTAGAGCACCAGTTTGAAGTGTACTATAATATGTGAGTGCAATTTTATCATATTTTTATAATGAAAAAGTGGTTTTAATATAGGGGAAAGCATGATGATAGTCTTTATTTTTCTTTATTTTATATATATATATATAGGGCAAATTATGCCAAATTATGGTCTCAGTATCAGTCTAGCTGGAATTGCACTGGGTTCTCCTTGACCGCAGGTGTCGCTGTCACCGCCGGTATGAGAATGCAGTTTAGCTGGGTGTATTGGATATCCTTCTTTCCCTCTGAACCAGCCCAGTGGGAGAAGGTATTTAGGGTACTGAGATCACGTGTTTCAGGGTTCCAGTCCAGAAGAAGATGTTTGGTCCTGGTCCTCCAGACCAGCCCGCCGTGGCCCTCCTGGCCTGGGGTGCGGATCCATGCAAGTTCGAGTCTCGGGGCTGGATAGCCTGAGGCGAAGCAAATGCAGGGAAAGGCCTGTTGGGGCCTAAGCATCCGAAAGTGGTCCGGTGCTGTCTCATCTAAGGAGAGGCCCAGCAACTGGAGAAGTATCCAGGGGGAGGACTCTTCAGGAGAAGGCCATGTGCTAAGGCTGGCTTCTCAGAAGGAGCCTGGAGGCTCAGTTGAAGGACACTGAATGGATCTACACTCATACTGTATCGCCAGGCCGGCTGCAAGATACTGGTACCGTATGACAGCTCTCTAAATTTGTCTAAGTCCATCAGTTACATCCAAGTCTGTGGCAGAGACTTTGTTCAAGTGTTCTACATCCAAGTCTGTGGCAGAGACTTTGCTTTACCTGGCACCCTACCGGCTGCTAGGCCTAGTGAGAGGAGGTCTATCAGGTGGAGGTGGGAATCCAGCTGTGAAACGGTAATTCTCTGGATTTCTATAGTGAGATACTTTCTATCTTAGCAGTTCCAAAAGTACCTGAACTTTTCATCCTAACCCTCTACCCTACATTTAAGAGACTGTTTTATCTTTTTGAATAAATAACCCAAAAAAAGGAAGATAAAGTATCAGTTTCTACATTTCTTTGGGCCATCTACCAGGGGAACCCCCTAGACGTAGACGAGGTGAAGAAGGTAACGGTAAATAAAATAATAAATAACAAATAAATAAAACCAGCAGCTCTTTCGGGGGTTAGTGCTACATATATTATGTTTTGCCTGTTAAGCCTAGTACACACTAGCAGTTTTATTTTTCTTCAACCCAGCGGGCTAAGCGAAAAAATTAACTGAGGAGCTCAGGAGGAGCCGCTGTACTAACAATCCGATGAGATCGCTGATCAGGTGTTACCTCTCATCTAATCTGCTTGATACTAATCCCAGGCCTAGTTCCCCCCTTTCTGACTGTTTCTTGCACCTCCAGTTTTACCATATTATTTTGTGCTTCTATTCTATTTGTAGATATTGTATAATAGTTAGGTTTGATAGTTAGGTTTTCTATCACTTGTTTACTGTTCACTTATATGTACACTGTTTGCTGATGTTGGATGTGGTTTTGGTTCACTATTAATACATTTTATTAAAATCATATTTGGTCTGATTCCTACTTCCTTTAGTGTAGCTTACCAATCTAATCAAACCTGCTGTTACTGGATATACTGCAATCCGTATTCCTTATAATCCTGCTTGTTAGAGCTTACAATCCAAAAGGAAGGAAGGCCTCTCTAAAGAGATTTGGAAAGATCGAGTTTGAGGAAGTGTTGATATTTCCATTCTGATATCTTCATTAGTATATTAGTGATTTATGAAGAAACAGATGAGGTGAGTTGAGGGGTAAAAATATAGTTTTGGGTTCCATTAGCATAGAAATGGTTTTGGAAGCCATGGGAAGCTATTAGCTGACCCAGGGAGGAAGTTTAGGTCCAAGGGTGGAAGCTTGGGTGACCTCGATGGAAAAGGAGGAGGTATATCGCTGCTATCCATATGAAAGCAAGTCAATCTCCTATACTTTAGGTGCTCTATTTGGTGCTCTATTTGGTGCCTTCAAAAGTATGGAATGCTCCTATGAAATTGGACAAAGAGAACAATGCCTTACCTTAAGGTTCCTTGACACTAAAACCAATACCCATACATACTCAACTCCATTGCAAGCAATTATACCTTCTGTGAGAAAAATTCTAACAACATTGTCCAAGCAATAGAACATCCTAATTTTCTGTGAAAATCAATAGTTATACTAACAAGTGAGCTAAATGGGTTATGTTTATATGAGAGAACATGATCCTGTATATGACATAAGGCATACTAAAATATACTACAAAATATATGTCCCAAAGGCATAAAAATGACTAGTAATTAGTAGTCATTTCTTTTACAATAGTTACATTGGATATATAGCTCAAATAAAAATATTATTGCTGTTTGACAAGAAAGGATAATCAAAAGAACTATATGTATTATTCCTTAGTGTGGCATTTCAACATGATATTTAAATAGTATATGGTCTACTGAGTTTAGAACACCTTGTGTGCACTGATGCACAAAACATATATGTACATGTGTGGCAAGGCTTCTAGTTGTGGAAGAAAGACAAAGGAAGCACTTGCGCACAAGGGTTTCAATAGTAACTCATCAAAGCACTTCTTATTTGAACTATGAAACCACCAAAGTAGTTGTGTGCATAGTCCAACAATAGATGTGCCAAGCAATGAGTGATGGATGTAAAGTCAAGTACAGTATTTGGCTATGAAGGAATGAATCATTTGTGTTTTAACACTGCTACATATTCTATTCCAGCTTTCTTTGTATTTTTGCAGTGTTGTATACTTTATACGCATGCCTTTTACTACATGAAGAGAATACATTTGTTCTGGATAGGCAGTGACATGAACATTATTTTTCAGTCTGTTGCAAACAAAATGGTACTAAAGACCAGTACAGTACATAACATTGAAAATAATTTCTATATACAACTTTATGTATAAGATAGTGGATTCTTTATAAGAGGAATAGAATGACAAATGAATAAAGTGGACATTGGGGGTTATTTACAAAAGACAGGAAAACTATTTTGTAAAAAAAATAGATTATAGTGTCATTAGGTTGTGGATGTGTATGGATTTTTTTTTTTGGAAAATAAAGATATCGTTTAGTGTCACTTTAACAACATGTACAGTATACAAAGTAATGTGTAAGCATAAACACTTGCAGGTATACACCGATCAGCCATAACATTATGATCTCTGAAAGGTAAAGTGAATAACATTAATTATCTCATTCCAATGGCTTGTAAAAGTGGATGGGATATATTAGGTAGCAAGTAAACAAGAATTTTTAAAAGCAGAAAAAAAATTGGCAAGCGTAAGGATTTGAGCCACTTTGACAAGGGCCAAATTTTAATGGCTGTATAACTGGGTCAGAGCAACTCCAAAACTGCAGCTCTTGTGGGATGTTTCTGGTCTGCAATGGTCAGGACCTACCAAAAGTGGTGCAAGGAAGGAAAACCAGGGATTTGGCGACAGAGTCATAGGAGCACAAGGATCATCGATGCATGTTGGGAGCAAAGGCTACATACAGCTAACCATAATCACAACGCAGTAGACTAACATTTCATACATCTGAATCCTTTGAATATTTCAATTAACCACTTTCTGACCAACGCACGACGATGTACACGATGGCACAGACAGGCATAAGGGCGTACAGGTACGTCCCTTTAAGAATGCTGCCATGCCATCGTGTGCGCGCCGCCCGCGGTGCGCGCGCCGGTCGGGACCACCGTGAGTCCGGTCGCGGGTTCAGCAGACTCACGGGGAGGCTGAAGGGGGAGATGCGGAAGTAAACAGCATCTGCCGTTTTGCCTAGCAACAAGTGACACTGATCTCTGCTCCCTGGGATTGGAGCAGAGATCAGTGTTCACTAACACACAGCCACGCCCCTCACAGTTAGTAACACGCCCCTAGGACACACTTAACCCCTACACTGCCACCCCCTGGTTAACCCCTTCACTGCCAGTGTCATTTACACAGGAATCAGTGCATTTGTATAGCACTGATTGCTGTATAAATGACAATGGTCCCAAAATGTGTCAAAAATGTCCGATGTGTCCGCCATAATGTCGCAGTCACAATAAAAATCGCTGATCGCCGCCATTACTAGTAAAAAAAATTAATAAAAATGCCATAAAACTATCCCCTATTTTGTAAACCCAAGAACTTTTGCGCAAACCAAACAATAATCGCTTATTGCGATTTTTTTTACCAAAAATATGTAGAAGAATACGTATCAGCCTAAACTGAGGAAAAACATTTGTTTCATATATTTTTGGGGGATATTTATTATAGCAAAAAGTACAAAATAAAGTGTTTTTTTAAAAATTGTCGATCTTTTTTTGTTTATAGCGCTAAAAATAAAAACCACAGGGGTGATAAAATACCACCAAAAGAAAGCTCTATTTGTGGGAAAAATAGGACATCAATTTTGTTTGGGTGCCCCGCCGCACGACTACGCAATTGTCAGTTAAATTGACGCAGCGCCGAATCGCAAAAAGTGGTATGGTCTTAAGTCCGGTCTGAAAGTGGTTAAAAAAAGAACAAAAGATAAATGTATAATAAATAAACATAATGCTTTAATCTTAATATTTATTTATCTTCAACCCTTAACAAAAAATGATATACAACAGAGGTTTGCACTATTGTGCACAAGAGACTTTGGCAGAGGGATTCTTTTCTTGTTACTACAGATAGAGTTATAGGAATGCTGCAAAAAAAATGAGTGCCACATCCTGTAAATTTAATGAACAAATGCACACGTTCCTGATGCCTATTGCGCATATGTGTCACAAAGGGATGATGTTATCAGCCGATGCATCAGCGTAGCCATGGTGTCCTTGACAGATTGGTGCCCTGAAGAGTTCTTAAGGAAGCCTTTGGATTGCGATTTTTAGGTAGCATTTCACACTTGGCCATGGTCATTACAACTACACTCTGTGTAATAGACTGGATGTGGGATTATTGATTTGGCTGTGTTATGGGTTATTTCTTGCTTTCTCTAGACTCATTAGTTCCATATCAATTTTTATGAAATACACCAGTTAATGTGACAACTGCTGGTTACTACAAGCCCTGATACCACTGTTACAGACTGCTTGTCGGCAGGTATTGCTTTGTGTGATTTGAGTTTGTATATTCATGGGGAGGTGATATAAATAGTAATGCCATGTACACACGATCTGACTTTCTGGCAGACTTGGTCTGGCGGACTTTCCGATCGTGTGTGGGCTCCAGCGGACTTTTTCTTCCTAAAAGTCCGCCAGACCTAGATTTAAAACATGTTTTCCAAATGAACGGACTTGCCCACACACGGAGTAAAGTCCGTTCATTTTGAACGGGACTCGAGGTATGATGGGACTAGAGAAGGAAGTCAATCTTGCCGCTTTCATCGGCGAGATTGACACCTTGCGAGCCCCGTCGCCTGGTATGGATTTTGAGGGTAGCCCCCTACGCCAAAAAAAACGGCATGGGGTCCCCCCAAAGTCCATACCAGACCCTTATCCGAGCACGCAGCCCAGCCGGCCAGGAAAGGGGGTGGGGACGAGCGATCCACCCACCCCAAAGCACCTTGTCCCCATGTTGATGAGGACAAGGGCCTCTTCCTGACAACCCTGGCCGTTGATTGTCAGGGTCTGCGGGCGGGGGGCTTATCGGAATCCGGGAGCCCCCTTTAATAAAGGGGCCCCCCACCCTATGTGAATGAGTATGGTACCCCTACCCATTCACCTAGGGAAAAAAAGTCAATAAAAAAACACACTAGACAGGTTTTTAAAGTAGTTTATTAGGCAGCTCCGGGGGTCTTCTTCCAACTTCGGGGGTCTCGCCGCACTTTCCGGCCTCTTCTCCCACTTTCCAGTCATTCTGCCGGGCTCCTCCGCTATCTTCTTCCAGCTCTTTTACTAGCGTTGGCCTGGGATAAGCCCCCGCCTGCAGACCCCAACAACCAACGGCCAGGGTTGTCGGGAAGATGCCCTTGTCCTCATAAACATGGGGACAAAGTGCTCTGGAGTGGGAGGGCCGCAGGGCGCCCCCCTTCCCCCAAAGCACCCACCCCCCCATGTTGAGGGCATGCGGCCTGGTACGGCTCAGGAGGGAGGGGGGCGCTCGCTCATTCCCACCCCCTTTCCTGACCGGCTGGGCTGGGTGCTCCGATAAGGGTCTGGTATGGACTTTGGGGGGACCCCCACGCCCCAGACAACGGGACTCGCAAGGTGTCAATCTCTCGATAAAAGAGGCGAGATTGACTTCCTTCTCTAGTCCCGTCGTACCTCAAGTCACATTCAAAATGAACGGACTTTACTCTGTGTGTGGGCAAGTCCCTTCATTTCGAAAGTCCGGCGGATTGTCTGTCGGACGTTGTCCGCCGGAAAGTCTGTTTGTGTGTGCTCGTGTGGGGGCAAGTTTGCTCGTTCGGAAAGTCCGGCGGACCTCCGGACCAAGTCCGCTAGAAAGTCTGATCGTGTGTACGGGGCATAAGGTGTAACTACAATTGCATTTGCAAGTTGAGTTATAGTCCTCATCCCATGGATAACTTTATACAGCCCCCTTTTCCACTGGGTTGTTGAGATAATTTATAATATGGTGTTCTTCTTTAATATTTACAGTGTGTTGTTTTGGACACATTACTAATGTTGCTATAATCTATATATTTTTTGATTTCTTTTTTTGTGACTGCTTCTGGTGGTGACTTCACACTGCCCATAGAGTTGTATGCTGAGCGCTGTGAAATGCTGTCCCAGAATGATATCTTGGGGTGATATGTAAGTCTGCATGATTGACTTATTATATTGGAAGTGTTGATTTTTTATATGAATGTAAGTCTATTACATGGTTAAGTAACATGAATTTTGATCTCTTCTCTTGCAGAGTATTAATTATAGGCCTGGACATACACAAGGCGTTTGATAGTGTGTTGTGGCCATATATGGATAGTGTCTTGGTCAAATTTTGGTTTAGTGGTGAACTTGTACATGGGTTTAAGGCCCTCTATCATAATCCCCATACCGGTATCAAGCTTTCTGGCTGCTCCTTGGATAATCTTCTTTAGGTAGGGCCTTGGCCATAGAGCCATTGGCTCGAGCGATTAAGGCCAACACTGATATTAAGGGTTATCAGAAGGGTGAGGAGGAATTCAAAATAAATATGTATGCTGATGATGTACTCATGTTCTTACCTGACCCAATGGTGTCTCTCCCAAGCCTGGTATGTATTTTGCAGGAGTTCCATGTCTTATCTGGACTAGGAGTTAATGTTCTGAAAATAAATATCTCCCACAATCTTGTAGCTACCATCAAAGAATCTTTTGGCTTTTCTCCATCAGAAAGTACTTGGTATCTAGGGATATGTCAGGCCCTATCATTACGGGCTATGTATGATGATAATTACCCACAAACCTTTTCGAGAGTTTACCAATGGCTAAGATTATGGTCTACCTTCCCTATCTCCTTCATGGGAAGAGTTGCAGCTATTAAGATGTCAATCTTGCCAAAGCTTCTTTATTATTTTAGAGCTTTGCCTGTCTATGTCTCCAATCAGACCATTGAACAGATTCAAAGGGATATTAATACGTTTATTTGGAGAAATAAGAATGTCAGGTATCAGGTGAGACCAGAACTGCGTGGCCCGCAACAGAGAAACCATATGTATATAAGTGAAAATATAGTGATTTATTAAGATAAGTGAATGATATAAACACAACCACCTCCAATGTAATACAATGTACAACCAATCAACCACAAACAGAGACCCACAAATAATAATAATAATAAACAGACAGATATATACATATAATGGGGAATACCAGAATTATAATGTAGCCAGGCCAGGGTCATCAACGGGAGGAGAGCAGATGGGGAACAGGAACAAACAGGACAAGGAGAGGATGGATCAGGCTGTAAGGTAAAGGTAAGGGTAACAGGATCACAGGAGGGATGGGTCCAGGTGCAAGGCACAGGGTTCAGGTACAGGGATCATGTTCAGAGACAGGATCAGGATCAGGTTCAGAGCTCACAGAATTAGGTCAGGGCGCAAGGAAGATACCAAGGAAAGGTGTGTGTGTTCTTGCCAAGCATTTATACACATCTCCTGCAATCAGGCTCAGGTGATGCCTGATCGCAGGAGATGATGTCGGCTCCACACTGCCAGGAACCACCCGCTGGTGGGCACCAGTACTGCGGCCCAAAAATCAAATAATTCCACCAGCAGGAGAGAGCTCCCCTGACAGTTCCAGACTGTCAGGAGACACCTGCTGGTGGACATCAGTACTGCACGCAAATGCTTGACAAAGCCATCAGCGGGTGGAACCTTTCCTGACAAAGAAACCTAGATATGGTAAATTGATAACACATAGGCCCCTCTCCCAAGGGGGTCTAGGCCTAACTAATATATGACACTACTACGTGGTTGCTAGACTAGCCCAAACGGCCCAATGGTACATTTCCCATGCACAAATACCCTGGCTTCAATTTGAAATGTCATCTATTCGCCCGGTCTACATGCCAGGCCTTTTATGGCATACCACGGGTCGACCCAGAGAGACTGGCTCTCTGAACAGCATTACTTCCCAAACATTACACTTAGGGTCATTATACCACCAGAGTTTTAAACTATGTTACCCTAGGCCCTCCCCCCCATTCTCATTTTTGGGTGATAGAAGATTTCCCCCGGCCTTTGGCTCACCTAATGACTTCTATTGGTGGGAGCCAAACACCCTCACTACTTTTAACTCTCTGGCAGAAGGCACGTACTTTTGCTCCTTCTCCCATCTCCAATGTGAAATCCCGAGGATAGAATTTTATAAATATCTTCAGGTCGGACTTTTTTTGAGTCACTATACTCCCTCAACGCTAGACCTAGATTTACGGAATTTGAATCCATCTGTTATAATTTCTCTAGTGAAAAATGATATACAGCTATTCAAATGGGTTGCACTTACCATGGAGGTCTCTGTTGGGAAACTGATATAGGACAAGAGCATTCCACAGAGGAATGGTCAGACATGCTTTCAAACATGCACAAGTGTATGTGTAAGTGTATGCATGTCTCTTAAGAAGACTGTGGTGAAACTACATACAAAATGGTACTTGACTCCCAACAAGATACATCTGTTTTATCCAGTTGTCCCGAAAAACAGTTTTAGGGGGTGCCAAGTCACAGGCTCATTTATCCATATATTTTGGAGCTGCCCTGGCCTCCAGCCAATATGACCTAAAGCTGCTTCTATAGTGGCCCAAATGACAGGGTTTCTTATCAAGTTGACCCTGCCAATGTGTTTGCTTTTTGCACCACTCCCATAAGTCCCAGCCTCGACCCAAAAATGTGCTTACTCACTCTTTTGTGCAATTATTTGGGTTATCATGCTAAATTAGCGATCTCCTACAGTGCCCTGGGCCCAGGTGCTCCAAAGAATGGAAACCATAAGATTAATGACTTCCGGACCACACACCGTCGTTATACGTCGGTACTTTGAAGGAGGATATCGTTGTTATCGAAAGAGCTAGCTACCATAACCCCGGTATCATCTTCTTCAGTGAGCGGTCCGGTTTAAGATAAAAGTGGTCTCTGCAGTGGATTCACCGCAAGATCACTTTTATCGGCGGTGGGAGAGGGGCGCCCCTCCCGCTGCGATCCGGTGCCCTCCAACGGTTATCGGAGCCATCGGCAGGGGCGATCGCATCCTTCTCGTGGCCTGACATGTAGATGAGTGAAGGAAAGATGGCCCCCACCCGTCTTCACATCATTGCAGGGCGGAAGCAACGTCAAAATGTCACTTCCGCCCATAGCTCTTAAAGGGCAATTTTTTTTCTCATTTTTTTTATGACAATTTTTTATTTTATTGCATTTTAATGTAAATATGAGATCTGATCTCATATTTGACCCCAGATCTCATATTTAAGATGCTTAACATGCTTTTTTCTATTACAAGGGATGTTTATTTTCCTTATAATAGGAATAAAAGTGACACCATGTGTAAAAATGTAAAAAAAAAAAAAGGTAAAGTAAATAAGAAAAAAATGTTTAAATGCGCCCCGTCCTGACGAGATAGCGTGCAGAGGAGAATGCATACGTGAATAGCGCCCGCATATGAAAACTGTGTTCAAACCACACGTGAGGTATCGCCACAATCGGTAGAGTGAGAGCAATAATTCTAGTCCTCTGTAACTTAAAACATGCAACCTGTAGAATTTTTTAAACGTCGCCTATGGAGATTTTTAAGGATAAAAGTTTGTCGCCATTCCACGAGAGGGCAAAATTTTGAAGCGTGACATGTTGGGTATCGATTTACTCAGCATAACATTATCTTTCACAATCTAAAAAAAAATGGGCTACTGTTTAAATCAAAAAAGTGTATTTTTCCCAAAAAAAGTGCGCTTGTAAGACCGCTGCGCAAATACGGTGTGACAGAAGGTATTGCAATGACCGCCGTTTTATTCTCTAGGGTGTTAGAAAAAAATTTATAATGTTTGGGGGTTCTAACTAATTTTCTAGCAAAAAAAAACAGCTTTTAACTTGAAAACAACAAATCTCAGAAAGAGATTGTCCTTAAGTGGTTAATGAAGCATGTACATCATACCATTTATTTTTGATACAATGCATATCTGAGATCGCAAATGGATAAGCTGGGAATCATATGGTAGCTGCATAGGACATTGATAATTATCCCACAATAATATCCCCGGTGGCAGGAGATATACAGTTAATTGCATAATTTCCCCTTTTTTTCTCCGTATTTTATTTTTCTCTTTATAGTTTAATTTATTAAGAAGTTTATTAAAGAGGAATTGCAGTCTGCTCACATAATTTGTAATAACGACATCTTTGTCATTCTGAAGCTTCCCTCCAACCACTTTGCATATTATTTTATATACAGTATATATGGTGATTCTGAACTTGCCAAATATGCTGCAGAAATCTCCCTCCACTAAGTCTGGCTGCATACATTTTAACTGTGGGCAGCTGAAGCTGCTGCCTGTTCACTTCTTGGATTTACACAGACACACAGAGGCACGCATCCAGCTCTGCAGCCCTGCAGCTTTCATTGGCCCTCCTATGACTTATCCCTCCTCCCTTCCTGGCAAACTCTCACGTGAGTGAGAGAGAGAGCTGTGCATGAAGTCATAAGCCTAGGCTAATGACCAGACAAGAAATAGGAAGTGGGCTGAATAAGGTGTTTACTGACAGAAAGAAAGGGCAGAAGATTTATAGATGGAAAGATGAAAAAATTACTCAAGGTCCGCTTTAAGAAGCCTCAACTCCTGACTGCATCCAATTTTCTAATGACTAGGGATGAGCCAAACACTCTCCTGTTCGGTTTGCAGCAGAACATGTGAACAGGCAAAAAAATTTGTCAGAACACACGAATACCGTTAAAGTCTATGGGACACGACCATGAATAATCAAAAGTGCGAATTTTAAAGGATTATATGCAAGTTATTGTCATAAAAAGTGTTTGGGGACCTGGGTCCTGCCCCAGGGGACATGTATCAATGCAATTTTTTTTTTTTTAAATTTAAACGTTTTTTCGGGAGCAGTGATTTTTTTAATGCTTAAAGTGAAACAATAAAAAATAAATATTCCTTTAAATATCGTGCCTGGGGGGTGTCTATAGTATGCCTGTAAAGTGGCACATCATTTTCCAGTGTTTAGAACAGTACCACAGCAAAATGACATTTCTAATTGTCATTTAAAACTGATCGTGGCTGTAATGAATTGTCGGGTCTCGGCAATATAGATAAAACTAGATAAAACTCATTGAAAAAAAGAGCATAGGATCCCCCCAGTCCATTACCAGTCCCTTTGGGTCTGGTATGAATATTAAGGGGAACCCCGAACCAAAATTTAAAAGAAAATTGCGTGGGGCCCCCCCTAAAATCCATACCAGGCCTTTCGAGTCTGATATGGAAATTAGGGGAACCCTGCTCCAAATTAAAAAAATGGCGTAGGCCCCCCAAAATCCATACCAGACCCTTATCCAAGCACGCAACCTGGCAGGCCGCAGGACAAGAGGGGGGACAAGAGAGCGCCCCCCCTCCTGAACTGTACCAGACCACATGCCCTCAACATGGAGAGGGTGCTTTAGGGTAGCCCCCTGAAGCCCCTTGTCCCCATGTTGATGGGGAAAAGGGCCTCATCCCCACAACCCTTGCCCAGGGATGGTGGGGGTCTGCGGGCAGGGGGCTTATCAGAATCTGGAAGCCCCCTTTAACAAGGGGACCCCCAGATTCCAGCCTCCCCCTGTGTGAATTGGTAACAGGGTACAAATGTACCCCTACCATTTCACAAAAAAAGTGTCAAAATGGTAAAAAAGACAAGAGACAGCTTGGGACAGGTCCTTTATTAAAAAAAAAAAATGTCCCACAAAGTAAGTTCACGCCGCCCGACAGGCCAAAAAAGAAAAAAAATGCAACAGACCCGCCTCCATGGGAGGCTCCCACCATCTGACACGTCTTCACTGTGACAACTCTTATATAACTGAGGGCAGGGCCACCCAGTGACATAACCGGGTGACCCTGCCCCCCTTTGATGCACGGAGGCTTCCCCATGGCTTCCCCGTGGCATCAGAGAGGGGTCGGGTCACTCGTTTACGTCACCGGGGGGGAAGGCCGGGATCTGGGGGTCCCCTTGTTAAAGGGGGCTTCCAGATTCATATAAGCCCCCCCGCCCGCAGACCCCCACAACCACCAGGCAAGGGTTGTGGGGATGAGGCCCTTGTCCCCATCAACATGGGGCAAGGTGCTTTGGGGTAGCCCTCCCCATGTTGAGGGCATGTGGCCTGGTACGGTTCAGGAGGGGGGGCTCTCTCATCCCCCCTCTTTTTTTTATTTTGGCGCAGGGTTCCCCTTAAAATCCATAAAATCTGGTATGGATTTTGGGAGGGACCCCTACGCCATTGTTTTTTTAAATTTGGCTGCAAGGTTCCCCTTATTTTCAAGGACCTGGTATGGATTTTAGGGGGACCCTCACGCAATTTTTTTAAATTTTGATTCGAAATTCCCCTTATTATTCATACAAAAGGGTCTGGTAATGGAGGGGGATCCCATGCTCTTTTTTCCAATTATCTGTGTCTATATTGCCTAGATCCAACAATTCATTACAGCCGCGATCAGTTTTAAATGACAATTTTTTCTTTAGAAATGTAATTTTGCTGTGGTAATGTTCTAAACACGGGAAAAATGTGCCATTTTACAGGCATACTATAGACACCCCCAGGCACGATATTTAAAGGAATATTTCATTTTTATTGTTTCACTTTAAGCATTAAAAAAATCACTGCTCCTGAATTTTTTATGACAATAACTTGCATTTAAGCCTTTAAAATTAGCACTTTTGATTTTTGTGTTAGTGTCCCATAGACTTTAACCACTTTCCGACCAACGCACGACGATGTACGTCCCTTTTTTGAAGAGGGATATCTCGGTAACGGCAGCAGCTGCTGCCACAACCGAGATATCCATCTCTTCAGGCGCCGGTCAAGATTCCGATAATGGTGGTCATCGCGGCGGATTCACCGCGAGATCACCGTTGTCGGCGGCGGGAGAGGTGCCCCCCCTCCCGCCGCTCTCCCACGCCTTCCGCCGCTTACCGGAGCCGTCGGCAGCGGCGGAAGCGATCGGGTCCTCCTCCGTGCTGGGTATAGAGGCGAGTGAGGCTAAGATGGCCGCCACCCGTCTCTATACCATAGCAGGGCTGAAGCAATGTCAAAACGTCACTTCCGCCCATACCTCTTAAAGGAACATTTTCCAAATGTCATTTTTTTTTTTTGCATTTAAGTCCAAATATGAGATCTGAGGACTTTTTGACCCCAGATCTCATATTTAAGAGGACCTGTCATGCTTTTTTCTATTGCAAGGGATGTTTACATTCCTTGTAATAGGAATAAAAGTGAGCCAATTTTTTTTTTTTTAAAACTGTGTAAAAATAAATAAAATCAAGAAAAATAAATAAGAAAAAAAATTTAATTTTTAAAGCGCCCCGTCCCGACGAGCTCGCGCGCAGAAGCGAACGCATACGTGAGTAGCGCTCGCATATGAAAACGGTGGTCAAACCACACATGTGATGTATCGCCGCGATCGGTAAAGTGAGAGCAATAATTATAGCCGTAGACCTCCTCTGTAACACAAAACATGCAACCTGTAGAATTTTTTAAACGTCGCCTATGGAGATTTTTGAGGGTAAAAGTTTGATGCCATTCCACGAGCGGGCGCAATTTTGAAGCGTGACATGTTAGGTATCAATTTACTCGGCGTAACATTATCTTTCACAATATAAAAAAAATTGGACTAACTTTACTGTTGTCTTATTTTTTTATTCAAAAAAATGAATTTTTTCCAAAAAAAGTGCGCTTGTAAGACCGCTGCACAAATACGGTGTGAAAAAAGGATTGCAACGACCGCCATTTTATTCTCTAGGGTGTTAGAAAAAAAACAATATATAATGTTTGGGGGTTCTAAGTTTTTTTTAGCAAAAAAAACTGTTTTAAACATGTAAACACCTAAAATCCAAAACGAGGCTGGTCTTAAAGTGGTTAACGGTGTTCCGGCAGCTTTTCGAATTTGCTCCGAACACCGCATATTGTTCGCTGTTCGGCGAACAGGTGAACATCGATGAACATCAGGCTCATCCCTACTGATGACTATATATACTGCATCTCGTGCCTTGGTTATAACTATTCCTCAACTTTATGTACAAATTACATCCTGTGTACTGATTTTCTCTGTTATGCTCTTAAAATCTCAATAAAATTGTATTTAAAAAAAGTAACGGATATATTCCCAAGATAGGTCACTCCCTCATGAACATTGAAAAAGGTCCTGAATAAGCACCTATGGGAAACACGTTTATATTTTTTGAAATACTATGTCATGAAGCAATCATTTTTATTTTAACATGGGAGATGTGATTGTATATTATTGATATGTTATCCCATGATATCTTTTATCCTGTCTTTTTTATACCATTCATTCAAATATATGTATTTTACTTGTGGTCTCCCTGGTACCAGTAGTACGTTTTTTTTTTTTTTTTTTCCTTTTGGGTATTTATACTACAGATGGAGGTCGGAAGCAGATGAGATATTTTCATTGTATTTCTTTTCAAAAACAAACCAAAAAATCTATCAGCCAAACATTTATTCTTGCTACCAGACCAATCATTACAGATCAAGAAAAATATTGTCATTTAATCTTTCTGACCAAATACAACAATTGAGTAACTAGAGGAAACAGATCATTGTCTGTATGTAAACCAGTTTACATTTCCTGCTCTGCACCAAAGACAAACTGTATACCGCACAGAGAGTTTCTTTTTTCCCAGTACAAGTACTAATTACCAATAACAATAGTGGGAATGATGTGTATGCTGATATTTGAAAGACTCTAAGGGAAAATAATAAAAAAAACTTCCTCTTGCATTTTCCACTCTTGTAAAATTGGCATGTTTTTATTGAGTGCATTAAAATTTGATTTTCCTCCTAGTGTCATATTTGGCTAACACTCCCGCTCTGACAAACTATGGAAAACACACATACATATTTTAGCTGATATTTTTTTACTTTCCAGGAAACTTTCACTGAATCTGAATATGCCTTATACAGTTGTAGATAACAACTTGAAGAAACATTTCAAAATGAATCAGTAAAATAAATTTCAACATATGCGGTTGTTTTTTTTTAAAAAAGGGTTAAAACCTAAATTCTCTAAAGCCGAAACATCATTTTTGATTTATGATAAAAACAAAACTAATAACAAATTACCATCGTAAAGAACTTAAATTGGTTCTAAAGCCAAAAACATTTTTTTCCTTAATGCATTCCCAAGAATGAAGGTAAAAAATATTTGACATCTTGCTGTTCTCCTCCTCCTCTCTCGAAACGTTGGGTTATTTCTATTGTGTATTATTTTTTTCCGATAGAATTGGTTTAATGTCTCGTGTATATTTCCAACATCCTCAATGTGCATCCATTTTAGATGTTTTTGGTATGTGTCATAGTTAGTAATTTTATAGCTTTCAATAATAAATAAATATATTTTTTAATAAATTCGTTCTTTACTCTTGTACTAATATTGAGTCTCAGCAACCCAATGTAAAGTCCCATAGAGAACACACACTCTTTTTGAGTAATTTTTTTCTCCTTCTCCTCTCTAAACACTTACCTGAGTCCTCAATCGATCCAGTGCTGTGCGTGGCAACAGTCTTCTCTCCTCACACTTCCTCTTCACACAGGGACTTGGGCATTGGCCATTGGCTCCTGCTGCTGTAAATCAAATGCAGTGAGGAGGAAGTGGGGGCAGGGCCAAGCCCTGCTGTGTGGGTATATGGTGCACAGCGCAAGAGACACCCACAGCTCAGGAACGAGCATGTACTGTGTGCCCCCATAGCAAGTGGTCTGCTATGGGGGAACAGGGAGATGAGGAGGAGCCAAGATTGCCAGCAGGGGACCCCAAAAGAGGAGGTTCAGGCCGCTCTGTGCAAATCCATAGTGCAGAACTGTTAAGTATAATGTTTGTTTTTTAAATTTTTAACCACTTCCCACCCGTAGGACGTCATTTGATGTCCTGGACTTTGAGTGGAGATATCTGAATGATGCCTGCAGCTTCATTGAGATATCTTTTTTTTCACCCGGCGATTCTCTCACATGTAAAAACTATCATACTGGCACTTGATTGCTTTTACAGGTGGTAGGAGGGGAGCTGGAGAATGAATAGGCCAGCGGCGTTGGTTTACTATAGAGATGGCCGGGGATCATCTGGTCACCGGCCAGCTCTACGACCCTTGGTGGCCCGGAGACGCTATTTCTATTACAAGAGATGTTTACATTCCTTGTAATAGGAATAAAAGTGATAAAAAATAAAAATAAAACAATTAAAGGGAAAGTGTAAAAAATAAAATAAAATAAAAATAAAATAAACAACAACAAAAAAAAGGAAGTGAATGCATTTGTAGGTTGCTCCCACATATGTAAAAGGCATTTAAACCACACACGTGAGGTATCACCATGAACGTTAGAGCCAGAGCAATAATTCTAGCACAAGACCTCAGCTGTAACTCTAGAGTGGTAACCTGTAAAAAATGTTAATGTGTAGCCTATGGATATTTTTAAGTACCGAAGATTGGCGCTATTCCACAAGTGTACGCAATTTTAAGACCCCTTTCACACTGGAGGCATTTTTCAGGGACCTTAGCGCTAAAAATATTGCCTGTAAAGCGCCTGAAAAAGGCATCATCTGCAATCCCAGTGTGAAAGCCTGAGTGCTTTCACACTGGGGCGCTGCGCTGGCAGTACATCAAAAAAAGTCCTGCAAGCAGCTTCTTTGAGGCTCTTTAGGAGCGGTGTATACACCGCTCCTAAAGCGCCCCTGCCCATTGAAATCAATGGGCAGTGGCGCTGAATCGCCTGCAAAGCACCTCGGCAGCAGCACCTTGCTGGCGCTTTTAAGCTTTTAACCCTTTATTCGGCCACTAGCGGAGGTTAAAAGCACCCCCTGCCAGGACCCGAAAAGCGCCATAAAAATGACGGTAAAGTCTAGTTTTAGTGTTGCTTTACCGCCGACACCCGGGCATTAGCAGTGTGAAAGGGCTCTAAAGCATTATATACATGTTAGGTATTTATTTATTAACATCATCTTTCACATTACACAAAAAAATTGGGGTAAATATTGTGTTTTGTTTTTTTTAATATATAAAAGTGTTTTTTTTTCCAGAAAAATTGCTGAGCAAATACCTGGTGTTATAAAAAAGAAATTGCATGCCAAATCGGCGGCTATTGCCACCACCGTTCCTGTACTACTTTTGGCGACTTTGGGGGTGATTTGAATAGACATCTGTGCATGAACATGCACAGATGTCTGTCAAATCGCCCCCGAAGTTGGACCGCATTGCCGGTTTGAATTTGTGCGAGTTCAGCAGAACTCGCACAATTTCTAACCCGCATCAGTGAGAACCTGGGCTTAAAGTCAATTTAAGAGAACAGTAGTAAAAATGTGCCAAAATCATATATCTATGATGACTTGGATATGGATATACATGCACAACACAGTCATTTCATTCTTCAATAACCCCTTCACACCTAAGGGTAAAACAAATAGTATTGCCTAAGCACAATTTAGCAATTTTGACGTGTTAGTAAAACTGTACATATCATCAAAACTACTTTGTGCATCCATGTGGAATACACCTTCTTTTCTTTTTTTTAGGATAAATTGGGCTTTCATTTGGGAGTACATGGTAATCAATATCTCCTGATTTTTTTTATTATTACTATCAAAGGAAAACTGCACCAAAATAGTGAAAAAAACTATTTTCTTAAAATGTTGCTTTATATTTCTTGTTATTACAGTAACGTACCACCAAAGAACAACACAAAATAAATTCTCCTGCTTCTGACAATGGCAGTGATACCACATACATGAATAGTATTTGTTGTTTGTATCCGAAGCACAGGCCGGAATCAAAAGTGCGCATTTTGCTCTTTTTTAATCCTGCCTAAAACACACTGACCCTAACTGACAATGATGCTAATTAAAAAATAAAAAATCTTTCCTCTCCATTCACAGAGAGAGAAATATGGGGGGCAGGCTTCACACTGACTGATAACGGTGGTAGCCCCCCTCTGGGCCACTCTGATGTCCTGTAAAAAGCCTGCACTGCTTCTGCCAGAAGCGATCAGCCAGGAAACTGTCAGCCTGGTCCGCCCCTGCTCCTCACTCGCCCTGCACTAAATTCCACTCACAAAATGCGAGCAGGTGAGTGGAATTTTTGAGGGCTGTGTATATATATATATATATATATATATATATATATATATACACACTGTAAATATAAATCCAAAACTGGTTTAGAGGCACTCTCTTGCAGAGAAGGAAGATCAAAAACAGCAGTGTTTTTATTGTCAACGTTTGGATGAAGCTCAGTCCATCTTTCGCAAGACACTACAACAATACCCTCTAGTGATGACCTCACACAGTGCAAGGGTTAAAAGACACATGCAGGGTCGAGGTCAAAGAAAGTTCACATGAGGAGAAAATCATAATAATTCATCAAAAAGAAAAATATACAAAATCCTAGATTAAATCCAGCCATCAAAAATAGCTCCTACATAAATATGGCAAATTGCAGAAAAAATTGAACAAACAAAGCATGTAAACATTTACAAGATGGCCACCATAGTACATGGTGGACACCAGGCAGGCATGGCTCACCCCTAATTACTACCATGAAAAAATAATAAAATAACAAGTGATGTGCTAGGACAACATAGCACCAACTCAAAAATGATCAGATAGCCACAACAATACTACCCAAGACCAAACACCCCACATGTGCCAAAAGTAAACGATTGTAGGATTGTGAATAGCACCCGACTGTTAGATAATTTGTTTATGTGAAATCTCCATCAACTGATGTTAATAATATTGTAATTAGAAACATATTTCAGTTAGATGGAAATATATTTAAAGTATTAAGTGTCTTGTTGGTGTTACGGTAATTAGTTCCAAATTTTGGCCTTTTGTTTTCCTTTAGTCATGGATGGATAACAGCAGCCTTCTTCAAATCCTCCATTCAGGCAGTGCCAAATGTACATTTGCCAGGTACAGTGACCAATTAGCATTATATTAGCCACAGTACAGAAAGGAGAGGGGATATAATACTTTTTCACCAAGCTGTGCACTCTCTTAGTGAGATACACAACAGTCAGCATGACCAGACCTGAAGTTGAGAGGTACTTATACTGTACATTGTGATATAAATACTGTTTAGTGTGTAATGGGTATATATTATGTAACCTAATGAATAAATGTGTATTGCGGATGGAACTACTTTTTTTTGTGTAAGAATTCTCAGATCTAGCTGTGTATATGTAAATATGCTTACAATGATTGAAGTGTATGCAAACCATGCAAACTAGTCAACTCAACAATAGACAGTAGACAAGACAATACGACAATAGTGCACAAAGATAAAAAAACATACAAATATACTTAATATAAACCAATCCAGATAGAAGAAACCAGCGTTTCCAAATGATAGCATGTTCTTTTCCTAGTGGTGTTAGTCTTGGGGTTCTCACCATCATTCCTCCTCTGCAACTATTCATATTTCTGAATCCTCTTGTTTCGTCCTTCTGGTTGTGTAGTATTGATTTATATTATTTTCATTTGTATGTATTCCTATCTTTGTGCACTGTCTGTGTTTTCTGTGTATCCATGGTAATTTTATGCCTTTTAGGTGCTATACTAGACTGATTTTTCTGCGTGATGTTCTGGGTGTCCAGACCCTTTTTCAATAATGTAGGTTTCCACACCCACTCCTGTTTGGGATGGCAAGTTTTTTGTTTTTTTTCTCCTTAGTAGTGTTAGTCTTGTGGTTCTCACCATCATTCCTCCTCTGCAACTATTCATATATCTGAGTCCTCGGGTTTCTCATTGATTTATATTAAGTATATTTCTATGTATTTCTATATTTGTGCACTGTCTATTGTCCTATGTTGGGTGTTATTCACACTCCTACAATTGTTTACTTATTGCACATGTGGGGTGTTTGGTCTTGGATAGTATTGTTGTGGCTACCTTAATTTTTAATTTGTTGCCATGTTGTCCTAGTAGATCATTTGCTATTTAATTATTTTTTCATGGTACTAATTAGGGTTGGTCCATACCTGTCTAGTGTTTGCAATGTGCGATGGTGGCCATCTTGTGAATGTTTATTACATGCTTTGTGTATTCCATTTTTAAGTAGGAGTTATGTTTGATGGCTTGATTTAATCTAGGGTTTTGTATATGTTTCTTTTTGATGAACTATTGTGATTTGCTCCTTGTGTGATCTTTCTTTGACCTCCACCCTCCATGTGTCTTTTAACCCTTGCACTATGTGAGGTCTTTATTAGGGAGTGTTGTTGGTGGGTGGGGCTTTGGGTTTATAAGTCTGTTTACTTCCATGTTTTAGTGTCTTGAGAAAGATGGACTAAGCTTCATCGCTGGTTTTGATCTTCCTCCTTTGCAAGACCTGTGAGGGCCGTTAAACCAGGTTTGGATTTGTATGGATTTCTTTGTGGTTGAGCACCTGGGCATTTACTTCAAGCATTGAGTGCCATGGCTACCCTTGGAACTATATAATATTATTTAATTTAACTAGTTTAAGACTTTGGACATGCTACAAATGTAAAATCTTATCATAATACACAAGACATATCCCGAATGTCAATCCTTTTGCTCTGCTGACACAACCCCCCTCCCTAGCAATTCTCAATCTGATTAATCAAAGCCAGAGTAGCCATTCATAGCAGCTCTGGCAGATGCAGCTGTCAAAAAAGCTGTCTGACTCTGTGTTTATCAACAACACTGTTCAGCCAGGAGATAGAAAGAGTTATAACTTTTGTATTTATACTATTTCATTCATCTGCAGATCAAAGGACTGAACGTTGATTTGCAGATAATGTCAGTGAAAGCAACATGCCAAGTATTATTATTATTATCATTTTTTTTTTAAAAAATGTTGCTCTATTTAACCCTGTATTAATCCTTAGTTTATGCTAATCAGCCCTAATAACTCTTTATTCTCCTTCCTATCTATTATTTTCCTGCTGATTTTTTATTTTTATTTTATTAACCATTGATATGTCATTTTTTTTTGCTTTTGGTTGTTTTGTTCATTATTATTTTAACACATTTTAATCATATATTTACATATTTCAAATAAAAAAATGTGCAAAATTGGAGAGAAAAAAAAAACACTTTACTTCATTTGTAAATAAATGCTTTTTACCAGAATCATAATTGTTGTGCCATTTTAAATAGGACAGAGTTCAGAACAAAATCCTTTTTTTATTTTTCTATAACAACACTATTTTTTTAAACTAACACCAGAAAAAGAAAGTGTTTGTTGTTATGGTTAGACGTTGTCACAAAAAAGCTTTGTTTGTCCTAAAAAAACAATATATGTATGACCTTGTTATCTTAACCACTTGCCTACAGGGCACTTTCACTCCCTTCCTGCCCAGGCCATTTTTCAGTTTTCAGCGTGGTCGCACTTTGAAAGACAATTGCCTGGTCATGCAACACTGTACCCAAATTATTTTTTTTATAATTTTCTTCACACAAATAGAGCTTTCTTGGTAACTAATCACTGCTGAGCTTTTTATAAGAACAAAAAGAAAAAAGAAAAACGACAGAAAATTTTGAAAAAAAAATAGTTTTTCTTAGTTTCTGGCAGTAAATGTTGTAAATAAGTAATTTTTCTCCTATACTGATGTGTGCTGATGAGACTGCACTGATGGGCACAGATAGGCTACACTGATGGGTACTTATGAGGTGTCACTTATGGGAACTGATGAGGCGGCACTTATGGGCACTGATTAGGTGGCACTGATGAGGAGGCACTAATATGCTGCATTGATGGGCACTGATAGGTGGCACTGAGGGGCGGCACTGGTGGGCACTGATAGGTGGCACTGGTGGGCACTAATAGGTGGCACTGATGGGCATGGATAGGCGGCACTGATGGGCAATGATAGGCAGCACTGATGGACACTGTTGGACAGCACTGAAGGGATGCACTTATGGGCATTGATGGGCAGCACTGATGAGCAGGCACTGGTGGGCACTGAAAGGCAGCAGTGACTGGCATCACTAATGGGCACTGATTGGTGGCACTGGGGGTCTTTACTGTAATCAGGGCACTGATGATCAGTGCCCTGATTACATGTCTGGGTGTTTTCCTGCAAGGAGATGCCACTAATCAGCTCTCCTCGCCACACACTCTGTCAGTGTGAGGAGATGAGAGCCAATCTAGACACAGCTGATCAAATGGTTAAAGAGCCACGTGTTCGGCTCTTTACAGAGATCGGGGTCGCACCATGTCCTGGCAACACAGTTCGGCAGTGATCCCCCGCGGGCGCACAAGAGAGTCCGTTCTGGGCACCATCATATGATGTCCACCCAGAACAAGAGCCGCACCGTCCCTCCATCATTTGACGGTGGACGGGTGGCAAGTGGTTAAGTAATGATAAAGTTATTGCTGAATAAACAGGTCCATAGCAGAACTTCTCTGGTCTACAGGGAGTGAACAGGTATAAAAGGGCAAGCGATTAATCACTCTGATTTTATATTTTCTAATCAACCTATATTTTGAATTAGTAAAATGTTACCACCCATGAATGAATATTCAATGTTCTATTTAATGGAGAAATCTAAAATAAGTATATACAGTATGTCTTTTGGCTGCAAACACTATTTAATTTAAACATTACATAGATTTCACATAATCTTTTTTTCGATACAGATAGCTATTTTAAGGATAATCTTTAGAAAATCCAAGTAACTATTTAATAGTTTAGATAAAAATCACTAATTTTTGAGAATTCATGTGATGAAGAACTGGATTGAAGCTTATTAGGATAAATACATAAATAGTCAATTAGCCTAGTGTTTTTAATTGTGTGAACGCAAACTAAACTATAGCTTAGTTTCTTCACATTAAATACACTTAGGGGGTTATTTACTAAAGGAAAATCCACTTTGCACTGCAAGTGCACTTGGAAGTAAAGTCACTGTAGATCGAGGAGGATATGCAATGAAAATAAAAAACAGCATTTTAGCTTGCACATGATTGGATGATGAAATCAGCAGAGCTTCCACTCATTTCAGATCTACCCCTTAGATTTAGAGCGACTGCATTTCAAAGTGCACTTTCAGTGCACTTTCAATTGCACTTGCAGCGCAAAGTGGATTTTACCTTTCGTAAATAACCCCCTTAGTATGATAGATTATCAGTTTAATGCAGTGTTTCTCAACTTCAGTCCTCAAGGCGCCCCAACAGGTCATGTTTTCAGGATTTCAATTATTTTGCACAGGTGATTTGATCGGTTTCACTTCCTTAGTAATTACCATAGCTGTTTCATCTGAGGGAAATCCTGAAAACATGACCTGTTGGGGCGTCTTGAGGACTGGCATTGAGAAACCCAGGTTTAATGAGTGTTTTTATTGTGCGCTGTAAATAAAGAGTAGCTTTCTGTGAATGTCAAGCAGAGTGGACAAGTGTATCCCAAGCAACATGTTTAACACTAAATGTGTGCAACTTAATAGATTATAATTCATATAACTATATTTTATATTTGATATGTCTGCATGAAGTTTCTAACATACAGTTAGGTATATGTGTTATTATGCATTTTAGTCTTTCTGTCAGCACTGAACAGTTTTTCTAGCATGCAACACCACTGTTTGATTTAGTCTAAGTATAAAGATGCAGCTCAATGTATTCACAAACAGAGAAAAAGGAGAACATTTTACGCCTGACATGTATCCAAGCTGCTATGTAGGACATCCACTGGGCTTAACTAGACAGCAAGTGTACCTCTCTGGTTCCCACTGCCTGGCCTAAAAAAAATCTTCAGTGCTTTTAAATATACCGTCAGTCTCCAAATAAAAACCTCTAATGGCACTCCCCTTCAATAGAACATTATTTATACTCACCTCTCCAGTAGCCCTTGTTTCCTTCCTTACCTATGTTCCAGCACTGCAGCCTCTATAAGACCCTTCAGCATTTGAAACTTCTGGAAGTGTTAATTTCGCTTGTCCTCCATTATACCCTGTGATTTCTTCCCCCTAACCCCTACTTCCTAAATGACACAGCAGTGACGTAAGGGTCAGCTTGCATCAGGGGGAGCAGGCATCTGGAAGTTGTGGATGCTGAAGTTTCACAGAGGTTTCAATGATGGAATGGAAGCAATGTTGGAGACAAAGGCCACCAGAGAAGTGAGTATAATACCTCTTCTACTGCAGGAGAGTGCAGTTTGAATTTTCAGCTTAAAAGTGAGCCTTCTATCTTTAACACTAAACAGGGTAGGAAGTGTGGTCCCATCCATGGATCTCATGAGTAATACTGCTGAGGTAACTAAGCAGCTAGAGCTAATGGCACAGTATTTCCTGAGTAAGTAGGATAAAAGGTATGTTTTTTTTTTATTATCCACTACAATTTGGCATTGTATTATTCTATTTTTGAAAATATTTTTATTGAATTTGAAGAAGACCTTTATTTCTAAGACAACCTAGCACTTAATATGCTGTCCGGTGGCAAGGTCAGTAAAGAAACAAAAAGAGTGGGGTTGCTCCCTTGGAGGCAGTAGAAAGGTGAATCTTTAGCTTCCCTAGCATGCTCATCCTTGGCATACCATTCTGTGAATTGAAAAGATGACAGTAGAAGCTGTATTTCCGAAGCTGAAAAGTTTGACTCTATGAAGGATGTCCAGCGGGCAAAAAATCGTCTGGTGGACCAATAGTTTTGGACCAGAGTGTTAAATTTTTTCATATAAAGAGCTTTCAAATCTCATTTGACAGAAGTCGTGAATGGCGCCTTCGGAGAGGTCCAAGCTTTTAAAAGGTCCGATGTGCCGATAATAGATAGAGAAGGGCCCAGGAGGATACCAGGCGTGTTCTTGAGTTTCCTGTCATCGGTTGTGGTTCCACATAGCCAAACATACACAATAGAAGAGAAGAGTCTTGGGTAAGGAGACCATTGTGACTCCGTATATGTGTCAGAAACCATGAAATCAGACCGATACAGAAGTACAGTTAAATCACACTTGTTTAATAATAAAAGTAAACAGAACAAACATAGTCAAAACATAGCCAGAGTTCAGGAACCGGAACGGATAATCAGACAAGCCAAATGTCAGGGAGCCGGAGATAAGTGTAGTAAAACAGCAAGCAGGATCTGGAGCCAGAAGGGATGTCAGCTAAGCAAGTATTTTAACAGGAATGCAGGAGAGCGTCTCCGCGATGTTGACTAAGGCGAAGGCAGAGATCCTCTGGGCTGGACGGCTTAAGTAGGTAGGACGGACGTGCAGGATATCATCAACCTCGGATTAACTGTGGAGAGATAGGAGCTGGCAAATAGCCAACAGCTGAGCGGCCATCTCAGAGAAGGAAGGGCTGGGCCCAGGCCTGACAATATGTAGCATAAAACTTGGTCCCAAAAGGAACTGATGGGTGTGCAAGGACAGAAGTGATGTAGCAGGGAGGGTTTACTAGCCCCACACCAGGAGCATGTAGCCGACAGCAGGTTGAAAGCCGGTATAAAGGCCCTGTGGAGAATTTTGAGTTGTGTCTCCCTCCACAGCTCGTTGACCACCAATTTGCGGGTGGCCCTATATCTCTCCAAAAGTGTGTCTCCATCCACCGCCTCCGGATCGCATCGCAGGTACAGTTATTTACCTTGTCCCCAGGATCCTGCAATGTCCTCCCGCTGTGTGCGGCTGTGTCTCCGCTCAATGTATCACAGAGCCTGGCTCCGCTCCCTGCGAGGGTTGCGACGCAAAAAGTGAAACACACACAATACATACAGTACACTGTAATCTTACAGATAAAATGACTGTATTAAATAATTTCACATCCCTTGTGTCCCTAGTGGTTTATCCAATGCCCTGCATGCAGTTTTATATTATAAATACTGTTCTTTCGGCCTGGAAACTGGAGATTGTCCCTAGCAACCAAAACCGTCCCTTTACATCAACAGCGGTTTTAGACCAGCTAGAAAACAGCGATAATAAATTAAAATCACTTGCAGAATTGAGCGATAGTGATTTGTGAGGAAATTCGTCATCAAACACTGAAAGTAACGACAGCGACAATTCTGTAACTGAGCAAATTTCTGTGTTTTTGATTTCATTACATTATTGAATAATTTGGATTATTATTATATTATTAGTTGTTATAATTATTTATAGTTATTATATGGGAATTTATGATTTCGTGTTTTATACTTTATCATACCTGGGCTGTCTACTAAACTCTTGTTTGGACAGATTTAAGTGTATTATTCCTAAGAATTACAGGCCTACATCATAAAATGCCAAATTTCCATGCAAAACATTGTACTACTTTGAGCATCAAAAATCTGAAATAATCATACCGCCAGGGAGGTTAACCTCAGTACAGTAGCTATCCTATTAGAGACAACATCCTGATGTCCTCCATCAACCCACACATGAACACTCAACAATTATGACTCAGAAGGACTGCAATATTGCTGCAGTATTCTCAACAAGCATAGCTAGAGTTCCCTTGCCCCTACTCCAGGAAACCAAAAGTAAATGCAATCCTACTTGTGTCTCAGTTATACTCAGAATTATATTATAGGGTGAACATTTTCTTTTGTAGGCATACATCATTCCACAGAAATAACTAGTGATTTTTATCTTTCTCAATACATCAGATTACGCAGCTATATTTCAGTTTGGAAAGATATGTACTTCAAGTAAAAGACTAATTCCAGAATAACAAGGCATTAACATGTATAAGCAAAATATTCTGTAAATGCATTGTTTGATTACTTCTAGCTCCTTACTGAACAGTGTATCTCAAAGTGATACTAAAGTCACCTTTTTCTTAAAAAATATTAAACATGTCATACTTACCTGCTCTGTGAAATAATTTTGCACAGATCAGCCTGGATCCTCTTCTTCTCCGGTCCCTCTTTGTTGCTCCTGTCCCCTCCCTCTCCTTTCGAGTGCCCCCACAGCTAACAGCTTGCTATTTGGGCCCCGAGCCGAGCCGCAGCTCTGTGTGTCCATTCAAACATGGAGCTGCAGTTTGGTCCTGCCCCCTCTCTCTCTTAATTGGCTAACTAACTTTGATTGACAGCAGCGGGAGACAATGGCGCTGCTGCTGTTTCTCAGCCAATCAGGAGGGAGACAGATCCCAGACGTCTGAGGCACTCGTGCACATCGCTATGCAGAGATGGGGCTCAGGTAAGTATTAGGGGGGCTGAGGGAAGCTGCTACACACAGAAGGCTTTTTACCTTAATGCATAGAATGCATTAAGAAAAAAAACCTTCTGCCTTTACAACCACTTTAAAGTGTTTAATACTGTAGCTTTCCATTTTCTCTATGGCAGTTGATGCTTTACAGTTGCAGCTCTGTCTCCAGCTTGGATTCTAAATCCAATTCTTAGGTGGTATGTAGGGCTTCTCGTTGTTAAAATAATTTAGAATTTATAGTACACTTTACCTGTACAGTGTAGTTTAATTTGTAGTTTTCCCTGACATATCCTTGGACATTTCTTTCAACTCCCTCTCCTTGCACTTTGCACATGTCCCATAAGGAGTATACTTTTTCTCTAAGATAGATTAAGTAATGTATGCAGAATGATTGCAAGTTCCCCTTGGAACCTAAACGCTTTCCTACCTGCATGAAAACCTCCATAGCCAGATTACAGACTGCCAATAAGTTCCAGATGTGTTTATGTGTCTACAAATGTGTACAAGCGAGTATCTATGTGCAAAAATGTAGCAAATATATACTGCATATGCATACAGTGAGTGTATGTGTGTGTTTATATATATATATATATATATATATATATATATATATATATATATATATATATATATATAATTTGAATTACCTCTTTATTTTATGTATATCATTGATATTTATACAACTTTTTGTTGGTCTACTCTACTCATATAAAAAGTATATTTTTTCATATGAGTAAAAAATGTACTCCACTTTAGTTTTATCAAAGCTCATTAGTAAGTGAAATTTATATAGGAGTGACTAATATAAAACATACAGCTGTATTAAACTGTAGAAGGATCAAAGTGCTAAGTGTAAAGTACAATAGCCCATAGCAACCAATCAAAATGTATTACAGTAAAGTTGGAGCTTTAGGTTATTAGTTAAAAAGTTAAAATAAAAAAATATATCAAACAGAATTGCAAAAAAAAACTGTCAAATTAGTAAAGTCATTAAACTGTGCAGCTAACCTGGAACTGAAATTTTTCCCACTGTAGGATGATCCATTTCAAGAATAAGGCCATTGTGTGCAACCTGTAAAATACATAAAAAAGCCATGAATATTTTAATGTATATGCATACACATTTCATTATATACAGGCAGGATAAACAACCTTATATAATCCTTATTAGGTAAAGAGCAGGAAGAGCTGACTTTTGGAATTTATATATATATATATATATATATATATATATATATATATATAAAATTCTGAACATTGAAAAAAACAATGGATGCCGTGCTAAGGAGCACATATGCCTATCTTTGGCCAATATTATAAATTGAAGCGCAAAATGTAGTAACCCACTTCAACCAATTAGAATTTATATTTTTAGCCAATAATCATATGGTTTTAGTAGAAATTATCTAATTGGATGCTGTGGGTTAATACAGTTTTACACTTCAACGTTATTCCTAGTCCTTGCATCATAAAATGCCTAAAAGAGAAAAAGAATATATTTTGCCTATGAATATTTCTTTCCATAAAAATTTGCTAAGAGATGATAGAGGGAGAAAGAAGAGGACTGCCATTTCTCATCACCCTCTGAAAATGCTTAACCTCCCTGGCGGTATGATTTTTTCAGATTTTCGGTGCTGAAATCGGTACAATTATTTTGCATGGAAATTTGGCGTTTTATATTGTAGGCCTGCAATTCTTAGGAATAACTCACTTAAATCTGTCCAAACCAGAGTCTAGTAGACATCCCGGGTATAATAAAGTTTGAAACACAAAATCATAAATTATAATATAATAAATAACTATAAAAATTATTCAATAATGTAATCAAATCAAAAACATTGAAATTTGCTCAGTTGCAGAATTGTCACGGTCATTACTTTCAGTGTTTGATGATGAATTTCCCCACAAATCACTATCGCTCAATTCTGCAAGTGATTCTAATTTATTATCGCTGTTTTCTAGCAGGTCTAAAATCACTTTTGACATAAAGGGACACTTTTTGGTTGCTATGGGCAATCTCCAAATTCCAGGCAGAAAAAAATGTATTTATAATATAAAAACTACATGCAGGGCACTGGACAGACCACTAGGGACAAAGGGGATGTGTAATTTTTGTATACAGTACTGTAATCTGTAAGATTACAGTACTGTATGTGTATTGTGTGTTTTTACTTTTTTGAATTTGGCGCCGATCTCCGCTCCCGTACGTCGTAACATCGCAGGGAACGGAGATCAGCGACACTCGGCACTGTGTGAATCGAGCGGAGGAGCTTGTGCACACACAGCGGGGAGACATCGCAGGATCCAGGGGACAAGGTAAGTAACTCTCCCTGTATCCTGCAATACGATCCCTAGTCTGGCTCAGGGTTACCGCTAATGGTACTGAAATTCCACCCCGAACCAGACTCGGGAATACCGCCAGGGGGGTTAATTTCCTTGACTCAATGACTCAAGGTTGATCTACTAAAGGTTGATCTACTAAAGCTTTTCACTTTGCTAGGAAATGTTCCCTCAACTGTGTGAATGTACTGAAGATTCACTTTAGAATACCCAATTAATTCCAATGAAAATATAAAAATAATTAGAAAATATATATTTGCTCATGATTGGATGATGGAAGTCAGCAGAGCTTCACCTCATTCACAAAACTGAGGGAAAATTCACTGGCAAAATGAACAGCCTATTTGTCTTTAGTAAATCAACTCCAATTAGTCTAATTTAACTCTGATGTAATTTGCTGCAATGTTGTCCCGAGTCAGTTGGGTTGATTTATTAAGGCTAACATAGTCACAGCAAAAATATGCCAAGGCCTAAAGTTGCAATGTCCGAATTCTCAAAATGTATTAAATTGGGGCCTAGCACCAGTCAAATGTGCTTAGCCTATAGTGTTAGGCTATTTTCACTATTGATGAATGTTAACTCTAATGGTCAAATGTTCTTAAAGCGACTTTTCTCTAATGACTAAATCTGAATAAAAAAGTTTTGAGACTAGTTTTGCAACACGCCAACAGATAGCAGCACAAGGCTGAATGCACAGTTACAGGGAGCACTAACATTCATATGTCAGTGTGCCAAAAGACATCGCCCTGTGTACATCGGGAGCTGTGCAACTGGTGCTATTCTGACTACATGCACTGCCACGTCTGCTATTTCATTATTGGGAGAACAAAGGTGAGTTTCTTGTCAGAAACAACATGATCTCACTTCCGCACCCACCCTACTCCTGCAGACTTCACCCACTTCCCGAAGATGAAGATCCAGCTTAAAGGTCACCGTTTTGACACCATTGCGGAGATCCAGCACGAATCACATTAGGTGCTTGACACGCCTTGAAAAAAAGACTTCCAGGACACATTCCAGAGGTGACCAAAGAGCTGAAATTGCTGTATTGCTGTTCAAGGGGACTATTTTGAAGGTGATAGTGTGTAAACGTAGATAAATAAAGTACTTTCTTGTAAACAGAACTAGTCTCAAAACTTTTTGATACCGCCTCTTATAAAGCCCCATACACACGGTCTGATTTTCCGATGGATTCTGTCCTATCGGACAATGTTGTCGGAAATTCCGACCGTGTGTAGGCACCATCGGACATTTTCCATCGGATTGTCCGACGGACAAAGTTGTATCTCCTGCTCTATAAATTTTCCGACAACAAAGTCCGATCACACCAATTCCGATCGTGTGTAGCGAATTCCGACGGACAAAGTGCCACGCGTGCTCAGATCACATTACAAGACCAAAGCTATTGGCTACTAGCCTCTACGTAGTCCCGTCGTAGGCAACAAACGTCACCACGTTCAGAATGATCGGATTTTCCGACAACTTTGTCCGACCGTGTGTATGCCACACCAGTGTCGGACTAAATCCGTCGGACCAAATCCGATGGATTTGGTGGTCGGGTTTTCCGACCGTGTGTATGGGGCTTTAGGAAACTATTACACACATATTACAAACATTCTGGGTATTATTCGTTACCCGTGCATGAATGCTGGGACAATCGCAAAGTGATTTTGTTTTTTTCTTTAAAAAGACCCCATAGTGTTAGATCTATACAGTATACTGTGTGCAGAAAAAGCATATGCAATGGTAGAGTTTCAAGTTTTAAATATTATTTAAAATTATGCTTACTTATCCCTTATCCTTATGTTATACATATCTGTGAAACTGTGATACATGGCACAGTAACTAAGGCATATTTTGTAGGTGGCATATGTGTGCAGACTGTACATCAATGATGCACAAGTTCTCTTTCACCTATGAAATCCAAGAGTGTCCTTGGTCTTTTATAATTTTAGCAATACCTTTGGTCCACACATACATTATTTATTTCAACTGTGGTTGCCCAGAGTGAATATTTAAATGATTTTTAAAATACTGTAAGTTTATACTCTGAAACAAGTCTTTGTTAGAAAAGACATGTCACATTGATAGCTATTCAGTGTGGGAGAGATGTGTGATTGACAAGAAATATTTCAAACATTTTGAAAGTAATACAGTTGAGATATATACATATACACTATATTACCAAAAGTATTGGGGCGTCTACCTTTACACTGGCACTGATGTGGACGAGAAGGCCTGGCTCGTAGTCTCCACTCTAATTAATCAAGGTGTTCTATTGGGATGAGGATTCTGTGCAGGCCAGTCAAGTTCCTCCACCCCAAACTTGCTCATTCATGTCTTTATGGACCTTGCTTTGTGCACTGGTGTGCAGTCATGTTGTAACAGGAAGGGGCCATCCCCAAACTGTTCCCACAAAAATGGGTAGCATGAAATTGTCCAAAATGTCTTGGTATGCTTATGCCTTAAGAGTTCCCTTCACTGGAACAAAGGCACTAAGCCTAACCCCTAAAAAACATCCCCACACCATAATCCCCCCTCCAACAAATGATTTGGACCAGTGCACAAAGCAAGGTCCATAAAGACATGGATGAGCGAGTTTGGGGTGGAGAAACTTGACTGGCCTGCACAGAGTCCTGACTTCAACTCGATAGAACACCTTTGGGATGGATTAAAGTGGAGACTGTGAGCCAGGCCTTCTCGTACAAAATCAGTGCCTGACCTCACAAATGCACTTCTGGAAGATTATCAAACATTCCCATAGACACCCTCCTAAACCTTGTGGACAGCCTTTCCAGAAGAGTTGAAGCTGTTATAGCTGCAAAGGGTGGGCCAACTCAATATTGAACCCTACAGACTAAGACTGGGATGCCATTAAACTGCATGTGCGTGTAAAGGCAGGTGTCCAATACTTTTGGTAATATAGCATAAACTGTATATATATACGCACATATACAGGACTCTGCTAAGAATGTCCCTCTGCCTTGTGGACACATGAGCAAAAAGGCAAAAAGATTGGGATGGAGTACACTCTGTATTGGAGTTTGACCCCTGGCACCTTATTGATTTAGCTTTGCCCCCCACCAGGGGTAACAATGGGTACAATGGTGTGATTTGGAAGAAGAAAAAATGCACATCTGCATATTGCTATGAAAAGTTTCACATGTATGGCTATTAACAGGCCCCAGAGCTTTAATTTTAATAGCATTATGACTTACAGCAACAGGTTTAGATCAATCTAATAAGTTGTCTTTCGCTTTGACATAAAGAGTGTATACAGTATCTATCCCCTCTGTACTTTGATGTATGAAACACCATCTCCAACATCTGCCCTTTTTAACCCCAGACCCTAGAGGCACACATTACTTCCCAAACCATGAAAGGACCCTAAAAAAAACTGTAGTTACAGGTAAATATCACTTATCAATCTGGATGCCAATCTATTAGCCAAGATGATAGTCACTCAACTGCAATCCCATCTAATTTACAAAGATCAGATCAGCTTCATTCAGTTACAGGAGGTGAGGGCTAATACCACTACGGTTTATATTGTAATTTCCTACTCCAGTAAATGAGCAATCCTACTGTGCTTGCTTATTGTTGATGACAAATAGACATTTAATAAGATCAGCTGGCCTTTTCTTTCCGCTTCACTTCAGCAAATAGGTATTGGTGAGTGCCTTCACCAAAAAACTATGACCCTCTATCATCATCCGATCTAAGACCAATGGTTTGCTTTTTTGGCCTTTTTATAATAAGTAACCAGATGCATCAGGGCTTTCCACTATTGTCTCTTCTACATGTCTTAGTAATGGATTACTTGGCAATAGCTTTGTGGTCCAATGGTCACATAGCAAATTGGTTCTACTACTGTTTGGACAAACTTATAACTCAATAGGATAATATGGAATATGACCTATGCCCAATGGATCTATGGTGCCTCCATAGATCCCTGTACTTAGCTTCCCCACATATGTTAATCTAGGACAACTTTGTATTAACAAAAAATAAAAAACCTCTCCCATATGCACAGCCCCCTCATTCCACTATTTGCCAATCCAGTATTTCGTCCATGGGTAGGGATGTTCTCCATGGCAGACTTCTCCAGAGATTCCCGGCCTCAACTTTAGCATGCCTTAGTCTCCTACACTAGAATCCCAGACCCTTTTTTTATGTCAACCTCAACTACCCACCCTACTGACTGGTTTACACCCAGGCAATTACAAAGCTAACTAGATAGATATTTCTCTAGAAGTATTTCTCATATACAGTGACCCACACACTCATTTTTTTCCTCATTATATGACACAACCTGGCACTGTACTCTGCAATGTGTGAAGTACTGTATACTGTATGTGTTACACTGCTGTCAGATGGCAAAGATCAAAATACCCATACTGTATTTATGGGCTGCGATATATGTACTGCATGTGTACAAACTTTATATACAGACAGTATATTATAATTTTACTGAACACACGTTTGCTCATTACCTGATAACCAAGTCATGTTTTTAGTACATTGAAGAATCCCTTTTTAACCAGCTGTTCTGTGCAGAATCAGGTATATATACTGTATTAATTCTGCACTTCAGCTTAGGGGGCACGCTGTTTTTGCTGTGATTAGTCACAGCAGATGCCTATCAGTGGGTGCCGGCCAATATGATCGGTATTTTTTCCAAAAAAGTGCGCTTGTAAGACCGCTGCGCAAATACGGTGTGACAAAAATGATTGCAATGACCGCCATTTTATTTTTTAGGGTGTTAGAAAAAAAATGTATAATGTTTGGGGGTTCTAAGTAATTTTCTAGCAAAAAAAATTGTTTTTAACTTGTTAACACTGAGTCTGAAAAAGAGGCCTGGTCTTTAAGTGGTTAAAGAAGAAGAAGGGCCAAAGCTCTTTTGGCACTACTGCTCCTGGGGATTACAGGAGTCCACTTTGTTCTGCAATCCTGTGCCCCGTTTTCAGCTGTTAGCAGGCTAAAGTCTGCTGTGGGCTGACATCAATTAACCAGTCCAGGCCCTGGATCGATCCTAACTTTTTTATTTAATTTTTCTTAACAGAAGGTATGTTTATTGGGATAAAACATCAGTTTACATTTAAATAACAGGTATTACAAGAGATAAAATATACAGCATCCAACAGAATTTAACCCAAATATCTTAAGGCTGGTGATTGATCCCAACTTTAATGTTGTGAGCTGCCCAGATATCTGGATCGGCAGCTGGCTTAGCCTCTCAGTGAGCCACTGGGAGACTGAGCCAGCCGTTCCTGCCCCCTTTTCACTCAAGTGAGCACTGGGGAGGCTGGCGACTGACAGTCACCGGCTTTCTGCTCACTGAAGACCGAGAACTGATCGGTAAGCGCCCTTTGATTGCTTGGTCTTAGAGGTGGCGGGGAAAAGATTGTTTTTTCAATTCTCATACTTTTCTTTAAGATACCTATTCAACTTTTGTATTTGCTATGGTGACTAACCACTTGTATGAGTTTACTTCTACATCATTCTAACATCGAGGACATTTTATTGCTTAAACTATCAGCTTTTTTACAGAACAAGTAGAGAAAAATCTCAGCCACCACACACCATACAAGCCTTGTGTTTAATAGGTGACAGCAGCCTCAGCCTAGCTCCATCCAGGCCACACTCCATCCAGGTTGCACCCACAGGGCTTGTCCATGGCTAAGCCCTGTGGGTGGGGCAAAACATGTCAGGGGTGTGGCCTGGATGGAGTTAGGCTGAGGCTGCTATCACCACTGGGCTTGTATGGTATGCAGTGGCTGAGATTTTTCTCTATTTCTTCTGTGGATTACATGGAGTCAGGGAAGCGTTCTAGCCTGACTTGCATCCTCAGTGGAACACACCAAATGGGGGACATAGATGTTGGAGCAGTTTAAATTATCAGCTGCTTTAGCTCAAAATCATTTTAAGCTTAAGAAGCTGCTTGACCTACTATTTGCACTTGCTGTAACTGTTCGAACACAACTGGCAATGGCAACTGGCAATATTTAGTTTGTTCCCACCTTTGACACTTTTGCTGGATAGATGGTCAGCATAAATATATGAAGAACATCATAAACAAAGGGACGTGATTCGTGAACTAAAAAAATTAATGAATATACTCATTAATGTCATACAGCTCACAGACTGCAATACTTATGTGATTTTGTGATGATTCTTCTTTAACTGGACAATCACAACATTATCTGTGTCTTCCAGCTAACGCTTGCCTCTCATATGCATTACATTATAACTGGACTATGATGACTGGCCTAACCCTAAAGCCCCATACACACGGACGGAAAATCCGACCACCAAATCCATCGGATTTGGTCCGACGGATTTAGTCCGACACTGGTGTTGCATACACACGGTCAGACAAAGTTGTCGGAAAATCCGATCATTCTGAACGTGGTGACGTTTGTTGCCTACAACGGGACTACGTAGAGGCTAGTAGCCAATAGCTTTGGTCTTGTAATGTGATCTGAGCATGCGTGGCACTTTGTCCGTCGGAATTCGCTACACACGATCGGAATTGGTGTGATCGGACTTTGTTGTCGGAAAATTTATAGAGCAGGAGATAGAACTTTGTCCGTCGGACAATCCGATGGAAAATGTCCGATGGTGCCTACACACGGTCGGAATCTCCGACAACATTGTCCGATAGGACAGAATCCATCGGAAAATCCGACCGTGTGTATGGGGCTTTAGAGTTAAGTTTAATCATTTGATTATTATCAAATGGTCTTGAATCAAATATGCATTTTTAGCAGGCAAAATATATTTTAGAGATTTTAATTTCTGTTCAATCTATGACAGGCCAGAAATTGATGTTTTTCACCAACTGAGAAATCGTTTTTAACCACTTCCCGACCGCCCCATGTAGATATACGTCGGCAGAATGGCACGTACAGGCAGAATCACGTACCTGTACGTGCCATTCTTCAGGCGCGTGGGGGGTCCGATCGGACCCCCCCGGCCGGCGGGGACGGTCGGGATCGCTTCAGGAGCGATCCGGGATGAGGGGACGGCCAGTGGTTTCTGGCCACCCCCTCGCGATCGCTCCTGGCGAATCAGATGCTTCCTCTGTCTGTGTCAATCAAAACACAGGCAGAGGAAGTGATGTCACGCTCGGTGCGCCGGTCTATGTGACCGGAACGCCGAGCTGTCAACATGTACAGGTTAGTGCACCAACAGTACACTGACACCAGTACACATAGGCACACAAAACACCCCCCTGTCACCCCCAGATCACCCCCCAGATCACCCCCTCCCCCCCCAGTCACAGTGTCACTAATTGCAGTGATCATTTTTTTACTGATCACTGCATTTAGTGTCAGTGTGACTGTAATAACTGTCAGTGCAGTTAGTTTTAGGTCCAAGGTAGCCCCCTACCCCCCCCCCCTAATAAAGGTTTAACCCCTTGATTGCCCCCCAGGTAACCCTTTCACCCCCTTTTGCCAGTGTCACTAAGCGATCGTTTTTCTGATCGCTGTATTAGTGTCACTGCTGTCGCTAGGTAACCATTTTTTTTTTTTAGGTAACCGCCATGTTTATATAGGTTCATAAATAGGTTTATAGGTCAGGTACCCCCATATTACAACCTAAATAAAGGTTTTAACCCCTTGATTGCCCCTAGAGTTAACCCTTTCACCAGTGATCACTGTATAACTGTCACTGGTGACGCTGGTTAGCCAGTTAGTTATTTCGTTATTTAGGTTCCCCGTCAGGTTTTTATATAGCGTCAGGTACCCCCATATATTACCTAATAAAGGTTTTAACCCCCTGATTGCCCCTAGTTAACCCTTTCACCCCCTTTTGCCAGTGTCACTAAGCGATCGTTTTTCTGATCGCTGCATTAGTGTCGCTAGGTAACCATTTTTTTTTTTTAGGTAACCGCCATGTTTATATAGGTTCATAAATAGGTTTATAGGTCAGGTACCCCCATATTACAACCTAAATAAAGGTTTTAACCCCCTGATTGCCCCTAGAGTTAACCCTTTCACCAGTGATCACTGTATAACTGTCACTGGTGACGCTGGTTAGCCAGTTAGTTATTTCGTTATTTAGGTTCCCCGTCAGGTTTTTATATAGCGTCAGGTACCCCCATATATTACCTAATAAAGGTTTTAACCCCCTGATTGCCCCTAGTTAACCCTTTCACCCCCTTTTGCCAGTGTCACTAAGCGATCGTTTTTCTGATCGCTGCATTAGTGTCGCTAGGTAACCAGTTTTTTTTTTGTATTACTGTTACGGGTGACGCTGGTTAGTTAGCTTGTTTTTTATACTGTCAGGGCACCCGCCATTTATTACCCAATAACGGTTTAACCCCCTGATCGCCCGGCGGGTGATATCAATTAGGTTTTAGGGTCAAATAAGGTCTGCGTCGCCCCAGGTTAGTGCCAGTACCGCAAACACCCACGCGCAAAGCATACACCTCCCTTAGTGGCACAGTATCTGAACAGATCAATATCTGATCTGATCAGATCTATACTAGCGTCCCAGCAGTTTAGGGTTCCAAAAAAAAACGCATTGTTAGCGGGATCAGCCCAGATACCTGCTAGCACCTGCGTTTTCCCCCTCCGCCCAGCCCAGCCCACCCAAGTGCAGTATCGATCGATCACTGTCACTTACAAAACACTAAGCACACATAACTGCAGCGTTCGCAGAGTCAGGCCTGATCCCTGCGATCGCTAACATTTTTTTTGTGGTAGCGTTTTGATTCAGTCGCTTCAGTCAGGAGCTTTTTTACCTGTGAATCTCAAAAAAATAAAAAAAAATAAAATAGTTGTCGTTTTATTGTTCTCTCTCTCACTCTATTCTCTCTCTATTGTTGCTCTTTTTTTACTCCATTCTATTCTGCAATGTTTTATTATGTTTTATCATGTTTTATCATGCTTGCTTTTCAGGTATGTAATTTTGTTTACTGTGTTTTAGTGTTAAGCATTTTTTTGTTTTCAGGTGCGCCATTCAGTTGCAACGCGGATTTATTTATCTTGACAGCAACAGCGTTTGCTCCCACGATACATAAAGCCGCGACTCCAACGCTGTAGGAGGTGATTTCACCACCACAGTTAAAAAAAAGAGCATATATGCCGAAGCATGGGGGCAGCAGGGGGGGGGGGAGGAGCGATTGGCTCCTAATGCCACGTACATACGGTCGAACTTCCGACCGTGTGTACACGGCATAACTTTTGCGGGAGGATGCCCCCATGCATCGGCATATATAAATGGTGCATGTATGCCCATCATTAGAAGTGGGTGGATGAAGGGAGGTATTCTAATGGTGGGCATACCCACCAATCAATCTCTTTTTTTCGTTCAGCCAAGAGGCTGCATGAAAAAAAAAAGATTACAATATATGTCCAGTATGTTGCTGGACTTTGAATGGTTATACCAGAATGATGCCTGCAGGTTTAGGTATCATCTTGGTATCATTCTTTTCAGCCAGTGATCGGCTTTCATGTAAAAGCAATTCTAGCGGGTAATTAGCCTCTAGACTGCTTTTACAAGCAGTGGGAGGGAATGTCCCCCCTCCCGGATATAAACCGCGCCATTGGGAAATTGGGAAAGCATTTTATCACACCAATCTTGGTGTGGTCAGATGCTTTGAGGGCAGAGGAAAGATCTAGGGTCTAATAGACCCCAATTTTTTCAAAAAAAGAGTACCTGTCACTGCCTATTGCTATCATAGGGGATATTTACATTCCCTGAGATAACAATAAAAATCATAACAAAGAAAAAAAATGGAAGGAACAGTTTAAAAATAAAAAAAAAAAGCTAAATAAATAAAAAAAAAAAAAAAAGCACCCCTGCCCCCCCTTCTCTTGCGCAAAGGCGTACACAAGCGTTGGTCTGGCGTCATATGTAAACAGCAATTGCACCATGCATGTGAGGTATCACCGCGAAGGTCAGATCGAGGGCAGTAATTTTAGCAGTAGACCTCCTCCGTGAATCTAATGTGGTATCATGTAAAGGCTTTTAAAGGCTTTTAAAAATGTATGTAGTTTGTCGCCACTGCGTGTTTGTGCGCAATTTTAAAGCATGTCGTGTTTGGTATCCATGTACTCGGCCTAAGATCATATTTTTTATTTCATCAAAAATTTGAGCAATATAGTGTGTTTTAGTGCATTAAAATAAAAAAAAGTGTATTTTTTCCACAAAAAATGCGTTTGAAAAATCGCTGCGCAAATACTGTGTGGAAAAAAAAAATGCAACACCCACCATTTTAATCTGTAGGGCCTTTGCTTTAACATTATATATAGTGTTTGGGGGTTCAACGTAATTTTCTTGCAAAAAAAAATATGTTTTCATGTAAACAAAAAGTGTCAGAAAGGGCTTTGTCTACAAGTGGTTAGAAGAGTGGGTGACGTGTGACATAGGCTTCTAAATGTTGTGCATAAAATGCCAGGACAGTTCAAACCCCCCCCAAATGACCCCATTTTGGAAAGTAGACACCCCAAGCTATTTGATGAGAGCAATGTTGAGCCCATTAAATATTTTTTTTTTTTTGTCCCAAGAGATTGAATAATGAAAAAAAAAATATATATATATTTTTTTTACAAAAAGTTGTCACTAAATGATATATTGCTCAAACATGTCATGGGCATATGTGGAAATACACCCCAAAATACATTCTGTTGCTTCTCCTGAGTACGGGGATACCACATGTGTGGGACTTTTTGGGAGCCTAGCCGCGTACGGGACCCCAAAAACCAATCACCGCCTTCAGGCTTTCTAAGGGTGTAATTTTTTCATTTCACTTCTCACTGCCAATCACAGTTTCGGAGGCCATGGAATGCCCAGATGGCATAAAACCCCCCAAAATGACCCCATTTTGGAAAGTAGACACCCCAAGCTATTTGCTGAGAGGTATGGTGAGTATTTTGCAGATCTCGCTTTTTGTCACAAAGTTTTGAAAATTGAAAAAAAAAAAAAAAAAATGTTTTTTTCTTTACTTTCTTCATTTTCAAAAACAAATGAGAGCTGTAAAATACTCACCATGCCTCTCAACAAATAGCTTGGGGTGTCTACTTTCCAAAATGGGGTCATTTGGGGGGGTTTTGTGCTATTTTGGCATTTTATGGCCTTCGAAACGGTGATAGGTAGTGAGGAGTGAAATCAAAAATTTGCACCCTTAGAAATCCTGAAGGCGGTGCTTGGGTTTCGGGGCCCCGTACGCGGCTAGGCTCCCAAAAAGTCCCACACATGTGGTATCCCCATACTCAGGAGAAGCAGCAAAATGTATTTTGGGGTGCAATTCCACATATAACTATGGCATGTGTGAGCAATATATCATTTAGTGACAACTTTTTGAAAAAAAAATAAATCTTTTTTATTTTTGTCTTTATTCAATCACTTGGGACTAAAAAAAAAAATATTCAATGGGCTCAACATGCCTCTCAGCAAATAGCTTGGGGTGTCTACTTTCCAAAATGGGGTCATTTGGGGGGGTTTTGTACTTCTCTGCCATTTTAGCACCTCAAGAAATGAAATAGGCAGTCATAAATTAAAAGCGGTGTAAATTCCAGAAAATGTACTCTAGTTTGTAGACGCTATAACTTTTGCGCAAACCAATAAATATACGCTTATTGGCATTTTTTTTACTAAAGACATGTGGCTGAATACATTTTGGCCCAAATGTTTGACTAAAATTGAGTTTATTAGATTTTTTTTATAACAAAAAGTAGAAAATCTCTTTTTTTTCAAAATTTTCGCTTTTTTTCCGTTTATATCGCAAAAAATAAAAATCACAGAGGCAATCAAATACCATCAAAAGAAAGCTCTATTTGTGGGAAGAAAAGGACGCAAATTTCGTTTGGTTACAAAATTGCATGACCGCGCAATTACCAGTTAAAGTAGTGCAGTGCGAAATTGAAAAAAGACCTCTGGTCCTTTGGCTGCCAAATGGTCCGGGGCTGAAGTGGTTAAACAATCTTCTCTTAATTTTATGATGAAAGAGATCTCAATGATGAAAGAGATCTCACATTTTAAAAGGGGTCCTTTGCAGTCATTTACATACAAAAGTGTTAATGCCAAGATGTAATGTATGCCTGGTCACATGCTACCAGGATGAAATACCAAAGACCAAAGCTAATAGAATTGTGCAGCACAAAACTGTGTTGAAGGAATTTGGCTTTAACAACAGATCTGTCACGGCCAGTTTCCAGATAATCCACATCAAAAGCTTGCAGTTATTTGTTCTGTACACAGATGTACTAAACAGGGTAAATCCTAACATTAACTATGAAGTACTGCTGGCATTTTATTCTTTCTTTGTTTCTTGCTAATACATCTACATACAGTACCACCATAAAAACACTGAGCCAGTGAACAATCCAACTTTGAAGGGGTCAGTTGTGGACCTTATGATTTATTTATGCATATTTGCTTTATTATTGAATGGCCTTTATCAATCTAGCATAATCACAGTGAAGCTACTAGCAACTAGACATGTCCATTAGTTTTCGTCCGAATTTCGGGTATTTTCGTTATTGTTTTAACAAACGATAATGAACGCGCAGAATCTGAAAACCGAAAGATCCGACATAAACAAATGCTTTATTTTTGTTGTCGTTGCAACAGTTAAATATAGATACAGGCATGGCCAAAATTGTTGGCACCCCAGAATTTTTTCCAGAAAATCAAGAATTTATCACAGAAAGGTATTGCAGTAACACATGATTTGCTATACACATGTTTATTCCCTTTGTGTGTATTGGAACAAAACAAAAAAAGGGAGGAAAAAAAAGAAAATTGGACATAATGTCACACAAAATTCCAAAAATGATGTGGTCAAAATTCTTGGCACCCTATCAAAATTGTGGATAAATAAGATTGTTTCAAGCATGTGATGCTCCTTTAAACTCACCTGGGGAAAGTAACAGGTGTGGGCAATATAAAAATCACACCTGAAAGCAGATAAAAAGGAGAGAAGTTCACTTAGTCTTTGCATTGTGTGTCTGTGTGCCACACTAAGCATGGACAACAGAAAGAGGAGAAGAGAACTTTCTGAGGACTTGAGAATCAAAATTGTGGAAAAATATTAACAATCTCAAGGTTACAAGCGACTGATTTTAGTTATTTGTTCTAAAGGGTGTGCAACCAAACATTAAGTTAAGGGTGCCAAGAATTTTGACCAGCCCATTTTTGGAGTTTTTTGTGACATTATGTCCAATTTGCTTTTTTTCCTCCCTTTTTTTGTTTTGTTCCAATACACACAAAGGGAATAAACATGTGTATAGAAAAACATGTTACTGCAATACTTTTCTGTGAGAAATATTTTATTTTCTGAAAAAATTTCTGGAGTGCCAACAATTTTGGCCATGACTGTAGGAGATTCGACATGATGCTAACAATAGCGATCTGTGTCCATTGAACCTGTGGTCGAATGTGCCTAACCTTAGCTCTGTTAGTTCAAGATTATTTGACATAGAGCGAAAAGATTCGACATAGAGCGAAAAGATTCGACATAGAGAGATAAGATTCGACATTATAGAGACAATAGCAAAAAAGGTCGAATGTGCCTAACCTAACTCTATTAGTCCAAGATTATTCAACATAGAGAGAAAAGATTCGACATGAATATTCGACGAAGCAGTCGCTGTGAGCAGACATTTATGGTCAAATGCTCTGCCCATAGGCTTTAGAAGAATTCTAATGTTGGTTGACTAGTAATAATAATTAATAAATATAATTATTACTAGTGTCATACAACATTAGAATTCTACTATAGCTTGTAGGCGGAACATTCGACTGGAAATGTGCGATTGTGGCTTCTTAGAACATTTGACAGACACCATAAGCCTTCAATGACAGATTTGACCTTAATTATTTTGGATTTTCGGACAAATGCATTTTTTAACTAAACTAAATAAATAAAAACTAATTTCGGGAGTAACTAAATACATTTATTTTTCGGATGAAAATGAAATTACGATACGAAATATTTCAGTGTGCACATGTCTACTAACAACCATTTAATGGGAACATAATGTGAGAAGATTAACTGGGAGTGTAAAACGGGAGTCAATAATTGTATTATATTATATTTTTACCACAACACCATCAAACTTTATCTTAATCAAATCAACATTTTCAGTGCTGTGGTCTCAGGATTGTGAGATCTCAGAGCAGATAAGTAAGCTCATATTTTTAAGGGTAAATGTAAATTAGGACTGAACGCTGGGTGCTTAGACATTTTTCCAGACACTTAGCACGTCTAGCATGGGTCACTAGCCATCACTGGTTGCTAAGGTAGCAGCGGCTGCTTGCAGTTGCCATGTTCTTACTAACCACTGGCGTCACCTGGCATTTACTTACATGGTTACGAATCCTCAGCCACAAAAGAAAATGAGCAGGAACTTGAGCAGGTTACATCATTGCATAAATATGGTCACATGGCCATATATGGACAATGATGTCACCACTCTCCCAGCTGTCATAGGTAGCAGTGGCTGCTTGTAGCTGCCACGTCCTTACCAACCACTGACATCACCTGGGAATCCCTGGCCACGTAAGCAAATGGGCAGGGAATGGATAATTACATAATTACCTAAATATGACCACATGGCCATATTTGGGCAATGATGTCACCACTGTCCCCACCCCATTCTTTATAAAGCTGATGGCAGCTAGTGTTATAGTTGGGATCGGTTACATGCTCATGATCATCAGGTCTTTTTTTTTCGGTGAGTTAGCAGCACTGTGTCAGTGCATGTGCTGCAAAGTACCTCATGGTTTCTTGGTATGCATGGCATCAGTATCCCAGGAGGATGTGGCTGGGTAGGATGTCATTCCCACCTAGGCAAAAAGCCCTGAAATTGTGTTAATTGGATGGGCGGATGGGGGGGTTTGCTTTAACTGAACACCATCAAGATATGTAATTCCAGAAGGTTAGATTTGATTGATGACTGTTCTTGGAATGTCTTGTTTTTATCAAGTACAGTGGAGGGCAACAAACAGTAATCAGACTTAAACCTTTAATTATATTAAATTAGTCTAAACCAATATCCTGAACAATTTCAAGTGTTAAAGGTATAATATGTGTATTGCTGCTGAAGTGTCTTTCAATGATTTTAAAAAATTTTAATTACTGTTTATACATAAACATCTTTTTTTGCAGAAGAATTGTCTTATCATAATTCATGTCAACTTGATATGTGCCTACAGCTATTTTTCAATTGAAACTATTTATTATCAAAATACTAGCGCAAATCTAATTTTTCAACAAGAAAAGGAGACAATATCAAAACAAAGCCTGACCTAAAAAAAAAAAAACTGAGAGTGACTGCATATAGCATATAGCTTTTAAGATCAAAAGAAACATTAACACTAATGTTTAGTGTTCGCCTGCCCATAAATATTACTGCTCTTGACAGATGGATCTTTGAACTGTGCATTAAGTGAAATAACGGTTTTAAATTAAGGGAGCTTAAGGGATTGACTTTTTGTTATCATACTGCTGTGAACACAACAATTACGGAATCCAATACAGATGAGTAAATTGGCAAGTGAGATTCAACCTGGATGTGGCTGATTCACAACAGGCAGGGAATTGTGAACATATCCCTATTCAAAACCAATTCACTTATTTTAATACTACCAGCTTTTTTGTCTTGAAACCAAATGTAACCACCCCAGTACTAGCCTGTAATACCCCATTTGTTACCAGGGTATTTTTAAGTTTTCAGAGTTATGATAGTTTGACTGACTAATTAGCCAAATTCATGTTACAACATTTTGTAAAGGCCCATACACACGATCAGACTTTTTGACCACAAACATGCAAATTAGCTGTTTTAAGGCAACATCCAACCATGTGTACGCTCCATCGGACAAACTTTTTCGGTTTTAATCTGACTTTTGTTGGCTGTGCGAACGGACAAACTTTCTGGCAACAAAAGTCCGATGGAGCAAAGTCCGATCGTGTGTACAGAAAACCATAGGACTTTTGTACAAAGTATAAACACACATGCTCAGAACCAATGCAAAGGATCAGACAACAATACAGAAGTTGACCAAAGGTGGCGGTAAAGAGCAGAAAAACCACGTGAATTGGTGAAAGTTGGCTGAAAAATTCCTGCCGTGTGTATGCAATACAAGTTCACGGCCGACGCCCTTTGTACAAAAATCCACAGGAAAGTTTGTACAAAGTCCGATCGTGTGTATGGGCCTTAAGATGGATAGATCAATTCCCCCTTTTTGGAAAGTAAAGATCAAATGTTTGCCTATTTAAAAAAAATGAAGTTATGGAGTTAAGACACAAAGTTTGGTATTGGTGCAGTAGATACATTAAATGTACAGGTCATACACACAGGCAGGAGGAGGGGTTAATATACAGGTCACATACAGTGAGAGGATGGAGATGGGAGGGTCAATGTACAAATGGGCAGGATAAGAGAAGTGAAGAGGTTAATATACAGGCCATTTCAGAGACCGGGTTAAAAAGCAATCTCATGAACTTCAATATATGCTGCCGCTGATCTAGAGCCTATTCATTATTTCTACCTTCCTCCTGTTCCACCGTTCACATTTGAGATAGCTGTGATTAGTCAATACAATGTTCACAAGGCATTTATCCGCTCAGATTGTCTGTAAACTTAGCCATGTAATGACAGCTCAATGCATAACCATTAATGGCACACTGGCCAATCAAGGGTAATTTCTGCAGTGCCATTTATAAATTGTTCATAAACAAATGGCAGTAGATACGTGGGTAAAAAAGAACAATGATGTGAGATCCCAGACAAGGAATACAAGTACAGCACACCAGGTCTATGTGCTGAAATCCCAGACTGAAGGGTCTTAAAGCATATCTAAGTCCAAAAAAGCATAATATGTGGTAGCTTGCTAGTCCTTAGATGTGGTGGTTGCACAAGTAATCTTTTTATCAGGCTATTTTTCTATTATTTTCACCTGGTGATACTACCAGTAACACATCTCCTGTCCTAGGGTGGCCATGTAGGACAGGACTACAGAACACGACCCCTTCTTCTTTTGTCTATAACATAGGCAGAGGTATTTTATAGTCCGCATAGATTGCCAGAAAAAGTGAGCAACAAAGAGTACTGGAAGTTATCAGCTCACAAGGTCTCTGTCAGGGTCTATGGGTTATTATTTTGTATAGCATAATGCTTTTATTCGTATATTTAACAGACCAAAAAGTAGCAACAAAGAGATGTTCCATTTTAAAGTTTGAATACATATTAAGCAAGTAAGGCCCACAAGATGCTGATGCAAGCACTAATTAGGTTGCTTTAAAAGGGGTAACCTAAAAATGATGGATCCCTTTCTGAAATCACCAGCCAAATGTACACACACAGTGTTTTTCCACATCACTGTGGCTCAAGGTATATAGGGCATATAGTAATTTCCAATTTTCATGATTCAGTGGTTAAGTTTGACACCACGTTGCCTTTTTTAAACATAATCACCCCAAAACTTCAGACACAACTGAGAAAAGCATAGTGACCTTGCAGTTAATCAACATAAATTAACCACTTAAGCCCCAGAAGGTTTACCCCTCTTCATGACCAGGCTATTTTTGCGATACGGCACTGCGCTACTTTATCTGACAATTGCGTGGACGTGCGATGCTGTACCCAAATATAATTTATTTCTTTTTTTTCCCCACAAATAGAGCTTTCTTTTGGTGGTATTTGATCACCTCTGTTTTTTGTTTTTGCGCTATAAACAAAAAATATTTTTTTTCTTTCTGCTATAAAACATACCCAATAAAAAAAATGTAAAAAAAGAAATCGAATTTATTCATCAATTTAGGCCAATATGTATTCTGCTACACATTTTTGATAAAAAATCCCAATAAGCATATATTGATTGGTTTGCGCAAAAGTTATAGCGTGACAAACGATGGGACAGATTTCTGGAATTTTTTTTTCTAGTAATTGCGGCGATCAGCAAGTTTTAGTGGGACTGCGACATTGCAGCGGACAAATCAGACACGAAGTGACACTTTTTGAGGACCAGTGACATTAATACAGTAATCGGTGCTAAAAAAATGAAACTGGCAGGGAAGGGGTTAATGTCAGAGGCGATCAAATAGTTAAGTGTGCTTCTAGGGAGTGATTTCTAACTGTGTGGGGGGATGGCTTAACTGGAGGAAAACAGAGATCCGTGTTTCTGCTTAGCAGAAACACAAGAGTTCCATCTTCCTCTCTGACAGAACAGCGGTCAGCCTTGTTTACATAGGCAGACTACCGTTCTGCCTCTCTTGTCAATGATTGGCAGGTCCCGTGTCCAATCACAGCGGGAGCGGGTCACCGGGGGGCGCGCGTGCCCCAGACCCTGCGCACAAAATCACGTCCAGGTACGTGATTTTGCACAGGAGGGCCACCCTGCCACAGTATCTCTGCGTGGGGCGGTCCTTAATTGGTTAAATAACAAACTAGTCTATATACCTTTCTCTATAATATGTGCCTAAACTAACTAATTGAATACATAAAAATATCTTAAATATTTAAAACAGACTTTGCATTGTCAGCTTCTTATTTTAGCCCCCACTTCCCTGACAAGAATTGGTAAGTGGAAGAAAAAGAAATTAAAACAAGAAAAAAGTACAAATTTCCCTTACACCCCAGTTTCCCCTTGAGCTTGCCTAGGCAAAGGTGATGCCTCTGGCCATTTCCAAAGATCCTGGCAATGCTAAGGACACCAAGATTACTTTCCTGCATACTTCTACAATGGCTTCTCAGAGGATTTGCGGTACTCCGCTTTCTCAGAACCTGGGAGAAGGCCAAGTATTGTCATCTTCTTCTACAGGAAGCTACTGGAAAGCAAGCTGAGTAACTTTTACTTTTATTTTCCAATGTGTTATTCCCTTTTCTTTCATTTATTGTTTCTTAATGAAGATTAGGTGATAGACAATAAAAAAGACTATAAAAGAATCAGACCTTTTATAGCATTTTCATGCAAGGCCTGCTTTAAGGGTCTAAGGTGTTGTTGAGAGCTGTTGTACTGTATTCAAACAGAACTTCATCAAAAGGACTTGTGACACTTTTCAAGTATTTTTAAGTACATATAAAGGCTTTCCAATTTGAAAACATTTAAAAATAGGAGGCACAGGCAAGAGTGGGTATGGGTTATAAAGCCTGTTATCATTTTTATCAGTGTTTATTGACTTAAAGTCCAGCGCTAAGAAAAATGTTTTACTTTGTTTTTGATAGAGAGGGAAGCATTAGAGCCACTGTTAGATTTTTATTATCATTCATGTCCCTAGTGGGGAGATTTCCCTTTACTTTTTTCAGGACCAGAGGTTGCCAAGTAATTCTTCAACAGTGTCACAAGGAAAAAATAGGAATGTTGATTTATATGTAAATTCTTTATCTTGGAGTACAGGATACGTAATTAATTCATATTTCATATATTTATTATATATTATTATTTTTTTTTGTATTATTATTATGTTTTATATATATACATATATATGGCCAATAAATCATAAATTCCGTCAGGGTAAAATTGTGAGCACAAATGTATATTATTATTATATTATGAAATATATATACAGTTGTGCTCATAGGTTTACATACCCTTGCAGAATTTATGATTTCTTGGCCATTTTTCAGAGAATATGAATGATAGCACAAAATCTTTTCTTTCACTCATGGTTAGTGTTTGGCTGAAGCCATTTATTATCAATCAACTGTGTTTACTCTTTTTAAATCATAATGGCAACAGAAACTACCCAAATGACCCTGATCAAAAGTTTACATACCCTGGTGATTTTGGCCTGATAATTTGCACATAAGTTGACACAAAGGGGTTTGAATGGCTATTAAAAGGTAACCATCCTCACCTGTGATCTGTTTTCTTGTAATTAGTGTGTGTGTGTATAAAAGGTCAATGAGTTTCTGGACTCCTGAAAGACCCTTGCATCTTTCATCCAGTGCTGCACTGATGTTTCTGGATTCTGAGTCATGGGGAAAGCAAAAGGATTGTCAAAGGATCTGCGGAAAAAGGTAGTTGAGCTGTATAAAACAGGAAAGGGATATAAAAAGATATCCAAGGAATTGAGAATGCTAATCAGCAGTGCTCAAACTCTAATTAAGAATTGGAAAATGAGGGGTTCTGTTGAAACCAAAGCATGGCCAGGTAGACCAACAAAAATTTCAGCCACAACTGCCAGGAAAATAGTTTGGGATGCAAGGAGAAACCCACAAAAACCTTCAGGTGAAATAAAGGACTCTCTGAAAACATGTGGTGTGGCTGTTTCAAGATGTACAATAAGTGCAGGTTTTTGTGTTATCATTCATATTCTCTGCAAGCAATAAGAGGTTATCAAAACACACAAGGGGGGCATGTGTCCTTTACTGATCTCAATGTACAAGTAAGTCAAAATTCCCATTGTCTTGATACATACATTGCAGGACATGGGACTTATATTCATAGATCATGAAATGTCCCTAAGCAATAAACCGAGGGGTGGCTAATAATAGAGCAAAACAGAACTGCCAATAAGACCACAAAAAACCTGGAGCATGAACCGCCTACAAGGTAGGACTTGGAGAATGTTTGAAAAGAGGACCAGATACAGTAGTAGCCGTGCAAATCTTGAAAGCAGATGCCCTGGTGGAGCTCTCATGTTCAAGGGAAGAATCCTTTCCTTAAGGGAGTAGGCCCTGGAATTAGGTTCTCTGATCCACCTGGCAATTGTGGTGGGGGTCTTGGAAATACAGAGAGCACCAGATTGAGATCCCAAGATGACACAGGAGTATTAAATTGGGGGATTTTTATGAGCAACTCCCTAAAGAGAAATTTTGATTAGGAATCACAAAGGCAAGAGATTTCTGGAAAAGGTATTTTTTTCGATTTGCTGCTATCACAAGGAGATTGATAAGCCCTCTTTGTGAACACAGTGATGGGTACTCTTTCTGAAGATATCAGGGTCTACTAGACCACTGATATCTCCCTTACCACTAGTAATACATTGTTTACCCAGCATTCATGCCAGTATTATGACAACTCTGAGCCCAGAAGTGTCTAGAAATGGGCACTTCCTGGTACATTCTTGGCAAAGGTAAGTCAGGAATGGAGGCTCCCATCCTTCTCCAACCCTTGCCCATTCTAAATATGTCTCCCCACAGATAGCCCAGACTCGGGATAAGAAAAATTAGCATGGAGACTGAGAAGGCCCTGCCTGCCTAGTCACATGTAGAAGTTGCATTGCCTTCATTCAATTCATTGCATTCATTTACTGAGATTACTTCTAAAAAGCATAATTTTAGCTGCCTGGGCTTCTTTTCATCGATTCACTGCTCAGCTGTAATGCAACTATGGTGGTGGCAGTGCAAGGGTTAAAGGGATAAAGTGGTTACTGATCGAATCTTCCAGGTCCCCACTGTTTGCAGTTCCCTCGTGGATCAGAGCAATCTTCAGGGGGGCGCTGCATCTACAGTATACACATTTAACACAGACCTGTATAAATGTTCTCAAAGCACTGGGTACTTGCTAAGGGAACATTTATACACATATGGTGAGAGGGAAGGGGTTAAAATTAAAATTTTTGCCAAGTCATGCATTTCTTTGCATTTTAATACATGTGCTGTTATCCTTATGTGGGGACAAGCCTTTAGAGGCATTAAATATAAATGTGGGGCCCAAATAGTAAGGCAAAGACACTTTCAGCCCCAGCGTTTACTTTTAAGACACAATACTGCCCAACCTTTGCTGCAATATATACCCTATATCGGGCACTATCCCCCACAGACACACCTCACCAGGGTCCAGTGATGATCTTCTTCTAGGTCAAGTAATGTCCAGCATCACCGGAGAATGCTGCAGAGAATGAGCCACGTCATTACCTAATGTTATTTCTGAAACATTCAGAGCCCACCTTCAATGATGGAAGAGGACAGAGATATTGTATGGCACACGGCCATACCAAAAACAGTTACCAAAAAGGTATGTACACAGAGATTTTTAAAAATGCTGGGGAGACTGTGGGGGTAGGAGGAAGTATGGGGACAGGTGGCATTGGAGTTTTAAATAATTAAAAATGTTTGTTAACATTACATGAAAAGATTATAATTTGCACTGTAACTAAATGAAAAATATGTATGCTAACATATTGCCATTACGAAGAGATGTGAAAATACTGAAGTAATTATTTAAAATAATACTAACAACCCTATAACTCGATCTATTCCTTTCAGGTTCATTAGTACATCAGTATTTACTTTCACGTGTGAACCACTTATCCTCTTTATGTGTTGTTGTGATGCTATTGTGATGTGCAGTGTATACAAAGGTATTTGTAGAAGGCTTAGGTTATTCATAGTGGCAAACAAATCGTTTTTGGCATAACATGAAAAGCCTTCTTTAAGGTAGGAAAAAATACAGACAGTAAATGGAGATGAATTGAAGTAGAAAGATGGGTCCTCCACAAATACCTACAAAGATAAAACATCTTCATACAAAGATAACACCTGTGTTGTTTGTTATTTTCCTCTTTCATTTTCCCTGGTCCTGCAGAATGTATAGGTACTCTTTGACATTTAGGGGGATTTCTGCATGTTTTCCTTCTACAAATGGACCTTCTACAGGATATAAATAGTTTCAAAAGATAGTGTGTGTACACCAGAGTCATAAGCATAGCTAATCAGTCAAGTTAAACATTTACGTGTAGTTCTCTACTATTATCCAGGGATAAGAAAAGATTGGTGCCTACATTTTCCAACAAATGGTCAACATCTCATGTCTATGGTTTTCCAAAGCAAAACATGAATTACAGAATGGTAACGTAGCATCAGTTTTATAGTAAATATGTCTTAAGTAGAATGTTTTAACATAAAACACAATGGGGTTGATTTTCTAATAGAGTAGAGACTGTTCACTTAGCTTAAAAACAAAGGTGAAGCTGTGCTTGTTTAATCAACTAATCATGTGCTAGAAAATATATATATATTTTTTTATTTACCTAGCACAAAATCTCTAAACATAATTCACAAGGTCCCATTTTATTGAAAGCACTTAAGTCTGTTACTGTCTGAGGCCATCAACGCATATATAGCAGCAACTTTGCAAATCTATATATATAAATACATTTCAGAAACTCCACAATAAACAATAAAACCAACAAAAATAATTTATGGCTTCAATCACATACAGTGAAAGGACGCTACATATTTCTTGTGCTGGGAATGTCCTCGGGGTGCATACATTCACCCACAAACATGCAAGGGTAAAGGTGGCTGTATGCAGCTATGCATCTCTATTTGCATAAAGTAGCACATGCGCAGGGACATGATGTCCCAAATGCACACTACCATTTTTCTTTTGCATATGGCATGTAGGTACAACACAATGCCAGGTTATGCTGGAAACATTGAAATCATTTTTTTTAACATTTCAGGTTTGATGGTTTGTGGTGCTTCTTTCCAATAAGAATAGTGCATTAGGGACTGAAGTGGTAGTAGCCACCCTGGCGGTATAAGTTTGTCAGATTTTTGTGTCTCAAAGCGGTACAATGTTTTGCATAGAAATTTGGCGTTTATATTGTAGGCCTGTAATTCTTAGTAATAACACACTTAAATCTGCCCAAACAAGAGTCTAGTAGACATCCCGGCTATGATAATTCTGCAAGTGTTCTAATTTACTATCACTGTTTTCTAGGTGATCTAAAACCACTTTTGATGTAAAGGGACACTTTTCGGTTGCCATGAACAATCTCAAGTTTCCAGTCAAAAAGAACAGTATATATAATATTAAAGTGACTACTAGGCATTGGCCAAAGCACTAGGGACAAAAGGGATATGAAATGATTTCATACAGTACACTGTAATCTATAAGATTACAGTGTACTGTATGTGTTATGAATTTTGTACTTTTTGAATTTGCCACCAGTCTCCACCCCCATGCATTGCAACGCTAGCAGGGAACGGAGCCTGGCACACAGAGGCATCGGGCGGAGGACAGAGCCTGCAGACACAGAAGTGGACATCGCAGGATCCTGGGGACAAGGTAAGTAACCTGGACCAGGATCCTGAGATGCAATCCAGAGTCTAGCTCGGGGTTACCGCTAATGGTACTGAAATTTAACCCAGAGCCACACTCGGGAATACCACCAGGGAGGTTAAGCCTGTTGATCTTTTTCCTCTGGTAGTGGCCATTCAGATCTTGGGCCACAAGCTCTAGAACAATGCAGTTTTGTTGCAGTCAGTGTAGAAAACTCTGACTGTCTTTCTCACTTTCCCTTCCCCTTTTGCATCCCTGTCCATATTTTCATGTACTTGATTACATAACATGAATATTACTTATATACCTTGTATACTCCTAGTTTACTAATATAGTAACTACTTATGGACTCAGATACATATTTATTTTTGTTTCCGTCATCATGTTACATATGGCCAATGGGGGATTCCAGGGCATACACTCCTCTCCATTCTTTTTTCTTGCCATGCTCGCCCTCCTTAAATTGGCTGTTGCGGGTCCTGCTCCTTCAGGTCCTGGGTGGAACGTCCCTCGCCATCGCCATTGGGGATCAGTCCTTGCAACCGTTTTGTAAGTATGGGGCTCCATGTTCAGGCCCCCTGCTTTCGGTCTAACCACAACCATTACTGTATGCTATATCTTATTTACATTTATCTTACAGCCATTCTGCACATGCATCAACTGAGGAATGGATGAGGCATGGATGAAGCACAGATGGGCACGTATGAGGCAAGGATGAGCAGGGATGAGGCATGGATGGGCAGGCATATATGGGCATGGATGAGGCATGGATGGGCACGGATGAGGTATGTATAAGCATGTATGAGGCACAGATGGGCATGTATGAGACACGGATGGGCATGGGTATGAATGGGCACAGATCAGCACTGTGGGCGCTTCAGATCCAGCCCACAACGGTGCTGCACTGGCTCCCTCCTCAGCCTCACACGCTGTACCGAACAGTGTGAGGAGAGGAGAGAGACATGCGCCAGTTGATTGACAAGTGATCACTCCATCATTGGACAGAGCGATCACATGGTAAAGGGCCACTGTCACTGGCCCTTTACCCCCAGGGGGCTTGTGGGAAGCATGAGTTTAGGAGGACGTCCCTGGACACCCTCCCAGAACAAGCCGACTGCACTGTATCCGTCATTTGGCTATGGCCTGGTCAGCAAGTGGTTAAAGTGGTTGTAAACCATAGTCATGAAAACTGAACAAAGCACATATATCTGTAATGTTTACTTTCTCTCTGGTACTTTTTCCCTCTGTAATCAATCACTTGTGTCAGGGAGGGAGCTCAGCACACAGCTTGTCTATTCAGAACACAGTTCTGCTGTGTGTGAAGGGGGGGTTCCTTTCTTTCAATTAGCTTTCTCACAGTGCCTCAGACCACTAACTGCAGCTCTCCACCCCCTCCTCTGTGATACTGAAAAAATGCAGAAGGATTTTATCTAAAATCAGCATGTTGAAGGGGTGCACAAAAGAGAAGACTGCGGATAAACAAGTAAAATTACAGTATGTCAGATTATTGTTTCATCTCTGTGTATCATCTGAGGCTATTCACTTCAATGGGTATATGGGAGGGTTTACAACCACTTTAACTGGGTAGAATGGTTTACAGTGCCAAAGGTAGGAGTATGGTATGGTATTTCCAGGGGCCTTGGTAAGTTTACACCATCCTACTAGTTCACGCTCTCATTTTAGGTTGTGTATCCCTACTGGGTGTCAATTGCACTGTTTTATGTGTATTTTGTTGTTAAGATTTAAATTGTAATTTATGTTATTTATGGATTACTTTAGTATAGGTCTTATTATTTAATTATCTTAATGTTGTGGCCTAATTCCTATCAGATTTATAAATTTACTTTTAAAATCAGCTACAGCATCTGAGTGTTTATTTCTGGTTAAGGAATGGCCAATTTGACCCTACCACATGTCATTGTAAAAACAGATCTTGATCTTTGAATAACTGAATATGCCTGGGGAAAAAAACCCATGCATAGGAATCAGCATGGGTTTATTAAAGATAAGTTATGCATAAATAAAATCATATAAATATATATCATGTTATGATAAGGTAAGCTGAAGTCTGTTGCTATAATATATTTGGAATTTTTATTACAGTATTCAGTACTGCTTCTCATAAAACCCAGGTACAGAAGTTAAAGTGTTACTAAACCCAGGACCCTGCATTCATCAGCAGTACATAGCAGTCTTTTGACTTCTATCAGTTCCTGGTAAATCTTGTAGGATGAGTTTTCATACTGTATTGAGCTGTCCTGTTAGGATTCAGGACCCCTGACCCTCTGCCTCTGCTCTGTGTCAAGGACAGTGCCGATCACATGCACTCTCCTAAGAAAAAAAAAGAAAAAAAACTATCTAGCAATACACACCAAACTGAGCATGTGCAGCCTGACTCCAAAGGCTCTGTACTATGTTCTGGAGTCAGTGGAAGAAGGGGAGGTGCTGTGCATACAAGATCAAGCAGTTTTTTTAAACAATGCAGAGGATTAATCCCTTAGGTTCCACAGTGAGTATGACAAGCATGCTTTACTGCATATACAGACTGATTTTACTGTTGTGGGTTTAGTAACACTTTAAGGATGTGAAGATTATGAAAGAATGTTTATTTAACAGTAGCAGACTTGTTGTTACGGAATAGTTGTATAAATTATTGGAATTGGTTTAGCAGTGTTATATCACAAGGGTCGGTTCTAGGTCTAGTATTTTTAATCAATGTATTTAGAAGTATTATACAATTAGCAGGATAGTAATAACAAAATGGCAACATGGGCAGGTAAATGGAAATTACATTTGTTGAAAAATGTAAGATTATGGACCTAGGCTAGACCTTTATAATAAATGAAATACAGTTGGTCAAAACAAAGATAACAAAGAACTTGGAAACCTTGGTTATAAGTTAAGCATTACCATTCAACACCAATGGCAGAGGCAAAAGCAAACAAAATCTTCTGATATATAAAAACAGAGATAAAACATATGATGCTAATATAGTATTGCCCCTGTACAACCAATTGTACGTCCACATTTAGAATATGGGTTCGTGTTTTTGGCACCACATTGAAAATATGACAAAGGCGTTATTATTAAATTATTAAAGTGTAACTGAAGGCAAAAAAAAATTTGGGCTTTTGGATAGAGTGGAGAGGGATTAGTATACCTGTCAGTTTGTATTGCTATCTGTGCCCCTGTTAGGGAGATTCTGTTTACTGTTATAAGTGAAAGTGTAACAAATGTTCCTTTTCACTTTTTGTGTTGGCTATGGGACAGGAAGTGAAGGGAAATCTCCCCAATAGGACACAAAGGGCAAAAGAACTGAGGGGTTAAAACCCTCCCTTATGCCCTTATTCAAAATGAAAAAAAAAGTTTTGCCTTTAGTTACAATTTAAAGGAATGCAAACCTTACTTACAGTTAACTATTAAGTTATATTCCCTTTGAAAAACAGATGTCTTAGAGGCAATGCTATTAAAATGTTCAAACATATCCTAGGCTAGTATGAAGATTTGGTAAATTAATAAAATGTTAATCCCAAGGGCTGAATATAGGACAGGGGACAGAGTATGGAAAAAAGAAGATGGTGGAATGTGAATACACTGTATATATGAAATTTGTACAATGTATTATCGATTTGTATACCACTTATAAGAGACATTTACAATTGCAAGCTTACAGTGGTTAAGATGATTTGTAACCTTTTCAATGCTTAGGGTTATAAAACATTTAAGCTTGTGAAATTTCCCAAAATACTGTATGTTATGATCTTATGAAAAATGATGAAATTGTAATGATCACATTTGCAACATGAATTACTGAAGTTTAGATTCCTAAATTCATGCAGTTTTATGTAAAATAAACATTACTTTTCTGGGATTGTTTGTGGGTTGTTTTCCAAGAAATAAAATACAACAGCATTCTGTTAGGTCACATTAGATTACTATATAGTTTAAATAAAGTTTTATTTGCATGTCTTCCATTTTTAGTGGCAGAGTGAAAACTGCTTCAAGGCCTTGCAGACAAACATCATGGAACGTCAATTCAAGATTTTAAGATTTAATTAGATAACACTGTGCCATTTGGTCTCAAGCTATAGATTACCTTTTATAGAATTGCCATATTTTTATCTTTTACTTAGCATGCATGCCACAGAACATTAGTTGGAATTTAGAAAATGTTATAGCACTAAACTTGGCGATAACATAATGATCTTGTCAATGGTGACTTTTATTTGGAAAGGGCTTTAAACTCCATGGACTCTTACAATAAATAAAATATTTGTATGCGTATATACTAAGCCAATAATCATTTGATAGGATAGCAGAAAAACATTTTTTTGTTACTTCTGAAGCTCCATCATCACATTCTAAATGTTTCACAAAGAACATTCCTTTTCTTATCTTATTTTTCTTCAGACAAAAAATATTTAAAAGATTAAAAATAACATTAGACTGTTATAGTAGGTTGTTATTCTGGTGACAATGGAAAAAGGCACATACCCAAAGAACAGCAAGTGTGGATTTGAGTTATTCTGAGCACATCTTTTTACTATACTCAGATGCTGTTCTGAGTTGAGCTGACACAGATTAAGGCAACTGACTGGTGACTGTTTTCTGTTATAATCTATCAGCACATGCTCACATTGAAAAGAATGGCTACAGACTGTCGCCAGTAAATATCTTTAGGTCTTTCTGCCAGAATCAAGAAGACATTCTACTCTTTTCTATTTCATAAACACAGCTCACCAGAGCAGTGAACTCCAAAGGGCAGCCAGTTATCTTTCTTTTATGTTGTTAAAGTATTAGAGCAATAAGTTCTGTACTAGCACAGTCAGGTGAACTTCTGTCAGCTAAATACACATCATCCATCTATTCACTACCATGTCTGCATTGCAATCTTCGGTGCACTTCAAATCTTGGAACCTTACTTTTTTGCTGTGGCTCCACGTTTGAAGTGAATACCAGAGCTGCATTAGGCACCAAACAGGATGTTCTGTGTAACTGTGTTGGGAAAAAATACTGTCACAACAGCAATATCACCAAAAGCAGCAATGAGGGAAGATAATACAGCAACGCGTATTGCTGGACAACGGTATCTAGGGTTGTCCCAATACCGATTCGGGACCGACTATTATCGGTCCCGATACCGAGTATTTGCAGGAGTACTTGTACTCGTGCAAATGCTTCTGATGCCTAGTCTGATACCTGAACATTCAGGAACAATCGATGGAAGTTATAATCATGACAGCTGCTTCTCCTCCTCTCGCCTTCTTGGCTTTCAGCTGCTTTATTGAAAGCCACGCAGGGAGATCAGTGATTAGAACTACCCCGCCACTGCACTGATTGTTCCTGAGTGTCCACTGTATCTTCCTCTGGCTCCCCTCTGTGTCCTCCTCCGCTCCCCCTCTGTGTGTGCCTCCGTTCCCCCTCCTTCTACGATCCCCCCTGTCCTCCTCTGGTCCCTTTATGTGTGGTCCTCCGGTCTTCCTCCTCTGCTCCCCCCTCCATGCGCTGCTCTGCCCCCTTTCCTCCTCCGGTCCCCTTCTGTGTGCTCATCCAGTCCTCCTCCCCCTCCGTGCGCTCCTCTGGTCCCCTCTTCCTCCGCCCCCTCTGTCCTCGATCTGTCAGGATGTAGAGTGGAGGAAGGAGCCAGTAAATATGTCATTTACCAGCTTCTTCCTTTTCAGAATAAACAGAGTGAGTGATCACTGACTCTGTTCATTCATAACTGAGCAGATTAACCTGTGTTTACAATGTCTTCCTTTATGAATGGAGAGAAGTCGCTGTCTCCCCTCCATTCATCTTCAGTGCAGCTGAGGCTGCAGAGAAAGGGACTGGGGAATCTCTATCCTCAGTCCCTTTCCATGTCTCAAAGAGGACCCATGACATCTCACCAAAGCCCCCCTACCCCCCAACAGGGTTGAATAAAAAAAAAAAAAAAAGGAAACATTGTAACAAATAAATATTCTAAAAGTAAAATTGTAAAAATAATAAAAAATAAACACTGACTGTCCACCCCCCTCCCCCCACCCCAAAGCATTGTAAAAATATACATTGTAAAAAATAATTTAAAAAAATGTATTGTAAAAAATAAAATTGTAAAAAAAAAAGTATCGGTATCTGCGAGTACTTGAAATATAGTATCGGTACTTGTACTCGGTCTTAAAAAAGTGGTATCGGGACAACCCTAAAGGTAACGATACTCCACTTGTATAAAATGTGCATCTGGTAAAATTTAATTTACGATACTCAAAATAAAAGCTAACTATTATCTTCATGCAAAGATTCTATAGTGTATATACAGCAGGTAAAATATGTATTGAACACATCACCATTTTTCTAGGTAAAGGTACTATTGACATGACATTTTTACTACATGTCGGATAACAACCCATGCAATCCATACATACAAAGAAACCAAGACAAATAAATTCAGAAATTAAGTTATGTGTAACTCTTCCCAGATGAGTTGAAGCTCTCAATATTGAACCCTACGACTAAGACGGGGTGCCATTAAAGTTCATGTGCATGTAAAGGCAGGTGTACCAATACCAATACTGATAATATGTAGTATATATATATATATATATATATATATATATATATACACACAGTATCTCACAAAAGTGAGTACACTCCTCACATTTTTGTAAATATTTTATTATATCTTTTCATGTGACAACACTGAAGAAATGACACTTTGCCACAATGTAAAGTAGTGAGTGTACAGCTTGTATAACAGTGTAAATTTGCTGTCCTGACAAGCAGACTAAGGACATGGATTACTGGAACCATGTCCTCTGGTCTGAGGAGACCAAGATAAACTTATTTGGTTCAGATAGTGTCAAGCGTGTGCGGTGACAACCAGGTGAGGAGTACAAAGACAAGTGTGTCTTGCTTACAGTCAAGCATGGTAGTGGGAGTGTCATGGTCTGGGGCTGCATGAGTGCTGCTGGCACTGGGGAGCTACAGTTCATTGAGGGAACCATGAATGCCAACATGTACTGTGACATACTGCAGCAGAGCATGATCCCCTCCCTTCGGAGACTGAGCCGCAGGGCGGTATTCCAACATGATAACGACCCCAAACACACCTTCAAGATGACCACTGCCTTGCTAAAGAAGCTGAGGGTAAAGGTGATGGACTGGCCAAGCATGTCTTCAGACCTAAACCCTATTGGGCATCTGAGGGGCATCCTTAAACGGAAGGTGGAGGAGCGCAAGGTCTCTAACATCCACCAGCTCTCTGATGTCATTATGGAGGAGTGGAAGAGGACTTCAGTGACAACCTGTGAAGCTCTGGTGAACTCCATGCCCAAGAGGGTTAAGGCAGTGCTGGAAAATAATGGTGGCCACACAAAATATTGACACTTTGGACCCAATTTGGACCTTTTCACTTAGGGGTGTACTCACTTTTGTTGACTTAGGGGTGTACTCACTTTTGTTGCCAGCAGTTTAGGCATTATTAGCTGTGTGTTGAGTTATTTTGGGGGGACAGCAAATTTGCATTGTTATACAAGCTGTACACTCACTACTTTACATTGTAGCAAAGTGTAATGTCTTCAGTGTTGTCACATATAAAAGATATAATAAAATATTTACAAAAATGTCAGGGGTGTACTCACTTTTGTGAGATACTGTATTTACACACACATATACACATACAAAATGTATATCCTGAAGTAATAACAACATATATATAATTTCCCAGGGTCTGATTTGTGTTAAAAATAGTATATTAAAATCTCCATAAGGATAAACATAAATCATGGGAAAGAGAACCTGTGTACAGTTAGTGGAAATCCAAGGTAATGGAATCAGAATATGTTTGACCTCTAAAAATAAACATAAGAGAGGAAGGGTGTTCCCCTTGTGCACATGGAGAAAAGAGGGAGATTCAGAACATCTTAAAATACCAGGACAAAGAGGGTCAGAATATCTTACATCACCAATTGTAATGAATACCATATAGCTATGATAAGTCTCCTTTCAAGCCCCACTATATTTCAAACAGTCTACATCAGAATCATTACCGCCACAGACTACGTACAGTTCTTCCAAAACTGTGAACAAAATCTTTTACTATTATATACATTTGGTAATCATATTTAATCATATTTTAAATAATTAACTTACAGTGTAATGCTTTTTTAAAGATACAAATTGTAGCAAGTAAACCTTTCCCCATAGAATAAGAGGACTACCATGCTGGAATCTTTATGAAAATATCAGTTGCTTTGTTGCTATGCTGACCAGCTACTTGGACCAGAAGAACAGGGCAAATAAGAAAAATGGTAATGAAGTAAGAAGGCCTTATCTGCATATCTATTGTACATTAAAGACCCAAAGCATTGAAGCAGAGAGTCGGAATAATAGTCAGGTAACTAGAAATGACAGAAGAGGAAATCAGCAATGGCAATCTCCAAAACTGTTTATTTTACGCAAAATAAATGTATTTTTGTTAAATTACAATGCTTACTAATTTATTTTCAGTTTAATGTCAGTTGCTCGACTACTTACTTGACAAATCTCTTCTCAGTAAATGAATAACCTAAAGTGTTATTAAATCCACATAACTCTAAACTATCAATAAATGCTGTATTACATTTTCACCTCTACTCATTCAGTTACTTTGGGATTTATTTTCTGTAAAAACTGGTTGATCCTGCTGTTTTTTATGTACCTCCAACAACCCCCCCCCCCCCCCCCCCCCCCCCCCCGTCCATGTCCACAATTTAGCCAAGGATATTGCAGCTGTTGTGGTAACTCTGCACTTTTCAGTGTTTTTCTTACTAAGCTGTGGGCATATATACAGTGGTAAATTACAGCCCACTCCCTCCCTCCTCCTTCATGCCCACTAACCAGCTAAACACAATGAGGGTGGGATATTACATTTTCTTTGATGAAAGCTCCCTCTTATTTTATAACACAGCCTGTGACTGGCAGAATTCCGCCCCACACCATGATATTGCCAAAAAATAATAACGATTTGATTTCAAATATATATTTTCATGATGATTTAAAACAGTTAATTAATATTAATGATTTATTTTTAATCTGTAATCATAAAGCTGTTTTTATTTTTTTAACATGTAACCAGCAGCACAGGACTATAAGCCTTCCCTGCTTATGCTTCCCTGCAGGCAGGCTGGGAAAGAGCTGGGTCATGTGACAGCTATGTATCGATTAGGAAAAAGGTACTTCGATTTTCCTTTTTTTTTTTTATTAAAAATAATCAGTGTCATTATCCAGATACAGAAAGAGAAGGGATAATGTAAATTAAGCAGTGCGTGTTTAGGTGTGTTTAGTATCAATTTAACATAAGTTAACAGGCTTAACATGACCCTGTACAACAAATGATTGTTACATGGCTGACTCATCTTTGGGGAAATACTGTTTGGCTGTGTTGCATCATTTTGATTGATTACTATAGATTTCTCTAACAAGCCCTAGAGGTGTCTTGGAAAAGTTTCCCCTTAACCATAGATGCTTCCCTCATATACATGGGCTTAGACTGAAAGAAAATTAGAGACCTCTAAGACTCACCCCAATCTGGGTGAAACATGTCAGAGGGCATTACCAATGGGCAGAGACTATGGCCAAAGCCAGTATTATCACTGTTTGACTTGGTTTACACAAAAAGTGAAGCTTGAACTTGTGTATTTGTCTACTGAATATTATGCTGTTTCAATATAATGGCCTTCTTGGAATACTCCTTGTGCACAGCAGGCAATGTACCCTTCAAAGCTTTGTAAAAAAAAAAAATTTCAAACTTACGACGCAAAATCTAATACACGCGATCGGAAATTCCGCTAGCAAAAGTCTGATGTGAGCTTTTGGAAATTCCGACCATGTGTATGCTCCATTGGACTTTTACTAGCGGAATTCCCGCCAGAAAAAGATTGAGAGCAGCTTCTCAATTTTTCGGTCGGAAAAAGTTCCAATCAGAAATTCAGATCGTCTGTACCAATTCCAACGCGCAAAATTCCTACGCATGCTTGGAAACAATTTGACGCTTGCTCGGAAGCATTGAACTTAATTTTCTCGGCTCGTCGTACTGTTGTACGTCACCGCATTCTTGGCGGTCGAAAGCCAAGCTTGAGCGGAATTCCGTTGGAAAAAACATTCAAGTTTTTTCCAACGGAAAATCCGCTCATGTGTACGGAGCATAAGAATCTGAGAATCCTTTGGTAGGGTCCAGGAATTACATTTATTTCATTAAACCTTTTTTAAGGGAACTATATATTATTTTCATGGATATTGTAGGGTAAGCTACAGTGACTTAAAGCCGTTCACTAAGGGCTGGTTCAGACCTGAATCGCACAAGAACATCGCCCGCATTCCTGTGAGATTTAGTGCACTGTGATTTTCAGCCTATTCATTTGAATGGGCTGAAATTGCACTGGATCACACCAAACTACTTTTAAAAACGCATTGCAAGCAGATCGCATGGTACTGTGATACCATGAGATCCGGTGCAGTAAATGCACTAAATTTGCGATCTGCGTTTGAGGTGTAATTAGGAAGACATTGAGACTCAAAGCAGATCGGATACCACTGCATTTTGAACACGGTGCAGGAAAATCCCCCAGTCAGGTGGGTTTCCCGCACTGCGTTCTGGTGTGAACAAGCCCTTAATCTATACTGTCACAGTTACCTAGTTAGCTATCTCAGGTTAAGAGCTGTTATTTGTGTTTTTGCTTTGCATACCATATTCTATGATATATAATTATTACTGGATTTTTTTTACTCTAACCTAATCTGTTCTAAAGCTACTAAATAAATAAAAGTTCCTTATGTATATAGAAGACAGCCTCTAAAAGGTTCTATGTTCTAGGTTCACAGCTTACACACCTGTGCTGGTCTTTTAATTGATAACAAACATGGTTTACCAAACCCTACCATCTTTTTGAAGTTGAAATCAGAGCTGTAAATAATAAAGATCTCAAGGGTGGTACGTGTTAATATAAATGCTTGTCAAATATAACAAATCCACTCTGAATAAAAAATATTTTATTCACCGTTTCACTAATAAAAATATATGAGCATTTAGAAATATTGTTTATTCCCTAACCTCCATTCAGTCTAAATCATATTATTATTTTCCAGATCCAGTAAGTAATGAAATCACCAATAAAAACACTATGCTCACAGGAAAGAAAAACTATGTCCGGCATGCTTTGAATGAACAGTTCAGAGCTGATATTGTACCGAAATGTAAAGCTTTGCTGATTCACCCAAAAGGCAGCACAGGCTCCATGCAGAGTAAATCAACGTGGTAATGAAAACAAAATGAAAATGACATGTGATGCAATCTGTCACTAGCCCTAACAAAGCAGCCTTTGTTTTTCAGAGCTCCCCTTTAACTTATTGTTTACCTATTGATTCTGCTATTATTTCCCAACTTCCTTTAACAGACTAAGCTGTGCAAAAAGTGGAAGTTAGAGGGTTAAACCATTTATCACTGACAGGGGTGCTTACAGTGGTCAGCTTTTATTAATTTATGTAAACCTTTATCCCAAAAGCAAAAATGGTTTCTGTAACAGCTTAAAAAGTGTTAATTGTATCATTATTATTATAGGAAAATTTTGGGTCACAGATGAAGGAGGCGTGTGGGGGAGACTTAGTTATAAGGTTGAATTTTTTACTATATAGTTTCCATAGATGATACGATTGTGAGACTATTTGATTGAGGGCGTCGATGGTGTGGTTCGCGATCTTGTTTCCCCATAATATGCCTGAGATGGAAAAGGGTTTAATGGAATCTCTTTCAAATGTGACCCATGGAATTTTGGGATTGAGAATATGCCATTGTGCCATTTGAGACCATCTAGCTGATAGGTAGTATAGCCAAAAATCTGGGAGGCCGAGACCTCTGTATCTTTGTGGTTTGAATAATACCGCTTTTGGTAAGCGAGGATGAGAGTCTAGCCATATGAATTTATTGATATCTGATTGGAATTTGGTTACCATTACTTTATTTAGTCTAATTGGGAGTGCCCTGAAGAGGTACAGTATTTTGGGTAAGATTGTAATTTTAACTGCTGTGATTCTGCCTAAAGCCCCATACACACGGTTGGATTTTCGCATGGATTCTGTCCTATTGGACAATGTTGTCGAAAAACCCGACCGTGCGTAGGCACCATCGGACAGTGTTCGTCGGATTGTCCGACGGACAAAGTCCTATATCCTGCTGGATAGATTTTTCGACAACAAGGTCCGATCACACCAAATCCGACGGACAAAGTGCTACGCATGCTCAGATCACATTACAAGACCAAAGCTATTGGCTACTAGCCTCTACGTAGTCCCGTCGTAGGCAACAAACGTCACCACGTTCAGAATGATCGGATTTTCGACAACTTTGTCCGACCGTGTGTACGCAAAACCAACATCGGACAAAGTACGACGGACAGGATCCGGCCGACCTGGTCCTCGGATAATCCGCGCGTGTGTATGGGGCTTTAGAATGATATTTTGAAGGATTTCCACATTTTTAGTGTCGATCTTAATTTTTGCATTAGGGGATTAACAACAATTTGACATCTCTCACAAATTTCATAGATAATAATAATTTTACCTCATTCTCTTCTCTAAAGAGCAAACACCAAATTCCTAACACTGAGTTTCATAAATTCCTGCAGATCAGACATTTTTTTAACACAAATTTTCAAACAACAAACTCCCCCCCACCCTCATTTTACGAAAACATATGTCTAAAGTCCCCAAGAAAATCTGGCCTTTTATCAGAGATATATTCAAACTTAATCAACAACACAGAAACAAACAAACTACCATACATGCTCAAATGGGAACAAGAATTAAACATCTCTTTCTCTGTCCAAAACTGGGATACATGCATTAACAACTTACATAAATGCACTAGATCTATCACAGTTAAGGAGACAGCAATGAAACTATTCACCAGATGGTACTATACCCCAGTCAAACTACACTCCATAATCCCCACAACACCACAAACATGCTTCAGAGGCTGTGATACCCCTGGTTCATACATACATATATTTTGGGACTGTAATAAGATTACACATATTTGGAAACAGTTAGAAAGGTTCACCTCTATAATCTCAAATAACAACATTGTCCTTACCCCACACAGTTGTCTCTTATTCACACCTGTTATCGGTCTCTCTACGCACAATACTAGATTAGTACATACAATCTGTGTTGCAATTCACTGGTTAATTGCATATCATTGGAAATCCCAATCAGTTCCTTTAGAACATTTAAAAACTAGAATTAACAACATCAACCTTATGGAAAAAATATTTCATACAATTCAGAACACCATCCATTTATATAATAAAAAATGGGATCCGTGGTATAAACATTCCATATCCTTTTTTAATCCATCCTGAGAATGTCTACACATAAAGCACCAGTCTATTCGTAATAATGTACTATATACCATAATCAAAATGTTTGTACCATAACTAAGACTACTAACTCAATCATTTGTATCTTACAATGTTACATATGTAAAACTTGTTATTACTGTCAATGTTTCGACATATTTTTGTACTCTTTTTGTACCACCTTTTGCACCTAATAAAATAGTTTGTAAACAAAAAGTGTTAATTGGAGTTAGGTTTTAATTTGTTAGTCAAATATGTAAAGTCTAAATCTACTAATGCCACCATAGAAACTACAGTTTATGAACTACCGTGGAAATCGAGTCTAACAAAAAAAACGTTATACATATCTCTAATTCTTCAAAAATATAAATCACACCTCAGTTGCAGCCAAATCCAAAAAAGACCATTTACAGTACATATATGTGTACATAATTAAAATACTGATATATCAAAGCCTATGGAAAAAGGCCCATTAGGAATCCTTACTCTAAGAACATAATAACTCCATTTTTACAAATGCAACTACACCTATCTGACAGATTTGTATAGTTGTACAGATACCATATTGAATAAAATCACTGTTAGAGGCCACTCTAGGACAAATATGGGAGGCAGATAAATATGTTTCTAAACTTAGAGCATGCATAATCACGGCCCGGAGACACCGAATGAGAGATCCCCCAGTCTAAACGGGATGTGGAGAGTCGGGAACGTGCTTGGTTTGCATACACTCACTCAAACATTTCCCTGGCTATACCGCTGTATAACTGCTGAAGTCCTGGAGTACACCGTATAACATATTACACAGCGTCCTGTTCAAACTTTCTATCTTTGGACACAGATTTGTGTATGAGAAGCGAGGACGTGGTGGAATTACTCTGTCTACTGGTGATACAGGAAATATCTTTCAGCATACCTACACAGCGAGAGGAAGCGGTAATGTAGGAAATCACTATCATGCAAGCATATGTCTCCTGATAGACTCTATTGCTATATATGAACTGCATGATTTATGTGCTGGTCCAATTCATGGACAGCCATATGTGAATGACATGAGGCCAATGATGATACTGTATAAATCAGGGATCCTCAAACTACGGCCCTCCAGCGGTTGCAGAACTACACATCCTATGAGGCATTGTAAAACTCTGACATTCACAGACATGACTAGGCATGATGGGAATTGTAGTTCCTGAACAAATGGAGGGCCATAGTTTGGAGACCCCTGGTATAAATGATAGCTACGGTAAATTAAAATCAGTATCTGTACTATTGATAAAACCTTGATCAAGGATATATAACTAACCAGCTATCAGCAAACTTTTTATCAGTGACCACTCTACATTTGAATCCGGTCTTCCTTGGATGTCCAGACTTTGTTCCAGCAGCAATGTTTTATCCAGGAACTCTAATCTTACAACAGACGAAATGATTCCTGCATATGTATTTGACCATATATGTTCCATTCATTTAGAACAACCAAGGATGAATTAATTGCTCTCCAGTTTGGAAACCATCTGTGACATTGGGAAAATTAGCCAGTTATGCACTTTAGTATCTGCAATCCTTCCACACCCCTGGGGGCCACACATGCCCTGATTCCCTCAATATCCAGCAATATAATTTTTATTTAAATTTCTATATTGGCAGTTTGCCTATAGGTTCTCATTGCATGTGTGGTGATTTAGGTGCCCGGACCGTTTCTATTATTTGTTTGTTAATTGTTTGTTCTTGTCTAAGTGTTTAGTTGTTTTGTGCACCTTATGTTTTGATGCATTGTTGGTGTTAAGCTATCTGATACCCAGCAAGACCAGCTCATTATAGCCTTAATTTGCTGAGTCATCCTTTTAACTACTGTAGTTTTGATACAAAATAAAATATGAGTACATTTTATTCTTTCTTGACCCTTAATTGCCCGTTACAGCCATAGTAGTCGTCTTTGTTTCTTTGGGAGGTCTCGTCTTCTGTGACCCTCCTTGGAAAATATTTTGTTTATGCTGTCTTTTGGTTACGGCAGTAGCCTCTGAAAAGGGGAGTGGTATTGGATCAGCAATCATTACTATATAGGTAATGATTTTTTCTTGTTTTGAATAATCCAGCGACAAACCACTTAACCAGTGGTAAGATGTAGCAACCCTCAATATTTGCAGTGATACCCATATTCATGGGTGGTCAGTGATAGCTTTTCAGAGTGTCAGCATTGCAATATCAAAATACTGACACTGGCAAAAATGGGTCTTTATTTATCTACTGAGGACTCTGGACTAAGTGGTGAGGGGGCCTCTTTTCTAGTATTGGTCCTTCTAAATCTACTAGTCCATCTAACACTACCTTCTCCAGACAGACTGTTGATGGTAGTTCCGTGCTACCTCATATTTGTGCTAACCAACCTACAGTATGTGTGATATATTCTAATTATGTGAAGGTTGCTGCAATTATAAAATTGTGTTCCCACAATGTAGAAGTAATATAAACAAATAAACGATGCTGCACTACCTATTACAAAGTAAATTCACTGTGCATATATTGTGCAATTGTATACAAACCTGTAAAATAAGTAAAACGCGCCACAAATATATTATCTAAAAAATATCCAACGATTAATAAATCAAATTCAAAACTCTTTTTGAAAACATCTCTTATCATATTCAACATCCCACTTCTTGTTCTATCAGTCACCACATAAATTGTATGCTTTCTGCTGACAGTTCATCCACCACCTCTTCATTCATTGTTTAATCAGTGAGTCCCACTACCTTTCATGCAATGCTCTCATTTTCAGGGAGTGTCCTAATAAATATTAGGTCTGACAGCGCTTTCCCTTTAAAAGGATCAATCTTTTACTCCCTCTCCCATTCTCAACATTCCATGGACTGTGGTACGGTGGACTACTTTCACTTTAAATGCTTCCAATATGCCAACATCAAGTGCTCTGCCAAATAGGTGTAAATGCTTCTTTTGCCCTTCTGGTACATTGCAAACAAACTCAGAGTACAGGTGGACTCCTCATGGTGTAGTTGTTTAAAAAATCCACATTTATTAATATTAATGTACTTATAGTTTAAAAAGGTTAATGCACATATGATAAAAATATTCTTTTGGCTTTGGAACAGCAGCTCCCGCCCACACTTCTAGTTTCACCAATTACGTCACCCGCCTCCGCAGGTTGTTTATTGATTTACTGAGCATTGGATATTTTTAAGATCGTATATTTTTTAGATTATATATTTTTTAGATCATTTTATTATTTTACAGGTGTGTAACAATCGCTCAAAATATGCATGGTGAGTTTGCTTTGTAATAGGTAGTGCAGTATCGTTTATAACTTCTCTAGACATTGCTGCTGTCCAATGGTGTCTCCATTATTTCTCCATAGATTGAGGAACCACCCTAAAGCTACATGGTTAGAAAATCATTTAAAAAACAGTTGTATCAAAATATTTGTCGACACATTGTCGATCGTTAACAACATAAATGGTACATAAATGGTACATCTTTCATTGATTGGCAGAAATGATCTAAAAAAAATTTTACCCTCTCACTCACCAACTGTATTTAAAAGAAAGAGCTTTCTTTCTTTGCCTGTACTTCCCAGCTTAGCTTTTAACAAGCACATGCGCTCTAGGTTTTTTCAGTTTGTTTCCAATTGATTCCACTGCCAACATTTAAAAAATCGATCGTTTATTCTACAAAAATCTGACATGACGATTCATTTTTCTTCCATAAAGCTTTGCATTTCGAGAATCAAAATGATCCCACTAACATTTCAAAAGTCGAACGATCGAGAATATTGCATGCTTTTTTGACCGATTTTCTAACCATGTATGGTCACCATTAGACAGAAAGTATGTTACTGGCTGGATCACAAGGTGAAAATAAAATAAAATTGGTTCTAGAGTATTATAAAATTTCTTATAGCCCATTCACATCTATGCATATTCGAGTAGGTTTGAATGTGCACTAATACTAATAGTGTTCCCTGACAAACACGGTAAACTGCAGCTCATACTCTAGTTGAGATGCAGCTCCGAAAGCTATAATTGGTTCATTTCATGGAGTAAAATTCTGCATTAAAATAGACAAGTGTGAATAGTCCCTAAACATCTCCATACTGCATATAAAACCAAGACTTGAAGACAACCTCTATTAAGGTCAGTAACAGGGCTGGTACTAGGGGTGGGCGGGAGGGGCATCTGCCCTGGGCGGAATGATTTGATGCGGGAAGAGGGCGCAGTTTGCTGAGTACAAACCTGCCCAGCACACTAAGCACAGATTATGCTGCCGAATACAACACAGCAGAGAGCGGCTTTTTTCCTACATGTAGGCTAGATTGTAGCACCCGCCCCCTGCCTGCACCGCGCACTGTACGATTCTCAGAGCGACAGTAGAGTGGAGCAGACAGGCACATCAGGTTGGGAAGGCATCGGTTGTCAATGCTTTCTTGATTGATTCTTTCCTGCTCATCTGCTGGGCTGAAAAGCGGCTTCTCTCCCCCCTCTCCAGTCATTTCTCTCACTCCTGCTTTATCTCTCACAGACTGTCCCGATGTCTGTGGGACATCACCAGCTCCGCCCCCTAGCCTCCTTATTTTCTCTCTCTCTCTCGGAGCCCATTCCTTCTCTGTGTAGTATCCCCCTCTCCTGTGTCCTTTCCCTCGGACCCTCTCCTCTCTAGCTGACCGGCCAAACTGAGAGGTGTTCTCTCCTCTGTCTCTGTGATGCAGGGTTACCACTAACTACTCAGCTGACAGGTAACACACTTTCAGGCTTCATATCACTGTTAATTGCTGTGGAGACAACTGTTCTTTCAGATTCTATTTTTAGCCAGGGCCCATGCAGAAGGGGTGCAAACACTGCGTCTCCCATGCAGGGCTGACTTTTATCAGCATGGGGTACATAGGTGTTGTGCGCAACCCCATACCAGCACCTCATTCATAGCTACTGGGACATGAGCCTGCATGGACACAGCCTCTGTATTCTAACATGACATGCAGGTGCAGGTTCCAATAGAAGTTAATAGGACGGTGGCACCGGGATGTACACAATGCCCGTACATCAGTGTGGGCATTGTGTGCCCGCACTGATGCAAGTGCATTTGGAAGTGCACTCACTGTAGATCTGAGGGGAAGACCTGAAATAAGGGGAATCTCTGCTGATCATCTAATCATGTACAAGCAAAAATGCTGTTTTTTATTTTCCTTGCATATCCCCCTCAGATCTAAGGCGACTGCACTTCCAAGTGCACTTGGAAGTACACAGTGGATTTGCCTTTAGTAAATAACCCCAAAGTTTCATATGCAAATATTACACTTACTCTAGTAAGAAAAGCATGTGCCAGATTGGCTGCAGTCAAGTAGTAGGAGTATGGAGTACTGGCTGTTGGTTTTAGCAGTTAGTAAATCGTTAGTGAGCTTATAGTGTGTCCTATGATTTTTATAGAGCACACAAGCCTGTAAAATCTCCTTCCTGGATAAAGCATGGCTAAGCAAACCATAAAGTGATATTAACCACTTCCGGACCACCACATGACAATATACGTCCTTATTTTGAAGGGAAATATCTTTGTTATGGCAGCAGCTAGCTGCCATAACCCCGGTATCCTCTTCTTCAACCGGCGGTCCTGTTTCCGATAAGAGTGGTCTCTGCGGTGGATTCGCCGCAAGATCACTTTTATGGTCGGTGGGAGGAGGTGCCCTCCGCCGCTTATCAGAGCCGACGGCAGCGGTGGAGGCAATCGGATGTTTCCCCTTACTTGACATGGAGACGAGTGAGGGGAAGATGGCCCCCACCGATCTCCATAACAATGCAGGGCAGAAGTGACGTCAAAAAGTCACTTGTGCCCATATCTCTTAAAGAGCCATTTTTTTTAATAATTTTTCTAAATTACTTTTTTTTTTTATTGCATTTAAGTGTAAATATGAGATCTGAGGTCTTTTTGACCCCAAATCTCATATTTAAGAGGTCCTGCCATGCTTTTTTTCTATTACAAGGAATAGAATGTTATTGCAGCTTGCCAATTTTTAGATTTGATGGCTGCATTGGTTTCCTTTGTTTTAGTTTTTTTTTCACCTGTTGAACTGGCCAGTAAGTCTGTTATTTTTCAACTTCCTTTAATGGACCAAGCTGCCAAGCAAAAGTTGCACTTAAGGTATTGAGACAAACCATTTGACACTGACAGGGGTTCTTAAAATAGTCAGCTTTTATAGTATGTAAAACTTTTATCCCCAAAGGGAATGAAACACTATTAACTCCTTTTAAAGTGTTAACTGGCGTTAACCTTTAATTTGTTGGTCAAATCCTTCTAAATCTAGCCAAAGAAGGATAGAATTTAAAACATAAAGTCCTACGAAAAATCTTAGGAAAATTCATATGTCAATTTTCAGAACATGTCATTTAAAATATTTTGCTTGCTTTTAACATCTGATTTTGAAATGAATGAACCAAACAAAAACCACATACACTGTTAGAAATGTGTTCATACAAGAGAAATTTTACTTCTTGCTCTTTCAAATTCTCTTGTCACTGCAGTCAAAAATGAGCATTGGTTTGACCCACTAATGATTAGAAAAATGAATAAACTTTCTTAAAATATAATTTTCCTAAGAATTTTCATTCGACATTCTACTCATCTATAGTCAACTTAACACTACCTTCTACCCATATTGATGATTCTGCTGTCCAGGCGTCTCTGTCTGTCTCTGTTGCTCCCCCATCTATAGTGGAGACAGCCTAATGCCCCATACACACGGTCGGATTTTCCGACGGAAAATGTCCTATCGGACAATGTTGTCGGAAATTCCGACCGTGTGTAGGCTCCATCGGACTTTTTCCGTCGGATTTTCCGACGGACAAAGTTTTATTTCCTGCTCTCAAATTTTCCGACAACAAAGTCCTATCGGACTTTTTCCAATCGTGTGTAGCGAATTCCGACGGACAAAGTGCCACGCATGCTCAGATCACATTACAAGACCCAAGCTATTAGCTACTAGCCTCTACGTAGTCCCGCCGTAGGCAACAAATGTCACCACGTTCAGAATGATCGGATTTTCCGACAACTTTGTCCGACCGTGTGTATGCAACACCAGTGTCAGACAAAATCCATCGGAAAAAATCAGATGGATTTTGTGGTCAGATTTTCGGACCGTGTGTACGGGGCATAAGACAGAAAATGTGTTACTGGCCGGACCGCCAAGTTAAAAATAAAGGAAAATAAGACTAAAAAAAAAAACGTATGCAGCCACCACATTTAAGGTTTGGTAAGATATATATATATATATATATATATATATTACATTTTAATTTTTAGGAAAAAATACCATTTTAAGGTTCTGCAGATTCCATAGTATAGCATGTGCTCTGTAGCAGACACATACCATTTTAGTGAGAACTTTAGTGTTCTCTGTATTACGTTGTGGTACAGTAATAGGTCAGCTTCATATAATGTTATATACCGTATATACTCGAGTATAAGCCGAGTTTTTCAGCACATTTTTTTGTGCTGAAAGTGCCCCCCTCGGCTTATACTCGAGTCAAGCACTTTTCTGCAGCAAAAAAAAAAAAAATTCCGACCCGACTTTGGGGCCCCGTATCTCGGGGCCACTTGGGTCTAGGAGTCCCAAATTTGGTGTGCCAACCCAGTGGACCTAGCACTATAACATATCCAAATATGGGGTTCCTAGCACTAAGTGGCCCCCCGAGATACGGGGCCCCAAAGTCGGTTCGGAAAATGTCATTCTCTGCTGCAGAAAAGTGCTTGACATTTTCTGACCCGAATTTGGGGCCCCATATCTCGGGGACACTTGGAGCTAGGAACCCCAAATTTGGCATTCAAACCCAGTTGAACTAGCACTACAACATATCTAAAGATGGGGTTCCTAGCACTAAGTGACCCTGAGATACAGGGCCCCAAATTGGTCAACTGTGTCCATCTGCATGGGCACAGTGAGGCTGCAAATGGGCATCGTTGACCCTCTTTTCCACTTACAGTAGCTGCGCATTTCTCACCCTAGGCTTATACTCGAGTCAATAAGTTTTCCCAGTTGTTTGTGGTAAAATTAGGTGCCTCGGCTTATATTCGGGTCGGCCTATACTCGAGTATATACGGTATTGTAATTTCTGTGAAAGTCATAGGAAAACATTTAAATACTAAGTTCAAATATACGTGAACTGCCGTAGAAAAAAATGTAGTTCCAATGTGCCAATGTTATGATCATGGTAGCCTTGTCATCCAGCACAGTCTCACTTTTCCCTACCACAGTTAATCAATAGAGCTTGGTCACCTGCAGCCTATGGAGTAAACCATAGTGCATTTTTACGGCACTGCTGAGGTCATAACCTTGCTCACTTTGTTCCCTTTTCCTGTCATAAAGCTCCCAACGCAAGAAAAATTCAGCTATTCAATACAGAGAACTTATACTTATCTCAGCTCATAAAAAGGTTAAATTCATTTATGTAGACTTACCTATTTAAAAATATTGTTACGGCTAAAGAACTGGATTGAATTGTGTTTTTTCTCCTATCTAGGGTTCAGCTTTAAGTTCTTTGCTTATTTCTACTTTCCTTTACCTCACTTAATAAAAGCTACTACTGTAAGTTGATTTATATGTTTTGTAACATTCCCTGTGTGCTTTAGTTCAGTTTATAAATATGTATTGGTCCATATAACCTTGCTTTCTAAAGGAAACTTTTTAAAATTTGACATGGCGCATTCACCTTTGAAATATTATATTCGTAATATTTTCCATATTACCTTTTCCAAAAATAAACTAAATGCAAATATTAAACTTTTTCCACATTTTCTTTTCACACATACTTACAGGTACACCTTATAGGTCCACAGAGAATCGCTGGATCTAGTTTATTTAAATATTTTCTTTGGATAACATTTTAAGCATAAAGTTTTACAGAAAATGAGCAGTTTTTATCCTTTCAAAGAAACCTGAATCCTACTCTTTATTAGAAAGACAGACAGACCCACATTATGAAACAGACAGACATTGCACCTTTAAATATTAATTTATAAAAAATACTTGCTTCCTAATGAATGGATTATATGGAAACTTTTTTTTTTTAACTAAATCCAGGACTATTACAGTTGTGTTGATTCTTCTTTCCCAGGTTCTCACCTTTGTAAATTTTGAGATGTGAGAAAAGAAACCTATGGTAGATTATATATTTTTAGTGACAGATGTGGCACACTGAGTGGAAATACCCATTCCTGCAGCAAGGTGAAAAGAGGCTTAAACATTTAGGTTATGTTAGCACCCTGTTAGTCTGGATGGAGGAAAAAATGTTTCCTAAAATTAAGCTAAGCATCCATAAACACTTACTAAATTGTTAAAGATTTTATAATACTTTTGAGCATTCTGATGTAGGAATAAACACTGTTCCTGCTTATCTATGGATGCATCTTAGGGAGTGATGCAGTCCAATACTGCAATGTTTGTCACTGTGCGCATGCAGGTTGCAATATATATATATGTATGTATATCTATATATCTATATATATTGTAACCTGGGGGACAGGTAGCAGGTACAAAGCTCACTGGGATGGGCTGTTTAGTAAGGCACAGATACCAAATCCACTTGAGGTAGTGAAAACAGTGCTGGGTTTATTTGATTTAAATACAAGTCCATACACAGGTGCTGCACAGTCTTCCAGAAAACACATCAAAACAAAAATAACCAAACAAAAAGTCCTAGCCGTGTCTCGGCTCTAACTATACTATACAACGTCTCTAACTATCAGGCTGAGCAAGCCTACCGCTTGTCAGCTTCTGTAAAGAGTTTTTAAAGGGTTTTACCAACCTCTTGGCTCCTCACAAACCATCCCTGTTTGTGTGTCCCAGGCAGAGAGCAAAGGCTGTTTGCTCAGGTGAGCTTAAATTAGCCTGGGGAAAAAGACTAAGATCCGAACTGGATCATGTCTCAGAGACCTCTGAATGTATATGAGAGGAGCCTGGGAGATGTATAAACCCTGAACAGGACTTCTCCTGGCTCTCTCTGGGATGCTCTGCTACATATCCTCCCCCCTTGTTTCAACCCCAGGGTTGGAACACCTGTGGTCCAACAGGAGTGAACACGGGACAGGGCATCTACATTCCCCATCTCCACACCTGGCCTGTGTTTTACGGTGAAGGAGTAATCCTGTAGAGCCAAAAACCACCGGTTCACCCGTCTATTAGTCTCCTTCTTTTGGGCCATCCATTTCAGGGGAGCATGGTCAGTTATTAGGTCAAACTGGCGCCCTAATAAATAGTATCTGAGTGCGTCCACGGCCCATTTTATGGCTAAACATTCTTTTTCAATGACTGCATACTTTTTCTCATGGTCATTGAGCTTTCTGCTTAGGTACACGACAGGGTGTTCTTCCCCATTGTATACCTGTGACAGTACCGCCCCGATACCAACATCAGACGCATCCATCTGAACCAAAAACTCTCTGGAGAAATCGGGAGAGTACAGTAGTGGCTGTGCACACAGAGCCTTCTTCAGGACCTGAAAAGACTCCTCTGCTACTGGGGACCATTTCACCATTACTGAGTCTTTCCCTTTCGTAAGGTCTGTCAGAGGGGCAGCTATAGTTGCAAAATTTGGGATAAATCTTCTATAATACCCCACAATACCAAGAAAGGCCCTGTTTGTTTGCAGGGCGTGGCCATTCCTGGATGGCTGCTATTTTACTCACTTGTGGTTTTATGACACCACGGCCAATAGTGTAGCCCAAATACTTGGCTTCCTCTAGACCAATGGCACATTTTTTTGGATTTGCCGTAAAACCTTCTTTGAAGAGGGAATCAAGAACAGCCTGGACACGAGGCAAGTGAGACTCCCAATCAGTACTATGTACCACTATGTCATCTAGATAGGCTGCTGCATATCGTCGGTGGGGTTTTAGGGTCCTGTCCATGGCCCTCTGAAATGTCGCGGGGGCATTTTGCAACCCAAAAGGCATTTTTTTATATTGAAAGGAACCGTCTGGGGTCACGAACGCAGTCTTCTCTTTGGCGCTACCAATTAGGGGTATTTGCCAATACCCTTTTGTCAAGTCCAACGTGGTAAGATAGCGAGCCTTGCCAAGTCGGTCTATAAGTTCGTCTACTCTGGGCATTGGGTATGTGTCAAACTTTGTCACCGCATTAAGCTTCCTGAAGTCGTTACAGAACCTCCACGTGCCATCCGGTTTTGGGACTAACACGATGGGGCTAGACCAGTCACTATTGGATTCCTCAATGACATCTAGCTCCAACATTTTTTTAACTTCCTTGCTGATGTCCTTTCTCCTTGCTTCAGGAATTCGGTAAGGTTTGAGCTTGACACGTACCCCAGGTTCAGTAACAATATCATGCTGAACTGCTGAAGTCGTGCCAGGTAACTCTGAAAACTTCTCTCTATTCCTTATCAGGAATTCTCTAGTGTCTTGTTTTTGGGAATATGAGAGGGTGTCTGGAATCGTGACCTCAGGGATGAGAGGGGACTCAGTACCCGTAGGCGTTACTGGGAGAGGCTTCACAGTTAACGCCATTCTATCCTTCCAGGGTTTTAACAGGTTTATATGGTAAACCTGTTCGGGCTTCCTTTTTCCTGGTTGATAAACCTTGTAGTTGACCTCCCCAACTCTCTCAATTACTTCAAAGGGACCCTGCCACTTAGCCAGGAACTTGCTCTCAACAGTGGGAACTAACACCAGGACCCTGTCACCAGGTGAGAAAACACAGAGTTGTGCCCCCCTGTTATATATTCTCTGTTGGGCTGCCTGGGCCAGCAGTAAGTGTTCTTTTACCACTGGCATGATTGCTGCAATCCTCTCCTGCATTTGGGCAATATGCTGAATGACACTTTTATGGGGTGTCTGTTCTCCCTCCCAAGTTTCTTTGGCTATGTCTAAGAGTCCCCGAGGGTGTCTCCCATAAAGCAACTCAAATGGGGAGTACCCCGTAGAGGACTGGGGAACCTCTCTGATGGCAAACATCAAGTATGGTATCAGGAAGTCCCAGTTTTTCCCATCCTTGTCCACAACCTTTTTTAACATGCTCTTTAACGTCTTATTGAAGCGTTCCACTAAGCCATCCGTTTGAGGATGATACACTGAGGTTCGCAGCTGCGTCACCTTAAATAACTTGCAGAGCTCCCTAGTTATTCACGACATAAACGGGGTGCCCTGGTCTGTAAGGATTTCTTTCGGGATGCCAACCCGACTGAACACCATAAACAGTTCTTTGGCAATGTTTTTAGCAGACGCGGCACGTAAGGGAACTGCTTCAGGGTAACGGGTAGCATAATCCATGATTACGAGGATATGCTGATGACCCCGGGCAGACTTGGGAAGTGGGCCCACAAGGTCCATGGCAATCCTCTCAAAGGGCACTTCAATGACAGGCAAGGGCACTAAAGGACTTCGGAAGTGGGATAGTGGGGCTGACATCTGACACACAGGACAGGATTGACAGTAATTCTTAACATCTTTCTGTATCCCGGGCCAGTAAAACCTGCGCAACACCCTTTCAGTAGTTTTTTCAACCCCTAAATGGCCTCCTAGCAAGTGCCCATGGGCAAGTTCCAACACCAGCCGTCTGTATGGCTTAGGGACCACCAACTGCTCAACCACTTCATCATTCATTTTACATACACGATATAGTAAATCCTCATTGCTGCTGAAATACGGAAAACAGGGCCTGTCCCTGGGTTCGACAGGTACATCATTAATCACCATTACATTTTCCCAGGCCCTGGAAAGGGTATGGTCTTTTCTCTGCTCAGTACCAAAATTTTCCTTATGCACATTAAGGTCATCAAACTCTAACATAGGCTCAGGGTCAGCAGACGGCTGTCCGGCTCTACTGGTAGTGGGGACCTCCTCAGGGTCCTCCAGCTCTCCTGCCATAACCGATAGAGGAAAAGCGGGGGAGCCCTGAGAAGAGTCCCCTGAACCCACATTGTCAGTAGTGGCCAGGAATTCTGGCTCTGCGACTGAGTCAGGTACTGCGACCGAGTTGGGATGATCCCACAGTTCCCAAAACTTAGGGAAGTCCCTACCAATGATGGCCTCATGCACCAAGTGGGGAACAAGTCCAACCGGATGGGTCACCGTACCTAAACCAGTTTTAAACTGAACAGTGGTTACAGGATACTCCCGGGTATTCCCATGTATACAGATCACAGCAACATTTTTAGCATGATAATTCACAGGTTCAATCATTTCAGCTGTAACCAAAGTCACTAGACTTCCAGAGTCCAGCAAGGCTGTAATAGGCTTATCATTCACAGTCATTTGGCACATTGGCTTTCTCATATTTGGGGTTGCAGTGCATGAAACTGCTGCAAACATAGACTGCCTTCTAATAGATAAATCACACTGCATTGGTTTATCTGTCAATGGACAATTTGCGGCAACATGTACCATTTCTTGGCAACGAAAACACCTGACGTTTCCCCAGTTTGGTTTGCTGACAGGCACTGGCTTCCCTTGTTTGGGGTGCCAAGCTTCAGTCCTGGCACCAAAAATCCTCCCCCCTATTTCCTTGCCATGCTTACCACCCACTTCCCCTGGAACAGTCTTACCGGTTGCCTGGGGAGACCGTGGCTTTGGGCGGAAAGTCCGTGCGGCTGTAGGGGTGGTGACCAGGTTCTTTGCAGCAAAATACCTTTCAACGAGTTCCACCAGGTGGGTTGCCGAATTGGGGTCTCCTTGACTCACCCACTCCTGCAGGGAAATGGGTAGTGACCTCAGAAACTGGTCCATGACCACACGCTCCACTATTTGTGGCCCAGACAGGGACTCCGGCTGTAGCCATTTCCTCACCAGGTGAATTAGGTCGAACATCTGCGATCTTGGAGGCTTCTCGTCTTGGAAGGACCAGCTGTGGACCCGCTGTGCTCGAACTGCCAAAGTGACACCAAGTCGTGCCAGTATTTCCTGTTTGACCTTTTCATAGTCTGCTGCTTCTGCTGACTCCAAATCATAGTAGGCCTTCTGCGATTCCCCAGTAAGTAAGTAAGCGATCAGTCCTGCCCACTGGGTTTTAGGCCAACCTTCCCTCTCAGCGGTCCGTTCAAATGTTAGCAGAAAGGCCTCTGGATCATCATCTGTAGTCATCTTAGACAAAAAGCGAGCCACATGGATGGCTGAGGGCTTGTCTCCAACATTATCAAGGTTAGCAGGTGACCACTGTGCTATTGTCTCCACAACCTCAGACAAGGTTTTCCTATCTGCTTTTGCAGCAGTGGCTAGTTGTTCAAACAGCCTCTGCGATTGTTCCTGTGCGATAGCATTAGCTTGCTGTTGTGCTGCGTGGAGTGCAGCACTAGCTTGCTGTTGTGCAGCGTGGAGTGCAGCGTTTGTTTTCTGCTGTTCAGCGTGGAGTGCAGCGCTTGTTTTCTGCTGTACAGCGTTTGCTTGCTGTAGTGCAGCATTTGTTTTCTGCTGTTCAGCGGTTGCTTGCTGTTGTGCAGCTTGGAGTGCAGCGTTTGTTTTCTGCAGTGCAACGTTTGTTTGCTGTTGTGCAGCGTTTGCTTGCTGTTGTGCAGCGTTGGATATCATCAATTGTTTTAGGATTTCCTCCATGTTTAGTCACTCTAGGTACTGGCCTTTTAAGTAGTAACTTACTACAGCTGCCCGCTGAAATCCACCATATGTAACCTGGGGGACAGGTAGCAGGTACAAAGCTCACTGGGATGGGCTGTTTAGTAAGGCACAGATACCAAATCCACTTGAGGTAGTGAAAACAGTGCTGGGTTTATTTGATTTAAATACAAGTCCATACACAGGTGCTGCACAGTCTTCCAGAAAACACATCAAAACAAAAATAACCAAACAAAAAGTCCTAGCCGTGTCTTGGCTCTAACTATACTATACACCGTCTCTAACTACCAGGCTGAGCAAGCCTACCGCTTGTCAGCTTCTGTAAAGAGTTTTTAAAGGGTTTTACCAACCTTTTGGCTCCTCACAAACCATCCCTGTTTGTGTGTCCCAGGCAGAGAGCAAAGGCTGTTTGCTCAGGTGAGCTTAAATTAGCCTGGGGAAAAAGACTAAGATCCGAACTGGATCATGTCTCAGAGACCTCTGAATGTATATGAGAGGAGCCTGGGAGATGTATAAACCCCGAACAGGACTTCTCCTGGCTCTCTCTGGGACACGCTGCTACAATATATATATATATATATATATATATATATATATATATATGTGTGTGTATATATATATATATATATATATATATATATATATATATATATATATATATATATATATATATAAGACAAAAGACAGGCTCGTATGTATATATGTGTGTATATATATATATATATATATATATATATATATATATATATATATATATATATATATATATATATATAGCAAAAATCTACCAACATTGTACACAAAAACATTAGTCTGTGCAGAGCATGCTGAGATGTGATGAATCTGCATTATGCATTATGTGTAACCAATGCGTTTTACCAAAAATATAAAAGTGAGCTGTATGGTTATGTTCACATGCAATTGTGTCTGGCTTCATTAGATGTTAAGAAGATGTGTCTAGAGAAAGGCATTTAATGTCTTTTTTGCTAGCTTTGTACCTATTTTGTTTATTATTTCCAACTCAAAAATCTATTTCAACAATTGTACAATATGTTCAGTACTTAGAGGTCAGCATAACCTAAAATCATTCTTTTGAACATGGTGAAGGGATGGTTATTATCACAGAATTTAACTGGAAATAGGAAGTGGCCCAGAGGCATAACTCTTGCTGAAAATGTGACAGCAACAAATAGTTTTTTGCTCTTACCAGGGATGCAATAACCATTGAGTCAACTTCCTCAGGTGGAAATTTCAATGTAAAAAAAGGTCAGCAAACAAAAATAGGGACAAAATACTTTTATTCTATTGGTGGTTCATTGTACCTGTTACTGAATTGGATCCACTAAAGGTAAAAGTATGGCAGAGTTCCATGTGTGTCTGAATGTGTCTTGACCAGTTTAGCCTTTGTCTGCATAAGTTTTAACATTTTTTCGGATATCAGAAGCTACAGAAAAAAACACCAGACTCTAAATTTTCACGCCACCACCAATGTTCTAAAATACTTTATCTCTGGCAACCCCAGAGTGATAGGGGGCATCAGCATGATAAAGAAGTGCCCTACCTCCTGACTAGGGATGAGCCGAACACCCCCCCGTTCGGCTCGCACCAGAACCCGCGAACGGACCTAAAGTCCGTGCGAGCTTTAGAACCCTATTAGTTTTAATGGATGCGAACGTTCGAAATTAAAAGTGCTAATTTTAAAGGCTAATATGCATGTTAATGTCATAAAAAGTGTTTGGGGACCTGGGTATCAATGCAAAATTTTTTTTTAAAAACGGAAGTTTTTTCAGGAGCAGTGATTTTAATAATGCTTAAATTGAAACAATAAAAGTGTAATATTCCTTTAAATTTCGTACCTGGGGGGTGTCTATAGTATGCATGTAAAGGGGCGCATGTTTCCCGTGTTTAGAACTGTCTCTGCAAAAAGTGTCATTTTTGCAAGTAAAAAAGCTATTTAAAATCACTCGCGGCTAATTTGAATTGACGGCTCCCGTAATACAGAGAACAGTCATTCATTGAAAGTCATTCATAAAAAAAAAGTCATTGATAAAAAATAAAAAAAATGAAAAAATAAAAAGCGTGGGGGTCCCCCCAAATTCAATAACCAGGCCCTTCAGGTCTGGGATGGATATTAAGGGGAACCCCAGCCAAAAAAAAAAAAAATGGCGTAGGGTCCCCCTCAAAATCCATACCAGACCCTGGAGGTCTGGGATGGATTTTAAGGGGAACCCTAGCCAAAAAAAATGGCGTGGGGTCCCCCTCAAAATCCATACCAGACCCTTATCCGAGCACGCAACCTGGCAGGCCGCAGGAAAAGAGGGGGGACGAGAGTGGCGCCCCCTCCCTCCTGAACCGTACCAGGCCACATGCCCTCAACATTGGGAGGATGCTTTGGGGTCCCCCCCAAAGCACCTTGTCCCCATGTTGATGAGGACAAGGGCCTCTTCCCCACAACCCTGGCCATTGGTTGTGGGGGTCTGCGGGCGGGGGGCTTATCGGAATCTGGAAGCCCCCTTTAACAAGGGGACCCTCAGATCCCGGCCCCCCCCTGTGTGAAATGGTAAGGGGGTACAAAAGTACCCCTACCATTTCACCAAAAAAGTGTCAAAAATTGTAAAAATGACAGGAGACGGTCTTTGACAATTCCTTTATTAAAATCTTCTTTCTTCTTTCTTCTGGTCTTCCTTTCTTCATCTTCTCCTTCCGTCATCTTCTTCCATCTTCTTCTTCCATTTTCTTCTTCCTCCGATCCGCTTCTTCTTGCGCTGGTCTTCTCGTCCTTCTCGTCCGGCATCTTCTTCCATGGCGTCGGCATCTGTTCTTCTGTCGGGCCGCTCCTCGCAATGGGAGGCTCCCGCTGTGTGAGGCTTCGCTCCGTCTGACAGGTCTTTTATAACGGAGGGCACCTGGTGACCCCGCCCCCCTCTGACATCATGGGGAAAGCCATAGGGAATTCCCCATGACGTCCCCGTGCGTCAGAGGGGGCGGGGTCACCAGGGGCCCTCCATTATAAAAGACCTGTCAGACGCAGCGAAGCCTCACACAGCGGGAGCCTCCCATTGCGAGGAGCGGCCCAAAAAGAGACACCGACGCCATGGAAGAAGATGCCGGACGAGAAGACCAGCGCAAGAAGAAGCGGATCGGAGAAGAAGAAAATGGAAGAAGAAGATGGAAGAAGATGACGGAAGGAGAAGATGAAGAAAGGAAGACCAGAAGAAAGAAGAAAGAAGATTTTAATAAAGGAATTGTCAAAGACCGTCTCCTGTAATTTTTACCATTTTTGACACTTTTTTGGTGAAATGGTAGGGGTACTTTTGTACCCCCTTACCATTTCACACAGGGGGGGGCGGGATCTGGGGGTCCCCTTGTTAAAGGGGGCTTCCAGATTCCGATAAGCCCCCCGCCCGCAGACCCCCACAACCAATAGCCAGGGTTGTGGGGAAGAGGCCCTTGTCCTCATCAACATGGGGACAAGGTGCTTTGGGGGGGACCCCAAAGCATCCTCCCAATGTTGAGGGCATGTGGCCTGGTACGGTTCAGGCGGGAGGGGGGGGCGCTCTCGCCCCCCCCTCTTTTCCTGCGGCCTGCCAGGTTGCGTTCTCGGATAAGGGTCTGGTATGGATTTTGAGGGGGACCCCACGCCATTTTTTTTGGCTAGGGTTCCCCTTAAAATCCATCCCAGACCTCAAGGGTCTGGTATGGATTTTGAGGGGGACCCTAAGCCATTTTTTTTTTTTTTTGGCTGGGTTTCCCCTTAATATCCATCCCAGACCTGAAGGGCCTGGTTATTGAATTTGGGGGGACCCCCACGCTTTTTTTTTTGTTTTTTATCAATGAATGACAGTTCTCTGTGTTACAGGAGCCATCAATTCATTAGCCGCGAGTGCTTTTAAATAGCTTTTTTCCTGCAAAAAATGACACTTTTTGCAGGGAAAGTTCTAAGCACAGGAAACCTGCCCCCCTTCACAGGCCACCTATAGACACCCCCCAGATGTGATACTGCAATGCTGTTCTAACAGCACGCACACACAAATCCCCAGAAATAGAGCATATATTGTCAGCAGTCAGCAACACACTGACACGCAGACACTGACACATAATATGCGAGGCCGCCGCGGCCTCTTATACCGTGGGGCGTGTACTAAAGCCCCTGGCTCTCCTCGCTGCCGGCGCTGTGATTGGCCAAGCATGCGGGGTCACAGTGCATGCTTGGCCAATCATCAGCCAGCATTGCACTGCGACTAGCGCAATGCATTGCGGGCCGCTCACATCACACGAATTTGATGCGAGCGGCCCCAATAGTTCTGGGCTCGCCAAGCGGGCGAACGCCCGATGTTCGATTTGAACATGGGTTCGAATCGAACACCTGGTCCATCCCTACTCCTGACAACTTACCCTTAATTGAATTTGTTCTTCCATGGTAATCCACAATTGTGGCTTCAGATTCTCTTTGCTCACCCTCACCTTTTTCAACTTTCTGTGGTTGATTTACTAAAGGCAAATAGATTGTTCATTTGCAAGGGAAGTTGGCATTTTGCAAAGGATTTTTCCCAGAACTTAGTGAATGAGGTGAAGCTCTGCTGACTTCTATCATCCAATCATTTTTAAGCAAAAATGCTGTTTTTTCAAAGTGATTATAAAGGTTGTCACACTTACTTTCTCTGTGCAAGTGTTTTGCACAGAGCTGCCCCAATCCTCCTTTTCTGGGGTCCCCCGGTGGAGCTCCTGGTTCCTCCTTCTCATTGAGTGCCCCCACAGAGAGCCGCGTTCCATGGGGGCACTCATGCAGGCGCACTCCTGAGTCCTGCTGCTGCTGCGTCCATTGGAACAGATAGCAGGACTCAGCCCCACCCCCCTGGATTTGATTGAAAGCAGCGGGAGCCAATGGCTCCTGCTGCTATCAATCTATCGAATGAGATCTTAAGACAGCGGCTGGAGATGCTGGGCTCGTGCCTGGAACAATTGGGTTCAGGTAAGAAAAAGGGGGGCTCTGGGGGCTGCTGCACCACAGAAGGTTTTTCACCTTAATACATAGAATGCATTAAGGTGAAAAACCTTGGGACTTTACAACTCCTTTACATTTACCTTGCATCTGATGGTATTTTTGGAACTGAAATTTCACCACATTCAAGCTCTGGGTAAAATTCCCTTGCAAAATGAACAGCTTTTTTGCCCCCAGTAAATCAATCCCTATATCTCCTAATGCTTTTGTGGTCACCAAACCACAGTTTGATAGTAACACTGCCTGTCTTCTGGCTCATCATTATGGTCTCCCTGTAGCAAATAGAAAGATAAATAAGATAACCAGCTGACCTGATTATTTTCAGGAATTATGAGGAACAGTCACTTAATTTTGATGCGACTTCCATCAATGTATTAACTGCTGCTGGTAGCTTTACTCTTCCACTTGCCCTTTTCAAATTTACGGGGGGCGCAGGAGCTTCACAACAACAATGCAGCAGAATGTATTTTTTGCAGTTGATGATGTGCTCGTGAATTTTAGCTCAGCAAAATATATGACAATACAATGGTATCAGGCAATTTTATAAGCTCCAGCTGAAATAAAAGGATGTTGTTATATTGGCGTAGAAAACAAATATGATTATCCAGCTTAAATACCATGCAAGACACTACCTATATGGAGTGTGCATGTTCTCCCCGTGCCTGCTTGGATTTCCTCCAGATACTCCAGTTCCCTCCCACACTCCAAAGACATGCTGGTAGGTTCAATGGCTCCTGTCTAAACTGGTCCTAGTATGTATATGCATGCAATTGAAATAGAGACCTTAGTTTAAGAGCTCCTTGAAGGCAGGGACTGATGTGAATGTACGATAATTAAAGCACTGAATACATTTTTGGCTCTATATATTGTAAATACCTGTAATAAATAAATAAAATGAATAAAGCTAAATGGCTGCAACAGTTTAAAATATAAAAAGCAATCTTGCAAAAAAATATCCAATGATTCTGCACAATTCATTACAATAAGACACTAGTAACCGTATAAAATGATTTTGGGTAAAAGTCTAGACACAAAATCATTTGGCTGGCTTCAACACATTTAAGACACAAAAGTCAGCTTGTAACATAAATCTGTTGATGTTGAACAAGTCAACACAACACATAACTGTTCATTGTATAACAGGATGCTTCCTAATTGATTTGAAGACCACAAAACAAAATTATATGGCTTGCTGTGACACTTCTAAAACACAAAAAAGCCAGCTTGCAATAATTATCTGGAGATGTTAAACAATTAAACACAATGCAACACCAGTAACTTCATAAACAGATGCTTTTAGAAGATGCACACAATGATTTGTCTTTCGACACTTCTTAAACATAACAAAAAGTTTAATAAATGATTGCTTGGCGATGTCAAAAGTTTCAAAACAATTCTATACAGTAACTGTGCAGATGTCACTTTCTGATTTGTGTGAAAGCAAAAAACATTATATGGCCCAAGGTGAAATTTTTTAAAGCACAAAAGTTTGCATTTATTGTAACACTGCAACAATACGAAAAAAGTAAACCTGTTATAATTCCTAGCAAAATATTTTTAGATCCACTTGGATGCTATCCTTTGCTAGTTGTTTAAACAAGTTGATAAATACATGAGTAGTAGTTAAAACCCATGTTCTATAAGTACAAATATACTACTTTGCATCTGTGTAATGTATAGATGGTTTGGTAAAGGCACAGTGGTTGAGATCTTTTCATAAATTTCACCTGTCCAGCCTGCCAACCAATGTGTGTGTTAAAGGCTAAGTTCACCTTTAGTAACATGTTACATGTTACATGTTACATCCATATTCAGGGTGTAGCATAATATGTTACTAAAGCAGAAGACTCGCTCCCTCCCGATCCCCCATTATGACAGCGTGTGGGGGGTCTTCTCCCTACACCCACTGTCACAATTTTAAAAAACTGTGTGGCAACGCAGGGCTCCACCCACACAGTCATATCCTACATTCAAAGAAGAAGGCTTGTAGTTCTGTTAAACTGCGAAGAGTATCATTTTCTGGAATCAGGACCCTTTCAAAATGTATGGTAAAAATAATCCCTATTCCTTTATAATCCCTTATCTGTTTCAAATTCAAAAGAGGTTGGGATAATATCGGAGGAAATGATCTTTCAATTGATACTTGACATATAGGACAAAATAATTATTTTTTATTGATATATATATATATATATATATATATCATTTAGTATACAAAAATTCAAAGAAACATAATGTACATGAGACCTTACAGTCGAAATAACCTTGTCCAGCCAGAAGGGTTAGATTGCACTCTCATCTAGTGCACAAAAGATACAGTGTCATACTGTCATACAGTACATGATCTATCATTATGAGGTTACAGAAGAAACGTATTGTTCTACACATTTATGCCAGGGGTGGGTCTAGCCCAAATCTCAACACGTTTCCCAGAATTGAATTCCGCTTCTTCAGGAAACTGGATGAGGGAATATATTATATGCAAGCTATTAGGATGCTGGGGGATTAAAAGTCACCTAGAGGGTAGATGTCGAGGCCATTCAAATTAACAGGGGGAAGAAAAAACCCCAGGAGAAGCCACCATTACAATAGAATCCATAGCACCATTTAATGAAAAGGATCTATAACACCATCTATAACGCATCCATATATTAAAAAGTCAGTCATCTCAGTATATATCTAGTACTCCAAATTGTGATATTTGCCAATAAAGATAGTTATTACATCTGGTAGCCATGAACCCGCTGGAGAAGCACCTCCTAAACTTTAGCACTTTAAAATGGGATCATCCATCTTTACATATGTAGACATATATGATACACCAAACATATACTGGTACCAATACAGGTATTGGAGATTAATCCCATTAGCGAAGTTGCTGTAGACCAATGTAATGCAATTAGCGGACCTCCAGCTGTTGCAAAAGTCCCATGGGGAAAAGCAAGACTCTGAAAGCCACAAGCATGACACCCAGAGGCATGATGGGACTTGTAGTTTTGCAACAGCTGGAGGCCCAAGCTGCAATAAAATAAATGTTTGCTTTTGGGTTTAATACCACTTTGCGTTTGCCAATAGACCCATTGCTGGATACATCACTTGGTAAGTCAAGCTGCTCATTCTCTGTCCTGAGACACTTAAAGTATCAGAACACTCATAGTCACTGACACTTCCTGCAGAAGAGTAAGTGAGATTATTAAACAGATATGGATTCAGTGACCTGCTCAGATCCATCAATGGCCAAGAAAAATATGAATATGATAGATGGGAAAGTTTGTCCATGGGCTTGGATATTTAATTTTAAAACAACCAGCAATTAGGAAAGAAATATGACAATCAGTTAAAATTTTCTTAGAAATTAATTAAATGGGGGAAAGTAGCATTTCCTGTAACATTAGGGACTTACAAATGTACAATTGGAGGGACATTTATAAAACATTGTACCAAATAAAAAAAAGGAAAGGGAGCCAATGACAAATAAGCTTCGAGAGCACGTTAGAACTTTAAAAGCATGTCTAGTCAGTTCTATCCAACTGGTTATAGAGGCTTTAATTATCCATCTCTTGAATAAAGCTAAGTATCTAATAATTTTTTGAGCAATGACAATAAATTTTTTTTAGCTAAATTGACTAGTGGCACAGCACTTAAACAGTAGGGTTTAAAGGATATGTAAATGATAGTTTAAAAAAAAAACAAACATGTCATACTTACCTCCTCTATGCAGTTGGTTTTGCACAGAGTGGCCCTGATCCTTCTCTTCTGGGGTCCCTCAGCGGCGCTTCTGGCTCCTCCTCTTCTCGAGTGCCCCATTGGAGAGCTGCTCTCCTTCAGGGCACTAGTGCAGACGTGCTCCCATGTCCTGCTGCTGCGTCCATTGACACAGACAGCAGGACTCTGCCCCACCCCCGGCTCCTGCGTCATTGGGTTTCATTGACAGCAGCGAGAGCCAATGTTGTATCACAGGAGGTTTTTCACCTTAATGCATAGAATGTATTAAGGTGAAAAACCTTGAGGGTTTACAACCCCTTTAATAAGTGTAATAAGTAGTAATAATATGTAAAGAATAAAAAGCCTTCAACTATCTATAGGTTTTTGTAGATTGCCATTGCTAAATAGGTCTTTGTTCTAACTTTTATGATGGGGGGAAGTGCCTCTTTAACAATCTCACCCAATTCACCTACAGCTCCCAGGATTTTAGTGGAGGGAAACATCTCCTCCTCCTCATTAACAGCACCTGAACCCTCCTACATATTCCTCCATGGTCTTCTAATTCTGCTTACAATAGTAAAAGGATGTGGTAGTACTATTTCTCGTACTATCTTGTGTGTTTCACATTTTTTACTCTTGTAAGCAGAATTTAATAGAATAAATAGGTTTTCAGCTTATACTACACTATGAGCTTTGTCTTCTCTGTGCTACTTTGTGAAGAGATTTAAAGTGCCTATGAGATCTAGGGGGCACATTTTTTGGTGAAAATCCATCTGTATGTGATCTCTGCACTGTGGTGTATAGGAGATTTATTTGCACGCACATCTATTTTTACTGGCCATTTGCACTAATGATGTAAGCATAACTTTATATACATTTGGAAGTAATTAAGCACTACACTATGGATATGGTTTTCTGGCATATTTAATGATAACTCAGAGATGGAGGAATACTTAGTCATTGGAATTGGGAGAAGGAGAGAGAATCAGGTGGCCTTACTTTATTGACATCATGCATGATATGACCCACAAACTGATATGAGTCTTACTATCTGGTGAGATTCCAACTTTTATTGAATTTATTACACTGAGGTAATATCAAGTGATTGATTGGAAGAATACTTACACTGAATTGGCAACATTGATTATTTTAAAGTGCAATATAACAGACACAAAGACAGTTTGGGTAAAATCTATGAGTTTTCAAGTGGTATTAATCTATTAAGCCTTTTTAGGATTATAGCGCTGGTATTTCTATTCATTTATTGCTACTTGTGTAGGGGAATAAGGTTACTACAGCTGCTGTGGATAGTTGTTTGGATCAAAATCTTGGTTGAGATCATTCTGAGTGCTGGGTGATATATTCTGTTGTTCTACAGATTGACAGATTGGGCACGTCAAAATGATGCTAAACAATGGGTTGATGTGGAGCAAGAATGCTTCTCTGTATTATTATAGATTCTTACATGGATCATTTAGGCCCCTAGTAAGCTGTGAATTACTCACCTCTTTCTCGCATAGGGGGAGATTTACTAAAATTGATGCACACAGAATCTGATGCGGCTGTGTATGGTAGCCAATCAGCTTCTAATTTCAGCGTGTTCAGTTAAGCTTTGATAATAAGACCTGGAAGCTGAATTCCTTCCAGAACTGCACCAGATTTTTGTTTGACCATGTGGGCTGGATTTCTTCATGTGAGTTTCACAATAATAATCCTTCAAAAGCCAGCTTGGGATAAACACAAATTAGAAACTTTGTTGCAGGTATTCCTAATAAATAAATCCACTTTAGCTCCTTACACCTTTTGAGGACTGTACATGTACCCCTAAGATTCGGTGTGGAGTTTAAAAAAAAATGATATCATAAGATCTCAAACAATCAATGGAACTGGGTTTTAATATTATGCATCAGGCCTCTATCTTAGCTAGGGTGCAGCTATACGTTTCTGCCACAGAGATTGCCGACTTATCATGTTTGCAGTGCTGGAGATGCAATGAGGCTTTGGGATTGCCTTTACACATATTTTGGGCTTGCCCTAAATTAAAACATTATTTGAATGCCATTGTTAAGTTGATGTCAGACATAAATTAAAACTCTGTTTCCTTTAATCCAGTATTCCTGCTTCTGCATTACATATAGATACTTCATTATTACATACACATATGGTGAATAATACACACCTAAATACTGAAAGCAGATTTGATACATGAAGTTAGTTACATACAGTATGTGAAATTAAAGATACACACATGCTGGTATTGACAATATTTGGTAAGGCATTATCATAAGCCATTGGGCAGTGCACTAAGCTGACCATATACCATAGTTTTTTTTTAAGTTCAACTTTTGTTGAGGGGGGGTGGCTATAGGCAAAGTTTACATTTTGTCTAAATAAGCAGAAATCCTCTGAAACTTGAGTAATGTATGGCTAGCTTTAGAACTAGTAAAAATGGCAGAAGTGAGGTGGTGGGGGGTGGGGTGGAGAGGTTGTGGAGTTTGAATTTTTCTTTTTCAGATAGATTCCCTTGGGGATATTTCACGGATCATATAACTGCACATATTCCAAGACGATATTAGCAATGTAAGTAAAAGAATAATTTTTGGGGATTATTGGTATGTAAAAGGTTTATGAATAATTATGACGCAGAGTTGTTTTTTGTGTTTGCTTTATTTTTTGGTTGTTTTTTGTTTTTTTCGTATTTGTCTTATGAATTGTGGAATAATTCTGAATCAAAAATTAGAATAAAAAAAATGATAAGATTGCGTTTTACTGTTGTATGGCTATATACAGTGAAAAATTCAAAAGTTATATACTGGCACATGAAAAGACAATGAATCACCAAACAGTTGAGTGACAAACTTGGGGAAAACTTGGTACCATTCCAAAAAAGTCCAATGTTGCACTGGAGGAAAATACAAAACAATATTTTATGTTATTAAATGAGCCTTACTATATAGTTTATGTACCAGTAACAGAAAAATAGTATTCTGTAGGATACAATCAGCTATCATAGATTTTGAATGGAATGTTTTATTAGAGGAAACTATTATTGTCCTATTTGTCTCTACCATTATATACAATCATTAATATGTTCTGTAGTTTCCTTTTAAATTTATAAACGGTATTGTTTGGAATGAAAAATCCTGTAAAATTTGAAATGACAGGGAAATAAATGCAAGTTGCCTAAAAGGAACTGTTTAAATTACAACCGTATGTCCTTTTGTATGCAATGAAATTATAAATTGTTAACCTCATAGCAGTGAAAAGCAGTGTGGCAAACATATAGTAAAAAAAGAGAAACACAATTTAAATAGTCTGCAAATACAAACCACAATATAATTCTATACAAAATAATTAAAACAACCTGACTGATTATTAAGCTGGAACTTATGTCAAAGGAGTTTTCAATAACTTTTCTTTGTATTCAGAATAGGATGCTTTCACTTTTATTTTGCAGAATTCTCACATAATGCAACTGTACTGTTCAGTGTGTTTTAATACGTTTGATTTATCTCATATGTATTTTTCTTCCGGAAAAATAAAACCTTATATTTCCCAACATTCTCCAAGGATTGTTTTAATTTTTTTTTCCTATGCATGAATTACTAACCCCCTTACAAAGGTAAGGAAAAGAATCAAGACGTTATTCATTAAGTTTTCCATGATCTCTTTTACAGACGTGGGTTTCCAAACATTGCTTCCTTTTCAAAATACTTTTGCTGTCTTGCAGTTCAATTTCCTGTAGCACTGGTTATGTGCTGCTCACAATCTATGCATGCAAAATGCTTCTATACAAAGTACTGGAGAAAACTTGAGACAAATGTCTGTTCTTCAAAGCAAGTGCCTTTTGTGTCAGATGTTAAAAAGACTCATCTGATACTACAACAGCTATCCAGCTTATATATTAAAGCAAGGGCGATTGGTCTTTAAACCTTTAGTAAGATGGCTAAGTAAGTTTCTTTCATCCCATAGCTGAACAGGGAAAAAAATCTACTGAATTCCTCAAATAGCCCTTAAGATATTGAAGGGCTAATTTGTCTTACTTAAAATGCTTCTGCTACCTTCTTTTAAGAGTGATAAAGTAAAGGATATATTAGATGACACTGAATGACTCTGGAATGTAAGCTCAAACGTATGATTAAAAATATCAGTAGTTTAGATTACATATGTTATCCATTCACCTGTCAGCCTAATAAAAAAAAAAAAAAAATGTAAAAATAGTTAAGAAAAGTCTTCATCTAGTAGAAATCTAAGAAGATAACACACGTTATAACTAAATAACTAGTACTGGTATGTAGTATATAGAAAAAGTTATTTCAAATGTAGCTTAGTGGAGGGACAAAAACATCTAAATAATGGGTGCCCAATCCTATCTTTTCTATATAGGGGTACAAAGGAGTTTTTACAGTGTATGAGGGAACTACAGGCTTTGTTGCTGTGATGTCACGCCACTGCCGCAAATGCATTCATAGTGGTGAGCTGGCTGACGTGAGGTTTATATGTACATTTTTTAACCACTTCAGCCCCGGAAAGGATTTACCCCCTTTCTGACCGGGCCATGTTTTGCAATACGGCACTGTGCCGCTTTAAATGACAATTGCGCGGTTGTGCTATGTTGCGCCCAGGGCTCAAGTCCTGTGGGAATGCATGGGAATGGAGTTCCTGTACTTTTTCCACAACAGGAACTCAGTTCCCATTAGCAGCCGTGTCCTGCAAGACTTTGAAGTATGCGAGCTGTGTGGCAGGTGCTACACCAGTAGCTGCCAACACAGCTCGCAATAGTAAGTGCCGCACACCTGACCATTCAGGCATTGCCAGTAGGGGCCCATTGACAGCTTCTGCTTCAATCTTCCTGTAAATCACATCTAGCTGACGGGTAGATCAGGTCCCTGCTGCTAAGGGATTGTATTTAGTCAGACCTCTCGTGATGCGCTCCTCCCCGCCGGCCCCTCCAGATTTTCTGTCTCCTCATCTCCCCCCCAGTCTCCTGCACATACTTGCTCTGTGTGTCCCTCTGAATCCACCCCTCCTCTATCTTCAGTGCCATATGATGAGAGAACATAGAGGAGGAGCACAGCTATTCTGCTCACTGGACATGCAGGGAGAGAGGTGAGCTGAGGAAGGAACATCAGTTTGAGGTGGTAAACTGAGCACAATACCTGGCAAATTTTAATGCCAGGAGGGAAGTTTATGTGGAAATATGGGAAGGGTTGGAATAGCAGCGAGTGTGTGTTGGAGCCCTGCAGAGTTTTTTCAGCCCCCCAAGCTATCATACATCTCCTAAGCAGGAACACATCACTATCTCCCCAAGCATTCTGTTCAGATAATGTGCAGTTAATTTATGACCTTTCCGTTTAACCCTGTGTTATCCAAACTCTGTTCAATGAAAAGTGTAAACTCACCACATAAACACTCTATATACAAAATAACATTCCCCAATAAAGATCGAACATGATGTTCACATTTGCATGGAAGAACAATTGAATGAATGCTGATTATTCAGAGAATTACCGTATTTATGTTTATTGAGGATTGTTTTTTTTTATGTACCAACAGTTAAGCTTCATATACACAATACGAAAATTGGATGAAAAATACCACTTTTGAAGCGTTCGTGCATATGAGCGTATCATTTTTTTTTTGGGTGGGGGAGTGGATCTTGGGTGGGAGTTCCCACACTTTTTTCCCCAGGACTTGACCCCTGGTTGCGCCCAAATAAAATTGACATCCTTTTTTCCCCACAAATAGAGCTTTTCTTTTGGTGGTATTTGGATACCTCTGCGGCTTTTATTTTTTGTGCTATAAAAAAAAAGACAGACAATTTAAAAAAAAAACTATATTTTTTACTTTTTGCTATAATAAATATCCCCAAAAATATTTTTAAAAACAAAATTTCTTCATCAGTTTAGGCCGATATTGGTAAAAAAAAAAATGGATTGGTTTGCGCAAAAGTTATAGCATCTACAAAATAGGGAATAGATTTATGGCATTTTTATTATTATTTTTTCTTCTAGTAATGGCGGCGATCAGCGATTTTTATTGGGGCTGCGACTTTGCGGTGTACAGATCGGACACGTTTGACACTTTTTTTTGGGACCACTGACATTTATACAGCGTTCAGTGCTATAAAAATGCACTATTTACACTGTAAATGTCACTGGCAGGGAAGGGGTTAACACTAGGGGGCGATAAAGGGGTTAAATGTGTTCCCTAGGTGTGTTTCTAACTGTGATGGGACAGGACTGACTAGAGGAGGAGCCAGATCGTTGTTCCTACTTAGTAGGAACAGACAATCTGTATCTCCTCCCCTGTCAGAACAGGGATTTGTGTGTTTACACACACAAATCCCCATACTGGCTCTCGTGACTGCAATCGCCCAGCGGTGCCATTCTGTCAATGCATATTTGCGCGAGTTGGTCTGCAAGTGGTTAAAGTGATTTTGTAAGTATTTTAATCTAGTGGGGGATTAATAAATCTGGCGGCAATCTTAAAGGAGGCTTACCTGTACGCCCTTTTGCCTGTCCGTGCCATTCTGTCGGCGTACATTGTCGTGCGCCGGTCAGGAAGCGGTTAAACTAGCATGTAAAAATGAAAGTTAGAATTCCTTAGTTCTATACTTGTTCGAAGTCAGTGGTTTAGAAAACATTAAAGTGATGCTTAACACACACTGTTTAATTTTCATTGTCCCTTCTATTTCTGTACATGGATGATGACATTGTAATTATATTAATAAAAAAATACATCTAAGTACCCTTTTCCTAATCGATATACAGCTATAACATGACCCAGCTCTTTCCCAGCCTGTCTGCATAGAAACATACACAGGAGGAGCTTTTAGTCCTTTGCTGCTGGTCACATGTTCAGAGTAGAGAAAAGACATGCTTTGGAATACAGAGTAAAAATAAATAAATAATATCAATAAACTGGCATACAAATATATATTTGAAACCAAATCTTTATTATTTAGTGGAAATAATATGGTGTGGGAGGATTTCTACCAGTCACAGGCTGTGACATGCCCCTCCAGCATGTGTCTTAGAATAAGAGGGAGGTGAGGCCTCCATCAATCCAAAAGTAATATCCTACCCCCATTGTGTTTAGCTGGTTAGTGGGCATGGAGGAGGGAGGAAGTGGGCTGTCATTTACCACTGTATATACACCCACATGTGTGATTCTATAATCACATGGGCTGCTCAGATGTGATAGGGAGGAAATGCTCAGCATAGAAACTCACTTAAAACTGAGTGTGTGCAGAGTTGCCACCACAGCTGCAAAATCTCTAGCCGATTTGCGGACATGAACAGAATGTGGAGCAGCAGGATCAACCAAGTTTTTTGCAGAATACAGAAAACAAATTTCATAGTGACTGAGTGAGTATGAAAAGCATGTAATATAGCATTTATTGATAGTTTTTTATGATGCGGGTTAAGTGACACATTAAAACATGACACCTGGGCATCTAGTCTACACATTTTTGTTGCGCCAGGTTTCCTTTAGCTGTGTGTGTGCATCTCTAAACCAGCATGTGAACAGTTTTGGCTACTGTTAGTAACTGTATGACACGATTATTAGTCTTGTAGCTGAAATGTCATGGACATTATTTCAGCTCATTTATGACAGTTCTATGGTTCACTTGTGCTGGCACAATGTTTTATGTTAGGAAATTACAGCAGAAAATGTATTCATGTCCCTAGAGTACCAACACTGCTGCCCAACCAAATAAAGCTGCCTAAGGCTTCTGGGACGCTCTGCTCAAACGCTTTCTATTTATTTTTATTTTTTTTCTTACCACACATTAAGATCCTTGACTGCTGTGGCTGATGAAAGAATCATTAATCACTACTGAACCACACAATCTATGCATACATAAATAAAAATTATGTTTACTCACTTAATGGTTTAGTACACATATGACCAACTAGGTGGTAAGGGTTACCTGAGATACATTTTCAGAATATAGTCTATCAATCTATAATATATCTACACAGTTTAAATAATATAAAAGTTTATATTTGTGCCATTCAATTTCTGGAGAGTAGTAGGTTCACTTGTGTCACATTATTCATTTTGAAAGTAAAAGAAATAAAAATGATCACTACAATTAGAACAGATATGAGCACAAAATCCACATCATGCAAGGAATATGCTTTACTCCAAATTGAAAGAGAAAGCTACTTTTGGCAACTGCCACTAGTGGTATATTCCCACACTTTAGATAATACAAGGCAAACGCTCACATATTTATAACTCTGCCAAGCCCTTACAGTATGTCACATGTACATACAGCCAGTACTCTCTATCGGTTGTCATGCACAGTGCTCTCAAGTAGAGTTGGGCAAACGGTTCGGGCCGAGCAAAAGTTTGGCCTGAACATTGCCTGTTTGCCCTTTCGGCGAACACCCAAATTTGCTGGGCACTGGGAGCGATGTTCGCCCGCCAATGTGCGCGCTTCACAGTGCTTACTGGTCCCTAATTGGATGAAGCAATGCACCTGACCGCTGGTCAGGTGCAAGGCTTTGCCAAATTGGGAACAGAGCACTGTCAGAGCCCTGATTGGACAAAGTGATGATGACTTTATCCAATCACGGCTTAGTGCTCTTAGTCTGACCCCATACTATAAAAAGGTTCCTTCCCACAGGAAACTTTTGCAATGTGTTGTTGGAGTGGAGATAGATAGATCAGGGCTCAGTGTGTTCACTTATTGTAGAGTGTTAGTGTAGTGTTAGTATAGTGTGAGGTCAGTATAGTGTGAGTATAGTGTAGTGTGTTAGTGTAGTGCAGTGTTTAACACAGCATTACATAGCATTTAAGGCTGTATACCCTTTTTTTTGTCCCCTGCCTGTCCCCTTTTTTTTCATTATCAGCCGCAGTTTTTATGACTGAGACGCTGGTGTCCCATTCCCCCCCCCTTTTTTAGTTTTTACATTATTGTCAGCATCAGTCCTCAATTTAAAGTGCACCAAACACCACCACTTTTCATTCAATAAAGTGCATCCAATCACACATTTCCCAGTTTCTATTAAATCTGGGTAATAAGCCCCCCCCCCCCCCAATCATGTATGGGATGCCAACAATGAGAGGCAGACATTCCCATGACACTATGAAGGGGCCAGCAGCAGGCAAAGGTGGACGTGATCCATCCTCAGGCAGGGCACGTTTGTCTCTGTTTAGTTGTTGCCTGTACATAATATAACTCAGTACTAACATTTATAGGCAAAGTTGCTAGAGGGAAAATCCTCTCAGGGGATGAGGAAGACATTTTTTCCCGTGCTGTAGCAAATTGGATCATGCTTTGCTGGGGTTTTTCGTCTTTCTCTGCATCCATAGGAATAGGATTGTGTATATGGGATTGTATGATTTTATTTTTATTGGTTGAACTAGATAGGCTTGTGTCTTTTTTCAACCTGACTAACTATGTAACTGTAAGATCATCACAGAGGACAAGGGAGCACTCTTTACGTCTGGAGGAAAAGAGATTTATTCTCCATATACGGAAAGATTTCTTCACAGTAAGAGCTGTAAAAATGTGGAATAGACTCCTTCAAGAGCTGGTTCTGGCTAGCTCAGTAGCTTGCTTTAAAAAAGGCCTGGATTCGTTCCTAAGGCTTCATCTACACTGCTGCTGGTAAACGGACGATCAGGAGCAGTTGGGTGTTTTTTTCAGCTACCACTGAACTCTCCTCAATGTTATCTTATCCGTACATGTACACAAGGTCGTTTATAGTTGTTTCTAGGCAGTTGAGTTTAGAAAAAAATTTGTACAGCAAAAAAATACATTCAGGACGGATATTCAGAGGCATTTGCTTGTACAGCTTGTAAACACGTGTAAACGTGGTAAATCGCATTTGACCGCATTTCAATTACAGGCGTTTTTATTGGAGAAACATTTTTGACTATTTTCAATGTAAAAAACACTTCTAAATGCAAATGCGGCTAAACGCAGCATGTAAATGTGGCACAGTGGAAGTTTTTGAAGGTCGGTTACCATCTGTCAAGTTAAACCGTTCAGGAGAGGTTTTAAAACATCCCGTGTACATGAAGCCTAAATATACATAATATAACTGGATACTAACATTTATGAGTAAATTTGATCCAGGGAATATCCGATTGCTTCTCTGGGGATCTGGAAGGACGTTTTCCCCCTGCTAGAGCAAACTGGATCATGCTTTGCTGGGGTTTTTCACCTTCCTCTGGATCAACTGTGGGTACAGGATTGTGTATATGGGATTGTGTGTTTTTATTTTTTTTTCTTGGTTGAACCAGATGGACTTTTTTCAACCTGACTAACTATGAAACTATCCAGCCACAGCATGCAGAGGAGGTGGTGTACTGGCTTACTAAACCATCCTCATCCTCTGCATCCTCTTTGATCCAAGTTGCCACTAGTGCGCAGTCCACTGCAGCTGCCAGAGTGGATTATTCTGCCTCCTTGTCCATAGCTACTCCTGCCATAGCCCAGCATCATGCATGGGGGAGTCAACTGAATTATGTGAACACAGCATCAGTCACATGCTTCTTGAGGATGCACAGACATGAGCCTACAGAGAAGGGAGAGCACTGATAAACAACAAATTTGTAGTTTATCAGCTCCACCCCTCCTTCATGCCCTTCTCTGCTGAATTATCCTATGAACCACCAGTATCCCCTAAGCATTAGAGAGGCTATTCAACGAGTCAGGCTAAAATATGCCATGCAGTGCATCAGCTGGTCTGTCTAGGGGACAGGAGCCACACTGTTGCAGAGATTCTTTTAGCTCTGCAGGGGCACGCTCAGAGGTGGTTCACGCTATGGCAGCTTGAACCAGGAATGGTGGTAATGTGATAATGGCACTAACCTTCTGTGTGCCCTTCAACAGGGAAAGTTGACACATGTACCATGCCTGGCACATCCTCAATTTGGTGGTGCAGCATTTCTTAAGCTGATATCCAGGGTTGCAAGATCTTCTAAGGCAGGCCAGAGGAGTCTGTAGCCATTTCATGCGGTCATACACAACCACTGTTCAGTCAGCTAAAATTCTCCAGGAATTCCACCTGCCCATAAACTGCCTGTTTTGTGACATGCCCACCAGGTGGAACTCAACTTACACAATGCTGCAGTGGCGGCACATACAGCAGAGGGATGTCAACGAGTACCTGTTTGAGTATGGCACAACGACAGGCTCAGACGAGCTCAGCTTTTTTAACCACACCAATGGGTGCTGATAAAGGATGCATGCACTGTACTGTCACCATGTGAAGAGGCGACAAGGATGGTGAGCCGTGACAATGCATGCATCAGTGACACAATCCCTCTTGTGTTCCTGCTGGAGCATACTCTGCTTGGCATTCTGGACAGGGCACTCAAGGTAGAGCAGCGGAAGCATGAGGAGGACTTCCTTTCCTCTCCCAGCCAGCCTTATGCAGACACCATTCTTCCGATGCCACATAACACACAAGAGGAAAGGTAGGAGGAAAATTCTGGCAGTTTTTGAGGCTGTAATCCTCATGAGCTCCCTTATTCTTTAAAGCCTGCAAAAGGGCTCGAGAATTTGTGGCATCAAGGAGAAGGATCACTATTGGTTGGCAACCCTCCTTGACCACCCTTACAAGGAGAAAGTCTCGGAGCCCTTGCAGAGGTAGCACAGGATGAAATATCTTGAGGACACATTAAAGAAGAGTTAATGTAACACCTTTCCAAACTCTGGTAGGTTACAATCTCATGGAAAACTAGTTTTGAGGCTTCTGTTGATTGCATTTCAATTTTTTTTTTGTCCTCAGCTCCCAGGGCTGTCAGCTTCTAGATCTCCCATTGGCAGCATCTGCATCATATGGCAAAAGATTATCTAGTGGAAAAACAGACATCAAGAGCCTTCCAGTAGACGATCCACTGGGTTTCTGGGTCATGAGGATAGACTACTGGCCAGAACATGCCCAGTATGCAATTTTGCTGCTGGGCAGCCATGCATCCAGCGTGCCTTACAAACAGGCATTCAGTGCTGCCGGAGGTTTTGTGACAGATAAAAGAACGCATCTGTCCACAGACTCAGTTGACCGGCTGACATTTGTCAAAATTAATCAGTCTTAGATTAGCAGCAGCTATCAAGCCCCTGATGCTAATATCGCTGATTACATGTTATTGGAATCTCAGATCTCTGCAAGACTGTCTAGGCTTCCTAGCTTTGTGGATTTTATCTTGAAGTCATTTTTTGGTATAGGTTTCATGGGCACAATTAACACCCAAGGACCAATTTGACTGCACCTGTTTGACAGGTGCATATAATTTCAATTTTTTACAGCAAGGCCAGTTCTTCCTTTCACCAAGTGTCCCTCTAGAAGGTTATGGTGTGAAGGCACCACCAACACCCACAGATCAATTTTTATACACCAGTTTGACCAGGGCAACAAATCTCATTTTTTTACAGCAAGGCCAATTCTTGCTTTCATCAAGAGTCCCTCTATAGGGTTACAGTGTGAAGGCACCATCAACTCCCAAAGCACAATTTTTCCACACCTGTTACTTCTATCCAAAGTCTGCAGAAGAGACACCAGATTTTATCTTTAAAAAAAATTGTTAATCTTGGCCTGCATGTAGGGATGGGCCCGGTGTTCGATTCTAACCCATGTTCGAATTGAACATCGGGCGTTCGCCCGCTCGGCGAGCCCAGAACTATTTGGGCCGCTCGCATCAAATTCGTGTGATGCGAGCGGCCCGCAATGCATTGCGCCAGTCGCAGTGCAATGCTGGCTGATGATTGGCCAAGCATGCACTGTGACCCCGCATGCTTGGCCAATAACAGCGCCGGCAGCGAGGAGAGCCATAATTGGCTACAGGCAGGATGCCTGTAGCCAATTATAGCTCAGGGGCTTTAGTACACGCCCCACGGTATAAGAGGCGGCGGCGGCGGCGGCCTCGCATATTATGTTTCAGTGTCAGCGTGTCAGTGTGCTGCTGACTGCTGAGAAAGTGAGAATATGTGCTCTATTTCTGGGGATTTGTGTATGCGAGCTTTTAGTACAGCATTGCAGTATCACATCTGGGGGGTGTCTATAGGTGGCCTGTGAAGGGGGGCAGGTTTCCTGTGCTTAGAACTGTCCCTGCAAAAAGTGTAATTTTTGCAGGAAAAAAGCTATTTAAAAGCACTCACGGCTAATGAATTGATGGCTCCTGTAACACAGAGAACTGTCATTCATTGATAAAAAACAAAAAAAAAACCGTGGGGTTCCCCCCAAATTCAATAACCAGGCCCTTCAGGTCTGGGATGGATATTAAGGGGAACCCCAGCCAAAAAAAATGATGTAGGGTCCCCCTCAAAATCCATACCAGACCCTTATCCGAGCACGCAACCTGGCAGGCTGCAGGAAAAGAGGGGGGGACGAGAGCGGCCCCCCCTCCCGCCTGAACTGTACCAGGCCACATGCCCTCAACATTTGGAGGATGCTTTGGGGGTCTAAGACCCCCAAAGCACCTTGTCCCCATGTTGATGAGGACAAGGGCCTCTTCCCCACAACCCTGGCCATTGGTTGTGGGGGTCTGCGGGCGGGGGGGCTTATCGGAATCTGGAAGCCCCCTTTAACAAGGGGACCCCCAGATCCCGCCCCCCCCTGTGTGAAATGGTAAGGGGGTACAAAAGTACCCCTACCATTTCACCAAAAAAGTGTAAAAAATTGTAAAAATGACAGGAGACGGTCTTTGACAATTCCTTTATTAAAATCTTCTTTCTTCTTTCTTCATCCTTCGGTTTCTTCATCTTCTCCTTCCATCATCTTCTTCCATCTTCTTCCATTTTCTTCTTCCTCCGATCCGCTTCTTCTTGCTCTGGCCTTCTCGTCCGGCATCTTCTTCCATGGCGTCGGCGTCGGTGTCTCTTCTTGGGCCACTCCTCGCAATGGGAGGCTCCCGCTGTGTGAGGCTTCGCTGCGTCTGACAGGTCTTTTATAATGGAGGGCACCTGGTGACCCCGCCCCCTCTGACGCACGGGGACGTCATGGGGAATTCCCTATGGCTTTCCCCATGATGTCAGAGGGGGGCGGGGTCACCAGGTGCCCTCCGTTATAAAAGACCTGTCAGACGGAGCGAAGCCTCACACAGCGGGAGCCTCCCATTGCGAGGAGCGGCCCGACAGAAGAACAGATGCCGACGCCATGGAAGAAGATGCCGGACGAGAAGGACGAGAAGACCAGCGCAAGAAGAAGCGGATCGGAGGAAGAAGAAAATGGAAGAAGATGGAAGAAGATGACGGAAGGAGAAGATGAAGAAACCGAAGGATGAAGAAAGAAGAAAGAAGATTTTAATAAAGGAATTGTCAAAGACCGTCTCCTGTCATTTTTGCAATTTTTGACACTTTTTTGGTGAAATGGTAGGGGTACTTTTGTACCCCCTTACCATTTCACACGGGGGGGCGGGATCTGGGGGTCCCCTTGTTAAAGGGGGCTTCCAGATTCCGATAAGCCCCCCGCCCGCAGACCCCCACAACCAATGGCCAGGGTTGTGGGGAAGAGGCCCTTGTCCTCATCAACATGGGGACAAGGTGCTTTGGGGGTCTTAGACCCCCAAAGCATCCTCCCAATGTTGAGGGCATGTGGCCTGGTACGGTTCAGGCAGGAGGGGGGGCCGCTCTCGTCCCCCCTCTTTTCCTGCGGCCTGCCAGGGTGCATGCTCGGATAAGGGTCTGGTATGGATTTTGAGGGGGACCCCACGCCATTTTTTTTGGCTAGGGTTCCCCTTAAAATCCATCCCAGACCTCAAGGGTCTGGTATGGATTTTGAGGGGGACCCTACGCCTTTTTTTTTTTTGGCTGGGGTTCCCCTTAATATTCCTCCCAGACCTGAAGGGCCTGGTTATTGAATTTGGGGGGACCCCCACGCTTTTTTTTTTTCATTTTTTTTATTTTTTATCAATGACTTTTTTTTTATGAATGACTTTCAATGAATTTGAGGATGTGAGCGACCACTATAAGTGGTTATTCCAGCCCCGCGCTTGGAAGATATTTAGAGCCAAATAGCAGTGTGAATTACCACTGATATTTGTTCAGGGTATTTAAATACTTATGAAAGATTCGCAAGAATTATAAGTAAAAATTAACAATTAATAATAAGCTGCTCCCTGTAGAAATCGCTGTGATTTATAGTATTAGTTGTTTGGTGTATAAGGGGAGCTAGTTGGTTACATGAATTTGTATAATTAAATATGCGTGTTCATGGATACCGATTTTTGCCCTCTACTGAAATATTTTTAGAGTGATCTGCCTGTGAGTGGGTGTAGATATTTAACTTGGAATGCTGGGAAAACTAAATTTCCTTATTGACTGTGTTACATAAACTTGGTGACATAAATAATAAATAAACATATAGTGGCTAATACCCCAATTAAGAAAGTGTTATTACATCCAATATATGACTTAAAGTATTCAATTGCTGATACACCCGTGTTACCACTGGAGATGTCACTAGCCGGTGGTTTCCCACCACCACCGTGGTCAACTATATATATTTAATGTATACAGTTGCAACAAACCCTATATACAATAATAAACCATATAAAGCAATATCGTGCCCTGTATAGTGCTGACTAAAACAATCAAAAAATAATCAAAAATAAGAATTCTCAAAAGAAACCCAAAATAGGCACAGTCTAGTGTAAACGGTGCTTCTATACTCAAATATTACCATGATACAAGATTGATGATTTTTAAAATCATCTATAGTGAATTATATCCAAAAAATTAGATATGTAAATACAGGTGAATAAAAACTTGTGATATAGAAAAAAAGGGAAGAAAAGTTCATTTTAACAATCCTTGCTGGGAAAAAACGTATTCACTCCTGTTGAAATCGCTTGACAACCATCACCACAAAGTTCTTGTTACACCCAAAGTGAGAACCAGGAAGATTGAATGGCCGCTTACCAAATGAAGTTGATTACTTTAATTAAAAAGCAATCAGAAGCGCTTGTACAGGATTGTGCCTGTTCACAGAAATACACCCATACTCTAGGCAGCTCTTCCTCCTCATAAATCAGCTCAGGTAGAATGGATGACATAGGTGGGAATAGAGAGAAGCACACCTCATAGCGTAATCTTGTTTTATTAAAATAATATATAAAAATACAGCAGCCAAAAGCCTACTTACATTCCCAAGTGCCTACCCGGCACTGAGGCTGCTTGCTAGAAAATACAATGGATAGACGGATCCTTCCCTCGTGGCTTCCTTGTTGAGCTCCGGCGTGCGTTCCACTCGCTGGTGTCTCTGGGCCAGTCAGCAGGAAATCCGGGGAATAGTACGTACAAAAAAGATAGTGATCAGGTACCGCCTCCGACGTACGTTTCGTGGTGTCACGTCGTTAGGGTGGCGTACCTGATCACTGTTTGTGCCTGATTAATATGCTGCTACTCATTGGCCTGCAAGGAGCTGGGTTGTGCGCAGCCTCAGTCCCGGCTAAGCTCACATCGCGGACCCGCCGCTTACAAAAAATTCTTCCTTTAGAAAACAGGTGCTTTGGCCTTCGTCACAGGCTATAATAGACAGTATAGACAGGTAGAAGCGATCTTCAAAAAATATTGGCCCATATTGAGACAAGACAAAGACCTAGAGTCAAGTATTCCAAAACAACCTAAATTTATATATACAAGAGCCCCTGGACTTCGCAACAAAATAGCCCCTAACGTGCCAGACCCCCCAAGGAGGCTGATCACCTTTTTGGAGGGTTCAGGTTTTCATTATTGCACTAGGTGTAAAGCATGCAAAATTACCAGACAACCAGGGACTCCTAAAAAATTAACTCATTTTCAATCACATGTAACTAAAAACACCCATAAAATTAAGCCTCTAATTACATGCCACTCTGACCATGTCACCTATGTATTAGAATGTCCGTGTCCCATGCAATACGTGGGTCGGACTACGAGACAACTAAAAGTACGCATTAATGAACATCTGACAAATATAAAGAAAAAATTCCCCAATCACAGTGTGCCGAGACACTTTGAAAAATACCACAATAGTGATCCCACCCAGTGTAAATTCTATGGGATAGATAGAGTATCTAGACATTGGAGAGGAACAAATATGAAAAAAGCAATATCTCAAAATGAGACAAAGTGGTTGTATACATTGGGTTCAATGCAACCAATGGGGATGAATATTGAATTGGACCTAAATTGTTACTTGTCCAATGAATAGTCACCCCAAAATTGGAATACCAGCAAAATCAATATGATGATACACATGTAAATCACAAACTCTTTGTTAATTAAAATCAGCCCTTTTAAACAGAAAAATAATTAATGGCCTCTGAGGATTCCCGAATATTAACTAGTGCCCAATACCATACTAGAGGGTCAATTTTGTAAAAATACCCCCATTGAATATAACATATTGCAGCGTATATAGTCATTCTAGTTAGCTCCTATTATCATTTCTGGAATAGTGACATCTAGTGGTCTACTAGAGTACTACCCACCATCTAGTAAAATAATTAACAAAACATTATGAGCCCCATTAAAATAAATAAATAACAATTATCCACTAGCCATACGAGTAAAAGAGTTTGGCTAGAGAATAATATTTAGGTAATATATTTAGTGAGGAATCACCTAATATATAACGTAATCTGGCTATACCGAGCATTAGTGCTAATGGTAGTAGTCTTATTTTAAATAGAAATAGCCCTACAATAGCTATACCTTGCTAGCCCTAGATGAATAAAGTAAATAAGGCCGGGGTTTATAGTAATTTGAATTTTTTATATATATGTTGTTTTCTAAAGGAAGAATTTTTTGTAAGTGGCGGGTCCGCGATGTGAGCTTAGCCGGGACTGAGGCTGCGCACAACCCAGCTCCTCATTGGGCGGCAGGCCAATGAGTAGCAGCATATTAATCAGGCACAAACAGTGATCAGGTACGCCACCCTGAAGACGTGACACCACGAAACGTACGTCGGAGGCGGTACCTGATCACTATCTTTTTTGTACGTACTATTCCCCGGATTTCCTGCTGACTGGCCCAGAGACACCAGCGAGTGGAACGCACGCCGGAGCTCAACAAGGAAGCCACGAGGGAAGGATCCGTCTATCCATTGTATTTTCTAGCAAGCAGCCTCAGTGCCGTGTAGGCACTTGGGAATGTAAGTAGGCTTTTGGCTGCTGTATTTTTATATATTATTTTAATAAAACAAGATTACGCTATGAGGTGTGCTTCTCTCTATTCCCACCTATGTCATCCATTCTACCTGAGCTGATTTATGAGGAGGAAGAGCTGCCTAGAGTATGGGTGTATTTCTGTGAACAGGCACAATCCTGTACAAGCGCTTCTGATTGCTTTTTAATTAAAGTAATCAACTTCATTTGGTAAGCGGCCATTCAATCCCAACCACAACACTACCTGCCTGGAGTTTGCATGTTCTCCCTGTGCCTGCGTGGGTTTCCTCCGGGTACTCCGGTTTCCTTCCACAATCCAAAGACATGCAGGTAGGTTAATTGGCTTCTGTCCAAAAAAAATGGCCCTAGTATATGAATGGGGACATTGGATTGTGGGCTCCTTGAGGGTAGGGACTGATGTGAGTGTGCAATGTACAGGGATAGAGACAATTGTAGACACTCACTCAGGTTGAACTGGATGGACCGAGGTCTTTATTCAACCTTACTAACTATGAAACTATGAATCTTCCTGGTTCTCACTTTGGGTGTAACAAGAACTTTGTGGTGATGGTTGTCAAGCGATTTCAACAGGAGTGAATACGTTTTTTCCCAGCAAGGATTGTTAAAATGAACTTTTCTTCCCTTTTTTTCTATATCACAAGTTTTTATTCACCTGTATTTACATATCTAATTTTTTGGATATAATTCACTATAGATGATTTTAAAAATCATCAATCTTGTATCACGGTAATATTTGAGTATAGAGGCACCGTTTACACTAGACTGTGCCTATTTTGGGTTTCTTTTGAGAATTCTTATTTTTGATTATTTTAGTCAGCACTATACAGGGCACGGTATTGCTTTATATGGTTTATTATTGTATATAGGGTTTGTTGCAACTGTATACATTAAATATATATAGTTGACCACGGTGGTGGTGGGAAACCACCGACTAGTGACATTTCCAGTGGTAACACGGGTGTATCAGCAATTGAATACTTTAAGTCATATATTGGATGTAATAACACTTTCTTAATTGGGGTATTAGCCACTATATGTTTATTTATTATTTATGTCACCGACTTTCAATGAATGACTGTTCTCTGTATTACGGGAGCTGTCAATTCACATTAGCCGCGAGTGATTTTAAATAGCTTTTTTTCTTGCAAAAATGACACTTTTTGCAGGGACAGTTCTAAGCACATGCGCCCCTTTACTTGCATACTTTAGACACCCCCCAGGTACGAAATTTAAAGGAATATTACACTTTTATTGTTTCAATTTAAGCATTATTAAAATCACTGCTCCTGAAAAAAACGGCCGTTTTTAAAAAAAAAATTTGCATTGATACATGTCCCCTGGGGCAGGACCCAGGTCCCCAAACACTTTTTATGACATTAACATGCATATTAGCCTTTAAAATTAGCACTTTTGATTTCGAACGTTCGCATCCATTATAACTAATAGGGTTCTAAAGCTCGCACGGACTTTAGGTCCGTTCGCGGGTTCTGGTGCGGGTTCTGGTTCGGCTCATCCCTACCTGCATGTACTATAATTTGGCTTCTTCACATAAGGCTTGCTCACTGTGGTGCAAAACTTTGTTATTTCCATCCAAAATTTTTCCAAAAAATCTCTACTCTTGTTTTGAGTGCACCAAATTGTGGCCTCGTCATACAGGCTGACTCCCCAAGCCATTGTTTACTAAATAAACAAAGCTTTCAGGGAAAATCTATTTAAATGTAATTTTTTTTTTAATAAATTTCAGTTTTTCTGCAGCAGGTTCTATTCACGGTACAGATGTACCACTTTACAGGCAGACTAAGGGACCCTCCAGGCACTATATTTAAAGGATTTTTATATTTTCATTGTTTCACTTTAAGTCACATTGAAATCACTGCTCCGTTAAAAATGATCTTTTGTAAAAAAATAAATTTTTGCATTGGTACATGTCCCCCAGGGCAGTACCCAGACCCCCATAGCCTTTTTACGGCCAATAACTTGCATAAAAGCCTTTAAAATGGGGACTTTTGATTTTCCAAATTCGAGTCCTATAGACTTCAATAGGGTTCACAGTTCGGGTCCCAACTTTTGCTCGGGGTGTGTTCGGCCTACCTCTACTCTCAAGTTTCCTGTATCTTTTTTACTGACATAGCTTCCAACTGTCCCTGATTTCGAGGGACTGTCCCTGTTTTGGAACTAAGTTCCTGTGTCCCTCTTTCCTCCCTCATTTTAGTTGGATCTATATAGTTGTACAGTATATAAAATGCACTTTTTATCTTTCAAAAAGTGTTTCCCAGTGCTAAACCTTTCATCTAATTTCTAAATTGCTGCATTTGTAAATGTCAAAAGCCAGTTTAAAGGAATAGTAGTGGTTAAAAAAACAAACACATTTGGGTTTAGATAATCATATTTTGTATAATTCTCCTTTAAGGAGGCGTGACAGGGTGTGTGTCCTATGCATACCTACTTTTGCTAATAGGTGTCCCTCGTTCCCATCTGAAAAAGTTGAGAGTTATGCATTGGGCACCAAAGAGCATAGATCAGAAATGTGAGCTTTCCTAAATAAAAGAAACAAGCCCCACCCACAACAGTGCCTGATTCAGCCTCTTTCATTTCTTTGTCTTAGAGGTGTTAAAACAAGTTTTCTGGGTCAGAGAAGATGCAGATTCATCTTATTAATGAATGGAATGGATGCATCCTTTGAAGTAGATGACAGTCTCCGGACCTGGCCTTTTTCTTTGAGGCACGTGCCCTGGGTCAGCAACGCATGCACAGGTGATTAAGCATTATCACTCTGCAGGAGTCCCTGAAAAGCCAAAGGTCATCTCGCCTGTGGCTTTATATAAACACCTACATAGTGGTAACGTCCCTAAGGAAACTTTAAAATCTCAATGCAAAAGAAAGTGGTATTAGGCTCTAATGTATCAAATGACACAAAACAGAAAACAAGTCCTAGAGGAGTTCACACTAAAATGTATGATTTACGGTAACATCCTGCTTACTGCTGTGGTGTACGCTATGCTATGCATTACCCACTCCTGGATGCTGCATTCTGCATATTGTGTCTGCATATCTGCATGTTACATTCGCTTGCTTACCACAGAATGCTTCTTTGTATGTAATACAATCTGTGTGCATAGATAATAAAAGTTTTATAAAAATTGTTTATCTTTGTTCTTGTTGGTTTTTGGCATGAACAATTACAATGGTTTTCCTCCTTAAAAGCAAGAGCTGAAAATGTCTGGTTCACCTTCTCTGCCCCACTGCATTGGCTAAATACCAGTGGCTACCCAGACATAGATGACTAAGGATGGTTCAATTGTGTCTAACTAGATGCGTTATAATCATAAAAATAAGGATGACAGGACCCCAAGTCTCTTCTTTACCTTTAAAAGCAAAAGATAATCGCCTATGGGAACAGCCGGCCACACCGTCAGAGTGTTTCTCTGGCAAACCGGCAGAAATGGTAATTCCAAGAGGCACAGGTAAGCGGCGGAGGGGGGGGGGTACTCCAGAGGCTCAGAACAGTTTCAGGAGCAAGCCAGCCACTGGCTGCAAAACATGATACAGGGGTTATAAGTAGCTAAAGATGGTAAAGCGCTACCTAGCTGGTAAATAACTATATAAAACAAATCATAAACAGTGTCATAATATGCAGTATTGAAACAGCAAAAAAATGCAGAAAAAAAATAATAAGCGTGTATCAGCATAAAAATATATATGGCAAAAATAAGTGTCACTTAATATCAAATCTGTGGTAATGCATATCCATGTGCCACCACTATAACACAAATGTCTAGGAATATAAAATGCTTGTGTATATAAGCCAATGTAAGATACACTGGAAAAACTTAGAAGCAAATAAACAATAAAGTCCGAATAATAAATCCGTGGGTGTTGTGCAAACACGCGAAGCTCCTTCAGTGTCCCTCCACCTTCACATCAATGTGCTCACCTCCATATAAGACCAAGAACTGGTCACCATGCGCCTTCCCCTTATTGGGGTATATGGATCCTTTGTGGATCATTGTAGCCCTCATTGGGTTCAAGAGATTCCTGGGTAGTCCCCAACAGTAGTGCTCATAATAGGATAAAGGAAACTGGCATAGTGCTAAATAATTTTTTTAAAGTTTGAGAATAAGTATCCAAAATTAAAACTCACATGTTTCTGTGCACTGACACTGGTGCACTCAGATCGCTTACATCACATATTTAGGGTGTGCAGCCCCCTTAGGAATGCTTTGATATTTGTGGCAGCAGCCCACACACAGGGTGAAAGAACTTCCTGGTTAGGCGTGCTGATGTCACTAGACCCCGATATCCCCAATGGGGTTATGGCTGATATCTTCTGCCAAAATCCCGGGTAAACCAATTGCAAACTGCAACATATACTGTATATGTATTGCAGGTGGCAAGTGGTTAATACTTACGTAAGATCTTTAACGCGACTGTGACCAATCACCATTAGAGAAAGGTCACAAATTATTTAAATAAGGCATGCGAAAAAACAAAGTAATTAGGATTTTCATTCTTTTTATTATCTCAGTATTGTGTGAGTTTAGACATCATATGTCGCATCTCCTTCAATTTCATCTACAACACAAAAGGATAATTTTAACCAAGCATGAAGTGCTTTCTTGTGTGTGTTAAAAGAACATAGAAAACACAGTAGAATTTCAGCTATATTCTACCATACTAAAAAGCCTTGAGCTTATCTTATCTGCTTTTCACTTTCCTTCTGCACTTTGTCGTGAGAGATATAGTCAATAGCGCTAAATTCCATTTTCTTGCCTTCAGGTAACCAGTTATTATGAGTCAGTGACCCAAGTTTCACAGTCTGACCTTTGCAAATTCCTTAGGCAGAAAGAAAGTGCTAAATCCCTCTTATTTGACCACACAGACTTACTCAAAGTAAGCCACAGAAAACCTCAGTTTGACACCGGGGCATACTTATAACACAAAGGGTCTTAAAAATGCTTGCTCTCTTATGTTTATTTTCCTAACCAATAAAGGCATTAATGATATAGCCTGAGGAATTAACAAATTACTTGAAAAAACATTCCCCATAATCTGTCAATCTTGCAAAACTCTATCAATAGTAGGTAGCGAATACGGTAATAATGTAGGGTGTTACTATTATTTACTGCATAGGTTCTTTTCTCTCTACCCAAACAGATTTTTGAATACAGTAAGCCTAAAAGAAAAAAAAAATACATAACAGACACCATGAGGTGCCTGCACCTACAGTATCTCTGCTCTGCAATTCATGTTCTAGCTGCCGGGAATTTGTTACTGCAGTAAGCAGGATACTATCAGTGCCAGTGAGGCTGTGGGAAAACATTAATATTTAAAGTCTGCTTGTACAAATAGTATCAATAGTGCTGTAATGTACTTTTAAAGTGGAATGCCTGGTTCACACCTATGCAGGTTGCAGTTTGCATATGTCGGGGCATTTTGCTTTTTTCAATACACGTTTTTGATCCATTGAAGTCTATGGAACCAAAAACTATAAAAAAGTCCCTGACCCTTTCCACAAAATGCACAGATGTAAACGTGACCCATAGTAAACCATGGCAAATGGACTGTAGTGTGTTTCTGTAAAACTGAAAACACACTAAAAAAGGCATAGGTGTGAACCAGGCCCAATTCTGCGTACACACGATCGGAAATTCGGCAAGCAAAAGACCGATGAGAGCTTTTGGTCGGAAAATGCGACCATGTGTATGCTCCATTGGACTTTTAAAAACAACAGAACAACTCCGCGCTTATGGCCAAGTGATTCAGGTGTGCAGCCTTTCCAGAAAAAAATGTATCCCCTAAGAGGCAATTTTTGAATAAGCTGTACGAAATAAGGAAAATTGGCGCTTCCTGTAGGTTCAGGTGTAGGGTAGTGGGATAGAATTAGCTAGACCATTGGGGTGAAAGGGGAAGGGAAAAGGGAGAGGGGTGTGGATGGGCACCTAATTACCTGGCGATATTCTCATAAACCCATCACCCTTTGCTAGAAAGTGTCATAAAACCCAGGCCTAAAGCTATAATATTGAATGAATATAAGAGAGGTTCTCGGGGTGAGTGTCTCCGCCCCTATTTTTCCAGTCTCCAATACTCACTGGTGAGTGTGTGCAAATAGGTGAGTGTTTGAAAAATATGCACGGAGGTAGAGAGAATATATCCCAGGGCAGCTGACCAATATCCTCTACCCACCCTTCAATGCACCATACCAGTGTTAATGACAAAAAACAGTACTAATATTAAAATAAACAAACAACAGTTCATCACCATATGAACATAAATAGATGTAAAGTGGCAGTAAGAAAATCACTCTATCAAAGTGATGCCATAAGTGATTAGCATTCAAAGAATAAATTACAACACCAAACCATTAAAAATGCAGTGAAAACAAATATTTTTTTACAGTGGAAAGAATGAATGTAAGTAAATGTCCAAGTCATACGTGAAAAAATATATAAAAAAATTATATAAAAAATTTTTTTTTTATATAGTGAAGCCCAAAAAACAGGCGTAAATAGGTGAAAATGGTAATATACAGTCCAACAGCAGAAAAACAAATGTTGGTGACACTGTGTTTTTTGACCTTTTTGCAATAGTTCAAACAGTGATTTTGTGCTCCAGCAATAATTCAATCAGTGACTTTGTGCTTCAGTAATATTGATGACTTTGTGCTGCCCCCTTAGGGTCCCTCACTCACCAGATTTATGTACCCCTGCAGGGTCGATCGGCATATCAGGTGTCTCTGTAAGGTCCTCCTATGGTCCCACACGAAAAAGGTGTCCTCACCATACGGAACAGTTGCCTGCTGCAATGGGTCCTCCCCGGTTGCTCTTGTATATGTTAATAAGCCTCACAAAAAAGAGATAGGAGATCTCATGTGTGATACCAGGTGGTAAATATTTATTAAAACAAATAGCATATAAAAAAATATAGCATATAAAAAAATATAGCATATAAAAAAATAGATAAAAACAATAGTAGATCCAGGGTATCCCTCAGAATACACCTGGTTCCACCTCACACGTATTATAATACAGGAAAAAAGAGATCGAATGGATTAGGGCCGGTTAGCAGCTTGCGCTACAGCTGTGTACCAAGCCTCTATCTCCGTACCGGAAGTGACGTCAGCACACCTTACGCGTTTCATCATCAGACGTTCTCAAAGGCGACGCCATGTTGCTACACCTCGCGGTATTTAGGGCAGCGGAGGTGCGTGACCGACTCGAGTTTTGTCCAATAGTATCCAGATTAGTGTATACCTACGCCCATAGGGGTACCCTGGATCTATTATTGTTTTTATCTATTTTTTTATATGCTATATATATTTTTTTATATGCTATTTGTTTTAATAAATATTTACCACCTGGTATCACACATGAGATCTCCTATCTCTTTTTTGTGAGGCTATCCCCCACACCTATTGGGGAACGCTGGATGCTATCCCCTCTTTTATGCTGAGGTTCCATTAACATATACAAGAGCAACCGGGGAGGACCCATTGCAGCAGGCAACTGTTCCGTATGGGGAGGACACCTTTTTCGTGTGGGACCATAGGAGGATCTTACAGAGACACCTGATATGCCGATCACCCCTGCAGGGGTACATAAGTCTGGTGAGTGAGGGAGCCTAAGGGGGCAGCACAAAGTCGCCAATACTGCTGGAGCACAAAGTCACTGGTTGAATTATTGCTGGAGCACAAAATCACTGTTTGAACTATTGCAAAAAGGTCAAAAAACACAGTGTCACCAACATTTGTTTTTCTGCCGTTGGACTGTATATTACCATTTCACCTATTTATGCCTGTTTTTTGGGCTTCACTATATAATACATTTTTTTTTAATATAATTTTTTTATATAATTTTTCATATATTTTTTCACGTATGACTTGGACATTTACTTACATTTATTCTTTCCACTAAAAATTCTTTCCACTGTAAAAATGTTTTTTTTTCACTGCATTTTTAATGGTTTGGTGTTGTGATTTATTCTTTGAATGCTAATCACTTATGGCATCACTTTGATAGAGTGATTTTCTTACTGCCACTTTACATCTATTTATGTTTATATGGTGATGAACTGTTGCAAGTTTGTTTATTTTAATATTAGTACTGGTTTTTGTCATTAACACTGGTATAGTGCATTGAAGGGTGGGTAGAGGATATTGGTCAGCTGCCCTGGGATATATTCTCTCTACCTCTGTGCATATTTTTCAAACACTAACCTATTTGCACACACTCACCAGTGAGTATTGGAAACTGGAAAAATAGGGGCGGAGACACTCACCCCGAGAACCTCTCTTATATTCATTCAATATTATAGCTTTAGGCCTGGGTTTTATGACACTTTCTAGGAAAGTCTAATGGGTTTATGAGAATATCGCCAGGTAATTAGGTGCCCATCCACACCCCTCTCCCTTTTCCCTTCCCCTTTCACCCCAACGGTCTAGCTAATTATATCCCACTACCCTACACCTGAACCTACAGGAAGCCCCAATTTTCCTTATTTCGTACAGTCCATTGGACTTTTGCTGGCCAAATTCCAGCCAGCAAAAGATTGAGAGCATGTTCTCAATTTTTCGGGCGGAAAAAGTTCCGATTGGGAAATTCCGATCGCCTGTAGCAATTTCAACGCGCAAAATTCCTACACATGTTCGGAAACAATTCAACGCACGCTCGGAAGCATTGAACTTAATTTTCTTGGCTTGTCGTAGTGTTGTACGTCACCGCTTTCTTGGCGGTCGAAAGTTCAGTGAACTTTTGTGTGACTGTGTGTATGCAAGCCAAGCTTGAGCCGAATTCCGTCATCCAAGATTTTTCTGACGTAAAATCCGCTCGTTTGTCCACGGCAAAAGTGTGATTTTAATTCCTTTGCTGAGCCAACTATAAAGCAATACAGGCACTGCTTTACGGGCACTCACTTTACGCACACCCGTGAGTATGGACATGCCCGCGAGTGTACCTAAAGTGCCTTGCAAGTAAGGACATTCCTGCGCAGCAGCAGTATGACCTGGAAGAGGCCGCTCGGAGTTGTAGAAGGAAAAGGTAAAGTTCCTGTGAGCCAGCCCAGCATTGCCAGCAAGCCAGCCCAGCATTGCCTGCCAGCCTAGAGGTTCCCACCAGCCAGCCCAGCATTGCCTGTGAGCCCAGAGGTGCCCGCCAGCCAGCTCAGAGGCCCAGAGGTCCCAGCCAGCAAGCCCGGAGGTACTGCCAGCCCAGAGGCCCAGAGTTGCTCGCCAGCCAGCCCAGTAATGCAGTCTGCATAAATGTAAGAACTGAACAGTATTGTAGCCCCCCACTATTGCCCCTGATCCCCCCACTACAGGCCCTGGACCCCCCACTACAGGCCCTGGACCCCACATTACAGTCCCTGACCCCCCCACTGTTCTTTTCATTGTTACAGGTACCTATCGTGTACTGTGCATTGCCTGCCAGCCCAGAGGTGCCCGCCAGCCAGCACCAAGGCCCAGAGGTGCCCGCCAGCTAGAACCGAGGCCCGGAGGTGCCCGCCAGTCAGCACCGAGGCCCAGAGGTGCCCGCCAGCCAGCCCAGTGGTGCCGTCCAGCCAGCCCAGCATTGCCCACCAGTTCAGATGCCCACAGCTGCTCACCAGCCAGCCCAGAAGCGCAGTCTGCATAAACATAAGTGGATTATAGCCCCTCACTACAGGCCCTGGACCCCCCCCCACTACATCCCCGACCCCCACTACATCCCCTGAACCCCTCAATACAGCCCCTGGCTCTCTAAAAAAACTTCTAAAGTACTGTACAATATTTGTTCTTTTCATTGTTACAGGTACCTATCGTGTACATGCTGTGCATTGCCTGCCAGCCCAGAGGTTCCCGCCAGCCAGAATCAAAGCCCAGAGGTGCCCGCAAGCCAGCACCGTGGCTCAGAGGTGCTGGCCAGCCAGCACTGGGGCTCAGAGGTGTCCACCAGCCAGCCAAGCATTGCCCAGAGGTGCCCGCCAGCCAGCCCAGGAATGCCCACCAGCCCAGAGGCCCACAGTTTCTCGCCAGCCAGCCCAGCATTGTTGTTATGTTAACACATGTTATGCGGTCTGCATAAATGTAGGTGGAGTACAGTACTGTATAGCCCCCCACTATAGGCCCTGACCTCCCATTACAGCACCTGGACCCCCCAATACACCCTTTGATCCCCTACTACATCCCCTGACCCCCTACTGCATCCCCTGACTGCCTCATTACAGCCCCTGACCCTCTAAAATACAGTTACAGTTCATATTTTAGGAACTTCTACAGTACTGTACAGTATTTGTTCTCTTGATTGTTACAGGTACACATTTAATAATGGCAGATAGTACCAAAACAAGCCGTAAATCTATTACCTTGGATATGAAGGCTAAAATTATTAAATTGTATGATGAAGGTGTAACTCAAGCTGAAATAGGTCGAAGACTAGGCTACAATAGGACTACAGTTAACACTGTCATGAAAAACAGAGAAAAAATCTTTGCAGAAATTCCTTGAATTGTTGTAATGTTAACACCTGTTAACATAACAACAATTCAAAAAAGGGATAGCATTGTTGCAGACATGGAGAGACTCTTAATACTTTGCATAGAAATTAGACTAAACGTCATGTTCCTGTCAACCAGCAATTATACAAAGTAAAGCCTTAAGCCTATTCAATGACCTGAAGGCTAAGAAAGGTGAGGCAGCAAAGGATGCCACATTTTCTGCAAGCCATGGATGGTTTGATAGGTTTAAGAAGAGTTATAACCTACATAACATTAAAGTACAAGGAGAGGCAGCTGCTGCAGATACCAAGGCTGCAGAAAGCTATTCAAGCGATCTTGCCAAAATTATTCAAGATGGAGGCTACTCCATGGATCAGATTTTTAATGTGGATGAGACTGGGCTATTCTGGAAGAAGATGCCTGCAAGAACCTTCATCTCAAGACAGGAAAAATTAAGGCCAGGCTACAAGCAAGCTAAAGATAGAATAACCCTTCTGTTAGGTGGCAATGCCTCTCCTTAAAGCTAAAGCCTTTGCTAATCCAAGAGCTTTGAAGAACTACGTTAAAACTAGACTTCCAGTGCATTGGAGAGCTAACAAAAAAGCATGGGTAACTGCAGCCCCTTTTGAAGATTGGTTTGACATGCGCTTTGTTCCAGAGGTGAAAGCCTATTGCAAGGACAACAATATTCTTTTCCACATTTTGCTGCTTGTTGATAATGCCCCTGGATACCCTCGAACGCTAGATGAGCTGAACCCTAACATTTGAGTGCAATTCATACAACCAAATACCACCTTACTACTGCAGCCCATGGATCAATGTGTCATTGCTGCCTTCAAGTTAAACTACTTAAAAAGAACATTCAGTAAGTATATTGCAGCAATAGACAAAGAAGAAGGAGAAGGTAAAGAAGTCCTATCCAAATTCTGGAAAAGCTACAACATCTTGGATTGCATTAAAACTGTAAAAGATGCTTGGAATGACATAAAGGAAACCACAATGATAATGGCCTAGAAAAAATTATGCCCACAGTTAGTTGATGATTCCGAAGGCTTTGAAGATCATGCAGCTACTGTTACTGAAAATAGTAGAGATGGCAAGGCAGTTAGAGCTGGAAGTGGAGCCAGAAGATGTTGCTGAACTGTTTGTGTCCCACACTGAGCCCCTCAGCAATGAAGATCTTCTAGAACTTGAAGAGGAAAGAGAAGAAGATGTGCAGGATGGGGTTGAGATCATTGAACAGACTGAAGGCTTACAGTGGTGTGAAAAAGTGTTTGCCCCCTTCCTCATTTCCTGTTCCTTTGCATGTTTGTCACACTTAAGTGTTTCGGAACATCAAACCAATTTAAACAATAGTCAAGGACAACACAAGTAAACACAAAATGCAATTTGTAAATGAAGGTGTTTATTATTAAAGGTGAAAAAAAAATCCAAACCATCATGGCCCTGTGTGAAAAAGTGATTGCCCCCTAAACCTAATAACTGGTTGGGCCACCCTTAGCAGCAACAACTGCAACCAATTGCGATAACGTGCAATGAGGACTGGAGGAATTTTGGCCCACTCATGTTTGCAGAATTGTCCTAATTCAGTTACATTAGAGGGTTTTCGAGCATGAACGGCCTTTTTAAGGTCATACCACAACATCTCAATAGGATTCAGGTCAGAACTTTGGCTAGGCCACTCCAAAGTCTTCATTTTGTTTTTCTTCAACCATTCGGTGGTGGACTTGCTGGTGTGTTTAGGATCATTGTCCTGCTGCAGAACCCAAGTTCGTTTCAGCTTGAGTACACGAACAGATGGTCGGACATTCTCCTTCAGGATCTCTTGGTAGACAGCAGAATTCATAGTTCCTTTTATCACGGCAAGTCTTCCAGGTCCTGAAGCAGCAAAACAGCCCCAGACCATCACACTACCACCACCATATTTTACTGTTGGTATAATGTTCTTTTTCTGAAATGCAGTGTTCCTTCTACGCCAGATATACTTGGACACACACCTTCCAAAGAGTTCCACTTTTGTCTCATCGGTCCACAGAATGTTGTCCCAAAAGTCTTGGGGATCATCAAGATGTGTTGTGGAGAAATTGAGACGAGCTTTGATGTTCTTTTTGCTCAGCAGTGGTTTTCTCCTTGGAACTCTGCCATGCAGGCCATTTTTGCCCAGTCGTTTCCTGATGGTGGAGGCATGAACGCTGACCTTAACTGAGGCAAGTGAGGCCTGCAGTTCCTTGGACGTTGTTGTGGGGTCTTTTGTGACCTCTTGGATGAGTCGTCGCTGCGCTCTTGGGGTAATTTTGGGCGGCCGGCCACTCCTGGGAAGGTTCACCACTGTTCCATGTCTTCGCCATTTGTGGATAATGGCTCTCACTGTGGTTCGCTGGATTCCCAAAGCTTTGGAAATGGCTTTATAACCCTTTCCAGACTGATAGATCTCAATTACTTTCTTTCTCAATTGTTCCTGAATTTCTTTGGGTCTCGGCATGATGTGTAGCTTTTAAGGATCTTCTGGTGGACCTTACTGTGTCAAGCAGCTCCTATTTAAGTGATGCCTTGAGTGAACAGGTGTGGCAATAATCAGGCCTGGGTGTGGCTAGAGAAATTGAACTCAGGTGTGGACAACCACAGTTATAGTATGTTTTAACAAGGGGGGCAATCACTTTTTCACACAGGGCCATGATGGTTTGGATTTTTTTTCACCTTTAATAATAAACACCTTCATTTACAAATTGCATTTTGTGTTTACTTGTGTTGTCCTTGACTATTGTTTAAATTGGTTTGATGTTCCGAAACACTTAAGTGTGACAAACATGCAAAGGAACAGGAAATGAGGAAGGGGGCAAACACTTTTTCACACCACTGTAACTACAAAAATTCTCTTTGAAGCTTTCCGTCATCTTGACAGCGCCATGGCTCTTTTTGAAAAGCATGATAGGGATTTTGAAAGAAGTTCCAAAGTCAATGCTAACATTTCAGGGGCTTATGCCTGTTACAAAGAAATCTACAGGGAGAAAAAGATAGCTACACTTCAAACCTCCATAGATACTTACTTTTCTAAAAGTCCATCAGCACACAGATCATCCAAATCAACTGACAGTCATTTAGATCCCAAATCATCATCAACTGACAGTCCATTTCCAGCTCTGACATCACCACCACTTCCTGCTCTACTCATATTGCTAATTGTAGTACACCCAATTCTCCAGCAGGAAAGCGCCTCGTCTTTGAAGACTTGACTTGTGAAACAGAAGATACCTGCATGTTTGACAGTCCATTTCCAGCTCTAACATCACCATCAAGTCCTGCTCCTACTCTGATTTCTGCTTGTAGTACACCCAATTCCCCAGCAAGAAAGCGTCTTGCCTTTGAAGATTTGACTAGTGAAACAGAAGAGACCTGTATGCCTTCACCCTTCCTACTACAATAAATTCTCTCAGCTGCTCTGGCCTTGCGACAACAATCAGATGGGGTAAGCTTACAATTTTTCTTTTAATATTGTGTTTATGTTAGTTATCTATGCATTATTCATATAAGTTACCCCTGTAAATGACTATTGCAATGCAGTAAATGAGAAGTGAAAAAAGTATTGCTTCACTTTCAGTACATTTTCTTTTACATACATGCTCTGGTCCCACTGTGTACTTAAAAGCAGAGTATGCCTGTATTAAACTGTCTAGTTCTCTTTCTTACATGCTCTTCTGATTTAAACTGGGGTCATGCTAAATACCTTTGGAGCTATGAAGAAGAAGTGGAGACTACATAGAAATTGCATTGCTTGATCAGAGATCAAGATAATGCTGTACTATCACCTTCTGTAACAAAAGGTAAAGGGTATCTGGCAAGTATTGTTTACCCTATGGTGTTTTGGAGTGTGCATCACATTAGAAAGAGCACATTAGAAAGAGCACTATCATAGCTGGTAGGAAAATTCTTAGAAAATTTAGATTAAAGGAGTTGTAAAGGCAGAAGGTTTTTTATCTTATTGCATGTTATGTATTAAGATAAAACAAGTCTGTGTGTAGTAGCCTCACCAGCACCCCCTAATTACTTACCTGAGCCCCATCTCTCTCCAGCGATGTCCATGAGTGTCTTAGCCATCCGAGACTCTCCTCCTGATTGGCTGAGACACAGCAATGGCGCCATTGGCTTCTGTCAGTTAGTGAGTTAGCAATTTGGGGGAGGCGGGGCTCCCTTTGTTTGAATGGACACACGGAGCTGTGGCTTGGGTGCCCCATAACAATCTGCTTGCTCTGGGGGCACTCGACAGGAGTGAGGGGTCAGGAGCAGCAAAGAGGGACCCAAGAAGAGGAGGATCCAGGCTGCTCTGTGTAAAACCAACTGCACAGAGGAGGCAAGTATAACATGTTTGTTTTTTTTTTTTGTTTTTAAGACAAGAATTTACAATCACTTTAATTTGTTATCACATGCTATACATGCAAGACTGTATTTCATATGGATTAAACGAAAAAATTGCGCATAGGAAAATGGGTGAGCAGCCAACACTCCACTAGACACAAAGTGAATCACAAAGTAAAAAACAATAGTGTAGCACTCAAATAGCAGTGAAATAAATGGAAAAAAGTGAAAACATTTAAATGAAACAATTTGTAACAATTGATATAAAGAATAACATATTAGTCCATCTTGATCGGATATACTATAATGATGTGTATATAAATCAACACAAGTGAATGAATTGTAGTGATAAATCTCGAAAGAGTGCTTGATCATGAAGTGCAGTCAAGGGAAGTAAGGTTGGGACGCTTACCAGATGAGGTGGAAACATGTACCATACAGCACATGGGTCAAACAGGCATAATGAGGGGTTCGCCTCAATGGAGTGATCTGTGGATGGAACAGTAGATGGAAGGTAGACCCCAAAGGATAGATGATCCCACTTCAAGCAGACAAACTCCAAAGCATGCAGCAAATGTTAAGTCCACATAGTGTAATACTGTACGATATTTTATTTAAAAAAAAGAGGGGTTCACACTGAATGCACATTTAGTGCTGCTGGAGTGTTTGTAACGGATCAAAGAGTGCGCCTGTCCACAGACTCCGTTGATAGGCTCACATTCATAAAAATGAATCAGTTTTGGATCAGCAGCTATCAAGCACTTGATGCTGATGTAACTGATTTAATTTGCTATGGATGTGGGATCCATTGAAGACTGCCTATGCTGACTATCCTATTCCTCCTAAATCTTGGTGATGCTAGCTTCCAACAGGGCACCACCCCACCCAAGGCCCAATTTTTCTGCCCCTGTTTAACAGGGGCATGTAATTACAATTTTTAATCTAATATTTCAAAGCAGGGCCCATTCCTGCACCCAACAAGAGTATCTGTGAGGGGTTAGAGTGTCGTGGCACCACCACCACCACCACGCAAGGCCCAATTTTTTTGCCCCTGTTTAACAGGGGCATGTAATTACAATTTTTCATCTAATATTTCACAGCAGGGCCCATTCCTGCGCCCAACACAAATACTGTGAGGGGTTAGAGTGTTGTGGCACCACCACCACCCAAGGCCCAATTTTTTTGCCCCTGTTTAACAGGGGCATGCAATTACAATTTTTCATCTAATATTTCACAGCAGGGCCCATTCCTGCGCCCAACACAAATACTGTGAGGGGTTACAGTGTTGTGGCACCACCACCACCCAAGGCCCAATTTTTCTGCCCCTGTTTAACAGGGCCATGCAATTACAATTTTTGATATAATATTTCACAGCAAGGCCTGTTCCTACGCCCAACAAGAGTAACTGTGAGGGCTTACAGTGTTCTGGCGCCACCAAAACCAAAGGCCCAATTGTTCTGCCCCTGTTTAACAGAGGCATGTAATTACAATTCTTGATATAATATTTCACAGCAGGGCCTGTTCCTGCGCACAACAAGAGTAACTGTGAGGGCTTACATTGTTCTGGTACCACCAACACCTAAGGCCCAATTTTCTGCAGAGTATATAGGGCAGGCCGTATAGTATATATACTGCTGTTCAGAGTATATAGTGCCTGGGGGCCCCCATGCCATTTTTTTAAAAATGTGGGTGCGGGGTTCTCCTTAATATCCATACCAGACCTGAAGGGCCTGGTATGAATTTTGGGGGGACATCCACCCCATTATTTTGGTATTTTTGTTATTTTTATTACATTGCATTACATTACATTACAGCCGCGAGCAGTTTTAAATTACATTTTTTCCTTTAGAAATGTAATTTTGCTGTGGTACAGTTATAAACATGGGGAAGTTGCACTACTTTACAGGCTACTTTACAGGACACCCCCCAGGCACAATATTTAAAGGAATATTTCCTTTTCATTGTTTCACTTTAAGCATTATTAAAATCACTGCTCCCGAAAAAACTGCCTTTTTTAAAACTTTTCACCTCATCTGGTAAGCGTCCCAACCTTACGTCCCTTGACTGCACTTCATGATCAAGCACTCTTTCAAGATTTATCATTACAATGCATTCACTTGTGTTGATTCATAGTATATCCGATCAAGATGGACTAATATGTTATTCCTTATATCAATTGTTACAAATTGTTTCATTTCACTTTTTTCCATTTATTTCACTGCTATTCGAGCGCTAGACTATTGTTTTTTACTTTGTATTTCATATGGGTTTTACATATGCTTATAAAGTATATTGAAACACATGTATTTGTTTGTATTATTTGTTATTGCACAGCTGGAAGCACTTTTTTTTTATAATGAGTGAATAGAATTGTTTTGCATAATATCATCTGAAAATCACACACATACCACACAGCTCCAGCCCTCTCTGTGCACACAGGACAGCCCTGAAAGGTTGCCAGCCTCCATCTGCCCATCCATCTTCTGCCACACATCTCACTACAGCTTCTCCTAGTCATTGTGCCAGTGTCGCAAATTGAAAACTTACACAGCCAGCTAGCATCTTGCTTCACCCCAGAACCAGCCTCTTCCACCTTACTCCTCCTCCTGTATCAATCTGCTGAGAACAGCCCTGCAAAGTCCAAAACTTTACTTGTCAGGAACCATGGGCCAAAAGATTATCAATGGGACCTGAGAAACATTAGTTTAGTTGCCTGTAGCTATGGGATTACTCTGCCTGTACCCAAATCTAATTAAGAAGTCCCCTCTGTCCCCAGACCCCTCTTCTGAACTGATGGGGCCAAATAGCGCATTTAGCTCATATAGTGTGATGACTGACAAAGCCAAATATAAAAACAAAAAGTAAACACAAAAAAAAACATGTGGTTGACAGGCTCATTAACCTCCCTGGTGGTTTTCCCGAGTGTGGCTTGGGGTTAAATTTCAGCACCATTAGCGGTAACCCTGAGCCGCATGTCCCCCCGCTGTGTCCGTGGGCTCTGTCCTCCACCCGAAGCCTATCTCTGCGCCGGGCTCCGTTTCCTGCGAGCCTCACGACGCATGGGAGCGGAGCCCGGCGGCAAATTCAAAAAAGTGAAAAATCATAATACATACAGTACACTATAATCTTACTGTATGAAAGAAAACAGCGATAGTAAATTAGATTACTTACAGAATTGAGTGATAGTGAATCATGGGAAAATACATTTTATTATTATTATTTTTTATAATTATTTATATTTATTTATTATAATTTATGATTTTGTGTTTCAAACTTCATCATACCCGGGATATCTACTAGACTCTTGGTAGACAGATTTAAGTGTGTTATTGCTAAGAATTACAGGCCTACAATATAAAACGCCAAATTGCTATGCAAAATAATTGTACCGCTTTGAGACGCAAAAATCTGACATAATCATACCGCCAAGGAGGCTACGGTTGGCTAGTTCATCCACTATGTATGGCATGGTTCTGGAAGATCCTATTCACTGTGCTGGAATATGATCTCTCAGGATGTTAACTTGGACAATTTTACAAAGGTGCTCACAGTGCATGTATTATTCATCCTGAATATTTCACAAAAAAACAAAATGTGTTTTCTGGTCTTGCATAAACCCAACAATTTTCTGTTAAGCAACAAATAGGTACAGTAAATTATCATTACATGAGAATCATTGCTTATGTAACATTTTTACATTTTTGACAGAACAGGGAAAGGAAGAAGTTTGTTTTACTGGTTACATGTTTTGAGTTACAGAGGAGGTCTAGGGCTAGAATTATTGCTCTCGCTCTAACGTTCGCGGTGATACCTCACATGTGTGGTTTGAACACCGTTTTCATATGTGGGAGGGGCTTAGGTATGCGTTCACTTCTGCGTACGAGCTCACGGGGACAGGGCGCTTTAAAAAAAAAAAAATTTTCTTATTGTTAATTTTACTTTTATTTTTTTAGTTTGACACTTTAAAAAAAAAAATGTGATTACTTTTATTCCTATTACAAGGAATGTAAACATCCCTTGTAATAGGAATAGGACATGATCGGACCTATTTACAGTGAGATATGGGGTCAATAAGACCCCACATCTCACCTCTAGGCTGGGAAGCCTAAAATAAAATAAAAAAACGATCACGGCTTCCCAGCCGAGGCGGCGCCGTTATTTGAATGCAGAGGCCGGGCGTGACGTCATAACATCACGCCCGGCCTCCGAACGATCATAGAGACTCCTGCCACCATCTGGTCCGCCGGAAATCTCTATGATCACCATCCGGGGGCTGGCGGATCCTGTGTCCGACTCACGGATGGAAGCGGTGAGTCGGAAGAAGCACCGGAGGGGGGGGGACTTCCCTTCCCGCCGCCCGTAAGAACGATCAAGCGGCGGAACAGCCGATATGATCGTTCTTATGGTGCAGGGAATCGCCGGCTGAAAACGGTAATATCTGAATGATGTCTGTAGCTGCAGGCATCATTCAGATATACCCCCTGGAAGTCAAGGACATCCTGGACGTCCTACGGGCGCGAAGTGGTTAAATAACATACTTTGTGGAACAGTAGAATGTGCTCCTTTAACCACTTCAGCCCCGGACCAATTGGCAGCCAAAGGACCAGGCCCCTTTTTGCGATTCGGCACTGCGTCGCTGTAACTGACAATTGCGCGGTCGTGCGACGTGGCTCCCAAACAAAATTGGCGTCCTTTTTATTGAGAATTCTTTTTAGCAGAAAGTAAAAAATATAGTTTTTTTTCGAAATTGTCGCTCTTTTTTTGTTCATAGCACAAAAAAAAAAAAACGCAGAGGTGATCAAATACCACCAAAATATAGCTCTATTTGTGAGAAAAAAGGACAAAAATGTTATTTGGGTACATTGTAATTTTCAGTGCTGTATCGCAAAAAATGGCCTGGTCATGAAGGGAGGTAAATCTTCTGGAGGTCAAGTGGATAATATAAGCATTGGAGAAATCAGACCAATGTACAGTAATATTTTACCTTACAGTACTAATGCCCCATACACACGATGAGATTATCGGACGAATGATCGTCCGTTTTTTTTTTTTTTTTTTTCCATGCTAATCTCAGATTTAATCTGATGAGTTTACTAAAGTCACAAAAATTACGCACGACAGAAAAAAAAATCGGAAGTGATGTCATGTGTTGTAATGCATTTGTATTGCATTTTCGAATGATAGCTATACTGATTAAACAAAAATCGTACGATCTGGTATCGTATGTAAAAAAATTTCGTGCATGTCCAATAGAATAATACTGAATGAATCGGCTCTTAAAAGCTCTGTACTAATGATCCGATTATCGTACGATCGATTCGAAAGCGGTATTTTCCATACAATTTTATGATCGTGTGTACGGGGCTTAAAAGAATAAGCAACTTTTTACAAAAGCACTATAAATATTTACATTTGCAAATTATTCTAACCTATGCACCCAATTAGATTTGATGGATTACTTTAGAGAATTCAGAACAATACAGATTGCGTATTGGCTATAATACCTAACTTCAATTTGCAAAATACTATTTTCCTTAGTGTATAATATAAACCCACAAGTCTTGACTTTAAAAACATTGGTTTGAATTGGCACTTTGGGTTTCATCCTGTATTATTTGTCTAGAGTATACAATGGACTTGCAAAGGAGTTATAGATAGCCTTGCTGTGTCATTTACTCCTTGAAACCTGTTGCCAGCATAAATAGTACTTTAACTTACGTAATAAAATTATTTGGTACAACTATGAAAATTAACTGCTACAGCAGGAAAACCCCCCTTTTAACACGTTAATTTACCTAAACTACTCTTAGATCTGGTGTAATAAAATAGGTCTTACAGCATTCTACAATGCCAACAGCAAGATCTGCAATATGAGCCTAATTAACAGCCAGAAACAAGTGTTCTTACAGAGCTCAAGCAAGTGTGATATCATAAGTGAGATCTTGATAGCTGTTCCCCTAGGATACATGGAAAGCAATTAAATAATCGTAGAGATAAGTTAAAGTATTTTTCTTAAAGACCAAAAGCTTTTTCAAAACGGCTATTAATTTTCTGTATTTCTGAAAATGGATATAAAAGTTATTTATGATTTTCCAGTCTATGCATATCCTGTATGTTTTGGAAATTTTGTGTAACCATACACGACCAGGGGTGGGTTAGTCTGCTGCCACTATAAAGGAATGTATGCCTTTGCCGCGTTCAACAGCTGTTTGTAAGCAATCCTTTATATCTCTTGGAAGACATGGGGGCCAGATGGAGCAGGTAAGTCACTGGATCCTCTCCTAGTTGTACATTAGTGGTTTTATACACTAGATCCATCATCTTAGCCCAAAATGGCAGCAGAACCGGTCAACTCCAAAACATGTTAAGGTATGTGCACTCCTGAGTGTGACATCGCCAGCATTAGACTGCAATTTCTTCATTAATTTAGGCCAATGTGTATTCTGCTACATATTTTTGGTAAAAAAAATCTCAATAACCATATATTGATTGGTTTTGCGCAAAAGTTCTAGTGTCCACAAAAAAAAAGGCATCGATCAGCAACTTATAGAAGGACTGCGATATTGCTGTAGACAAATCAGACGGACACTTTTGACACTTTTTGGGGACCAGTGACACCAATACAGTGATTAGTGCTTAAAAAATATGCACAGTCACTATTCTAATGACACTGGCTGCAAAGGGGTTAACAAAAGGGGCGATAAAAAGGTTAACTGTGGGCCTAGCCTGTGCTTACTGTGTGGGAGACCCGGAATTGTCAGATCACGTACCTAGATCTGGCACAGAGTGGCCGCCCTACCGCAGTAAATGTACGGTTGGCAGTCCGCAAGTGGTGATATTTATCATACATTTACCATTCTGTTCCATTATTCAGTGCTAGTAGAAGGGATTAGCAACCATCCTGGGTTTGATTCACGTTCAAATGCACTGTAAAGTCTAGAAATATCATACGTTTATTTAAACTCAGATGAAGTCAATGGAGGTGCAGACCATGAAAATCAATTCTGGCAGTGGCGTAACTAGAACCTTCAGGGCCCCGATGCAAAAAAACATGAAGGGCCCCCCTGACCCCCAGCTGGGGCCCTTCCCTCCAAGCCCAGTGGTGGAAATGCCAAGGCTCGGTCACAATTGTGACGTACAAAAGTACAGGGGGGCTGGAGAGCACATGGGGGGCAGCAGAAAGAAGCTGCATAGGAGGAGTGGCGGGGGGCAGCTGCTTATAGAGGAACTGATCTTTCCATTTCCCCCCACTTCTCATCTCCCTCCCGCAGGCTTTCAGAAGTTGCAGGAGGAGAGTGGAGAGATCAGGTTTCTCTGTATCAGTGTTTCTCAACATTTTACCAGTCAAGGCACAACATATTGCCTCTTCACTGCCTTTCAAATGCCTCTGAAAAGCGATCTGAGCCTGCATTGCTTTTCAGAGGAATGGCATTTTCTTGTTGGCATTATAAACCCACCCTAAAAAATCTATTCTGATTGTAAAGAAAAAGGGGGTCAGGATTAAAAGTAATGTATATACATAAACACACACACACACAAGCACACACACATATAAACATACACACAAACGCACACACACATAAAAACATACAGTGCACACACACATACATATACACATGCACACACACATATAAACATGCACACAAACATGTATAGATCGCCTTTTAAAAAAAATCGTCAACTTGCTCACAGTACCTTCACTCTCCATGCTGGGTACTGCACTGTAGGGGGAGGCAGAGAGCACAGCATACACCGTGCTAGACACCTCTCCCTTGCTTTCACTTCCAGAGCGTGACCGAGCTCCTGCACTGCTGATTTATACATCGGCTGAGGATCGGGATGTTCGGTCCCATATGCAGCCACAGCTCGGGGAGAGGGGGGCACGCAGGCCCCCTGCAGCATGGGGCCCAGTCGCAATTGCGACTTCTGCAACCCCTATACTTCCGCCCCTGAATTCTGGTAATTTTCAAGGCAAAAAGGGAAGGGAGTGTCAAATAAAGGATATGGGATGATGGGCACTGCCAATCCTTTCTAATACATGCTTGGGAGACACCTTTAGCTATAGGCCTAGTTACGAAACAGTACAATGCTTGCATCACAAATTTTGCATATGTAAATAATACATTTTTTTCACTTATCTTGACCTAAATACATCAGCAACACCCCAATCTAATTAATTTAATCAGAAAAGTTTTTTTTTAAAGGTAGTTTTGGCTACAACATCAGATTTTTTTTCTATAAAGCAGTAAAAAGAACTGAATTGAGCAATGGATGTAGAAACCACAGCAGATCTAAAAGTTATAAGAATGTTTACTCTTCAAAAAAGCTAAAAAAAAAAAAAAGTTCACAAAACATTTCAAAACCACAACCAGAGACAAGGCAGTTGTTTTTATCGTAAAATACAAAAGTTGAAAGATTGGGCTGCAATGTAAGAGGGAGAGATGAAGCAGTTTTTATTGTAAAAAAAAATTGGAATAATTTATTTTGGAGACAAAAGCCAGCAATATTGTGCACATGTCATCCTTGCAATTTCAAAGCCAAAAACCTGGTATGTTTTATCATATAATAAAAAATAGAGTGTATTACTTCAGGCAACAGCTAGAAATATTGTACAGATTCTATAATCAGTATTGCAGCAGTTAAGAGTAGGCAACATTATAAAAAGTAGGGATGAGCTCGGTGTTCGATTTGAACTCATGTTCGAATCGAACATCGGCCGGTTGCTTGTTCGGAAAACCCAGAACTTTGTGGGCCGTTCGCGCCAAATTCATGTGACACGAACGGCCCACAATGCACGGCACCATCGCAGTGCATTGTTGGCTCATGATTGGCCAAGCATGCACTGTGACCCCGCATGCTTGGCCAATTACAGCGCCGGCAGCGAGGAGAGCCATAATTGGCCACAGGCAGGATGCCTGTGGCCAATTATAGCTCAGGGGGGTTAAATACACACCCCACACTATATAAGGCCACCAGCGCGGCGGCCTTGTGTAGTGTGTTGCGGTGAGAGCAGGATAGTCAGGGACATTGTCTTTGTGGCTTGCAAACCTAGAGCTGTTAAAGTGGGTGTTGTGTGCCTCCAGCACAGTATACACCTGAAGCTACCCTTTATTACTGGTGTTCTGTAATACAGGCATCTGCAGCAGTTAAAGTGGGTGTTGTGTGCCTCCAGCACAGTAAACACCTGAAGCTAACATTTATTACTGATGTTCTGTAATACAGGCATCTGCAGTAGGGATGGGCCCGGTGTTCGATTCAAACCCATGTTCGAATCGAACATCGGCCGCTCGACCGCTCGTCGAAACCAGAACTCTCAGGACCGTTCGCATCGAATTCGTGTGATGCGAACAGTCCACAATGCACTGCGCCAGTCGCAGTGCATTGCTGGCTGATGATTGGCCAAGCATGCACTGTGACCCCGCATGCTTGGCCAATTATGGAGCCAGCGGCGAGGAGAGCAATAATTGGCCACAGGCAGGATGCTTGTAGCTCAGGGGGTTTAGTACGCACCGGCGGCCTTATTTAGTGTGTTCCGGCGTTAGGAACAGTGACAGACTGTACTGTACTGTACAGTGTCTGCTTGTGCATTATCTGCTTGTGATTCATCTGCATTATCTGCTTGTGATTCATCTGCATTATCTGCTATAGCTTAATATAGCACAGCAGTAGCACACTAAACCACCTTTCCCTGTATCTGCTCTTCTGGCGTGTTGTCATCTAAGGCAGCCAGCTAGCCATCCAGTCAGCCATCTGCAGGAGTGTGTGTGTGTGTGTGTGCTCTGTGACTATAACACAGCACACTAAACCACATTACGCTGTATCTGCTCTTCTGGCGTGTTGTCATCTAAGGCAGGCAGCCAGCTAGCCAGCCAGTCAGCCATCTGCAGGAGTGTGTGTGTGTGTGTGTGCTCTGTGACTATAACACAGCACACTAAACCACATTACGCTGTATCTGCTCTTCTGGCGTGTTGTCATCTAAGGCAGACAGCCAGCTAGCCAGCCAGTCAGCCATCTGCAGGAGTGTGTGTGTGCTCTGTGACTATAACACAGCACACTAAACCACATTACGCTTTATCTGCTCTTCTGGCGTGTTGTCATCTAAGGCAGGCAGCCAGCTAGCCAGCCAGTCAGCCATCTGCAGGAGTGTGTGTGTGTGTGCTCTGTGACTATAACACAGCACACTAAACCACATTATGCTGTATCTGCTCTTCTGGCGTGTTGTCATCTAAGGCAGGCAGCCAGCTAGCCAGCCAGTCAGCCATCTGCAGGAGTGTATGTGTGCTCTGTGACTATAACACAGCACACTAAACCACATTACGCTGTATCTGCTCTTCTGGCGTGTTGTCATCTAAGGCAGGCAGGCAGCCAGCTAGCCAGCCAGTCAGCCATCTGCAGGAGTGTGTGTGTGTGTGTGTGTGCTCTGTGACTATAACACAGCACACTAAACCACATTACCCTGTATCTGCCCTTCTGGCCTGTTGCCATCTAAGGCAGCCATCTGCAGGAGTTAGTGTGTGTGCTGTGTGACTCCAGCACAATATACACTACCCATTGCAATGTCTGGAAGACCAACAAGGAGAGGCAGACAGTCACGAGCCAAGAAAACAGGGCAAGCAGGCTCTGTGTCTAGAGATAACAGTGCTGGTCGTGGACGTGGTGCATCGTCATCAGCACGTGGCCATGGGACACGCTTGTCCTTATTTTCGGCAGCTGGACATGTTGAGCCGCAGAGTGGATGACCAAGCCATCCTCATCCTCCTCATCCTCTCTCACCCAGGCTCAGGGTACTGGCAAAGCAGCTGCCAACGCGTACTCAATGTCATCATCAGGCACCCCTTCCCTAGACCCACCATGTCCTCCTGAGGAGTCCCCCGAACTATTTGAGCACAGTATTGGGTACATGCTCCAGGAGGATGCCCAGCGTTTTGAAGGCTCGGATGATGATACCCAGCTAGAGGAAGGCAGTAGCGTGAGCGCAGAGAGAGGGGATGCTCAAGGACAGCAACCTGGCAGTCATGTTCCACCAGCTGCAGCTTACTGCCAGGTTTGCTCCAGTGGTGAAGAGGGAGGGGATGATAAGGTCACTGACTCCCCATGGGTGCCTGAACGGAGAGAGGAAGAGGAGGAGGAGGAAGCGGCACATCTCCAATAAGGCAGGATGCCCCCCGGGGGCCAGCTTGAGGCCAGCACACCAACTGAATCACACCGCAGAGCTCCGCCTGTGCAGGGCGCTGCCTCTGCACATTATTACAAAAGTTCTTTGATGTGGGCCTTTTTTGAGACGAGTGCATCAGATGGCACCACTGCTATTTGCAACATATGTCTCAAGCGTATCTCGCGTGGCCCAAACATCAGCCGCTTGGGCACCACAAGCATGACCAGACATATGTTTACCTGCCATGCAGCTTGTTGGCAAGCGCACATTAAAGACCCACACCAAAGAACAAAGCGGACCTCTCCTTGCTCCTCATCAGCTGGGATCTCCAACCCCACTATACCTTCAGTCCTCTCTGAAAGCTGCACTGAGAGGAATGAAGGTGTAGAATTAGGTGTGTCACAGCCAAGTACTTGCGGGCACTTTGCTAGCAGTACACCGACGTCCGATTGTACCAGGCAAATTTCCCTGCCCCAGCTGCTGGACCGTCGAAAGAAGTTTACTCCCAGCCATCCGCATGCCCAGCGGTTGAATGCTAGCTTGGCTAAATTGCTAGCACTTCAACTACTGCCTTTTCAGTTGGTAGACTCGGCCCCCTTCCGTGAGTTTGTTCAATGTGCGGTTCCTCAGTGGCAGGTTTCCAAACGCCACTTTTTCTCACGGAAGGCTTTTCCAGGCTCTCTACCGGCATGTGGAAGGCAATGTCCATGCCTCGCTGGACAGGGCGGTCAGCGGTAAGGTGCATATTACCGCTGACTCATGGTCCAGCAGGCATGGACAGGGACGTTACCTGTCTTTCACGGCCCATTGGGTCACTCTTTTGGCAGCTGGGAAGGATGCAGTAGTGTTGGAGGTTGTTCCGCCACCACGACCCCAAAATGCTACTACTGGTTGTGTCACACCTCTCTCCTCCACCCCTCCTCTTCTTCTTCCTCCATGGCCTCTTCGAGTGCTCTGACCTCGGAACCAGCTATGCTCCGTAGGCGTCCAAGGGGCTACGCAAGTACGCAGGCAAAAAGATGCCATGCCGTGCTTGCGCTGGTGTGTTTGGGGGACAGGAGCCACACTGGGGCAGAGGTTCTGTCAGCTCTGCAGGGGCAGGCCGAGAGGTGGTTGACGCTATGCCAGCTTAAGCCAGGAATGGTGGTTTGTGACAATGGCACCAACCTCTTCTCCGCCCTGCGACAGGGACAGCTGACCCATGTGCCCTGTATGGCTCACGTCCTTAACCTGGTGGTGCAGCGGTTCTTGGGCAGGTACCCAGGCTTACAGGATGTCCTGAGGCAGGCCAGGAAAGTCTGTGTGCATTTCCGCCGATCATATAATGCCAGTGCTCGGCTGGCTGAGCTGCAAAAGGAGTTGAACCTGCCCAAGAACCGCCTTATATGTGACATGCTCACCAGGTGGAACTCAACGTTGGCCATGCTGCAGCGACTGAACACGAAGCAGAGGGCCATCAATGAGTACCTGTGCGACTACGGCACCAGGACAGGGTCAGGGGAGCTTGGATTTTTTTCCCCACGCCAGTGGAGCATGATCAGGGATGCATGCACTGTCCTGTCACCATTTGAGGAGGCCACGAGGATGGTGAGCAGTGATAGTGCATGCATCAGTGACACTGTACCACTTGTCCACCTGTTGGAGCATACGCTGCGTGGAATAATGGACAGGGCACTTGAGGCAGAACAGAGGCAGGAAGAGGAGGACTTCCTTGCCTCTCAAGGCCCCCTTTATCCAGACAGTGTTCCTTCTCTCCCACCCATCACACAGGAAGAGGATGAGGAGGAGGATTGTGTCAGCATGGAGGTGGAGTCTGGCACTCAGCATCAGCAGCAGCAGTCTTTTAGGGATGATTTACAGTCCCAAGAAACCAGTGGAATTGTACGTGGCTGGGAGGAGGTGGCTGCGGATCATGTCGTCCTCAGTGACCCATAAGACTCCGGACCGAATGCCTCAGCTAACCTACGTTGTATGGCCTCCCTGATCCTGCAAAGCCTGCGCAAGGATCCTCGTATTCTTCGGATCAAGGAGAGGGACCATTACTGGCTGGCCACTCTCCTTGATCCACGGTACAAGGGTAAGGTTGCGGACCTTATCTTGCCATCGCAGAGGGAGCAGAGGATGAGACATCTCCGGGAGGCCTTGCAGAAAGGTCTGTGCAATGCGTTCCCAGAGACTGGGAGGTTACAAACTCCTGGTCCTGGACGACGAGTTGCTGAGGCTTCGGTCAGTAGCAGAAGGAGCGGTGGGGAAGGTGGACGTCTGACCGATGCGTTCAGACAATTTTTTAGTCCGCAGCCCCAAGATATGATCGGTTCCAGCAACCATCGCCAGCGTCTGATATACATGGTGCAGGAATACCAAGGGGCAAGGTCAGACTTGGACACCTTTCCCACCGAAAATCCTCTGGCTTACTGGGTCTTGAGGATGGATCACTGGCCAGAGCTTGCACAGTATACAATTGAGCTACTGGCCTGTCCTGCATCCAGCGTTCTTTCCGAACGCACATTCAGTGCTGCTGGAGGCTTTGTCACCGATCACAGGGTGTGCCTGTCCACCGACTCGGTTGATCAACTGACCTTCATAAAGATGAATCAGTCTTGGATCACCACCAGCTACCAAGCACCTGAAGCTGATGTAACCGAATAATTTATTTTGAAATGTCACATCCCTTCAAGACTGCCTATGCTGAGTGACTGTCCTGTTATGTTGACTGACTATCCTCTTCCTCCTCAATGATCCTGCTGATAGCTTGGAAGAACATTTTTGGATCTGGGTGCCGCCACCAGTGGCTAAGGCCCAATTTTTCAGCCCCTGTTTAACAGGGGCGTGTAATTACAATTTTTATGCAATGCTTTGCAGCAGGGCTCATTCCTGCACTCCAACTAGAGTATCTGGGAGAGGTTGCAGTGTTGTGGCACCAGTGCCTAAGGCCCAATTTTTCAGCCCCTGTTTAACAGGGGCATGTAATTAAAATTTTTATGCAATGCTTTGCAGCAGGGCTCATTCCTGCACTCCAACTAGAGTATCTGGGAGAGGTTGCAGTGTCGTGGCACCCGCACCAGTGCCTAAGGCCCAATTTTTCAGCCCCTGTTTAACAGGGGCATGTAATTACAATTTTTATGCAATGCTTTGCAGCAGGGCTCATTCCTGCACTCCAACTAGAGTATCTGGGAGAGGTTGCAGTGTTGTGGCACCAGTGCCTAAGGCCCAATTTTTCAGCCCCTGTTTGTTTAACAGGTGCATGTCATTACAATTCTTGATATAATATTTCAAATCAGGGCCTGTTCCAGCGCCCACCGAGAGTAACTGTGAGGACTTACAGTGTTGTGGCACCAACACCACCACAGGTCCAATTTTTCTTCCACCAAGAGTCACTTTGAGGGCTTACAGTGTTAACTTGTGGCAACACCAACACCTTAGGGCCAAATTTCTGCAGAGCATATAGGGCAGGCCCCTACTTTCAAACATCCAACTTACAAACGTCTCCTACTTGCAAACGGAAGGAGACAACAGGAAGTGAGATGAAAAAAGATGGACGGCCTATGTTTTCCAAAAAGCTTAAAAATAGATTTTTTGACTGGAGCTACACTTTAAAAATGTACCGGTTCAAAATTACAAACAGATTCTACTTAACACAACAAACCTACACAGTCCCTGTCTTATTTGCACCACCTGTATACTGCTGTTCTGAGTATATAGGGCCTGGGGGCCTCACGCCTTTCCTTTTTTTCATTTGGGTACGGGGTTCCCCTTAATATCCGTACAAGACCCAAAGGGGCTGGTAAGGAGCAGGGGGGCTACCCATGACATTTTTCTCAATGATTTTCATCCATATTGCCGGAGCCAGACATTACATTAAAACTGCAAGCAGTTTTAAATGACTTTTTTTCTGTTAAATGTCATTTTGTGCAGGGACTGTTCTAAACACGGGAAACATGTGCCACTTCACAGGCATACTATAGACACCCCACAGGCATGGTATTTAAAGGAATGTTTTACTTTTTTTTTCACTTTAATCATCATTAAAATCAGTGCTCCCAAAAAAACTGCAGTTTTTATTAAAAAAATTGCACTAATCCATATCCCCCGGGGCAGGAGCCGGGTCCCCAAATCCTTTTTAGGACAATATCTTGCATATTAGTGTTTAAAATTAGCACTTTTGATTTTGAAAGTTCGAGTCCTATAGACTTTAGTGGGGTTCTAAAGTTCGCGCAAACTTTCAGTCCGTTCGAAGGTTCTGGTGCGAACCGAACTGGGGGGTGTTCGGCTCATCCCTAATGAAATGGACAAAGCATTCAGCTTTTCATCCTAAAAATCCACATTTCAGTATATATATTTCAAAGAAAAACAGGAAGGAATACTCCATAGACAGCATTGCAGCAGTGGGAGTAGGCTGAATTTTAAAAACATAGAGAGCTCAACAATGCTAGTAAGCTGAGAGTGTATTTAGCTCACACAAAAAAGAACATTAACATATTGTAGGGAGTCCATGCACAGTACTTAAGAACTTTTACTAGGCTGCATTTTGAAAAGGAGAGACAACAGACAGCTTTTATTTTTTTTTACTTTAGAGTGTATTATTTCACTGCTACCACTGCTGCCACTAATGAATGGCAACTTCCTGCACAGGCCTGTAATTGCTAAGATGCTGGAGGACACATCAGGCACCAGAAAGAGCAGAGCAGGTGTGGGTTGCAAGGGAATTGTGGAAACTGAGGCACATTTTAATTATATAGCTCAGTTACAAGAAGGCAGCACTGCAAAGCAAGTAAGATTGTGCTTATTCAGCCTCCAAAAATTAATAATGTATAACCCTTTCATTACCAGATGTCTAGATGCCCAGGCCAAATTTAGCTACATTAGCACACATTGATAACAAACCAGTAATGCTATGCCTAATATGCATATCTACCTAATTGTATATATATTTTAAAGACATAAGGCTTTTATTTTGTACACTGTTTTAATAAAACCCTTCTCTGTGTTATTTTAGGCTGACAAATGCACTTTTTTTGTTTTGTTATTAATTTATTTCAAATTTATTTTAATGTAATTGCTTCTACCAATTACATTATTAAATACATGGAAATGCAGACCCAATTGAATATAAAGGTGGCAATGTTCATCTGCAGGCTGAAGATGTTTTTTTGTCAATGGAGTCTCCAGCCATGATATCATAGCTGACATAGTGATAGTGCATACCTTTATGGTATGTGAAAAGTTATCCTTTTTTTGTTTTAGACAATTTGCTTCAACAATCCGCACACAGTGGCATCGTGTGTACAGATTAAGGCCATGCAGTTCCCTTATGCATTCCTTCTAGACTGCAAAAAAACAAAAAATTCAGACTTACTTTACCTAAATGTTCACTGCAGGCATATCCATCTTAGCATTGTGAGTGTGACATGCTTACACTTAGGCTCGGTTCACACTGGAACTGGCTGTGGATAGCACAGGAACACTGTGCGTCCCCATTCTCTGTTTCAGGGATGAATCATGGCCGAATCTTTGCCTGGATTTGGCCCTGAAACTGAGCCAAAGACGCACAGTGCGCTCCGCAGTTGCCCCGGAGATATGTGAACTGGCTCCATAGAGAGCCTGTCACATTCTCCTGCTATGCGAATTGGATGTAGGGAAAAACGCAACCAATTCACATAGGTGTGAACCCAACCTAAAATATCACACCCTGTCTCACTGTTCTTTCTGTGTTATACTTGTCTGACAAGACCTGAATTGTCTGACCTGAATTGTATAGAGAATCAGCTTTTTCCTGCCTTACTGTTTAGTATGCCTAAGCTCATTTGTCTGCCACCTGCCTGAACCATCTGCCTGTTTGGTTTTGCACCTGTTTAACAATTTGGTGCTGCATTTTGTTTCCCTGAAAATTGACTGTCATCACCCATGCTATCCCTTGTATTGCACTTCAGTGTGTTAGCAGCGTACTATTCGCATGATGGTGAAGACCACATACACCAATAGTGCATCTTGCTATTTTGCTTTAACTTTGCTTTTTTGCTATTTAATTCTTGCAATGAGCAAGGAAATAAACCAAGTATTAGTAATGTTCTTTTACTAAACAAGAGTGCTGCATATACAAACTTCCTACAATTACAGAAAAAGAAACTGGTGCACAACGGAAAATTTTGTTTAGTTTTGTTTGGTTTTTATTCGTAAAATACATAATTACTTCAGTTATATTCGTTATGTTACGTTAATTTGTTTTTTGACAATTTGTTATTTCTGTAGTGTCAATATTACTTCTACCGAATCGATTTGTTGTGTATGTATATCGATTCGATATTTATGTATGTATATATATTTGTGATAACGATTCATAGTTTGGTAAGTTGTTTGTATATTGAATTAATTAACACACACAATGACAATATCTTTTCTCCTCTGCTCAAATACAATACAACACTCTTCTCACTCAGTTCTCAGGAATGCACTTTGCCAGTAATCCAACCTCCAGCACAAAATGAATCAGCTGATTGGACACAGAGGCGGCTTCAAAGTTGTCTGACTCTGAAGCCGCCCCGTATAGCGCGACTTCAGCGTGGCTTGCAAAACATTCTGGAAGTGGGGCTCATCTATATAAAGGGGCCCCCATGGGAATTTCCTCCCAGCTGGTCAGAGTACAGCAACAAGCTCCCCACCCCCTGCCCTTGTCGCAGGCACATTATGTGCTTTCGTCACCCTTTACATTTAAAGGGGGGCTTGTTTTATTGATATGCGGTATTGCTCAAGCCCCGAAGACTGTGCTGTTTATATTTATTTACAAGTGAGAATTTCATGTATTAATAAAATGATTGAATTGATTTAAGTTATATACAGTTTACACCAATAAACGTGCCGTGGCCAATTATACACGAAGTTACGTCGTTGAGTGTCTTTATTCATTCAATAGGTAAAATTTGGTATTAAAGGAGGGATAGGTGCGGCCTACATTTCCATGGTTCCATTGCAATGTATGGAGTGTGACTAGTCAGGTGGCTAAGTCGCCTAACAGGTCGCACTAAGATTTACTCTGAGTTGACCTTTCGTTTCATTAGACCTTTACCGAATGAACGAATCATGTCGAATTCATTCGTTATTTTCGCTATTATTTCTTTTGTATTCGTTGAAATTATTTTTTTTTTTCTTCGGACGATTTGTTACTAAATGAATTGCATGTGTCTAAAAACAATACAAGACATAGAGAATGCTACAAATACAGTATGCATGCATACACATAATGCACACTCTATCTATCCTTTCCAAACAAATGAACATTGTCTGTCCTCTCTTTAATTTGTAGTGAAAGCCTCTCTTCTAGACAGTTTGTAGCCATTTCCATATGGGCATAACCATTTCAACTTGGATTCTACATCAGGTTCTATGAGAGAAGCATTTCTGCCAGCAAGCTCTAGATTTTAGCACAGTACCATAAATGCCATAGGTAAAACTATGTGAAAAAGGTCAAACTAGGGTTGATTCTTATTTATACAGCTGCTATAAAGCTTGGATCAAGTGTTTGACCAAGAGCTATTCCAAACATAGGAACATCTAAAAATGTGTACTTTCTCTGCAAATGGTTTACAGTATACACATAGGCTTCATTCTGTTGTAAAAATGTTACTGATGTTATTACACGTGTTTTCTAGGAGAAAAGTTCCTGAGTAATAATCTGTAAAAAACTTTATTATAAATGTGTAAAAATGCATATTGCTTACAAAATGATAATTTATTTTTCCCCTTTGCTTAGACCTAATTTACGTCTGTGTTTATATGTGTAATTGTGTAAAGTGCATGTTCTTAGGTGCAGATTTTTGGATTCTGTGTAACAGCACTGAATGCAGTGCATTTTTACGCACCTGTGTGAATGGCTCCATTGAAAATAATGCAGCTGTGTTCAGATCCCTAATTAAAAAACACTTGTATATGGGTTTTAAAGATGAGCTCGGGTATGTTCGCAACTCCACGTGCCCGCACCCGACAGGAATCTGACACGTGGAGTTGCAAACACACCTGAGCTCATCCGTAATGGGTTTGTTTTTTGACCGTGTGCATGAAGCCATATACCAATACTATCAATTTCCCCACTGTTTTAAAGGACAGCACAACTGGTCTTGTGCAAAAGCTTGATTTAACAATAACATGTTAAAATGTATTTCCACAATGTAGAACCCAAGCTGTGAGATCTTTAGGCTGGGTTCACCCTATGTGCGGCCGCGGGGAACAGCAGTGGGTCCGGTATGTCCCCGTTCACCGTTTCAGGTCCGAATGTTTGGCTGATTCGGACCTGAAACTGAGCCAAAGACGCACAGGACCCTCCTGCAGTGTGCTCCGCAGCCACCCTGGAGATGTGTGAACCGGCTCTATTGAGAGTTGGGGCGCACTACCCATCATATGAATTGGATGCAGGGAAACCCGCATCCAATTCACAATAGTGTGAACCCAGCCAAAGGATTGTTACTGTAGGACAGGAAGGGTTCAAATCTTGTTTACAACTGATAATACGAACTACCAGCACAGAAAGACAAGAGTTAATAAGGGTAAACATTAACTCCCAAGCCCCCCCCCCCCCCTTAAAAATTATAATGCAGGAGAAACATAGTTTTTTAAGTATTTGGAAAAGAACAAGTAAAAATGTAAGCAGCAATATGTATTTATTTTTTAATGTATGTTATGCGAGTAGAAATCTGTAAAAAAATATAAGGTAGGTGTTATCCAATTTGGCTGCAAAAGAGGAAACACACTTGAAAGTAATGTTCTCACCAGAAAATACATTTTGTTATTACCCAAAAAAACTGATGTGTGTGTGTGTGTGTGTCTAAAAAAATGACAGGTTCGTAATCGACTTCTGGTATGCACTCCATACAGTGTTGCAACCGATATAACTGGATGGTGCATCACCAAAATATAAGAAGAAGAATCACCAGGTCACCAGCAGCCAGAAAATAAAGCGGTTTTATTCATGTTACATCACAAAGGTGAAATACAATACAACCAACGTTTTGGAGCACTGCAGGGCTTGCAACATAGTGAACTGGTGCTGGTAATTATTATCCTTATATTGAAAATCACATATATATATATATTTAATTCACTTTGTGAGATGTAATTTCTGGGCCCCCACCTGGTGAGTCCAATAAACCCTGTGACATCTGCATCAGTCATTAAACCAAATTCCCCCTTTTTCTGTGAGGATATAGTCAATTTGTAAAAACATAGCTGGAGGTTATACATGACTTGTTGCTGGTTGGATGCACCTAGACAATGTAAGTTAGATAAAGTACACAACTTAGACACCCAGATACAGACTTCTAAGAACCGGATTTCTGTTAACTATATATCTGTCCTCTATATGTTTCAAACAATCATAAGAATAGTATCTCAGTGTGAGACGCACATGTGGATTAAAGTTTCCTTGCAAAGTCGTATGCTTCTGCCTAATGATTTGTGATTAGAGTTTTCCATTAATTATCATATTTAGTCATAGAAAACACATTTTTACAGATGCTCTCATGTGCATTTAACTAATGTGTTTTGGCCAGAGTGCCATTCATTGTACAAGAATGTGTAACTTAAGCTTTTCCATTTTTAGCCTATGTTTTTAAGTGTTTCGTTTGGCGGAGAACCATCAATGTGAATGATTACATTTGTGACTTGATAGGTGATTAAACATCTTTATGTCAGATAAGGTGTCTAGCTAAAAGTTTAAAAGAAGTTTAAATCCTCTACGTAAGAATGATTGAAGCTCACAGAAGTTACCATATAAATCCAAAGTCTGAAAATATTACTTGAGAAAAGACTGGTCTATCTGCTAACCATATGCACTACAAACATAATGTGCCTTCTGTTACATATAGGGTATTAATATATTATTTTGCACTTGATTAATTGAGAAATAAAAATTACAAAACAATACAAAAACTTTCTGCAATGTAACAGTAAGTTTTCACACTACACACCTATTAAAAATTTACCAAGAAAATTACTTGCAAACTAGAGTTTGAAGACCAATAGTAATGGCTCTTCAGGTCAATAAATGAATATTAAAGGCTAAGTTCACCTTTTGGAACATGTTAAATGGTACACCTGTACTTTGGGTGTAACATTTAACATGCTCCATCACATGTTTCCTTAACTCCTGAATAGCCTTCTGATGCTTTTTTTAAGACTCTAGTCTAAGAGGTTGAATCGAGATGGTTTGCAAGTAAATGTTCACTTTGGTAAGCGTATTTTCACTTTAAAAAGTTGCATTATGCCCAATCCTGTGTAAGGAAAATGTAAAAAAAAAAAAAAAACCCCTCTGTACATAATCTATTTATTTGATTAAAGAAAATCTGCCTAAAACTACACTCATGTAACATACGGGAATTTTTACAGCAAGAACCATCCACCTGTTTCTGTTATTAACATAGTGTCAGGACCACTGACTAGTTTTTTTGGTTTTTTTTCTAGTTACTGTCAATTTTTTTCTCCATACCTGAATAGGATTTGCTAACATCTATATTTATAATGTATGAAAGACAAATGTTGCACCTACTTTACTGCACTAAAAAAAATACACGGTACAAATGTTATAAATAACTCATACTTTTGAAATACTACGTAAGGTAGATCTCTCTAGTGAGGCTGGCAGCTGCTAAGCTTTTAGCAATCTATGTATGCAGCTGTTAACTCGATCCTCTATTAGACTGCAACATTATGACGGCTATTTGAGCAAAATTTTCTAACAAACTTGCATTCCAACACTCCAGATATTTTAATTAGAATGAGTTATATTTTTGTAATTAAGTTTTTCAAATTGCCTCGTGAGTCTTGACTATTCAAAATTTACAGCCAGGAAGGATGAAAGCACTCCTGCACAGCTTACACTCACAAAAGGCAGGTGAAAAGATGAATCACTCTGAACTCCAAACTTCACGTACAATAAAGAAAAGATTTGCATTCAGCAGCTGCTAGTCCCAGTGGTATTTATTCCAACAGACAAGATAGGCAGGACAGCAGATGAGCACACCATTTCTGATGCATTTCACTCTATTCTCTTGGCATAGTAACAGAAAGAATAACTACAATGAATTGTGCTGATAATTATAAATTAAAGCCAGTTACAGGATCAAAGACCTCTCTGGTGACAGGTATACCTCAATATATAATAGGTCATTTAATGCACATGAACCTGTGGTTAATCATAATAACACTAAATATGTGATCAGAGCTAAAAATGTAAATTGTAATTGTACGTAGGATGATACCATTTATTGAATAACTAACTAGATTTCTTTAAATTACACAGGCCTCTTCTTTAGGCAAGACAACTTGCCCTAGATATCATTTAAAGCTGGATACACACTATACAATTTTCTTTAGATGTTTTCCTTTAGATTTACCAAAACTATATAATATGAGGTCAAACTTAAACACTTTCAATTTGTATACAATCAGGCAGGCCCCTTAAACTACATAGTTGAAGGTAAATGTAAAGGAAATCAAACAATAAAAGTTGTATAGTATGTATCCAGCTTCAGGTCCAAATTTTTGAAGATGGGCAACACGATACAACACTCAGGCATAAAAATAAAAAAATAAACATAAAGGACATTTTTTTTTTTCTGGACTGCAAAATCTGTAAAAAATACCCTATTTCTGCAAAGTAAATGAAGTATATCTACCAAAACCCCACATCTTAAAGCGTAGCTGGAACTAGAAAAATAAAAATTGTGAACAGGCAGGCTCTTTATTGCAGAATAAACATGCAATGTCTCTTCTGCAACAAAATACACTTACCGTATATACTCGAGTATAAGCCAAGTTTTTCAGCACATTTTTTTATGCTGAAAATGCCCCCCTCGGCTTTTACTCGAGTCAAGCACTTTTCTGCAGCAGAGAATTACATTTTCCGACCCGAATTTGGGGCCCTGTATATCGGGTGCCACTTGGTGCTAGGACCCCCAAATTTGGTGTGCAAACCTAGTTGAACTAGCACTACAACATATGGGGTTTCTAGCACCAAGTGGCCCAGAGATACGGGGCCCCAAAGTCAGTTCGGAAAATGTCATTCTCTGCTGCAGAAAAGTGCTTGACATTTTCCGAACCGATTTTGGGGCCCCGTATCTAGGGGCCACTTGGTGCTAGGAACCCCATCTTTGTATATGTTGTAGTGCTAGTTCCACTGGGTTTGCACACCATGTTTGGGATTCCTAGCACCAAGTGGCCCCGAGATAAGAGGCCCCAAAGTCGGTCAACTGTGTTTATCTGCAGCAATGTCATTTCGGGACCCTTTGGGTCCAGAGACCCCAAATTTGGGCTGCAGCTAGGGGGCATATAGGAACCCTTAACTACCAAGTTTGAAGTCGGGGGACCTATGGCTGCAAATTGGCACAGAGAGGCATGCAAATGGGCACAGTGAGGCTGCAAATGGGCATTGTTGACCCTCTTTTCCACTTACAGTAGCTGCGCATTTCTCACCCTAGGCTTATACTCGAGTCAATACGTTTTCCCATTTTTTGTGGTAAAATTAGGTGCCTCGGCTTATACTCAGGTCGGCTTATGCTCAAGTATATACGGTACCTACATTTCTGCAATACCCTGTAGAATGTAAACTGAGCTGTGCATGTGTGGGAGAGATGTTATTCTACACCGGCCAAGACCGCTGAAGATCAGCACCTGAAACAAGCCAGGGAGAAGATGCCAGTGCCCTTGATGGACCTCATGATCGTGTGTACGGGGCATTAGTCGTGCACTCCACAAATCTGGCCTTTATGGAAGAGTGGCAAGACAAAAAGACATTGGTGAAAGAAAGCCATAAGAAGTTCTGTTTGCATGAAGCCATGTGGGAGACACAGCAAACATGTGGAAGAAGGTGCTCTGGTTAGATGAGACCAAAATTTTACTTTTTTGCCCAAAAGCAAAATGGTATGTGTAGCGGAAAACTAACACTGCACACCACCCTAAGCACACCATCCCCACCGGGAAACATGGTGGTCTCAGCATCATGTTGTGGGGATGCTTTTCTTTATCAGGGACAGGGAAGCTGGTCAAAGTTGATGGGAAGATGGATGGAGTCAAATACAGGGGAATGTTAAAAGAAAACCTGTTAGAGTCTGCAAAAGACTTGAGACTGGGGTGGAGGGTCACCTTCCAGCAGGATAACAACCCTAAACATACAGCCAGAGCTACAATGGAATGGTTTAGATCAAAGCATATTCATGTGTTAGAATGGCCCAGTCAAAATCCAGACATAAATCCAATTGAGAATCTGTGGCAAGACTTGAAAATTGCTGTTCACAGACGCTCTATATCCAGTTTCACAGAGCTGGAGCTATTTTGCAAAGAAAAATTGGGCAAAACTTTCACTCTCCAGATGTGCAAAGCTGGTAGAGACATCCCCAAAAAGACTTGCAGCTGTAATTGCAGCGAAAGGTGGTTCTACAAAGTATTGACTCAGAGGGGCTGAATACAAATGCACGTCAAACTTTTCACATATTTATTTGTAAAACATTTTGAAAACCATTTATCATTTAACTTTCACTTCACAATTATGTGCCACTTTGTGTTGGTCTATCACATAAAATCTCAGTAAAATTAATTTACGTTTTTTGGTTGTAACATAACAACATGTGGAAATTTTCAAGGAGTGTGAATACTTTTTCAAGGCACTGTAGCTCCCAACTGTCCCTGATGTGGAACAAAGTCCCTCTGTCCCTCGTTCCTCCTCATTTGTCCCTCATTTTGGTCTGATCTATATAGTTGTATATAAAATGCACTTTTTTCCTTTGCTAAACCTTTCATCAACTTTTCAATTTCTAAATTGCTGGATGTGTTCATTAAAAAAGCCAGTATATAGGAATAGTAGTGGTAAAAAAAGCACTTGTGGGTTTAACAAAAATTTTTTTTTTTATTATTCTCCTTTAATGGGGTGTGGCAGGGGGGTGTGTCTTATGCATACATACTTTTGCTAATAGGTGTCCCTCATTCCCATCTCAAAAAGTTGGGAGGTATGTGTATACAGCACATGTGACATATACGTTTACTATGTCCATATGCATAGAAGCATTACAACCTTCACTGCAATGAACAACAATATAAATCATATTATTCTCTATGGTGACCATTTACATCAATGCAGCTTGGTGAAATGTGATTGATGTGGTGCAGCTTAGTGTTTTTGGCCCCATAGTCTGCAATGTGAGTGCATTAAATAATGCATGAATGTGCGTTTTGTTGTGTTTTGGTGTGTTTTGGCAGTGTTGTGTGCTTAAAAAACAGTGCACAAAACATAAAAATGCATGAAAAACTCAAGTACAAATACACAACATAATCTCTCTAAAAATAAAGTATGATTATACAGCAGCACTAGTGCAAACCTAGGCTAGTGCTGACAAGTGTTTGAAGCCCCTTTGACAGCCTCATCAGCCAGATTGCAGAACCTATATTACATTTACAAATGCTTAAGAGTAAGTACTGCCCAGCACACCATAGGACAGACAAGAGGATAAAGTGCAATCACCTGTCCCACCAGTTCAATAAAATAGCAACAAAGTGGAGTAGCACAGGACTCAAAGTTAAAGCTGAGCTTCATCCAAAAGTAGAAACTTTGCTTGTTCGCACCCTCCAGTGCCACATTTGGCACTTTTTTTTTTGGGGGGGGGGTGGTAGCAGATACCTGTTGAAACCAGGTACCCGCTCCCACAAAAATTGCAGCGATCTACAAAACTTTAGGCCCCTCCTCCTCCCCCCTGCTGCCTTCTGGGAGACACACAGGTTCCAGAAGACAGCCGACTATTCAGAAAGTGCAGCACGACTCAAGTATGCGCAGTAGGAAACAGGCTGTGAATCCGCAAGGCTTCACTTTCTGTTTCCCTTAGTAAGGATGCCAGAGTCTGTACCCAAAGCTGATGGACGAATCTGCTAGGGGTTCCCGACATTGCGGGATACCTGGACTGGCAAGAGTCCTTATATTAAAAGACAGCACCTACAGTATTTGTAGCTGCTGACTTTATTTTATTTCTATACAGGCTGGAACTCTGCTTTAAGAAAAGTAGTGGTTATAGGACCGAAAGTGAGAAGTGAGAGAGTGTGCCACAGGTGCCCACTATTAGAGGATATAACACATCTCAATTTCAAGGAATAGCATGCAACATTACAGGTACGTATACATGAAGTATGTACAGTAGTGCTCTTGTAATTAAAGTACCAAAGACAGTCATACATGAAGCAATTACAGTAAAGCAATGTAAAGACCATAAATTCAATCTGCTTTATATACAAACTACAAAAAAATCCTCTGTTTTTATTGTGAAGTAATCACACACGAGCGCCAGATTTTGTACAAGTAACTCACCTCTGGGAGCGAATTATGGTTTACTTAAACCTGAGCCAGCGGGTTAAATTGAAAGCAGTGCTGTCGAGAGGTCAATAGTTTGCAGTTATTAAAGCAATGACATTATTAAAATGTGTGTATGTGAAAAGAATGTATGACATTTGGGAGAGGAAGTACTGGTGGACATGTAAGGCTGTCTCCTTGTTGGTTTTCATCACCACCTACACACACTTTTGGCAGTGGAGATTATAATAAGTTTCCCTGGGAGGGGAGATTTTCAGGAAGAAACAAGTGTGAGAAGCGTTATGGTCCCTTCATGAGAATTTAACAAAAAATTACTCATAACACAGAGCAAATTAATTAAGAGGGCGGTAGTTATTTTTATGTGTTGTTTGAACTGAATATATTGCATACTTAACCCCTTCCTGATGGTTGTACGCATATATGCCGCAGTACAGCCTGGCCTTGTATTTGTTTGTGCTGGCATCACAATTGATCATGTGTCCCCTGCACTGTGTCATTGACAGTTCCTGGTCTCAGACTAACGATTGGAAGTCAGAAAGAATGGCTCTTATGCTGCGTACACACGGTCGGAATTTCCGATGGAAACAGTCCGATGGGAGCTTTTTATCGGATTTTCCAACCGTGTGTATGCCCATCGGTCTTTTTCTGTCGGAATTTCCGACGGACTTTGGATTGAGAACCTGTTCTTAATTTTTCCGACGGAAAAACCTTTCTATCGGATTTTCTGATTGTGTGTATGCAATTCCGACACACAAAATTCCGACGCATGCTCGGAAACAATTTGACGCATGCTCAGAAGCATTAAACTTCCCTTTTATAGTGCAGTCGAACGTTTTTTAAGGCGTGGTGTTATTGACCGTCGTAATTTGGTGTGACCGTGTGTAGGCAAGACAGTTTGAGCGAAATTCCATCGGAATTCCGACGGGAAAACCATCAGAGCTTTTTACGACGAGAATTCCGACGTGTGTACGCGGCATAAGTCACAGTGATCACTAATTTTTTTAACCCTCAGCTTTATCTCTTTTGTGTTCTGTGTTATATAACTATCTCATATGATCATAAGCACCATCTAGTAGCCACAATGCCCAAGTGTGTGCTTTTTTCAATACCTTCAGCTCTCCAGGCTCAACATAAAAAGGTAACATTGTATAAGGCTGCGGTACTGAACACTGTACTTACTGCCAACTCAAAAAGAGGACATGTCTCATGTATATCCGACTCTACTTGAAGCCACAAGCTGTCACAGCTGGGTGCCCATAGTAGAGATGCCGATGCTGCCGAGGGAGGACACGGGGAGAACACGACTATGGTGAGTGCACCGCTAGATCATGGAACAGGTGAGTGTATGTTTATTAAAGGTCAGCAGCTACAGTTTTTAGTAGCTGTTGACTTTTATTAACCACTTGCCTACCACTTACACCCCCTTCCTGCCCAAGCCATTTTTCAGCTTTCAGCGTTGTCGCACTTTGAATGACAATTGCGCGGTCGTGCTACACTGTACCCAAACACATTTTTTTATCATTTTTTTAACACAAATAGAGCTTTCTTTTGGTGGTATTTAATCACTGCTGGGTTTTCATTTTGTACAAAAAAAAATACCAAATATTTTGAAAAAAATATGTTTTTTACTTTTTTTTCTGTCAGTACGTTTTGTAACTAAGTCATTTTTAGCCTTCACTGATGTGTGCTGATGAGGCTGCACTGATGGGCACTAATAGGCTGAACTGGTGGGCATTGATGAGGTGGCACTTATGGGCAAATATGCAAAATAAAAAAAAGACTGATTGGACCGAATGAACGCCACATGGGGTGATAAGGCTGCAGATGCCGTAGAGCTGGAGTGGAGACAATGATATAGTGAAGGTACAACAGAGGCTACAGGTGCATATTAGCTTTGGTAGCTCATGGAAGCATTCTCCAGTGGTGGCAGTGTCCTTCTCAATTTTAATTTAAGAATCCAGTCACATGAGATATCATGTGATATGACTGCAGCATTCTGGGTAAAATCCAGAAGTGCTCACAGCCATGCAAAAGGGAGAAGGCACCAGCACCTCCTGTCACAGGTAGTCTCTAGTCTTGAGGTTTAAATGGCTCCTAACATCTGTCTACTACTAAGGTCTACTACTATAACATAGTATTGAAACCCATGTTTTAAAGTGCAATACAGTACTAGTTGAATCACTGAATCCAGACATCCCAAATCAATGCAACAATGACACTTGGTGGTCCACATAAACCTACTTTTGTACAAAACATAAATACAATGTTAATAATTTTAATAACATTCTATTATCATTTGATGCTTGCTTGTGGAAGTTATTTTTGGCTAGTGGAATATTAAGCAAAGCAGTAATGCACATTGAATCTGATCCTGTTGAACTGGCCGACAATCAATCGGTGTTCTGACAGATGCCGATATAAAGACTGGCTTTTGTCAAAGGGACATGCTGGAAAACCACCATCCAATCAGGGCTGGCAGCCAATGGCTGCCTGCCCTGATCGGTGTGTTCTGGCAGGGGGGTGGCAGGCACAGCAGATAAGAGCTTCACACTAGCATCTCTTGTGTTAGTACAATGATCTCTCAGTTTTTTTTGTTCATCTTGCTAGGTCGAATGAAAAAAAAACCTTCTAGAGTGTACCCAGCTTTAGTCTACGCCTTCTTATTAACTTCTCTTTATCTATAAAGGCTAAAGCCTCGTACACGCGATCTGATTTTCCGATGGAAAATGTGTGATGGCAGGCTGTTGGTGGAAAATCTGACCATTTGTATGCTCCATCGGACAATTGTTGGTCAACTTTCCGTGGACAAATGTTGGATGGCAGGTTTATAAATTTTCTGCGGACAAATGTCTGTTGTCGGATTTTCCAAGCAAGGACGAGCCATAAGCGGTCAGTCTCGTAAACTAGCATTCGTAATGAAGAATTAACAATCGTGACGTGGCAAATTATGAAATCCAGAAATGCAGCGCACATTCTCTTCTTCTTTAATTGGATAATAATGAAGCTGCTTTGCTGGTGATACTGATGGAGTTATTGCAAACAAATTTTCAAAGGATTTTTTTTTCTAGTGATATCAAGAATAATATTATTATGCTTTTTTATTTGGGCAAGTTACCACAACACCATTATCCCATAGTTTTTAAGATCAAAGATACAACTATGTTCGTGTCTCTTGTTAATTTTACATTGTATTTTTTCAAATGTAACTGCCTACTCCAAAACTGTCATTTGAAGTAAAACACATTGCCAAGTATTATTCTCCACAATTTTTTTATTGTGCATTCAAAAAAGAAAACAAATAAAATTAGACATGCTATCTGCCAATATAACTTAACCAAAAAGTGCATTCTATGCATCCAAAAATATAGAAAATATAACAAATCAAATCATTATTATTCAACTAAAAAATAAAATAAAAGCCTCATTCATGTGTCCTGCTTCTTAATATAGGGGGTCAACAATGCCAAGAGTTGGTGAAAGCAGGGGTCTGTCATCAGGAGATAAGTCTGAAAAACATCTGGATTATTTTATTGGAGCTCCCCCAGCCTAGGCATATGGCATAATTGGTCACGATTAATAAAGCAACCAATTTTTGGTCCAAGAACACCTCCTCTTCCTGTTCCTGGACCGGACTTGGGTCAAAGCAATAACTTCAAGGCCAATAATAAATAACATACAATATATATATAACAAAATATCTGGTTGATGAACGGCCATTCAGAAACTAACTGAAAAGCGCAAACTGAAAAGCGCTAAATGAAAAACGTGAAATGAAAAGCGCAAATCAACACTTACCAAACTTCTACTAATATGAAATTAGCAGAAGGAGCCCAAAGGATGGTGCTAAAGAGCTGAAAAACCACGTAGTACATCAGTACATTTGTGTTTGTTGGCTGACAATTCCTTACCGTTTGTATGCCACACAAAATCCATGCACATGCCTTCGGACAAAAGTCAGAGGTTTTATCTGCAGAAAATCCGATCGTGTGTACGAGGCTTAAGGGTAATTTGTTTTTGCCAGCCTTACTGAGTTTACAAAAAACTCTGACTCACTGACAAAATTGTACAAACTCAATGAAGACACACACCAGTCAAAATTAAATATTGTGATGCATGCAGAGAACACACTTAATTTTTTTAAATTTAAGCACAGCTATACTAAACCAGACTTGCGTTTACCAATAAATTGGTGATCCGAGAACCTATGCTTGGGATGCAGAGGAACCATTTCAGATTCTTTGATGTCTCTCTCACATAGAAAGCTTCTTGAATCTGGACCCTGTGATGCCCCCACCAATGGACCCAATGCAAAGTGCCCACATAAGCATAACGTTATAATAACTTTGGACATGATATGTCAAGTGACCGCAGATTTAGGTAAGTATTTGTGGCATTTAACTTTTCTGTAATAAGTACAAAAAAAAGTACAAAAAAAGAATTGCGCTGGACACAAATACCTAAAAAATAGAGCAGCAACACCAAGTGCGATATAACACAGAAATGTAAAGAGAAATATGTAAAAAGTTGCGCTTAAGGAATTACGTAAATTAATCGTGTTATTATGACATTGAACAATGCTATTGGAATAAACGTGTAAATGATATACTGTAAGTACACAAAAAAAGTATATCAGCACAAATACATGCTACCAAAACATCACCACATAAGTGAAAAGTGCAATGTGAATATAGATTGCATCTATTTGTCCAAAAAAAACCTGTAAACAAGAAAAACGTTCAACCAAAGATGATTGTGGGGGTTGTTCCTGTAAAAAAGAAAAACGTTCAACCAAAGGTGATTTCAAAGGTTGTTCAGTGAAAATCCGGTATGCGAATTAGTGCAGTCCATAAAAGTGACGAGCAAATATAGTGACTGTGTAGTTTCAAGAGAATTTCTTTTTCCACCACCGCTAAGAGTGCTCTCTTACCAGCTCACAGAATGTTGAAGACAGATGGCTCATACCCAGCCAGAGCCTTTTCCTCTCAGTTTGTCTGCTGTACCAATGGGAACATCAACTGCTGCGTAGGGAACTCCGATCCGAAAACTCCAATGTAAACACCCCTTGCTTCCGGTATCTCTCTCAATGTACCCAGTAAGAACTTGGACATAAGAAAAAATAAAAAATACAGAGAGGGGAGATCATAGATAAAACCCGCTTGGGAGGTTTATTGCATAAAAAATGTATAAAAGGCACTCCAATGTGCATATATAAAAGATGTAGATGTAAAGTAAAAAATGCGGCCGGCCGGCTGCAACACTGAGCGTCCGTACCTCGTACGGGAACACTCCACTCGCGATGACGTCAGCACGTCGCTCCTCCGACATTTCGTCACGATGCGGACGTAATCATGGGGATGATTACGTCCGCATTGTGACGAAATGTCGGAGGAGCGACGTGCTGACGTCACCGCGAGTGGAGTGTTCCCGTCTTTTATATATGCACATTGTAGTGTTCTACATCTTTTATATATGCACATTGGAGTGCCTTTTATACATTTTTTATGCAATAAACCTCCCAAGCGGGTTTTATCTATGATCTCCCCTCTCGGTATTTTTTATTTTTTCTTATGTCCGAGTTCTTACTGGGTACATTGAGAGAGATACCGGAAGCAAGGGGTGTTTACATTGGAGCTTTCGGATCGGAGTTCCCTACGCAGCAGTTGATGTTCCCATTGGTACAGCAGACGAACTGAGAGGAAAAGGCCCTGGCTGGGTATGAGCCATCTGTCTTCAACATTCTGTGAGCTGGTAAGAGAGCACTCTTAGTGGTGGTGGAAAAAGAAATTCTCTTGAAACTACACAGTCACTATATTTGCTCGTCACTTTTATGGACTGCACTAATTCGCATACCGGATTTTCACTGAACAACCTTTGAAATCACCTTTGGTTGAACGTTTTTCTTTTTTACAGGAACAACCCCCACAATCATCTTTGGTTGAACGTTTTTCTTGTTTACAGGTTTTTTTTGGACAAATAGATGCAATCTATATTCACATTGCACTTTTCACTTATGTGGTGATGTTTTGGTAGCATGTATTTGTGCGGATATACTTTTTTTGTGTACTTATAGTATATCATTTACACGTTTATTCCAATAGCATCGTTCAATGTCATAATAACACGATTAATTTACGTAATTCCTTAAGCGCAACTTTTTACAACTTTTCTGTAATGCATAGAGTGATTAGCTAGAGAGGGAATAGTGGACTTTCCATTGCTATACTTAAATTTTAAAACTTCTTATCATTTTTTTATTTATTTTTTGCTCTCTGTGTCTCATTGAGATTTTCCACCGATTCCTGTCTCAAGACCCAACAGAAAGTGAGAAGAGTTATCTCCAAAGTAAAGGAAATCCCCTCTCTTATATTAATCCCTGAAACAAGTGTCCCTTTGGAAGATTTTCCAGCCCAGTGACAACTCAACATTTTTGATTTTACTGTACTTCAGTCCCAGTAACAATGGTCCCCAGGACAAATTGAGATGGTAATTCGCCCTAACTCACCCCTACTCAATCCATAAAGAAAAATTGGGAAGTAAACCTTGTTACTGTGGGTGCTGTTCTATACTTCTTATCACTAAATACAAGGAATGTATGTTTTTTGGGGTGATTTTTTTTTTTTCAGTAGCGTTGGACATGCCAAATAACTGGAGTCACCTGTCATGACAAGAATCGTAAGGCTTTAGCAAGTGTTGACATTAATAGTCGTGCATGGTAAATCGTTTTGCAAGAGATTAAAATGAGCTACTTGTCTATATTGTTTCCCTCCCTGGTACTACATAGTATATTGTAAGATTGAAATCTTTCCCATTAGGGAAATTTCCCTTTACTTTTGGTCTTGTAGATGCAACAGGAAATTAGAGGAAATCTCAAAAAATTGTGGTAAATGCCAGTGTTACTGGAACAAGTACACACATCAGATGATTTCCCCATTATTGCTGTTCTGGTAACAACTCAAATTTAGAATTTTCCTATCACTTTAAGTCTTAATGAAAATGTTCAGCAAGGCAAATGGAAAAACCGAATTTCTCCAGAGGGAACATACATAGGAAAACCTGATGGAAGTTTTAACCCTTCTCTTCTCCAATTAAAACCTAAAAAAAAAAGTTTTTGGCTTCCAGAAAACTCTAATATATTGTGTGTGTGTATACAGTGGTGTGAAAAAGTGTTTGCCCCCTTCCTCCTTTCCTGTTCCTTTGCATGTTTGTCACACTTAAGTGTTTCGGAAAATCAAACCAATTTAAACAATAGTCAAGGACAACACAAGTAAACACAAAATGCAATTTGTAAATGAAGGTGTTTATTATTAAAGGTGAAAAAAAATCCAAACCATCATGGCCCTGTGTGAAAAAGTGATTGCCCCCCTTGTTAAAACATACTATAACTGTGGTTGTCCACACCTGAGTTCAATTTCTTTAGCCACACCCAGGCCTGATTATTGCCACACCTGTTCACAATCAAGGCATCACTTAAATAGGAGCTGCTTGACACAGTAAGGTCCACCAGAAGATCCTTAAAAGCTACACATCATGCCGAGACTCAAAGAAATTCAGGAACAATTGAGAAAGAAAGTAATTGAGATCTATCAGTCTGGAAAGGGTTATAAAGCCATTTCCAAAGCTTTGGGACTCCAGCGAACCACAGTGAGAGCCATTATCCACAAATGGCGAAGACATGGAACAGTGGTGAACCTTCCCAGGAGTGGCCGGCCGCCCAAAATTACCCCAAGAGCGCAGCGACGACTCATCCAAGAGGTCACAAAAGACCCCACAACAACGTCCAAGGAACTGCAGGCCTCACTTGCCTCAGTTAAGGTCAGCGTTCATGCCTCCACCATCAGGAAAAGACTGGGCAAAAATGGCCTGCATGGCAGAGTTCCAAGGAGAAAACCACTGCTGAGCAAAAAGAACATCAAAGCTCGTCTCAATTTCTCCACAACACATCTTGATGATCCCCAAGACTTTTGGGACAACATTCTGTGGACCGATGAGACAAAAGTGGAACTCTTTGGAAGGTGTGTGTCCAAGTATATCTGGCGTAGAAGGAACACTGCATTTCAGAAAAAGAACATTATACCAACAGTAAAATATGGTGGTGGTAGTGTGATGGTCTGGGGCTGTTTTGCTGCTTCAGGACCTGGAAGACTTGCCGTGATAAAAGGAACTATGAATTCTGCTGTCTACCAAGAGATCCTGAAGGAGAATGTCCGACCATCTGTTCGTGTACTCAAGCTGAAACGAACTTGGGTTCTGCAGCAGGACAATGATCCTAAACACACCAGCAAGTCCACCACCGAATGGCTGAAGAAAAACAAAATGAAGACTTTGGAGTGGCCTAGCCAAAGTCCTGACCTGAATCCTATTGAGATGTTGTGGTATGACCTTAAAAAGGCCGTTCATGCTCGAAAACCCTCTAATGTAACTGAATTAGGACAATTCTGCAAAGAGGAGTGGGCCAAAATTCCTCCAGGACGCTGTAAAAGCCTCATTGCACGTTATCGCAAACGCTTGGTTGCAGTTGTTGCTGCTAAGGGTGGCCCAACCAGTTATTAGGTTTAGGGGGCAATCACTTTTTCACACAGGGCCATGATGGTTTGGATTCTTTTCACCTTTAATAATAAACACCTTCATTTACAAATTGCATTTTGTGTTTACTTGTGTTGTCCTTGACTATTGTTTAAATTGGTTTGATGTTCCGAAACACTTAAGTGTGACAAACATGCAAAGGAACAGGAAATGAGGAAGGGGGCAAACACTTTTTCACACCACTGTATATATATATATATATATATATATATATATACACACTGTAAATGCATGCTGACACCTGTAAGTAGCTGTTTTAATGTTTTCAGTTATTTAAGGAAGATCATTATGAACACAGGCTCACTTTAAGATCATTGGTAATCAGTGGGGCATTAGTTTTATTTTTTTTAGAAAATACTTATCAGGGTAGGTATAATTGGACAGGAGTATTAGATGCACTTTCTGGAATATGTTTGCAAGTAATGAGGGATCATCCCCCAGCAATGAAAAAAAGGAAATTATGTTTTTATCACAAATAAACTGCAGTCAAATGTCACCATTTGATTTTGAATTGATGAATAAAACTGGTGTCAGGACTGTAATCTTGGGGATGACACAGACGTCTCAGAACATGAGGTTGTCGAAGAGAAAAACCTGGTGGGGTTTGTAGTCCTTCAAATCAAAGCTTAGATAACCCTAACCTACTGTAATTTATTCTGCCAGAAACATGTTTTATATTTGGATGTAGAGCTTTGTACTATAAGAGGGACTGAGAATCCACAAATCAGCAACAGGTTTCCGTACACTGAGTTTACAGGAGGCAGTGAAAAGTAGAACAAGATGTAGCTAGAAGAGGGCTGCTTGCCATATGATTGGCTGCTGTGTTATTTGTTTAGGCATTTATTGTTTCAGTGATCCAAAACCTGTGGAGTGTTTGTCATGCAACTGGCTCTTTGTTTAGAAGCCACAATAATTTGCAAATGTTTCCCTTTACAAAAAACTACCATTGGTGATTAAAGCCTAAGCAGAACAATACATCAAAATATATGAGCAAAATACCTTGCTAAATGGGGATCTGCTTTAAAAAAAAGTCTTGGTTTTGAAACTGCTGGAGAAGCAGTGACAGCATTGAAAAAAATTCTTAAAGTCGAACTCTGGAGAAAACAAAGGGGTTTATTTACTATAGTCAAATAGACTGTACACTTTCCAAGTACACGTTATGCTCCAGAACTTAGTAAATGAGAGAAGGCTCACTTTGCGAAGAATACAGAATCACATGCAATGAAATAAAAAAAAAAAAAAAAAAGCATTTTTGCTGTTTCACATGATTGGATGATGGAAGGTAGCAGAGCTTCCCCTCATTTACTAAACTCTGGAGCAACTTCACTTGCAAAGTGCAGTCTATTTGCCATTGGTAAATCAACCCTAGTATCCTCCCATGCAGTCGCGCTGCCCCCACCCAGCAAGGGTTAAATACTCTTTTATGCCTAGGATACTGGAAAGAGCGTTTTTTTCTTAAATATCCGCCACTCTTACCAGACTGTCTTTCTTTTTGCACTGGACCATCCAGCTGAGTGATTAGGCCACCAGCTATCATTGGTTGCTAAAAGAAAAAGGGGGGGGGGGTCGCCTTTCTAAGTATAGTATTAAAACAGTATCATTTATTGTACAAGAATAAAAACACTTACAAGATATAAGTGGGAGTAATGCTTGTCATAAGTATGTAGTCCTGGCAGTTCTACTGCGACCCACAGGCTCCTCACACGATCCAGGTAGCTGGGAAAGGTTCTGGTGTGATGTTGTGCTGAATAGCTGTACATTCAGAAAAACCAGGAAGTAATCAGCTCCGTGCTGTCCAGCTTGAACCGGAAGAGGAAATGATCATTTCCTCTTCCAGTTCTGATCATTTCCTCTTCCTGTTCAAGTTGGACAGAATGGAGCTGACTACTTCCTGGTTTTCCTGAATGTACAGCTATTCAGCACAACATCACACCAGAACCTTTCCCAGCTACCCGGATCGTGCGAGAAGCCTGTGGGATGCAGTAGAACTGCCAGGACTACATACTTATGATGAGCATGACTCTTGTGCAATAAATGATACTGTTTTAATACTACACTTAGAAAGCCCCCCCCCCCCCCTTGTTTCTTTTATATGTTTTGCAGAGTTGCTAGACACACTCTGAGGATGGCTGCCTCTTTTTAAATCACCCCCTTACTGTGGTTCAACTTTGTTTTTACCTAGACTGACTAATCAAATGTACATTTTTACAAACTAAGGGCATTGCCTCCTGGAGCGCCAATTACCCAATTTACTATCATTGGTTACTAGGATGCAGGTTGCAACTGTGCAACCCCACTGCCTGGACAGGGCACCAGTGGCCATTGTTACCATGGGCAGATGCAGCAGCAATGAGTACAGCCACACTACCACCATTACTGATGTTTCTTTCCACATACCCCTAAAGGTTTTGGCGCATATCCTAGATTGGAAACTGTGGCTCTAAGGTTTGGAAAGATTAGGAAATAATATTGATTCAGCCACTACTGAATCAAATATGACAAACGTGGGTGTAGTTACTCAATGCCTAATGATGAATCCTATGTAAAGCCCACTAATCTGAACAGCCATATATGGTGGCAAACTCTATATTGTGCCATGATACCAGCATTTGCATAGTGTCTTTAAAATAGTTTTTGATGCTTTAAGATTTCTTTTATTGAATAAAGTGACAACATTGGTGTCAAGGTAGCAAATGCAGTTGTGTGGAACCTCCAGCATCATCAATGAAAGATTGTATGCTTATCTGAGAAGTGTAAGCCAGTACAGCAGAGCAAAGCACCACAAAACAAGAAAGACTTATGCCCCGCACACACGAGCGGAATTTCAGCCAGCAAAAGTCCGATGTGAGATTTTCGTCATAAATTCTGACCATTTGTATGCTCCATTGGACTTTTGCTGGCAGCAAAAGATTGGGAGCAGGTTCTCTATTTTTCCGACGGAAAAAGTTCCTATCAGAAATTCCTATCGTCTGTGGCAATTCCGACGCGCAAAATTCTGACCCATGCTCGGAAACAGTTCTACGCATGCTCGGAAGCATTGAACTTAATTTTCTCAGCTCGTCATAGTGTTGTACGTCACCGCGTTCTTGGCGGTCGAAAGTTCAGAGAACTTTTGTGTGACCGTGTGTATGCAAGCCAAGCTTAAGTGAAATTCCGTCTGAAAAAACGGGGCCAATGGTCTCTGAAACAGAATGGCCAAATGTGTCCCTTGCTTCTCTTATTATTATTATTATTATATAGGATTTATATAGCACTGACAGGTTGCACAGTGCTTTCCAATATAGAGACAGTACTGTATATTTACAATAAATTTCAATACACGAGGGCCCTGCTCATGAGAGCTTACAATCTAATAGGGATGCTGATCTAGTCCAGAATGTAGAAAGGACAGGGTGTATCCCATAGAATACTTCCTAGATGTCAGGATCACTTTAGTGCTCCTACTCCTCATTCCAGCATCCAGGTGTTGCATTCTCCCTGTTTTCACCTGCAAGGTGATTGATGCTCGGTCACCTGTTATAAGCAAACCAAACACTCTATCCCTTGCTTGTAATAGAGACAGAGTTACCTTCATTATTTCTGATCAAGCCTCCCGTTTGTCTGCCCTGCTTCTCTGTTGGATTTCCCTGTGTATGACCTAGTTTTGATATTGGACTATTCCCTGAAACCTGCCTGCCTTATACCTGGACTGTCATAAAACCATGCTATCTGTCTGCTAAACTGCAAGTACATGTTTGCTTTGCTCAGTTCGCATCTGCCTTGGCGTGGTGGTCAGGCACTATAGCATTGTGTATAAGTCTTGGGGACAACCAAGTACCAGTAGGCCTGCTTGTCTTAAGGGAAAGGGGGCTGCTATAGGTGAAGCACACAGTAGCTAGCTATAGTATCTGACTACCTGCGTTGGGGTAGACATGACACTAGAATGGAACTTCATAGCCTCTCACCATGCAAGAAAAATGATTTTCTGGTGCGATGGTAGATTTTCCAAGAAGTTGACTACCAAGCCTTCATGAGAGTACGGGTGACCTAATCTGGTAAGCCCCTGTCCTTTTACCAATTCTTAAGAAGCAGGATAGTGGATTGTTTTTTGAGATAGGAGGTTCAAATGATCTGGAATGGTGCGTGAAGGGTCTGAATATGTTCGAATACTATGTCCTCCTGGGCTAGTTTGGTGTTATGGGAATCACAGGAATGCCCTCTATTTCAATCCTGGGGAACAGAGGAGGGAGAAGCTGGAGGGGCAGAAAGGCATAGATCAAGTGGAACTGATCCCAAATAATTACCAGAAAGCCAGAGGGACCTGGGGACATACCTGACCAGTTTGTTGTTGAATCTATATGATCCTCATCCAGCATCCCCTACCTGCTGGAAATGCCTCTGGATGGACAATTCATTTCCCCAGCCCCAGATGGTAAAAACTGGAAAAGTCTAGCTATTAACTTTTAATGCCTTTGATATGGATGGCGGATAAAGATTTTTAATGTGCAGTTCTGCTCAAAAGTGGGTCAAGGCCACTCTTTGTAAGGGGTGACTACTGGTGTCTCCTTGATGGTTGATGTAGGCCACAGCCATGGCATCGTCCTGCAGTCTGTCTTGTCTGCTGGACATTGGCTCACAGGGATAGGAAGGACTGATGCTTTAGCAAGAGATTTTCCAGGTAACTCACAATATGTATCCCCTGTAAAAGGAGAAAAAGTAGGACCACATCAAGCACCTTGGTAAAAAAGCTGGGGGAGCTGTGGACAGGCAAGAGAGAAAAGCAGCAAATTGGTAATGCTGCATGCTCATCCCATATGTCTACTAAATCAAGAAAATTCCCCAGAAGAAGGGCATCAATGACTAATCAGGCCAATTCCATGCAGAACTTTTACACCCATAGAAATAAGTTGAAGGTTTTCAGATCCAGAATGGGCCCAACTCCTCTATTAGCTTTGGACCTGAGAATAGGTTTAGGTAGAACCTTATAAAGTTAAACTACACCTGTGCTATCTGTAGATAACATTGTTGTAACACGTTAGTATTAGGGATGGGCCCGGTGTTCGATTTGAACCCATGTTCGAATTGAACATCGGGCGTTCGCCCGTTCAGCGAGCCCAGAACTATTTGGGCCATTCTCATCTAATTTGTGTGATGCGAGCGCCCCGCAATGCACTGCGCCAGTTGCAGTGCATTGCTGGCTGATGATTGGCCAAGCATGCACTGTGACCCGCATGCTTGGCCAATCAAAGAGCCAGCGGCGAGGAGAGCAATAATTGGCCACAGGCAGGATGCCTGTGGCCAATTATAGCTCAGGGGGTTTAGTACACGCCCCACAGTATAAAAGGCCGCCGTGCCGGCGGCCTCGCATATTGTGTTGTGTTCCAGCGTCAGTGTCAGTGTTATGTGCTGCTGACTGCTGACTTTATGTGCTATGATTCTGGGGATTAGTGTGTGCGTGCTGTTAGTACAGCATTGCAGTATCACATTTGGGGGGTGTCTATAGTATGCCTGTGAAGGGGCGCACAAAAAAGTGTCATTTTTGCAGGAAAAAAAGCTATTTAAAATCAGTCGCGGCTAATGAATTGATGGCTCCCGTAATACAGAGAACTGTCATTTATTGAAAGCCATTCATAAAAAAAAGTCATTAATAAAATATAATAAAAAAAAAAAAAAGCCTGGGGGTCCCCCAAATTCAATAACCCGGCCCTTCAGGTCTGCTATGGATATTAAGGGGGACCCCAGCCAAAAAAAAAATGGTGTGGGGTCCCCCTCAAAATCCATACCAGAACCTTATCCAAGCACGCAACCTGGCAGGCCGCAGGAAAAGAGGGGGGACAAGAGAGGCCCCCCCTCCCTCCTAAACCGTACCAGGCCACATGCCCTCAACATTGGGAGGGTGCTTTGGGGGTCTGAGTCCCCCAAAGCACCTTGTCTCCATGTTGATGAGGACAAGGGCCTCTTCCCCACAACCCTGGCCATTGGTTGTGGGGGTCTGCGGGCGGGGGGCTTATCGGAATCTGGAAGCCCCCTTTAACAAGGGGACCCCCAGATCCCGCCCCCCGTGTGAAATGGTAAGGGGGTACAAAATTACCCCTACCATTTCACCAAAAAAGTGTCAAAAATTGTAAAAATTACAGGAGACGGTCTTTGACAATTCCTTTATTAAAATCTTCTTTCTTCTGGTCTTCCTTCTTCCTCTCTTCATCCTTCGGTTTCTTCATCTTCTCCTTCCGGCATCTTCTTCCATCTTCTTCTTCCATCATCTTCTTTCTCCGATCCGCTTCTTCTTGCTCTTGTCTTCTCGTCCGGCATCTTCTTCCATGGCGTCAGTGTCTCTTCTGGGCCGCTCCGCGCAATGGGAGGCTTGCGCTGTGTTACCACCTGGTAACCCCGCCCCCTCTGACGCACGGGGACGTCATGGGGAATTCCCTATGGCTTTCCCTATGACGTTCGCATCCATTGTAACTAATAAAGTTCTTATGTTCGCACGGACTTTAGGTCCGTTCGTGGGTTCTGGTGCGAACCGAACCCGGGGGTTTTCGGCTCATCCCTAGTTAGTATATAATCACATCAGCACTTTGTGTAGATCTTTATATTATTGAGGTGAAGTGCTGCATTGAGGATTGTGATTTATTCTTTGTTTACATTTTTTTTGAGGGGGTTAATGCAGCAGCACACTAGGGGATTCATTTATATATATATATATATATATATATATATATATATATATATATATATATATATATATATATATATATATATATATATATATATATATATATATATATATGAACATTTATTTTGATTTATATCATTTTTACTTTATTGTGATTAAGCACAGAGGGGGATTCAGTATAATATATTACTAATAGCAGACTGTCTGCAGCCAAGACATAGTCAGACCCAGGGAAGACAAAAATTGCTAGCTTTATCTACAGCCTCTAAAAGGAACAACATTATTCCCATAAAATCAGACATTGTGTCAAAAAAAATCTTCCCTAGATATCTAAATAACTAGCAGGAAAGGTGAGTGGTGGAAGGGCCAGAAGAACACCCAGAGAAAGGCAGGGAATCAGACAGGGGTCAACTCTATCTCTGGAGATAGTCTATCATCCCCATCCCCTAGAGCCATGTGCTAAGCCGAAGTTAGCGAGGCCATATGATCCCTTACCCTTGCACTTGAGATCTGCCATGATGGGTTTATACGTGCCCCCAGAGGGGTACTCATGACCTCTGCTGCTGTGGAGAGGGAAGGTCTAAGCTTTCTGTGCCTGCATTTTAAGATGCAGGACCCAGGCAGATGTTGAGGAATTACTGTGTTGTACTCTGGACGGAGCCTTGATTGCTACTGTCAACCAGGAGGGAGCACCCAGAGATGTAAAATTACATGCAAATGCCTAATGAGACCATTGACAGTGAGGCTAGACAGGTGCAGTAGCACTCAACCTAAAAAACTGGGACCAGAAAAAGGTTGCCATATATAAATAGCTAGCAACGCTCTACATGGCCTGTGACAAACAATTTAAAGTGTCGCAGCTCACACTCCACCAAGACCAATTTACTGAAGCGACAGCATTCTTGGGCACATATAAAGGGCACCAGTCGTGTACCTAGTGTCCAATCATCAAAGGTATCTGCAAAAAATCAATGATTTAATGCGAAAAATCCAACAACCAGTACCGTATTATTGCAAAAAAGGTCACTTTCTCTAAAGCTGGCCATAAATAGTTAAAACTGACTGTACAAGCTCTGTGCAATCTTCTTCAAATTTACCAAAATGAAAAGCAAATGTAGTGCAAGGGCTTACCTAAACATTCTTACATCCAGTCAGGTAGAATCTCGATTTGTTGATATATATAAAGGAAATTCTACAGGCCCTCGGACACATGTGATGCTTTAGTGGGTTTTGTAAAGGATATTAAATATATTAGTGCTATATAAATGCATTTAAAATGGAATTGTAGTTTTAGTGCAGATACACCTATATTGTTAATCCCCTTGCATACCCCCCTCACTGCCGGCAGTCTTATTCTCACCAGTCCCAGATTAAGTGAGATATCAGCTGTGGGGCCTTTTCAGTACCATGTAGCCTTTTGCCAAATTCTTATCTGCTGTGCTGATCTTGTGGAGAGTTCTGGGATGTTACTGTAGGAGTTATATAAAGCAACAAACCCCACAGTTCAATTTGGCAACCTTGTTTTCACTTTTCTTTTCTTAAAGGAAATGTGTTAAGAAAAATATAAAGACTGCCCTTCTTCTTAAAATGCTAAATTCCAAGCTGCCATGCTGATTAATTTGTTTTATTTCTGGTAATTCATCTGAAAAAAGTGCACAGCCAGTGAAGTAAGAGGATAGACAAAACCACAATTTTGCAACATTGTTGTAGGTTGGTGACTCAAAAAGTTTTGAAGATCAAAAAGATCCAAGATTAAAGCCAGGCAATAAGCACTTTCTGAATAATTGGTCAGAATTAGCCTACATATTGCTCTTTAGAAAGTAAATTGTCCATCAAAATAGGAATCATATATAATATTTAATATATAATATAAAAAGTCAAAATCCATTGTATACATTGCCTGCTGTGACCTTAGCTGTAATATTGTTAACATGTCAAATATGACTTTTAGACTGAATTCCACACAATGCAGATATGCAAAACATGAGGTTTATACTTCTGGCCTTTCTATGGTTAGAAGAGTGATTATTTTTTCTGACACTCCCTGCACCCTTTCAAATCCTGTTCAATGACAAAACATTGTCATTTCTGTCCTTTGCCCAGCATACAGGCAACATCATTATTCCCTATGACTAGGCCTGGACTCATGGTACATTAAAGGCCATTTCAAGCCCCCTTGACAGGCCATGCAGTATAAACTATACTATCTTCAACCCTGAGTTATGTACTAACATTTACATTTGTACTAGAGTGCCCATTTACTAAAAATGCCCAGATGCAAGTGCAGGCCCGTTCAACTCATGTTCCTACAAACCCTTGGGTTCCTTTACCCACCCATGGAAATACATCTCTCTACTTCCTTGTCTCAGTAGCTCAGAGAGGCCAAAGATGACAAGGAAGAGGTAGCTAGGAAAATGATTTACAGCCAGGTAAAAGGCCCTCCACTGTCTGAACCAGAGTGCAGGGAGCCAGGCTGTAGCCTAATAGCACCTTCCCTGGTTTAGCTACTGCGAAGAACACCTCCTTAATCGATACCAGAGAACTCTAGTCCCAGGTCGGTTCACCTTAGTCTTTAGGCCCTAGATACCTCCAGCTGTACACCAGTTACCAGAACTTCATTGGACTTTACTGAAGGGGACAATGTTTATGAGGTTAATCACAAGTAGCATTTTGTGTTTTAAACTGTTTGACTGAGTTGTGATACTCAAGCTAATTTATTGGGGTTGATAAAGGCAAGTAGATTGTGGGCTTTGCAAGTGCAGTTGCACTCCGCAAGAGCATTTGCTCCAGACTTTAGCAAATGAGGAAAGGCTTCACTTTGCAAAGAATGCCCAATTACATGCAAGGATAATATAAAAAAATGCATTTTTGCTTGCACACGACTGGATGATGTAAGTCAGCAGAGCTTCCCCGTATTTACTAATCACTGAAGCAAATACCCTTGCAGAGTGCAACTGCACTTGCAAAATGGCCAGTCTATTTGCCTTTAGTAAATAAACCCCTCTATTGGTATAGAGTCTTATAGAGTCTATGCTACCCAGCTACACCCCGAAAGAGTCACAAAGACATTGCTGTGAAAAGTCCATTACTGACAGCTTTCATATATTGTTTTGGATTATTCTACAGGGTATGCATGCACTTTGCCACCCTGGACCTGTTTTGCATTATTGGTTTTAATTGTGCACCATTTAGTAAACTGCAGGTTACAGTCACTTTCTGTCTGATTATTTGGCTAATTGCTCACCCTGTTAAACCTTTTTCCTGTATAGAAAGGAAGGAGAAAGGCATCTTGGATGCCAAGTTAAAGGTACATTGACTTTAACAATACCTTATAATTTTTATAGTTCACATACTTACAGTTTCCAGTGTGTCTTCTTTTGGTCCCTTGCTTTGAGGAATATCTCGACTTTCTCTCGTAAGCACAGCAGTATTTAGTAACTCCTAATTTAGCAATGATATATTCAATCGATCTCCCTGAGGAAGACACGTGATTGCCCTGTGTCGTCACGCGTAGGGGAGGGGTCAGGACGGTGGAGGAGACAGTCACTTGCTCTCAGCTAGCTGCTGATTCACACAAGCCTGCAAACCATTTGGAGAGGATTTTAACATTATATGTTTCTATAGCTTGGTGTGCTGCAAGCACCCATAAAGTGAGAGTACCCTGATGTTTACGTACAATAAATTTCTATATTTAAACGACAATGAACTATCTGGCCTCTTCTGTAATTTAAATTGAGGATACCATCTTTGGATTACACCTGGGGGAGCCTGTATATCTTGTTACTTAGAGCCCAGAGGTGGTCAGCTGCTGTTGTGGACCACACTTAATTGTGTGGTCACACAATTGGAGGTGAGCGCAGGGGGGGGCAGCATGTGTGTGAAGTCACGGTTAATATTATTTGGATCATCATCACAAAGTCACTTTATGGGACATTATATTATATATTTTTTTCCTTCACTGGCATTGTCCAGTGTTCTGTCTATCACAGGAGCTGGTCCAATGCTGATGGCGGAGGCGGGACTGTGTATGTGACTGCCAACTGAGAGCTGAGTAAACAGGAGATGGCGGCTTGTGATTTCCTGCACTGCATTGATGAGAGATGGTGAGGCTGCAGATGGGCACAGATCAGGCTGCAGATGGGCACAGATCAGACTGCAGATGGGCACAGATCAGACTGCATTGAAGCTGCAGATGGGCACAGATCAGACTGCATTGAAGCTGCAGATGGGCACAGATCAGGCTGCAGATGGACACTAATCAGGCTGCATTGAGACTGCAGATGGACACTAATCAGGCTGCATTGATGGGCACTGACCATTATTTTGCTTCAAAGTGGTTTATTTAAAAAAAAAAATTTCCTGAGACTTCCCTCTTAAATTGAAGGTGTGTGTTATACACTAATAAATACGGTATATATATATATATATATATATATATATATATATATATATATATATATATATATATATATATATATATATATATATATATATATATATATATATTTTTTTTTATTTTATTTTTTGAGTGAGTGAAGCACTGAATTTGTTTATTTTTAATATTTTATACACAGATTATGGGAGTGTGAATATGCTTAGTGACTGTGGATTGGTTCTCTCACGTTTAAAACATTCTTTGGACACTATTTATTGGTAGCTTGCAAGACATCTATATCACAATTATATATTCAATATTGGGGTTAATGTTACATCAATAGCTGACTTTTGGAATTTTGTGGTCCTGGATTTAATTAGCAATGCAACAATATGTACAAACTTCATTTTTTTTGGAAAACACTGGTACTTGTGAAATTACCATGACGTGTTAGAATGTATTACTCACCCCACAGCCATACTGAAGAAAGCATGTTTAAATTATCCTTGTACACATACAACACCCAAGGGAACCACAGTGAACACATTTCAAAAGATACCATGAATAACAGAGTGGTCAAGTTTTGCCACAGGCAAAACAGCAGTGATTTTATTATTTTTCATCCCTGTGGAGTTTTCTATTACGCCTCCTGGGAGCCAAATCTGTATGGTAAGTGACTTTTTATGGTTAAAGATTCAGTCTGTCCCAGGAGTTTGGAGAGTACTAGGTCATTTCCAGTGAGAAGCACGTACTCCCAGTGTTAATTAGACATAGGCAATCTAATGTCCAATTCAATCAACTTGTACATTTGTCATCACATTAAAAATGTTTCAAATTTCCTACAGAATTTATTTAACATGCATAACTTCAGGACCATTTGCAGGCTACTGTTTTGCAGGATATATTACCAGATTAAGGCTTATTACTGAACAATCATGAAGCATCACTGGCTGAAAAATACTTCAGTAACGGTATCATAGCCACATTATTCTAAATAAAGAATCAGTTTGTGGTTCCCACAGTTTCCTGATTCTGAGCTCTAGATGGGAAAATGCAATGTACTAAAGCTCCTTGAAACCACATAGGAGGACTCTGAGTATCATATACACTAGTGGGGCTCTGTCCATTACTGAAGGCAGAATTTACACAACCAGGCAGTTTATACAGAGGGCAAATAATGTGAGCATAAATTTTGTTTGTGTTGCTGTGAGATTTTTCCTTACTTCATGTCTAGTACTACTGTTGTCACTAAGATAGTACATGAGGGGGAAATATCTGTCCTGTCCCACTACGCCTCTGTGAGGGAAGATGTCTCCAATGGAGACACAAATAGCAGTAAAGCTTGACAAAGGTTCTAAACCAAAACCTAAAAAAAAAAAAAAAAAATTGTTGTGCTTGAGTTGGCTTTAATCATTTTGTTCACTGTGCCCTAATTTTGTCTCTTTGGCCAGCATATGCCTATGTTTCCTAGTTATGTGCAGAAACTAACAAGATATTGGCTAATATTAGATTCCAAAAGAGAAATGTATTTTTCCATGCAATAAAATGTATGTAAACCCATATGAACAAATTTGGGCATATGAACAAATAAAACTAATAAAAGAACTGTTTATAGATTGCTGGTAGGAACACATACAGGCGTTTACTGAGTAATTGGCATTCAAAGTGTGACAGTGCTCAGAGCTGAAAATTGGCCTGCTAACACCTCTGAAAGCTGGTGTAAGGGATACCAAATGCAATCATTCAGCAGAGATGATTAGATCTGTGTAGCTGTACTTTGAAATCAAACTTTTTTTCCCCATTTTTGGGGAAAAAATACACTTTTATGGATTTTAATGCACAAACACACAATATAATACCCAATTGTTTGGTAGAATACAAAAGATGATGTTATTCCAAGTAAATAGATACCAAACATGGCATGCTTTAAAATTGTGTCTGTCCGTGTAACGGCGCCAAATTATGGTACCTGAAAATATACATAGGCAACACTTTAAAAGCCTTTACATGTTACCAGTTTAGAGTTACACAGGAGGTCTGGCACTAAAACGATTGCTATTGCTCTGAGGTTCACAACGATACCTCACATCTCTCCTCTGGCCTCCAATGCAGCCGATCAGACACAGATTGGTCTGATCGGCTCCTTCCCTGGCTGGTAACGGCGAGGTAAACAAAGAAACAACACAGGAAGTGACTAAATCCACATCGCTTCTTGTTTCTGATGTCACACAGTGGGAGGAACAACATCCATTCCGCTGCCTGTAAAAGTAATCCAGCAGCTCATTAGCTGCTCAGATTACTTTTACTTAGTGCAGAATCACTGACCCTAAAAGAGGGTATCTTGATCACTGCTGCAGCTGCAACAATGACCGAGATATCACCTTTGCCATCCAAGGACGTTTATAAATGTACAGGGGTGTGGTTAATACACACAACACCAATCCAACACCAACAGATCATAAGCAAAGCAAAAGTCAAAAATTACAGTGATGCAAAACCAAACCAACAACCTAATATACACTATATACAAATGGAGGAAAGCTGACAAAAAAAAGGGCATGAGCAGGACTGGGATTGGGAACAAGGGGAGCAGATATGTGGTAACAGGATACAGACAGAGTACTGGATGCAAGGTACAGGATAAGGCAGGGATCAGCAAGCAGGAATAAGGCTAGCAGGCAAAACATTGAAGCAATATGGACTAGTAGAGGAGGGACTAAATCCCCTTGCAGCAGGAATCTGAATTGATGGAAACTGCTGGATGCTGGGAAACATCCGTTGGTTGGCACCAGAACTACAACCTTCTAGTCCAGGAACCAAATTGCCATCAGCAGGTGATCCAGTTCCTGAAAGCTTATGTGCAGAGTCTCTAAGGACCCAACCTGGAATATTATCTGGGCCCGCAGACTTTCACATCTGCTATAGTCACATTGAGGGATAGGGATGAGCCGAACAGGTGAAAAATTTGTGCGAACATCGTTAAAGTCTATGGGACACGAACATGAAAAATCAAACATGCTCATTTTAAAGGCTTATATGCATGTTATTGCCATAAAAAGTGTTTGGGGACCCGGGTCCTGCCCCAGGGGACATGTATCAATGCAAAAAAAAGTTTTAAAAACAGACATTTTTTTCAGGAGCAGTGATTTTAATAATGCTTAAAATGAAACAATAAAAATGAAATATTCCTTTAAATATCGTGCCTGGGGGTGTCCTTAGTCTGCCTGTAAAGTAGCACATCTTGCCCGTGTTTAAAACAGTACCGCAGCAAAATTTAATTTCTAAAAAATGTAATTCAAAACTGCTCGCGGCTGTAATGTATTGTCAGGTCCTGGCAATATGGAAAATTTTGGAAGAAATACTGTGCCAAAACTCAAGCAATAATTCCAGGTCCTGGCAATATACATAAAAAAATCATTGAAAAAAATGGCATGGGTTCAGGTCCATTACCAGGTCCTTTGGGTCTGGTATGAATATTAAAGGGAACCCCGCACCAAATTTAAAAAAGAAATGGCGTGGGGGTCCCCCCAAAATTGATACCAGGCCCTTCAGATCTGGTATGGAATTTAGGGGAACTCTGAGCCAAAATAAAAAAAATGGCATAGGGGTCCCCCCCAAAATCTACACCAGACCCTTATTCGAGCATGCAACCTGGCAGGCCGCAGGAAAAGGGGGGGTTTGAGAGAGTGCCCCCCTCCTGAACCGTATAAGGCCACATGCCCTCAACATGGGAAGGGTGTTTTGGGGTCCCCCCAAAAGACACGTTGTCCCCATGTAGCAGTGACTACCAACCAGACAACAGTTTGTGCACTAACTTTTGTTAAAGAGGCACTTGGCTCTCTCCCGGTGTTGTTTTTTTCCCTCTTACTTGTAGTGCTGTGTTCTCTTTAAAACACATACTTATCTGCACAGCGAATCCAGCATTGTCTTACTGCGATACGTTCAGGTGACATACAATGAGCCATGTGTCACCATCTTGGTTCTCTTCAGCTGGCTGCCTCTTCTGGGTGCACCAACTACTGATGATGTACTGGGCCCGTCCGCCTGGCTGATCTGTGTGCCCTATTTTGCAGCCTTCTGGGAGATGTGATGTAAGTATCCCAGGAGGTGCAGTACCAGGGACATGTAATTCTGTAGATGTCACTGAAGGACATGCTTTGCAAGGGACTGCACTGCCTCAAATTATGACAGCGAGACTCCCTGGAGGAGTCCGTTTCAACCACACAGTTGTAACCACAAGGTGTCACAAGGTGTTTGGTTGTGTCAGGTTGGGCATTAAGCTGGGCAGAAATGAGGAGATGAATGGCTTCCTACCCATGCAAAACTGGAGAATGTGCAGAGAGAGTGACAACACAGAAGGTGAGGAATCCGCTGCAATAGGGTTGCCATTTACAATAAGGAAGTACAGGGAACTGGCAGGGTTATGAGGTAATACTTTTCCACTAATATATATTTTAAATAAATGCTGAGCACACAGAAAGTATTTTTAGACCAAATTACAAACATTTTTTGGGTTCACTGACACTTTAATTATGAAATGAGACCCTAAATGAAATATGAAACCAACAGAAAAACATATAGCATAATATGTACAGCAGGTCTATCATAGTTTCAAACAACATAGCTCTTTCAGCTGTAATAATCTGTAATGTGCCGACTATATGAGCTAATAATGTTTAAATAATGCTTTTGCATAAAGCATTCTACCATGAGCCATATGAATAAAACTACTGTGGCGCCTCAATGTAGACTACATTTTTTAAAGCATGGCACATTAACAACAGAACTTGGCTGTATACTTAAGCTATGACTAGCTCACATCCGTTTGACCACAACAAGCTGGTTCCTTCTTTCATCGCTACGCCTTAATAAAAAAAAACTCAGCGTTTGGCTTCTGATCACAGAAGGCTGTCGATGTCTCTGTGGCCTCTGAATCATTGGCAGTCTTTGGCAAATTTCACATCATACAGCAAATGTAGAACCGCATCGCAAGTGTAAATAATTCTTTTATACATATCAGTGACAGATTAATCGGTTATTTGTGTTTTGTGACTTTAAGCATACACATCTAAATAGATGTAAACTAACAGATATTTTTGTTGGGTTTATCTGACATATCCTACATGTCTCTACTGCAGTAAGAAGCAGAAACAGAGCAACTGCAGGCAACCTTAGGCAATGTTTTCACATCAACCCTCTAAAAGTAGAAAGAACTGGGCGACTGCCATTTTGTATGGCTTGTCTTTGAAGTGAATATTCTACTCAATTTGTAAGGGTATCATAAGACCTTTGCTGTAACAAAACTCCAACCTGTGGACACGACGACCATGTGGTTGTGGTAATAATGGTCAACATGTGACGTTCCATAGGAGTTACTTCACTTAGGTACAAAGTACAGATAGTATCATAGAAAGACTTCCAAACATTTGGTTTGAACATGGAAATTTGGGTGATCTAGAACTGGAAAAAGTGTTTAAGGCATGTCTTTAAATAAAACAGATGAGAAAAAAAGAACAAATTTTTCACTTGTAAATATCCTTATATAAATACATGATAGTAGAAAACAGTAAAAAATAAAGAAATAAAAAGAAAGCACAATAACTAAAATAAATCATATTATATTCAGTGATTTTGTCTAAATGACTCATGTATTTTAATTCCAATACTATTAATATTACAAATGGGGACATACTATTCATCAATGGATATCAGGTAAATAGATAAGGTATAAGGAGATAAGGTAAAGATAGGGTAAAGATAACAGGGTTGAACTGATGCTTGGGTTGGTAGTGGAGAGAGATTAAGGGGATGTAGAAATATTACTAGGTAAAGAGAAAATAACTTTTCATCTACTGTCACCACAGGGTAGACAAATAAGCATGTCTATATATAAAAATAAACATAATTTTTAGTATTTAGTTACATACAGTCATGGACGAAAATATTGGCACCCCTGCATTTCTGTCAGAGAATGCACTGCTTCACCCAGAAAATTGTTGCAATTACAAATGTTTAGGCATTCTCATGTTTATTTCTTTTGTTTGTTTTGGTATGACAGAAAAAGGGGAGAAACAAAAAGCCAAATCTCACAAATTCCATGCAAAACTCCAAAAATGGACAGGACAAAATTATTGGCACCTTCAAAAAATTGTAAGAAATAATTGCATTCCAAGTTTGTGATGCTCCTGTAATTTGTAAATAAATTCACCTGTATCAATTAACAGGTGCCGACAATATAGAAATCACACCGGCAACCAGTTAAAATGGTGAAAATTTTAATTAATCTTTCTGTTGTTTGTCTCGGTGTGCCAAACAGAGCATGGAGAAGAGAAAGATCAGCAAAGAATTGTCTAACGAATTGAGAACAGAAATTGTGGAAAAGCATGGACAATCTCAAGGTTACAAGTCCATCTGCAGAGATCTTAATGTCCCTGTGTTCACTGTGCGCAACATTAAAGTTGAACATTGTCAAGAAGTTTACAGCCCATGTCACTGTGGCAAGTCTCCCTGGACGTTGACGAAAGAGAAACATTAATCAAAGAGTTTGCCAAAACTTACCTGAGAAAGGCAAAATCTTTTTGGGAGAATGTGCTATGGACAGATGAAAAATTACAGCTTTTTGGTAAAGTCCATCATTCTACTGTTTTCCGAAAAAGTAATTAGGCCTTTAAAGAAAATAATAGAGTCCCTACAGTCAAACATGGTGGGCCCAGGGTCAGAAAGTTTGGTCTCTGTCAGAGGTTATGGGTCTTACAGCAGGACAATGATCCAAAGTACATGTCAAAAAGCACCCAGAAATAGTTTAAGACAAAGCGCTGGAGAGTACTGAACTGCCAAGCAATGAGTCCAGATCTAAATCCTATAGAGCACCTGTCAAGAGATCTCAAAACAGCAGTTGGGAAAAGGAACCCTTCCAATCTGAGAGACCTGGAGAAGTTGGCGAAAGGAGAATGGTCCAAAATTCCAGTAAAGAAAGGTGAAAGAAACTCATTGATGGTTACAGGAAGCGATTGATTGTAGTAATTTTTTCCAAGGGGTGTGCTACCAAATATTAAATTGAGGGTGCCAATAATTTTGTCCAGACAATTTTTGGAGTTTTTTGCGTGAAATGTGTCAGATTTGGCTATTTGTTTCTCCACTTTTTTGTGTCATACCAATACAAACAAAAGAAATAAACATGTGAATGCATAAACATTAGTAATTGCAACAATTTTCTGGGCGAAGTGGTGGGCTCCCCGTAATCCATACGCCCGGCCCCTAATCTACATGCAGGGTGCTGGACACTTGGATTTCGTTTTTTTTTTTTTTTTTTAGGGGAGGCTCTAGTTGGCTTCAAAAAAGGGTGAGCTTGGGGCGCAGAGCCCTGAGCCCACCCAGTTGTGTGACATTAGCAAATTAATATTCGCTAATGTCTTCCTGCTTCTCCTCCTGGCAAATCAGGAAGGGGTTCCTGAGACCTGATTGGCCAGGGAGTCTTAGGACCCACTTCCTGTTCGGCCAGGAGAAGAAGCAATGGCCCAAGCTCTTACCTCGGCAAGCTGGAGTGAGGATCAACAGGTGGAGGGGCGGAGGGAGTGACCTGGGCTGCTCTGTGCAAAACCACTGCACAGAGCAGGTAAGTATGACATGTTTGTTATTTAAAAAAAAAAAAAAAAAAAAAGAAGAGATTTAACCTCACTAGCTACTCTCTATGTCAACCTTCTGTTCATGTCCCCAATTCAGCTAGGGATTTTGCAGCTGTGGTGACAACTCTGCACATGCTCAGTTTTCAGTGAGTTTCTATGCTGAGAAGTTCCTCCCCATCACATCTGAGCAGCCCAATTGACAGCCCACTCCCTCCCTCCTCCTCCTCCATGCCCACTAACCAGCTAAACACAATGGGGGTGGGATATTACATGTAGAAGGCCTAACCTTCCTCTTATTCTAAGACACATGGTGGAGGGGTGCGACACAGCCTGTGAATGGCAGAAATCCACCCACACCATGTTTTTTGCGACAGGATAATAAAGATTTCATTTCAAATATACAGTATAATTGTATGCTAATTTAAAACAGTTTATTGATAATAATTATTTATTTTTACTCTGCATCCAAAGGCTGTTTAGTTATTTTGAACATTTGACCAGTAGCAGAGGACTAGAAGCTCCTCCTGCGTATGTTTCCCTGCAGACAGGCCAGGGAAGATTTGGGTCATCTGACAGCTGTATAGCTATTAGGAAAAAGGTACTTAGATTTTTTTTTTTTTAATTAAAAGAATTACAGTACCATCATCCATATACAGAAATAAAAGGGACAATTAAAATGAAACAATGTGTTTAGTGTCACTTTAAATTCCATGGCCTCTTTGCTTCTTTGAAGTACAGGTAGAGGTTCACCAATCATTCAATACTATCATGGAGACATCTGATCAGTCCTGACATCATTCCACAACATGATGATGATCCCAAAACACATGGCTGCCAAAACCATAAATGATATGAGGTTGCCTAATGAGCAATCCAGTACTAGGCAACCTCAAAAGCAGATCTGTCTTCAAACTCATTTAAACAAACTAAAAAACATTCAAATAAAAAAAAAAAATATTTTCAAAATTAGACATAAAAATAATAATATGATCTAAAGACAACATGCCAATAAAATCTGTATTTAGGCTAATAACTATATATTTCTTTTGTAATATGATACATGACTCATCAACATGCCAATTTTCATATTATGTATGTGTAAACCTGCTTCTTTTACAATTGTCATCATCAAAAACCACCCAGAAATATCCAAAATAACTTAAACTTTTACTCCCTGTGATAGGATTTACAGAACATTGAAGGCAATGTCATCAAATGTGTGATTTTTACAAATTACTATATATGGATTTAAAAATGGATAACGCAACTTACATATACTTTTGAAAAACAATCCACCTTGGGGATTCTTAAGAGGATATGTGTCTTTGAGAATAATTACTTAAGGTAAAAGCTTTCATCACAGGATATTTTCTGGAAAAATGTATAGTTTGCCTTGTGCACTAAGCATTTTGTTGAAACTCAACTCCTGTCTTGACACTTACCTTTCAGCAAAAGAATCTAACAGAGGCTGTATCACACCACAAAGCTTATTTAAACATGCTATCAATGACAAGTCTTACTGAATATTTCAGAATTACAAAGAGATAAAAAGAAACTTTTAAAATGTTTTTTTAGTTGTTCATTAGGGTGACTATGACAAAATACAATAATAAGTTATGATGTCCAATTTAGAAAAAAACGTGTTTCTTGCAAGGATACTGATCCCGTGTGAGAAACATGACTAAATAACCTCTGTAAAAGCCACATTTGTCTGCTATGTGGATGGAGTTTGGAGCCAGATTCACTTATTAAATATTGCATAAAGTGTATCATTGAAAAATTGTCAAATGAACTGTATTTTTTCTGTTACTTGCTCCCTGATACAATCATCAAGGAGATGCATCTCCGGCTGACTCCTTCTGTGATGTGATTTCTGCATTGAACAGACATTACATTACACATTCTAATAATGTGGGCATTGGTTGTAAAGTTCATAAAAGAAGCAGATTTTAGTTGAACAATATAACTATTTCAGTAGTAGCGGTAGTAGCATTAATAGTAAAAATAGCAATAAGAACAATAAACATGAGTCAAAACATTCCTTAATGTAGATGTAAATCCTAGCTGGATAACATTTAGTTTGCTAAAGCAAACTTTTTTTTCTCTTTTCTTAAATAATGATTTCACCTTTTTTTTTTAATCTCCAACAGTCTTTAGGCAGGCGCTTTCCGATTACACGCATGAACTCCTGCTACTGTTACATGGTATTTCTCAGGGCAGGTTTCCTGATGGTGACAACAACGTAATATGCCTGTGCAGTGTGCGTCAGCACACCTGCTTACAGTCTCCATTGGGACTGAGTGACAATGTTAGAGAATGACTGGGAGACAAGGACAGAGCATTGTCATCCTATTACAGCATTTGTCTAACAAAGGACCTTTGTGCTGAAGTCACTAGGTACAATTTTGCTCCAGATTAAAAAATACAGAAAATGAAACTGAATCTACAATAACCTGTTAGCGCTCATATGGTATTTACGTAATTAGGTTTACATTCACTTCTAATTTTCATTTATTTTTAAGCTACAAAGTCATTTAGCAGTAGTACAGTATATATACTAAATATCTTATTGTCCACATCCCCAGGACTGCACCTGGGAGCACTATGAGCATGGTTCCACATCTTCATAACTTTACCTAATTGTTGTTGCTTAAATTTCAGCCAGAATGCCTTCCTAAAAGAGTCAAAACTTTTATACACCAAGCAGTTCACCCACCAATACCTTTTAGAGAAAGAGGAGATGGCTGCATGTTATTTGAGCTACATGGAGTCTCGTGATTGTCCTCTGCAGCGATTGCACCCACCTCCAGTTCTGTGGTTGCTTATATAGTTGCATTTATTTACCAATGGGAATAGCTTTTAATCAAGCACAAAAACAGGTTTTGGGTAGGTTAACCACTTAAGCCCCACATAGATTTACTGCGGCAGGGCGGCCCTTAAGAGCAAATCGCTTACCTGTATGTGATTGTTGTCTCTGGCTCTGGGGGCGCATGTGCACGCCACCGGTACCATGCTCCCGCTGTGATTGGACACAGCGGGAGCCAATCTGTGGGTCTGGCAGCCACAATCATTTGTAGGAGAAACAGAACAGCGGTCTGCCTATGTAAACAAGGCAGAGCACTGTTCTGTCACAGAGGAAGAGAGAGAGCTGTGATTCCTGATAAGCAGGAACACAGTCAGTCCATCCCCAACACAGTAGGAAAACACACCCAGGGAACACAGTTAACCCTTTAATTGCCCCTGATGTAAAATCCTTCCCTGCCGGTGTCATTTATACAGTGACAGTGCATTTTTTTTAGCACTGATCACTGTATTGTTGTCACTGGTCCCCAAAAAGTGTCACTAAAGCCTTGTACACACGGTACGATTGTTGGACAACCGAGCGTCTGATTTTTGTCAAAAGGGCGTGTGCCAGGATCTTGTCTTGCATACTAACGTTACACAAATTGTCGTGCCACAAACACAAACGTAGTGACATACTACGCGGAATTTAAGCTCTTGAGTGCCACCCTTTGGGCGCCTTCTGCTAATTTTGTGTTTGGTGAGTATTGATTCCGAACATGCATGTTTGTACTTTCGACTTTTGGGTGACAGATTTGTGTACTGACCATCTGAAAATCTGACGTGGAGCTGTCGTTTGACAAAAATGTACTAGTCTGTCATCCATTTGTTGGCCAAAAATTGAAAAACAATTGTTGAAAGTAACGTACTAACAGTAAGAACTTCGGACAACAGCCTGTCAAACCCCTTCTGATTTTCGTACCATGTGTATGTGTCAGATTTGTGCAACCGCAATGTTGCAGTCCTGCTAAAAATCGCTGATTGCCACCATTACCATTAAAAACAATAAAAAGTCCCTAAATCTATCCCACAGTTTGTAGACACCATAACTTTTGCGCTAACCAATCAATATACGAAGAAATTTGATTTTTTTTAAATATGTTTATAGCAGAAAGTAAAAAAAAAATTTTTTTTCAGAATTGTCAGTCTTTTTTTGTTTATAGCGCAAATACCACCAAAAAAAATCTCTATTTGTGGGGAGAAAAGGACATCAATATTATTTGGGTACAGCGTTGCATGACTACGCAATTGTCAGTTAAAGCAACATCGTTGCCATATCGCAAAAAATGGCCTGGTCAGGAAGTGGGTAAAACCTTCCAGAGCTGAAGCGGTTAAGACAACCTTTAAAAACGTTCCATCATGCAGAAGCTGCTACTGCTTCTTTTTATGTATTTGTTTATAAAAATAAATGTACCAAATACCAAAAGTACTCAGTCTTATCGTCAAAATAGGTGCAAGAAGCACATTAGGAGATTGCATTCACAGCTATCATTTTTCCACATGTTAAATTTTTTTAAATGCAACTTGCTTATTTATTAGTTCTTCCATATTGTTAAACTACCTGCACTGGCACTGACAGCAATACCAGTTACTAACTATAAAATAACAAGTACATGTATACCTTTACACTGACCATACAGTGCCTTGAAAAAGTATTCACACCCCTTGACATTTTCCACATTTTGTCATGTTACAACCAAAAAATTAAATGTATGTTATTGTGATTTTATGTGATAGACCAACACAAAGTGGCACATAATTGTGAAGTGGAAAGAAAATTATAAATGGTTTACAAAATGTTTTACAAATAAATATCTGAAAAGTGTGGCGTGCATTTGTATTCAGCCCACCAATACTTTGTAGAACCACCTTTTGCTGCAATTACAGCTGCAAGTCTCTTTGGGGATGTCTCTACCAGCTTTGCACATCTAGAGAGTGAAATTGTTGTCCATTCTTCTTTACAAAATAGCTCAAGCTCTGTTAGATTGGATGGAGGGCGTCTGTGAACAGCAATTTTTAAATCTTGCCACAGATTCTCATTTGGATTTAGGTGTGGGCTTTGAATGGGCTATTCTAACACATGGATATGCTTTGATCTACACCCTTCCATCATAGCTCTGGCTGTATGTTTAGGGTCGTTGTCCTGCTGGAAGAGGAACCTTCACCCCAGTCTCAAGTCTTTTGCAGACTCTAACAGGTTTTCTTCTAAGATTGCCCTGTATTTGGCTCCATCCATCTTCCCCTCAACTCTGACCAGCTTCCCTGTCCCTGCTGAAGAAAAGTATCCCCACAACATGATTCTGTCATCACCATGTTTCACGGAGGGGATGGGTGTTCAGGGTGATGTACAGTGTTAGTTTTTTAGGCCAAAAAAACTATTTTGGTCTCATCTCACTAGAGCACCTTCTTACGCATGTTTGCTGTGTCCCCCACATGGCTTCTTGCAAACTGACTTCTTATGGCTCTTTCTTTCTGCCACTCTTCCATAAATGCCAGATTTTTGGAGTGTACAACTAATAGTTGCCCTGTTGACAGATTCTCTCACATGAGCTGTGGATCTCTGCAGCTCCTCCAGAGTTACCATGGACCTCTTGGTTGCTTTTCTGATTAATGCTCTGCTTGCCCGACCTGTCAGTTTAGGTGGACGGCCATGTTTTGATAGGTTTGAAATCGTGCCATACTCTTTCCATTTTCAGCTCTGTTCACATAAAATCCCAATAAAATACATTTATGTTTTATGACAAAATGTGGAATATTTCAAGGGGTATGAATACTTTTTCAAGGCACTGTATATGCACTGGCTCAGTCACAGTAGACATTTCTGCATCACCCTTTCATTCACCTATCACTAGCCACATTGAACTGGAGACAACCTTTACTTTATAATCACTGCTGTGGGGGTCCATGCTGAGATAGTCTATTTTGCTTTGTTTTAACAGTTTACAGGAATGCGGTTCTGAAACAGATACGTAGGCTGCCACTGTTGGAAATTCGTAGCTACATGGTTGTCTATGGCTTAACCACCTGATTACTTTGCACTTAAACCCCCCTCGTGACCAGACCAATTTTCAGCTTTCGGCGCTGACGCACTTGGAATGACAATTGCGCGGTCATACAACACTGTACCCAAATGAAATTTTTACCATTTTTCCCCCACAAATAGAGCTTTCTTTTCGTGGTATTTAATCACAGCTGGGGTTTTTATTTTTTGCTAAACAAATAAAAAAAGATGGAAAATTAAAAAAAAAAAGAAAATCATGTTTAATAGTTTGTTATAAAATTTTGCAAAAAGGTAATTTTTCTGCTTCATTGATATGCGCTGATGAGGCGGCACTGGTGGGCACCGATAGGTGGCACTGGAGGGCACCGATAGGCTGCACTGGTGGGGACAGATAAGTCGGAAATGATGGGCACAGCAAAGATGACACTGATGGGCACGGATGGGTGGCACGGATGGGTGGCACGGATGGGCACTGATGGGTGGCACTGATAGATGGCACTGATGGGCACTGATAGATGGCACTGATAGGTGGCACTGATAGATGACACTGATGGGCACTGATAGGTGGCACTGGGCACTGGTAGGGGACACTGATGAGCACTGGTAGGGGACACTGATGAGCACTGGTAGGGGACACTGATGTGCAGCACTGGCACTGTGGGCACTGACATATGGCACTGTGGGCACTGACAGATGGCACTGGGGGCACTGACAGATGGCACTGACAGATGGCACTGGGGGCACTGACAGATGGCAATGGGGGCACTGGCAGATGGCACTGGGGGCACTTTTATTATGTAAAGGAGGGCACCATGGACCCTTGGCATATTGCAGTGAGAGGGACTGATGTCCCTCTCACTGCCGCCGGTGATCGGCTTTTTTTTTTTTCTCCTCGCGCTGTCAGCGTGAGCAGGAAAAAAAGCCGATTACCGGCTCGGTTACTGTCACATGATCAGCTGTCATTGGCTGACAGCTGATCACGTGGTAAGGGGTCGGGATCGACCCCTTACTCGGATCTGTGATCCAGCGAGTCTCACAGACTCGCGGATCACAGAGCGCGCCGCGCGCTCCCTTCAGGGGGCGCGCAGGCAGCTCGTTGCCGGGACGACGTCAATAGACGTCGTCCCGGCACAACAGATCCGCGCTGTAGCCGTCATTTGGCTATGGCGCGGATCTCAGGCAGTTAAAAGAGTAAGTAGACCCTGATTGTTTTTACTTCCTTTCTTTTACCCTGCAAAGTAAAAGCATAATGTGCTAGTATGTATCGCAGAAGCACCCATAGGACTTGTACTGTGTTAGTGGCATCACACAGAGTTCCTATATTTTCTTCCCAGAAGCACCCATAGGACTTCTACTGTGTTAGTGGCATCACACAGAGTTCCTATTTTTTCTTCCCAGAAGCACCCATAGGACTTCTACTGTGTTAGTGGCATCACACAGAGTTCCTATATTTTCTTCCCAGAAGCACCCATAGGACTTGTACTGTGTTAGTGGCATCACACAGAGTTCCTATATTTTCTTCCCAGAAGCACCCATAGGACTTGTACTGTGTTAGTGGCATCACACAGAGTTCCTATATTTTCTTCCCAGAAGCACCCATAGGACTTCTACTGTGTTAGTGGCATCACACAGAGTTCCTATATTTTCTTCCCAGAAGCACCCATAGGACTTCTACTGTGTTAGTGGCATCACACAGAGTTCCTATATTTTCTTCCCAGAAGCACCCATAGGACTTCTAGTGTGTTAGTGGCATCACACAGAGCTCCCATATTTTATTTGCAGAAGCACCCATAGGACTTCTAGTGTGTTAGTGGCATCACACAGAGCTCCTATATTTTCTTGGCAGAAGCACCCATAGGACTTCTAGTGTGTTAGTGGCATCACACAGAGCTCCTATATTTTCTTCTCAGCAGCACCCACAGGACTTCTAGTGTGTTAGTGGCATCACACAGAGCTCCTACATTTTCTTTGCAGAAGCACCCATAGGACTTCTAGTGTGTTAGTGGCATCACACAGAGCTCCTATATTTTCTTCCCAGAAGCACCCATAGGACTTCTACTGTGTTAGTGGCAGCAAACAGAGTTCCTATATTTTCTTCCCAGAAGCACCCATAGGACTTCAATTGTGTGTTAGTGGCATCACACAGAGCTCCTATATTTTCTTCTCAGCAGCACCCACAGGAATTCTAGTGTGTTAGTGGCATCACACAGAGCTCCTATATTTTCTTTGCAGAAGCACCCATAGGACTTCTAGTGTGTTAGTGGCATCACACAGAGCTCCTATATTTTCTTCTCAGCAGCACCCATAGGACTTCTAGTGTGTTAGTGGCATCACACAGAGCTCCTATATTTTCTTTGCAGAAGCACCCATAGTACTTCTAGTGTGTTAGTGGCATCACACAGAGCTCCTATATTTTCTTTGCAGAAGCACCCATAGGACTTCTAGTGTGTTAGTGGCATCACACAGAGCTCCCATATTTTCTTTGCAGAAGCACCCATAGGACTTCTAGTGTGTTAGTGGCATCACACAGAGCTCCTATATTTTCTTTGCAGAAGCACCCATAGGACTTCTAGTGTGTTAGTGGCATCACACAGAGCTCCTATATTTTCTTCTCAGCAGCACCCACAGGACTTCTAGTGTGTTAGTGGCATCACACAGAGCTCCTATATTTTCTTCTCAGCAGCACCCACAGGACTTCTAGTGTGTTAGTGGCATCACACAGAGCTCCTATATTTTCTTTGCAGAAGCACCCATAGGACTTCTAGTGTGTTAGTGGCATCACACAGAGCTCCTATATTTTCTTCTCAGCAGCACCCACAGGACTTCTAGTGTGTTAGTGGCATCACACAGAGCACCTATATTTTCTTCTCAGCAGCACCCACAGGACTTCTAGTGTGTTAGTGGCATCACACAGAGCTCCTATATTTTCTTTGCAGAAGCACCCATAGGACTTCTAGTGTGTTAGTGACATCACACAGAGCTCCTATATTTTCTTCTCAGCAGCACCCACAGGACTTCTAGTGTGTTAGTGGCATCACACAGAGCTCCTATATTTTCTTTGCAGAAGCACCCATAGGACTTCTAGTGTGTTAGTGGCATCACACAGAGCTCCTATATTTTCTTTGCAGGAAGCACCCATAGGACTTCTAGTGTGTTAGTGGCATCACACAGAGCTCCTATATTTTCTTCTCAGCAGCACCCACAGGACTTCTAGTGTGTTAGTGGCATCACACAGAGCTCCTATATTTTCTTCTCAGCAGCACCCACAGGACTTCTAGTGTGTTAGTGGCATCACACAGAGCTCCTATATTTTCTTTGCAGAAGCACCCATAGGACTTCTAGTGTGTTAGTGGCATCACACAGAGCTCCTATATTTTCTTCTCAGCAGCACCCACAGGACTACCGACTACAATGGCTGAAAGACCGCCAAGGGGAGGCAGAGCGTGCAGAGGCAAGAACACAGGGCAGGCAGGCTCTGTTTCTAGTGGACGTGGCCGTGGACGTGGTCGTGCATCGTCATCAGCACGTGGCCATGGGACACGCGCGTCTTTGTTTTCGGCAGCTGGACATGTGGAGCCGCATCATGCTGAAGGCTTGGTAGAATGGATGACCAAGCCCTCCTCATCCTCCTCATCCTCTCTCACCCAGGCTCAGGGTACTGGCAGAGCAGCTGCCAACGCGTACTCAATGGCATCATCAGCCACCCCTTCCCTAGACCCACCATGTCCTCCTGAGGAGTCCCCCGAACTCTTTGAGCACAGTGTTGGGTACATGCTCCAGGAGGATGCCCAACGATTCGAAGGCTCGGATGATGATACCCAGCTTGAGGAAGTCAGTAGTGTGCGCGCAGAGAGAGGGGATGCTGAAGGACAGCAATCTGGCAGTACTGTTCCACCAGCTGCAGCTTACTGCCAGGTTTGCTCTAGTGGTGAAGAGGGAGGGGATGATGAGGTCACTGACTCCACGTGGGTGCCTGAAGGGAGAGAGGATGAGGAGGAGGACGAGGAGGAGGAGGATGCGGCGTCACATGTCCAACGAGGCAGGATGCCCCCTGGAGGCCAGCTAGAGGCCAGCACAGCAACTGTACAACACCGCAAAGCTCCGCCTGTGCAGGGCGCTGCCTCTGCACGTTATCAGAAAAGTTCTTTGGTGTGGGCCTTTTTTGAGACGAGTGCATCAGATCGCACCACTGCTATTTGCAATATTTGTCTCAAGCGTATCTCGCGTGGCCAAAACATCAGCCGCTTGGGCACCACAAGCATGAGCAGACATATGTCGACCTGCCATGCAGCTCGTTGGCAAGCACACATAAAAGACCCACACCAAAGAACTAAGCGGACCTCTCCTTGCTCCTCATCAGCTGGGATCTCCATCCCCACTACATCTTCAGTCCTCTCTGAAAGCTGCTCTGAGAGGACTGAAGGTGTAGAATTAGGTGTGTCACAACCAAGTACTTGCAGTACACCGACGTCCGATTCTACCAGGCAAATTTCCCTGCCCCAGCTGCTGGACCGTCGAAAGAAGTACACTCCCAGCCATCCACATGCCCAGCGGTTGAATGCTAGCTTGGCTAAATAGCTAGCACTTCAACTGCTGCCTTTTCAGTTGGTAGACTCGGCCCCCTTCCGTGAGTTTGTTCAATGTGCGGTTCCTCAGTGGCAGGTTCCCAAACGCCACTTTTTCTCACGGAAGGCGATTCCGTCTCTCTACCGGCATGTGGAAGGCAATGTCCATGCCTCGCATGACAGGGCGGTCAGCGGTAAGGTGCATATTACCGCTGACTCATGGTCCAGCAGGCATGGACAGGGACGTTACCTTTCTTTCACGGCCCATTGGGTCACTCTATTGGCAGCTGGGAGGGATGCAGGACAAGGTGCAGTAGTGTTGGAGGTTGTTCTGCCACCACGCCTCCAAAATGCTACTACTGCTACTGGTTGTGACACACCTCTCTCCTCCACCCCCTCCTCTTCTTCTTCCTCCAGTGCTCTGTCCTCGGAACCAGCGGTGCTCCGAAGGCGTACAAGGGGCTACGCAAGTACGCAGGCAAAAAGATGCCATGCCGTGCTTGCGCTGGTGTGTTTGGGGGACAGGAGCCACACTGGGCCAGAGGTTCTGGCAGCTCTGCAGGGGCAGGCCGAGAGGTGGTTGACGCCACGCCAGCTTAAGCCAGGAATGGTCGTTTCTGACAATGGCACCAACCTCCTCTCCGCCCTGCGACAGGGGCAGCTCACTCATGTGCCCTGTATGGCTCACGTCCTCAACCTGGTGGTGCAGCGGTTCTTGGGCAGGTTCCCAGGCTTACAGGATGTCCTGAGGCAGGCCAGGAAAGTCTGTGTGCATTTCCGCCGATCTTATAATGCCAGTGCTCGGCTGACTGAGCTGCAAAAGGAGCTGAACCTGCCCAAGAACCGCCTAATATGTGACATGCCCACCAGGTGGAACTCAACGTTGGCCATGCTGCAGCGACTGCACACGCAGCAGAGGGCCATCAATGAGTACCTTTGCGACTACGGCACCAGGACAGGGTCAGGGGAGCTTGGTTTTTTTCCAAACGTCAGTGGAGCATGATCAGGGATGCATGCACTGTCCTCTCACCATTTGAGGAGGCCACGAGGATGGTGAGCAGTGACAGTGCATGCATCAGTGACACTGTACCTCCTGTTGGAGCATACGCTGCGTGGGATAATGGACAGGGCACTTGAGGCAGAACAGAGGCATGAAGAGGAGGACTTCCTTGCCTCTCAAGGCCCCCTTTATCCGGACAGTGTTCCTTCTGTCCCACCCATCACACAGGAAGAGGATGAGGAGGAGGAGGAGGATTGTGTGAGCATGGAGGTGGAGCCTGGCACTCAGCATCAGCAGCAGCAGTCTTTTAGGGATGATGTACAGTCCCAACAAACCAGTGGACTTGTACGTGGCTGGGAGGAGGTGGCTGGCGATCATGTCATCCTCAGTGACCCAGAAGACTTCGGACCAAATGCCTCAGCAAACCTACGCTGCATGGCCTCCCTGATCCTGAAAAGCCTGTGGAAGGATCCTCGTGTTCTTCGGATCAAGGAGAGGGACCATTACTGGCTGGCCACTCTCCTTGATCCACGGTACAAGGGTAAGGTTGCGGACCTTATCTTGCCGTCGCAGAGGGAGCAGAGGATGAGACATCTCAGGGAGGCCTTGCAGAAAGGTCTGTGCAACGCGTTCCCAGAAACTGGGAGGTTACAAACTCCTGGTCCTGGACGACGAGTTGCTGAGGCTTCGGTCAGTAGCAGAAGGAGCGGTGGGGAAGGTGGACGTCTGACCGATGCGTTCAGACAATTTAGTAATTTAGTAATTAGTCCGCAGCCCCAAGGTATGATCGGTTCCAGCAACCATCGCCAGCGTTTGATATACATGGTCCAGGAATACCTTGGGGCAAGGTCAGACTTGGACACCTTTCCCACCGAAAATCCTCTGGCTTACTGGGTCCTGAGGATGGATCACTGGCCAGAGCTTGCACAGTATGCAATTGAGCTACTGGCCTGTCCTGCCTCCAGCGTTCTTTCCGAACGCACATTCAGTGCTGCTGGAGGATTTGTCACCGATCATAGGGTGCGCCTGTCCACCGACTCGGTTGATCGACTGACCTTCATCAAAATGAATCAGTCTTGGATCACCACCAGCTACCAGGCACCTGAAGCGGATATAACGAAATAATTTATAATGTCACATCCCTTCAAGACTGCCTATGCTGATGCTGAGTGACTGTCCTCTTATGTTCACTGACTATCCTCTTCCTCCTCCTCAATGATCCATGCCACCACACCAGTGCCTAAGGCACAATTTATTTAGCCCCTGTATAACAGGGGCGTGTACTTACAATTTTTAAAAAAAATGCTTCGCAACACGTGTGACTGCTGTGCTCCAAGTACAGTATCTGTGAGGGGTTGCAGTGTTGTGGCACCAGCACCAGTGCCTAAGGCACAATTTTTCAGCCCCTGTTGGGGCGTGTAATTACAATTTTTAGGCACTGCTTTGCAACAGGTCTCATTGCTGTGCTAAGAGTACAGTATCTGTGAGGGGTTGCAGTGTTGTGGCACCAGCACCAATGCCTAAGGCACAATTTTTCAGCCCCTGTTTAACAGGGGCGTGTAATTACAAATCTTGATCTAATAGTTCACAGCAGGGCCCATTCCTGCGCCCACCAAGAGTAACTATGAGGGCCTACAGTCTTGTGGCAACACCGTCCACCACCACCGCCAAAGGCCCAATTTTTCTGCCCTGTTCAACAGGTGCATGCAATTACAAATCTTGATCTAATAACTCACAGCAGGGCCCATTCCTGCGCCCACCAAGAGTAACTGTGAGGGCTTACAGTCTTGACGCAACACCGTCCACGTCCACCACCACCACCAAAGGCCCAATTTTTCTGCCCTGTTCAACAGGTGCATGCAATTACAAATCTTGATCTAATAACTCACAGCAGGGCCCATTCCTGCGCCCACCAAGAGTAACTGTGAGGGCTTACAGTCTTGTGGCAACACCGTCCACCACCACCACCAAAGGCCCAATTTTTCTGCCCTGTTCAACAGGTGCATGCAATTACAAATCTTGATCTAATAACTCACAGCAGGGCCCATTCCTGCGCCCACCAAGAGTAACTGTGAGGGCTTACAGTCTTGTGGCAACACCGTCCACCACCACCACCACCACCAAAGGCCCAATTTTTCTGCCCGGTTCAACAGGTGCATGCAAGTACAAATCTTGATCTATTAACTCACAGCAGGGCCCATTCCTGTGCCCACCAGTCTTGTGGCTACACCAACATCTAATAGGGCAAATTTCTGCAGAGTATATACGCCAGGAAGTGAGAGGAAATCTACCCCTAGGAAGGGAAATTCTATCCTGTTAGATTTAATTTGGGGAAAAGGTATCTCCTCTCTACTGATGCTTTATCACCAATCCTTGTTTCAATTCAAACCCCACTTTTCCAAAAACATTTGTCATTGGGACGGAAAGTGAGGTGACATGTTCTGAACAGATGTGCAAAGACAGCAAATGTTACAGGGGTGATAACCCCTCCCTATGTTCTCCAAAAAGCTTAAAAATAGATTTTTTTGGGATGGAGCTACACTTCGTAATGTACCTGTTCAGATTCTACTTAAGAACAAACCTACAGTCCGTGTCTTGTTTGCACCACCTATATACTGCTGTTCAGAGTATATAGGGTTGTAGGTATAGGGTTTTATTTTGGGTGCGGGGTCCCCCTTAATATCCATACAAGACCCAAAGGGGCTGGGGTGGGGGGGTGATGGGGTAGCCATGCCATTTTTCTCAAGGATTTTCAGCCATATGGCGGCCAGGACAAGACATGACATTAAAGCCGCGAGTGGTTTTAAATGGCTTCTTTTTTTCCTTTACAAATGTCATTTTGTGTAAGGACAGTTCTAAACACGGGAAACACATGCCACTTCACAGGCATACTTTAGACACCCCCCAGGTACCATATTTAAAGGAAAATTTCACTTTTTTTTTCACTTTATGCATCATTAAAATGACTGCTCCCGAAAAAACGTTAGTTTTTAAAAGTTCTTTTTGCATTGATATATGTCCCCTGGGGCAGGACCCAGGTCCCCAAACCTGTTTTATGACATTAACATGCATATTGGCCGTTGTAATTAGCACTTTTGATTTCGAACGTTCGCGTCCATTATAACGTATAGGGTTCGAAAATTTGCGCGAACTTTCGGTCGGTTCGAAGGTTCTGGTGCGAACCGAACCCGGGGGTGTTCGGCTCATCCCTACCCCACAGTAGTGTCCTCTGCCCCCCACAGCAGTGTCCTCTGCCCCCTACACATCACACCACCCCCATGGCAGTGTCCTATTCTGCCCTTTACATCACCCCCCCACAGTAGTGTCCTCTGCCCCCTCTTTCCCCTATAGCAGAAACCTCTGGACCCCCTCCCCCCATCAGTGCCCTCTGCCCACCCTTCCCTTCCATAACAGTGTCCTTTGCTTCCTTACCCTCATCTTTCACACAAAAGCAGTATTCTATCTGTGTACACAGAGGAGAGAGTGGAAGGCAGCACAGCTCTGGACAGAGGGTGGGAGGGAGCTGCCAGAGTTATTTTTTATATTAACAAGCTGGTTATTTGATTTGGTTGCTAGGACCACTCTGTGTCCTAGCAAACAATCACCTGCCGGTTAACTTGAAAAGTTAATTTGGCCAGCTCCTCCTCCCGCCCTCCATCCTGAACTAGGCTGCCTCCTGCTCTCATGTGGATGACAGCAAAGGTGACGGCAGAGGCTGGGGCTAGGGCTGGGGGGATGACCAGCATCTAAAAGGTGAGGGTCAATGGGTCAGGGACCTGTTCGTGATCTAGACCATGATCGATGGGTTGCTGGCCCTCGCTTTAAATGGTATGTGGTGTTAAAAAACAGTACGATTCTCAAGAACAGCATCTGTGACACCATATTCTGGCATCAGACATTTTGTATGTGTAATAGATTTTTTTACCTTAACATTATTGCTTGACTTAATCAAAGCAACAGCACCCCAATCCGATTCACTTCAACTTGAAACATTTTTTTTTTTTAGGTAGTTTTGGCTTAGAAACCTAATTTGTATCCAGCAGTAATACGCCGGAATTGAATGGTGGAGATAGCAAGCCAAAATAGATGTAAAATCTATAGAAATTTTTATGTAAAAAAAAAAATATATCAATATATACTCAGTTAAAGTAGGAAAGGTGAGTAGCCACTCCAGAAGCCCAGCTTCAGATAGGTTACTGTATGTGTGGTGCCTTTTATAAAGCCTAATCAATAGCACCACACATACAATAACCTGTCAATGGAAAAGAACACAAACTTTAGGGTACAATGCAGTATTGGCCCTGTGGGGAAAAAAAAATGTTGTAAGCTGCGGAACAATTGCGTGTCAACTTTACAGTGCTGGAGCATTGGGTAGAAGATGCCACATGGTGGCAGAGCAACAACAGTGGTAGGAGCTGGTCATGGTGGAAAGCCAGAAGAAGTGACAGAACTAAAAATAGTGGCAGTCAAGAAGCAGTAGCAGGAGATGGTAATTGTGGCATGCCAACAGAGGGGGCTGAGGATGGGTATGGTGGCAGACCAGCAGTGGTGGCAGGAGATGGTAATGGCTGTAGGTAAGCAGTGGTGGAATGAGATGGAAGAAGTGGCAGGTCTGCAGTGGTGGAAGAAGTTGGTAATGGCGGCAGGCCAGCTATGGTGGAAGGAGTTGGAAATAAAGGCAGGCTAGCAGAGGAGACAGGAGTTAGTAATGGTGGCAGCGACAGTGGTGGCAGGAGAAGGAAATTGTATAAGGTATTTTTGTGGCCAGTGTCCAAACAAATATTTTGTGAGCTCATCAACTGTGCCAGGGGACAAACAGATTTGTCTCTCTATCACATAGCCCTTTGCACTGAATACCCTCTCTAACAGCACACTGGCTGCAGGGCAAGTCATCAGCTCCACTTTGTACTGTGTAAGCTCCATCCAGTAGTCCAGCTTGGATACCTAAAAGGCCACTGGGTCCTTGGTTCAAAGGGAGACTGGGTCTGGGTTTATGGAAAACTAACAAAGTTATGTATGACTATAAAGTGAATAGTGTGTGTGTGTGTGTGTGTGTGCTGCAATTTTCTTTAAAAATATAGCACAATACAGTACTGTATAACAGCAACTATCATTCCCTGCAAACACTCTGCTTTTCCTATGTCCTCAAAGTCTCTACACATTGACAAAAGGCTACTGGGAACCCTGACTTTTATAGAGGAGACATCTAAGATCATCTAAGCCCACCTAACCACAGTTCAAAGGCCAGGAAGAGCATTATCGGTAATTGGTTGCTATAGTAGTGTATGGCCACATTAGTTTGCAGTTTTTCCGAACTGTGCACCACCAGGAGGGAAGAACCTGTGACTAACTTGTCTTTCCTCCACATGAGAGTTCTGATGCTTGGCAACTGACATCTCAGGCACACAGTCAGGGGCGGACTGACAACTCATGGGGCCCCCGGGCAATAGGAGTTTATGGGGCCCCCAGGCAATCAGAGATGATGGGGCCACACAGTATAAACACACACACAGTATACAATCACACAGTATACACATACATGTACACAGACATGTTTCTATTGGCTGAGAAGGTACTGGAGAGGTGGGGAAGCTATAATCTTGGGATTTTTAGACCAAAAGGATGTCAGTAAGGGACATTTCAGAGACGGATGTGAAAAAAAAAAACATAGATTTTTACATACTGTCCCTGGTTTTACTGAGGCTGGCAACCCTTATGGGGCCCTCGGGCAGTGCTCGCGTGACCGAATGGTCAGTCCACCCCTGCACACAGCACATTCACATGTGGGCTGTGAGAGAGCCCTCAGCCTTGTGAAAGCTTAAAGTTGCAAATTAGACAGTACATGAAGCTTCTTATTCATGCTCCATCCTCTGTCGGCGTTGGTGATTTTTTATTTTGGGTTTTGTGGGAATGCAATACAAAGCAGCTGTAGGATATAGCAAATAGCTGGACTGCCTTGCTGGTCAGACACAGTCCTAAGACCTGTATCAAGCCAGAAAAAATGTTCAGCCACAGCACACCTACAAGTAAAATAGCATTATAAGTAGAATATGTGGTCCAATTGGTAGATACTCTATAATGCCGCTCCTAGAGTGACTACCTACCCTTGCGCCAATTAATGTTGACCAATGTGCAGGTGGATGTGTGTGTGATACACACCTAAAAAATCCCTAAATGTGAATAAGCTCTTAGCAGCCACTTTAAAAATGTGTAATCATAAACAATGTGATTATAATCAAACTAGAAAATGACCAGTGAAAAATATAATCAAATGGCGCTTGTAAAAGAAAAAAATTATATATAAAAACACAAAAAAAATTATATATAAACTGCCAAACTATATAAAACACCACGTGAAATAGTGTCCGTGAGGTGATACCAAACAATCTTCATTAATATTCGTGTAAATTCAAAGAAAAAAAGTGATTCAATCTTCCAAAGAAAAAAAGTCCACCAACAAATCTTCAATAGAATAATCAAATATGTCTTCCACCACACCAACTCGTGTTCCCTCTCCCAATGAGACCGCACTCACCGGATGATATTGCCTCGCACTCTCGTGGTTGGCAAATAAAGCGATTACCCCACCTGGGTTATTTATGCGATCAATCCAAACTTGTGAACTCCATATGTGAAAACAAATAAAAGATATGCCTCCACATAGCGTGATACTGTGATAAAACGTATTTATTAAAATTCAACATCACTCACACTTCAATGTTTCAACTTACAAAAACACAAAGTGATAAAGCCAAATCCAGCACACAATCCACTGCAACTTTTGGATATCAGATGAGCCGACAGAGCGCACATGTGATCACCAATGGGTGAAATAACTAGGTAGAAAACTGGGTAACAAATGATCTCACCACCCCTCGCAGCTCTACTCCTGGTGTGGGTTCTTTCTCCAGGAGTCACTTCAGTGAGGTTGCCGGGTAGTGATCTCAAACAATAGTGGTAGTAGAGGAGACAGCACACCAATTCAAACGAATTAAACACAAAGATTGAAAAGTTTGAGTATCTCAGTGTCCGTGTGGCTACACCCTTGACATGTTTCGTCGGTATGACTTCTTCAAAAAGCGAGGTTAGCCACACAGACCCTGAACGCTTACCTAAATGATGATGAATAATGATTATTGATTATTAATAATAATATTTCCGTTTTTCCTTGTTGCTAGAGGTTTGATCCACCACTTCATGTTCTTTTCTGATCATGATCAATTAGTTGGTACATGATCGGGTTGAATAATACATCGTATATACTATAGACTCTTGTTTTTTATCTATTCTCCAATATACCTTTTAATCCTTTTTTTTATATATAGTAGGTGTCAGATGGACATTCTTACGCCTATTTTTATCATTACATCCATGTATGGATATATACGGGAGTGTGATGTTCTAGCCACATACTTCTGTAGATATATATATATTTTTCATTCATACCAGAAGCAGTGATGATTACTAACTATCTTGCTCTGGGTCAGAGACTGGTATAGATTCATCTACACCTTCCCCCCCCCCCCTCCGCCCCCCCCCCGCCCTTTCTGTGTAGACGGATGCTGTAAGGCCAATCTCTAAGATCTATGTCACGTTAAGGTCACACATATGTAATTGCACCATGTAGAGAACATATACATTGAGTGCAGCAATTATATGTTGTTGGATTTTTAATGCAGACTCTTTATTTTTATATGTTGATTAATAATACATATGAATTATGTCGTTTTAGATATTGCAATACAGACTTTTTATTGTTGTATGTTTTAAATAATACATATAAATTGTGGAATATTGCTGTAAACAGAAATTAATGTTGAGCCATGTTAGTTCATACAATTAATGTAGATGGATGAGGCGACTGAGCGCACTGAGATCGCAGTGGGGAGTCACTTCTAAACAGACATAGATGTTACTTAACGAGATTTGAGATATGGGACCTTATCTGTTTAGTTTTCCGTCGGCACTGGCATGAGTGACGGATTAATCATCGCCAGGTCACGGGGATATGTAGGGGGAGGACCTTTGGCCCATTGTAGATATGCACACATCTCTGCACGCCAGCGTCTCCTTAGTGCGCATGCGCGGGCGGGAGTTTGAGTGACGCGTGCAGGATAGGCGCGCGCACCCCGTTGATTATTTGAGACGCAATGCCATACGCGTCCTAATCAACACACGCTGGCGTCCCTTTATTGCGCATGCGCGGGTAGAAGACAGGGAGTCGCGCGCAGGATATGCGCGCGCACTTGACCTGCGGGATACGGCGCATGCGCAATCACACATTACGGGTGTACACTCAGTAGTGTCACCCGGTTAGAATCTTTTCACATCCTGGGTATACGGCGCATGCGCAATATACATCACGGGTGCACACACAGTGGTGTCACCCGGTAGGAACTGTTTAAACCCTGAGATAAAAATGACCCAGCCGGACCTATGGGATGAGCAAGGGGGCGGTATTGAGAGAATCACCTGCACCTGAGTTTCCATAAGCCGGACCAATGGGATGAGCAAGGGGGCGGCATTGAGAGAATCACCTGCACCTGAGTTTCCATAAGCAATTGGTCCACTGCGATCATGTGACCATTTTCATCATCATTTAGGTAAGCGTTCAGGGTCTGTGTGGCTAACCTCCCTTTTTGAAGAAGTCATACCGACGAAACATGTCAAGGGTGTAGCCACACGGACACTGAGATACTCAAACTTTTCAATCTTTGTGTTTAATTCGTTTGAATTGGTGTGCTGTCTCCTCTACTACCACTATTGTTTGAGATCACTACCCGGCAACCTCACTGAAGTGACTCCTGGAGAAAGAACCCACACCAGGAGTAGAGCTGCGAGGGGTGGTGAGATCATTTGTTACCCAGTTTTCTACCTAGTTATTTCACCCATTGGTGATCACATGTGCGCTCTGTCGGCTCATCTGATATCCAAAAGTTGCAGTGGATTGTGTGCTGGATTTGGCTTTATCACTTTGTGTTTTTGTAAGTTGAAACATTGAAGTGTGAGTGATGTTGAATTTTAATAAATAAGTTTTATCACAGTATCACGCTATGTGGAGGCATATCTTTTATTTGTTTTCACATATGGAGTTCACAAGTTTGGATTGATCGCATAAATAACCCAGGTGGGGTAATCGCTTTATTTGCCAACCACGAGAGTGCGAGGCAATATCATCCGGTGAGTGCGGTCTCATTGGGAGAGGGAACACGAGTTGGTGTGGTGGAAGACATATTTGATTATTCTATTGAAGATTTGTTGGTGGACTTTTTTTCTTTGGAAGATTGAATCACTTTTTTTCTTTGAATTTACACGAATATTAATGAAGATTGTTTGGTATCACCTCACGGACACTATTTCACGTGGTGTTTTATATAGTTTGGCAGTTTATATATAATTTTTTTTGTGTTTTTATATATAATTTTTTTCTTTTACAAGCGCCATTTGATTATATTTTTCACTGGTCATTTTCTAGTTTGATTATAATCACATTGTTTATGATTACACATTTTTAAAGTGGCTGCTAAGAGCTTATTCACATTTAGGGATTTTTTAGGTGTGTATCACACACACATCCACCTGCACATTGGTCAACATTAATTGGCGCAAGGGTAGGTAGTCACTCTAGGAGCGGCATTATAGAGTATCTACCAATTGGACCACATATACATAAATTTTTCACCCAGTGCGGCCATGGAAGCTATAAATTATTTGTCTAGCCGACAAATGAATCCAGAGAGCATCTTCTCCACCAATCAAGTCATGGTTGACTATGAAGAAGATATTTCAGGTTCCTTAAAAACCCTTGAAAATCTTTTAGAAAAACAACTAAAAACATGGTGGGACATCTTCACCTTTGAACATTATGAAAGGGAAGGTTTAATCTTTAGGAGTCTGAGATGGGAGGTTTCACCTCAGGATGGTCTTACTGACCAGAAATACATGGATGAATGGCTGGAATTTTTCAATAAAGCTGGAAAGGAATTACAGTCATTAGTTTTAAAACGTAAACGCATTAAGCTAGATATTATTAAACAAAAAATTAGTGCTTTACAATCTATTTTAGAACCTGTCAATGAGTCAAACCAAGTTAAGGATTTTAATGTGAACATGAAGAAAAAACTAGATAAGGTGGATCAAGATACACAAAAAAAGAAAGTAAAAAAATACATCAGGGATGTAAATGACTTTCAGTCCCACAAAATCTATGCATGGCAAGGACAATGTATAGGTGATGATGAGGTACCTAGGGAGACTACCAAGATGGGAGGTCCGAGCATCCAGAAAAATGATCAAGTAAAAAATAGATCGGCAAAAAATTTGGTGAAGGAAGGAGGAAAAATCACTAATCAGAGTAGTCCAGGCGGAAACCGCCATGGAAAGATCACTCATCCTGCACCCTTTCAGGGGGATACTAATCACATGGACAGGAATAATCGAACTAATTATCCTCAACCACCAAACAGACCTCACCTTTCGGAGATTGGTTATCACCCATATCAACAATATTCGTCCCCGCAAAACTTTAGGGAAAGTCCTATCCGCCAATTCCATTCTCCTAGATGGAATAGGGATCATACGCCTCAACGGAATGTCCACTATTCAGGTTACTATCAACCTCAATGGCAACATCATTATGCCCCCAATAACTATGACTCTAGGAACAATACTAATGATAATGGGTATTGGAGGGGATCGGAAGATCCACATTGCAACAACTATTGGAACCAACACCCCCCACCCCCACCTTTTTTAGGACAGAGGGGTCGTGGAGGAAGGGGAGGGACACCAAAAAAGAACCCCCAAATGCAGAAACAGAAGGGAGGGGACAAACCCCCACCCTCACAACATGGAAGCTCGACAACCCAAAAAGGTTCAGGGGATGCAGGGCCGGTAGACGGAAACAGCTCCAGAAAACGAGCAAGGGACAACTAGACCAGGGGATCTATAATTTGAGTAAAGCAACATTGGATCCAAATGAGACTAACATTCTCAACCTTGGTCTCAAATGTGCCCCTAAAAAAGGCTTGAATAAATTTGATGTCTATATCGACACCCATAAGTTCGTAAGGACTTTGAATATGAAAAAGTACTTTCTAAGCCAACCGGCAATCAACCGCCCTACTACCACATATAGATCTGAAATGATTGACAGTGGACTTAGAAATAAGTCCATTTTTAATCCCCTTAACCCGAGCAACCATTACATCGAGGTTTTTAAAAATTTGGTGTTGAAAGATATTGAAGCTTTGGTTCCAAAGAAAAACATTAATCCTGGTTATATTAAGGACGGTATTAAATCTCTGGAAAAACGAAAGGACATCATCGTCCGTCCAGCGGATAAGGGTGGGGGAGTTGTACTGATGGACAGATCCTTCTACATTGAACAGCTTGACAATTTAGTGGGAGACACCAACACCTACCGCAAATTGACAGCAGACCCCACTGATCCTTATAGGATTCAGTTAGATCATTTGGTTGAATGGGGCTATGCTATTAAAGCTTTAAATCTTAAGGAAAATAGGTACTTGGTACCTAGTACATCAAGAATACCTGTAATATACACTCTACCCAAAATCCATAAGAATAGCCAAGTACCACCGCCTCGCCCGATCGTGAACGGTATAGGTTCCGTTACGGCGAGATTGGGTGAGTATTTGGATAAGTTCTTGCAACCCAGTGTAAAAAGTACGCGAGCTTATCTGAAGGATACTTCGGATCTTCTATCTCTGCTGAAGGATATTAAAATTAGTACAACGGCTGATACATTTCTAGTAACAGCCGATGTACGTTCCTTATACACTGTCATTCAGCACGAAGACGCTGCACTGGCATTGAATTGGGCCCTTAACAAGAGGGATGATATTCCATTTGCACAGAAAAAGTTTTTGGGTCATGTGCTCGATTTTTGCATGACCCATAACTACTTCTGGTGGAATGGCCACTTTTATGCTCAGCAGGTTGGCGTGGCAATGGGAGCGAAGTTCGCTCCCAGCCTAGCCAACCTGTTCATGGCAGAATGGGAGGACAGGTATGTGTTCAGAGATCAACTTCCTCAATTAAAATTCTATAGACGGTACATAGATGATTTAATCTTCATCTGGGAGGGATCCCATAAATCCGTTTTGGAGTTTTTGGAGGGGTTGAATCGTAATAACAATAACATCCAATTGGATCATCATGTGGATGACCATACTATCAACTTTTTAGATTTAGTCATCTTCAAAGATAAGGATGAGCTGAACACCAAGGTTTATTTTAAACCGACAGATCGGAACAGCTACCTGTCCATTAGAAGCGGCCATCACCCATCCTGGATCAGAAATATCCCCAAGGGCCAGATTCTAAGAGTAAGGCGGAATTGTAGTAACATCACGGATTATCACGATCAAGCAGAAATATTGAAGAGCAAATTTGTACAAAAGGGGTATGAAGAAGAGTCCTTAAAACAAATCATCCAGGATGTGTCAGAAATACCTAGAGACGAGTGCCTAAAAAAGAAAGAGCCTAGTGGAAGTGACATGAACCAACACCAATTAGGGTTTATTTCTAATTTTCATGCACAGTATAAGGAAGTAGAGGGCATTTACAAAAGACATTGGCACATTTTGTGCCAGGATAGGCATCTAGGAGGGTTATTACATCAATATCCCAGGTTCATTTACAGACGCGCCCCGAGTTTTGGGGACCAAATTGTTAAGAAAATTTTGGATCCCCCAGATAAACAAGGTCCAAAAATTGACCTCAAGGGATTCTATGCCTGCAGAAAGTGCATTTGCTGTAGGACCGTGAATATCAGCAATAGAGGGAAACTCAATTTCTCCAATAGAGAGGGCGAGTCCTTCGACATTAACGAGTTTATCACATGCAACACAACGCATGTTGTTTATCTCATGTGGTGTCCGTGTGGACTTTTTTATGTCGGTAGGACCAAAAGGCTTCTCAGAATACGGATAGCGGAACATTTAGCGAACATCAGAAAAGGGTTCCGCTATCACAGTGTGTCTCTACACTTCAGAGAGAAGCACAACCGTGATCCATCTCTGATTCAATTTTGTGGAATAGACACAGTAAAACCATCTTGGAGGGGCTCCAATAGGGTGAGAGATTTATCACAGAGGGAGACCCGCTGGATTTTCTCCATGAAATGTATGAGCCCTAGGGGGTTGAATATCGAGGTGGACCTCAACTGTTTTATTAACAATTTCTGAAGTTGAAGCTTGACCCTAAAAGGTCAGCTAAGGATGACAGTATTATTGTTAATTCGTCTATATGGTCCACCTTGCTTGATTATTAATAACAATACTTACGATTTTCGTGGTAATAATAATAATATTTCCGATTTTCGTGGTCCATCTTGCTTGATTATTAATAATAATATTTCCGTTTTTCCTTGTTGCTAGAGGTTTGATCCACCACTTCATGTTCTTTTCTGATCATGATCAATTAGTTGGTACATGATCGGGTTGAATAATACATCGTATATACTATAGACTCTTGTTTTTTATCTATTCTCCAATATACCTTTTAATCCTTTTTTTTATATATAGTAGGTGTCAGATGGACATTCTTACGCCTATTTTTATCATTACATCCATGTATGGATATATACGGGAGTGTGATGTTCTAGCCACATACTTCTGTAGATATATATATATTTTTCATTCATACCAGAAGCAGTGATGATTACTAACTATCTTGCTCTGGGTCAGAGACTGGTATAGATTCATCTACACCTTCCCCCCCCCCCCCTCCGCCCCCCCCGCCCTTTCTGTGTAGACGGATGCTGTAAGGCCAATCTCTAAGATCTATGTCACGTTAAGGTCACACATATGTAATTGCACCATGTAGAGAACATATACATTGAGTGCAGCAATTATATGTTGTTGGATTTTTAATGCAGACTCTTTATTTTTATATGTTGATTAATAATACATATGAATTATGTCGTTTTAGATATTGCAATACAGACTTTTTATTGTTGTATGTTTTAAATAATACATATAAATTGTGGAATATTGCTGTAAACAGAAATTAATGTTGAGCCATGTTAGTTCATACAATTAATGTAGATGGATGAGGCGACTGAGCGCACTGAGATCGCAGTGGGGAGTCACTTCTAAACAGACATAGATGTTACTTAACGAGATTTGAGATATGGGACCTTATCTGTTTAGTTTTCCGTCGGCACTGGCATGAGTGACGGATTAATCATCGCCAGGTCACGGGGATATGTAGGGGGAGGACCTTTGGCCCATTGTAGATATGCACACATCTCTGCACGCCAGCGTCTCCTTAGTGCGCATGCGCGGGCGGGAGTTTGAGTGACGCGCGCAGGATAGGCGCGCGCACCCCGTTGATTATTTGAGACGCAATGCCATACGCGTCCTAATCAACACACGCTGGCGTCCCTTTATTGCGCATGCGCGGGTAGAAGACAGGGAGTCGCGCGCAGGATATGCGCGCGCACTTGACCTGCGGGATACGGCGCATGCGCAATCACACATTACGGGTGTACACTCAGTAGTGTCACCCGGTTAGAATCTTTTCACATCCTGGGTATACGGCGCATGCGCAATATACATCACGGGTGCACACACAGTGGTGTCACCCGGTAGGAACTGTTTAAACCCTGAGATAAAAATGACCCAGCCGGACCTATGGGATGAGCAAGGGGGCGGTATTGAGAGAATCACCTGCACCTGAGTTTCCATAAGCCGGACCAATGGGATGAGCAAGGGGGCGGCATTGAGAGAATCACCTGCACCTGAGTTTCCATAAGCAATTGGTCCACTGCGATCATGTGACCATTTTCATCATCATTTAGGTAAGCGTTCAGGGTCTGTGTGGCTAACCTCCCTTTTTGAAGAAGTCATACCGACGAAACATGTCAAGGGTGTAGCCACACGGACACTGAGATACTCAAACTTTTCAATCTTTGTGTTTAATTCGTTTGAATTGGTGTGCTGTCTCCTCTACTACCACTATTGTTTGAGATCACTACCCGGCAACCTCACTGAAGTGACTCCTGGAGAAAGAACCCACACCAGGAGTAGAGCTGCGAGGGGTGGTGAGATCATTTGTTACCCAGTTTTCTACCTAGTTATTTCACCCATTGGTGATCACATGTGCGCTCTGTCGGCTCATCTGATATCCAAAAGTTGCAGTGGATTGTGTGCTGGATTTGGCTTTATCACTTTGTGTTTTTGTAAGTTGAAACATTGAAGTGTGAGTGATGTTGAATTTTAATAAATAAGTTTTATCACAGTATCACGCTATGTGGAGGCATATCTTTTATTTGTTTTCACATATGGAGTTCACAAGTTTGGATTGATCGCATAAATAACCCAGGTGGGGTAATCGCTTTATTTGCCAACCACGAGAGTGCGAGGCAATATCATCCGGTGAGTGCGGTCTCATTGGGAGAGGGAACACGAGTTGGTGTGGTGGAAGACATATTTGATTATTCTATTGAAGATTTGTTGGTGGACTTTTTTTCTTTGGAAGATTGAATCACTTTTTTTCTTTGAATTTACACGAATATTAATGAAGATTGTTTGGTATCACCTCACGGACACTATTTCACGTGGTGTTTTATATAGTTTGGCAGTTTATATATAATTTTTTTTGTGTTTTTATATATAATTTTTTTCTTTTACAAGCGCCATTTGATTATATTTTTCACTGGTCATTTTCTAGTTTGATTATAATCACATTGTTTATAAGTAGAATACCAGCAATGATCTTAATGGTTGATGAATTACGGTATTTTTTTTCTTAGTTCATATAATTTTTATTAATACTTTTTATTAATTTTCTTCTTATATATACACAGAAAGAATACACATACATATATATCAATAAAACCAATAAAAAAAAAAAGGAAATTTCTCTCTATTTAACTCCTTTATCTCTCTATTTCTTTTATCCAGTCTCTCCCCATCCCACCCCGTTCCCCTCTTCCTAATGCATGTTTTGGGTCACTCTACTCCTTAATTAATTTATTTCTACTGGGCCTTCCTTACTACCTCGTTTTGTACTTTACATTGGGTATCCCAACTTCTCCGACCACGGTTTCCACATTTTTTCGTATTCCTTAAAATGTCTTCTCTTTGTGTATACTATTTTCTCCCTCCATATTGTTTCTGGGACTGTACTAACCCAATCTCTTACCGTGGGGGGGCTTCTCTGCTTGCCATCTCTGCGCTATTAATTTTCTTGCCTGAAAGAGGCACCTCATTACTACTTTACTTACACCAGCTACTCCATCTAATATCTCCCCCAGACCCAGAATACAAAGTCTGGGATCCATTTCCAACCTTGTATTATATATTGTGTTTATAGTTTTGATGATCTCTGACCAATATCGGAACAATTTCGGGCACTTCCATATCATATGTAACAAATCCCTTGTTAATTGAGGTATTTTAGTAACAATTAAAGAATGATATGTTTTAAACATATCAGTAAGCTAAGATGAAAAAATGTAAAGTCACAAAGCTTTAAAACATCTCTGAATTTTCATTCATCACATAGGTATATTAATCACATATTTCACAAAGACAAACACGTCAGCTCTTCCATGCTATAGGTGTTAAGCAATGGTCTGAAATTCCCATAATAATGTCAAGGGCTCCATCTTATGGCTTTTCTCACTAATACACAGCTGTGTCAATTATATAGATACAGTAAATCTGCTCTGTTTAGTTACACTGACATCTGCTGAGGAAACAGCAATAGCAATGTCAAGCAGGGGAAATCCTAACAAAAAGTCAAAAACACAGCTAAAACTATAGCTTAATAAAGCCACTCTAATTAAAATAATACATTTATGAAGTTTATCGGAGTTGCTAAAGACAAGCTTGCACACGAGAATAAAAATGACAGCTGAAATATGAAAAATGATGGGCAGCATGACATTCTCCTTTACATTATACACAATAATTATAATTTGTTTGATATTATAAACCTTAACAATGTTCTTGAGGTTAGTTTTTAACAGAGATAGGATTTTTTGTTCTTGTCGTATATCGCTTTTTCTGGAGTCCATTAAGAGATGGAGAAAGTCCTTCACCTTTGTATTACAATGCCACCTACTGGAGATGTGGCAAAAAAAAAAAAAAAACTATAGACCAGTCAATGATTACCCCTCCTACTGCCAGCATGCTTCAACATTACTGGGAACAGAATTATAAACACAGTAGTGTGGTCCTGTATTTCTCAGTGGATTTGAAGAAAATACTTTTACAGTGAGTACAAAAATCTTATTTTTTTTCTTGTCTATTGAGAAGCACAGTAAGGCATTCATCTTGTTGTGTCCAAAAGCAGTCACACTAAAGGGTGTGCAACACCGCAACAAATTGCTAACAGGACCATAAAAAAAAAGAAAACAGGGGACTGCCTGAAAGATCTTACACCCAATGATGGCATCAGATGAGAAAGCAACATCCAGCCAGTAGAGCATGTAAACAAAAGACCAGGTGGTAGCCTTTTCAAATCTAGGAAACAGATGCCTGGTGTCAAAAATCCCAAGAAACATATATAGAGCTAGAAAAGTGTGCCTTACTACTACAGGGTGGAACCCAATCCATGAGACTTTAAATATGAATGATGCTCTGTCTTAGCCACCTAGTGATGCTGGATCAAGAAACCAGTGCACCTTACATGAATCATCCTAGATGACATATAGGCTAGTTTTCCTGGAAAAAGTAGCACCTGAACCACAGTTAGACAATGGAAGGAAATTTCATTAGGTGAACTGGAGAAAAGAAAGGAAAAACAATGCCCTGTTTGAGGTGAAATGCAGATTCTACCTGGGTCTCAACACCACCTGGTCTCTGTGCATAACCATAGAATGATCCTTGTAGAATAAGGCCACCAGTTCAGACATCCTCCTCACAGAAGTGATGGTTGCAAGGAATACCACCTTGTGAGTCACAATACAGAGAGGAGTGTCTCTAATGGGTTCAAAAAGCTGTTTTAGAAGTTCAGAGAGAACCTAAATCAAAACCCATGGAGCCAGTAGGGAACAAACTGGGGAGTTACAAAGCTCTATACAAAGGTCTTGATCAGGGAGTAGGAGGTCAACATTGTTTGCAACAAGATAGAAAGGGCAGAAACCTGACCTTTGATAGTGCAGAGAGTCAAATGCTGGTCCAGACCAAGCTGTAAGGAGGAGGAACATCTTGGGGTGGAAGCGTCAAGACTCATGCCAAATGAAGTAAGCCTTCTATGGTCATTGATAGAATTTGGAAGTAGACCTCAGAACATTTAACAATGTCGGGATCACAGATTCATAGATACCACTGTTTCTGAGAACCTTGGCTTCATCAGCCATACAATGGTCATCAGTCATGGGGATCTTCCAAATAATTAGAAGTAGGAACTTTTCCAATTAAAGCGCCCGATTCCTGAGGCACCAAGTCAGGGGCAACCTAGTGCCAACTAATCAGTATGTTAAGGGAATGGACTTGCATGCCCCTTGGAGGCCAAATGCTGTGTTGTAGATGTGTGAAGGGAAACTGAGAAAACAGAAATGCCTCGAAGGAGGCTACCATCAGACCCATGACTCGCACACAAAAGAGGAGAATGAAGACTAATCTGAGATCCGTGAGTCTGAAGTTTCTCCTATAGGAGAAACTCTCTGGCCTGTGCCATATCCAGGACTAGACCTAGATTTGCCAAACAATGAGTTGATTTCAGTGATTATTTCTGAAGGTTCAGAATCCATCCAAACCATTGTAACACCTGACAGACAAGGTGACGTTGCCCAACAGAGCCTATTCTGACTGTTCCCTTAACATTATGTTGTTTAAGTATCACACAATGGGGTTGCCACAAAAGCACAGCAGGGCTCGTAATGGGGCCAGCATCTTGGTGGACACCTAAGGCGCAAAGGAGTATAAGGTAAATAGTATATGGGACCCACAACAAAAGCATGGAAATGTGCAGAAAAAGACGGAGACATGCAGGTATGCGTCTTTGATGTACACAAAAGGACAAAAAGAACAAAAGAATTTCAGGACTAGTCCTGCAGAGAATTGAGATCCAAGATGAGGTGATGCAACTTTGAGTTTGGGATCTTTGAACATGTTGGAGAAAAAACAGTACATACATTCGGGCACAGGAACTAGGGTAAAGTCACCTTGATTCAGAAGATTCAACAGAGCTCAATGGAGATCTGCTAATCTATGTGGAAAAACAGAAAGATTGATAGAATTAAATTCTATCTTGTAGCCCCTGGAAATCACCACCCTCACAAAAACATCTGAGATGCAAGCTTTTCATGTGGCTGTAAAAATTCCCCACTCTTTGGGAAGTGGGGGTGCACCTTTATGCAGAGGAAGGCTTGTGTTAGGATTTGACAGTCTTTGAGATCCAAATGTTTTGTGTGTACTGGGAGCAGAGCTTGGGAAGGGGTTTTTGATGTGCATGGTTGTCATGGATCTGCAGTAATGTTTGTCTGTCAGCATACCGCTCCCTGTCTTCAGCTTGAGAGACCATCCGCCCTTCACCTGATTGCTTAAGTAATATCTCCTCAAAGTATGGCTCCACCCCAGGCCTGATCAGGGAACTCTATATTAATCTGTGCACTGCAAGCCAGCCCTGCTGATCAATATTGTATGTTTGGCTTTTGTGTGCTCTTTGCTGTGTGTTCTACGTCTGATTCTAGTTACCGATCTTGGCTTGTTCCTGACTGTTCTTGTCTGCTTCATATCCTGACCTTGGCATGTTCCTTGACTATCCTTACCTGCTTGTTGCCCTGACCTTTGGCTATCTCCTGACTATCCTTTGTTGTCGCAGTCTGCTTCTTCCTCTCTACCTTCCTGTACTCTACCATGAGCTGGGAGGCCCTGGGGGTCGCGACCTGGAGCCAGACTGCAGCTAAATCCATCTCCACCACTAGGGGCCTCTGGTGAACACCCACTGGATCTTAGATTCCGCTCCCTGGGAAATCTCATGCTCTAGCTCCCAGTGTTATCCGTGTTGGTGCTCCAGAATACCTGCTCTCCTGAATCACCTAGAGCTCCATCTGCAGCAGTCAGCCATAGGGTCCACTACAATGCGGTGCACTCCTGACCCCAACAGGGTGCATCTGTCACCTGGACTCAGGTGACATGACAATGGTGAGGAAGCGGAGAAACAAACAGGACTTTTCTTTACTGACAGCAAAGGAGGCAGTCTTTGCAGCCTGTCTTTTAGGCTTCTTTTGTTGAGAAAGATGGATGCTCTTGCCACCAAGAGGACCCTTTATAGTGGTATCCAGAGGAGATACTAAGTAACGTTATCCACTAAAGACCATGCAGATCAGATGCTTTTAAAGCACAATTTTCACAGTCCTACACTTTAAACAAAGTATCTTTACATGTGTACAGTTAGGAGACCCATGCAGATGATGAAACGGTAAACCTCCAGCAGCCACTCACAACTATAGTCTAATGCAAAGATCAATTGCTTCAAATCTTCTACTAACAGGATCAACTACAGCAGTGAAAAGATCCCTTAAAAGTCAGCCAGAATTTGGCACAGTAAGGTCACAGTTAAGATGGAATTCAGAGCAAGGCCTGCCAGTGAAGTAATAACTCAAAAGAGAGCTTCCAATCTCTTTCTTTACAGACAAAGGCATCCTCCACTGGTATGGTGGTCACTTTTCTAAGCGCATGGCTGAATCCGCGGTGGGGAAAACCACTGTTTACACAATCCTTTTCAAATGGATACAAGGCTAATAAGTGCTTGGTGGAAGCAAACATCTTTAGGGTGTTTCAAATCTCCATATAGGAAGACTTAGAACACTGGGTGCACTGTCAAACTCTTTGCAGTTTTAGATGCTCTAAAGAACCCAGGACTGTGAATAGTGCTGGTAGATACAACAGGCTAATCCTCTAGTTTTTGAGTGGTGTGCATTGCATCAGTACAAGCCAAAACAGTCTCTTAATTTGGAAGTAATGCTAGAGGACTGTGACTGTGACTCAATCTTGTCAGGCAAAATGTGGAGAGACTCAGAATCAGAGTCTCAGAGGCTAAACATTCAGATACAGATTCTGCAGGGCCCTCTAAGGGCAGAGTCAGCAAATGACTGGGTAATTTGGGCCATAAAATCTGACGTGACTGTAGTTAAAAACATCAGCCAAGAGGGCAAAGAAACCAGGCACACCCAAAAGAGCCAAGAGAGACTCTGATGATGGGATAGAATCTAGGAACAATTCAGTAGGCATGCGGAAAGCAGCGCTGTCGAGTGTAGGCTGGTAGGCATCATGAACAGTGGGACTGTCCCCTCCCCACTATGAACAGAATCAGACATGTTGCAATTGTGTCATAGTTAGATAATCTAAAGAAAATGATCCAACGCCTTGGATTGGCTGTCTACAGAGACAGGGAAATTGTAGAGGCAATGTCAAACGCTCTGGACTTGAAAAGCATCAGCAGCTAACTAGTCACCAAAATGGAGTCTGGAAAGTATCTTACATGGAACCCAGTACCCGAAGATCACTTCCAGGCTATCCCTGCAATGTCCAGTCAAGCAGAGTCCAGACACTGCCCTCCAAAAGCCAGGCTTAGGAGGGCTGTGCTGCTTAGATGCCATCAAAGACACTACCTCTAGCAGCAAGGTAGAGAGTAGAGTTGAATGAAGAAAAACATCTTTAGAAAAAAAAAAAATGATGCTAGCAAAAAAAAACGTTTTACGTTTTGTTTTACACAGTGGAGCTGATGAAAGAATGTCCTATCTTCTTAGGACACTAGCAAAAAACGGATGCATGTTGTTATTAAGATAGTTTATCCTAGGTTGATTCCTTTTTTGTTTACAAGTGTTCAGTCCTCTTGCTGGTGGCAGTCTCACCCACATGTGAAGGACTTCCTGTGTACATTAATATCTAAGAAATATAGAACACCTGTTTGTCCAAGGCCCACTGCTGATCACAAGGTGTTACCTGTTCTGAATTCCACCATCCAGCCGACACTAAAATTATGTACTACTGGGTGGGACGTTTCTGTAGTGGGATGTGTCTGTAGCATCAGGGTTACCTAACCAGTTTAGGCAACATTTTTTATAGATACACAGCAGTGAAAACAAAGAGAATATTTTGTGGGTATTGGGCTTTTTGGTCCCCTCTTATGCCCAAAGTGATAGGTACTCATATTGTACATCCACTACCAACTTTTCATGTCTGTGCTTACTAGTGGTCAAACAGGCACTAAACTATAACTTCTAATGACGGCCTTCGTTTATCTAGAAATTACTACATTTTATTATATTTATTAGATATAAATTGAAAAAAGTGTCATAAGCATTAACTAGGTTAACTATTTTGTTTATGTTAAGAGGAATTTGAGGTGGTGCTTTACATAAATTAGCCATTCTATCTTTGTTCTAATGCCCCGTACACACGGTTGGAAATTCCGACGGAAAATGTCCGATCGGACCATGTTGTCGGAAAATCCGACCGTGTGTGGGCTCCATCTGACTTTTTCAGCGGGAATTTCCGACGGAAAAAATTTGAGATCCTGATCTCAAATTTTCCGACAACAAAATCCGATCAGACTTTTTCCGATCTCGTGTAGAGAATTCCGACGGACAAAGTGCCACGCATGCTCAGATCAAATTAGGAGACCAAACCTATTGGCTACTAGCCTCTACGTAGTTCCGTCGTATGCAACGAACGTCACCACGTTCAGAATGATCGGATTTTCCGACAACTTTGTCCGACCGTGTGTATGCAACACCAGTGTCGGACAAAATCCGTCGGAAAAAATCGGATTTTGTGGTCGGAATTTCCAACAGTGTGCACGGGGCATAAGACTGCCATAACTGTTGGAATTCAAATAAGAAACCAGTGCTGTTTGTCTATGTTCTCTCCTGTTAAAAATTGTACAACTTTACAAATCTACAGCGTTTTGCTTTCCAAATATTAGTAATACGTACTGGAAATTAGAACACTGTCCATTCAGCATTACATCTACAGCAAATAAACAGGGTGCTTTCTAAAGTCTAATCATGTAAGAGTTAACCCACTAAGGGCAGTGTAGTGCTCAAGAACTTGCACATGATAATACTTAGAATAAAGATGTAACCAAGGAAATGGCTTTTGGGAAACTCTATGAAGCATGCACATTAACTTCACTGAGCTAAAGGAGCACATTGTTTTGCAAGTCACAATGTTAATGCTTTCTTAGTGAGTCATGGCTATTAAAAAAAAGTTCATTTTCCGTTTGCGGAATTTATTCTACTTAATAAACTTCTATTTGCTCCAAACATCTAAAAAAAAAAAAAGTCACTTAGCAAAGCTGTGTAGCTTCTAAAAATCTCACTAGGTACTAAAAAAGGAGAAAAAAAACAAAACTATGACAAAGGTGAATTGATAAAGGGGAAAAATAAAGCACTGGAAGACACAAAGAAATGCAAACGTTTTTGTAAAATTTGTCAGCAGATGTTTCAGAATAATTTGAATGGAGCCACACAAGGTAAAGAACACAGGTAGTTTTCTAGTTTAAAGGAGAAAAATGTACATGATAGTTTTAAGATGCTTAGTTGTGGTCGTGTATTGTGTGAAGACGGAACCAACGCCCTTATTGCTGATATGACACATACAACAAGGGAAATGCTTGATGTGGTTCAGCATTTGCGCTTGTTACAGTCTGTTCTGTTTATAAACATCCCAGCTGTGTAAATAATGCAAAAATATGTAAAATCCACTCTCATTCCCAGTCCTCTTCTAGAGAACTTCTTTTTTTTTTTTTCTTCAAACCTGTCAGTGATGCATCAGTATCCTAAAAATGTACTACTGTGTGGATCGGATGACAGATGCTGGCAGATGACGAGAACATTTCGTTTAGCAACGACAAACAATTTTTGAACATTCCCTTAATTCAAAACAGATTTCAGTGAGGGCTTTTTAATTGTGTTTATCATGCTTTCTATTACAGCTGGGAGGTGAAAGGAAATATGTTTTATTTTGTGTCCTGTCTACGTCTCCCATCTACATGGCCTAAGCCAGATTTTGCAAAGAGCAGACATTCTCTTAGATCCCTTAGATGTCATTTCAGCTAGCCTGTTGCGAACGCAGTTGCATTTCAGTGGCTGGAAATGCTAAACATGTAATTGTCGTTTTCCAACATTTGTTGTGTGATCACTATTGTTTGACAAAGGGATCTTGAGAAAATCCCATTGGAATGTGTGTAGTAGAGTTGGGCCAACGGTTTGGCCCAAGCATGAGTTTGGGCCGAACATTGGCTGTTCATCCGTTTTTTCTGTAGATTTAGTGTGTCTAATTAAACCCTCATTTATCTGCAGACTAGAACTAAAGTTTGGTGCTGTCCTTTTAGCACCTTGTATAACAGCATCAACAATGACTACCTGTGGCTATTACCTACTACACACTAGTTACAGTTTCTACTCTTATAGAATAGAAAGCACAAACTGATCCATGACTGATGTGAATGTGATGTATTATAGCAAATCACAATTCATTAAACATTCTCAAAATTCCCAATGCAAATTATTTGAAGATTCACACAATTCATAAATCCACAGCTGAGCAACTGGGATTCATAAATCCTGACAATTAATAGTATTTTTTTTGCAAAATTCTTAACCACTTTAAGACCAGCCTCGTTTTGGATTTTAGGTGTTTACATGTTTAAAACATGCTAAAAACATGCTAGAAAAAAACTTAGAACCCCCAAACATTATATATTGTTTTTTTTCTAACACCCTAGAGAATAAAATGGCGGTCGTTGCAATACTTTTTTTCACACCGTATTTGCGCAGCGGTCTTGCAAGCGCACTTTTTTTGGAAAAAATTCACTTTTTTGAATAAAAAAAGAAGACAACAGTAAAGTTAGTCCAATTTTTTTATATATTGTAAAAGATAATGTTACGCAGAGTAAATTGATACCTAACATGTCACGCTTCAAAATTGCGCCCGCTCGTGGAATGGCATCAAACTTTTACCCTCAAAAATCTCCATAGGCGACGTTAAAAAAATTCTACAGGTTGCAGTTTGCGTTACAGAGGAGGTCTACGGCTATAATTATTGCTCTCGCTCTACCGATCGTGGCGATACCTCACATGTGTGGTTTGACCACCGTTTTCATATGCGGGCGCTACTCACGTATGCGTTCGCTTCTGCGCACAAGCTCGTCGGGACGGGGCGCTTTAAAAAAATGTTTTTTTGTTTTTCTTATTTATTTTTCTTGATTTTATTTATTTTTACACTGTTTTTAAAAAAAATTTTAATTGGCTCACTTTTATTCCTATTACAAGGAATGTAAACATTCCTTGTAATAGAAAAAAGCATGACAGGTCCTCTTAAATATGAGATCTGGGGTCAAAAAGTCCTCAGATCTCATATTTGGACTTCAATGAAAAAAAAAAAAAAAAAAAAAATGTCATTTAAAAAAATGACATTTGAAAATTCCTCTTTAAGAGGTATGGGCGGAAGTGACGTTTTTGACGTCGCTTCCGCCCTCCTATGGTATAGGGATGAGTGGCAGCCATCTTAGCGTCACTCATCTCTATGCACAGGAGGGGAAAGGACCCGATCGCCGCTGATAACGGTGATCTCGCGGCGAATCCGCCGCGATGACCACCATTATCGGAATGCCGACCGGCGCCTGAAGAGATGGATATCTTGGTTGTGGCAGCAGCTGCTGCCGTTACCGAGATATCCCTCTTCAAAAAAGGGACGTACATCGTCGTGCGCCGGTCGGAAAGTGGTTAATGGATAGGGTGACTCTATATGTACATATTTGACAGGATTACCAAAGAATAACTGGAAAATACAGATTACCCCTATTCACAGGTGGATTTGCTCATCTATGCTAATATCTGTGCTATGCGTGTAACCTAGGAGTATGGAATGTCAACAATCAAAAGGGCAGCATAGATAAACAAATGGATACCTACAGCGATGTTAGTTTTTACAGCATAGCTCCAAACATATTTAATCCAGATTTTGAGAAAGAAAGAAAGAAAGAAAGAAAAAACAGAAAGAAAAAGAAAGAGAACAAGAAAGAAAGAAAAAAAGGAAACGAAAGAGAAAAAGAAAGAAAGTAGCTAAAACTAAAAACATATTGGTTAGACTGGCCACCTACAGATGTTTATAAGAGAAGGCAACACCAGGGGAATACAAACAAGTATATTTATATGTTTTATATTATGAAGAATGTAACAGGATGAGTGGAAACAACTAAATGTATATATTCTATATAAATGCAACAGAAGGAGAACAGGAACAAAGGCACGAGCTATAGTACAGAGTACAAAAATATAAGAAGTCAGTTCATGACTTATTCCATCACCTCTACCTAAAATTAAAATACCACCTTTGAGTGATTCAACGCTTTTTCTTATTTTACAAAACAAAATGGATACTTGATGCACATAGAATCTTGTGCAGCTGTGCATAGTAACCAGTCGGCTTCTAACTTTATCTTGTTCAATAAAGCTTTGACAATACTTGCACCGATACTGTTTTTTATATCGGCGAGTATGAGTACCGATACTTTTGGTCAAGTACTCGCCAAAACCAAGTGCGATAGCTTGCAGTATGATTTGCATCAATACAAAAAAAACTGGCGCAAATCGCACTGCAAAGAATCGTATGCGATTTGAACAGAATTGTGGTGTGATTCCTCTCCAAATCACATGTGATTTCCCTCACTGCTCCTGTGTGTGTGTGTGTGTATAGAAAGGGAAAATCGCCATCTAGTGGACAGTTTATAAGAAATGTTAGAACTATGATATTACTATGAATTACTATGAATGTTAAAAAATGTTGGAAAAAAAATGTTAGAACCCCCATCAAATCATTCTCTACAGCTATTACCTTTTGTACCACCACCCCGTCCCTTTAGAATGTAAGCTCTACGAGCAGGGCCCTCCTGTACCTTTTGTATTGAACTGTAGTGTAATGGTGTTGTCCCCCCTATACATTGTAAATCGCTGCGTAAACTGTTGGCGCTATATAAATCGTGTATAATAATAATAACTCATAGTACATATATGGCCAAATGCAAAATCTTCATAGGTGTCCTGGTCCCGCCAATGATAGCAAATCACGGCCGCTGGAGGAGAAGTTCCGGGCCACCGTGGGTATAGGGTGGAAGTGATGTCAGCTTGGGGGTGGACTGCCTCTACATCTACAGCCCTGTGAATACCACCAGAGGCCATGATTTGGTATCATCAGTGGGACCAGACACCTATGAAGATTTTGCATTTGGCCAGATATGTACTGTGAGTTCTAACATTTTGAATAAACTGCCACTTTTCCCTTTCTGCGCACACACACACACACACACACACACACACAGGAGCAGTGGAGGAAAGCATATGTGATTCATGCAGTAATCACATCACATTCCTGTTCAAATCGCAATTGATGCTTTGCAGTGTGAATTGCCCCAATTAATTCTGTATTGACACAAATCGCACCAAAAAGAACCGATTCCGGTATCAGGAGCATTTGCTTGAGTACTGATACTTGCTCAAATGCTTGGTATCGGCATCGATACCAATACTAGTATTGGTGCATCCCTAGTTAATATGCATATCTGTACCAGATTCTGTGTGCACCAGCTTTAGTAAATCTCCCCCTTTGACTTAGTTTGCACTTGTATATAAAGCCAATTCTGCTTTGTCCATACAGCTGTATCCATTGCTCAGAGCAGAATGTGGCTTTAAGTCTTAGGCACAGCAGAGACAAACTTTTTTCCTTGGTGAAGTGACACAAAAACTAAAGGAACAAAACTGCAGTAGGGTATATACAAACCAGTATGTGAATGTTGCCCGAGTATGGAAACCTTTGTTGTAATTTTGGCAAAAGGAAAACCACAATTTGCACAGCCTACTCGTAAGAGTTATGTGTCACTCCTGGTATGTAGCGTAGTCATAAAACAGTAGCCCTCTTGCTAAATTTTATATATATCCAGGGAGGACACTGAGCACAGGTCCAATCAGGACAAAACTTTACAAGTGCATAAAACCAAGCTGTTCTGCTGACAAGAAATTTAATGAGAAATGGAGCATATGATCACAAATATTCTGTATTTAATGTTTTGGCAATAACAAGGATTGTAAAGACATTGTACTTACAAAGTGTGGGTAAATATGTGTACCCGATGTGTAATAGATTAGCACATTTTCTCATACATATTCTCAACTAAGGCCGGCCATAGAGGGTTCAAATCTCAGCCGATTCAACAAGATTTGAACCATGTATGGGCAGGCTGAATATACCAAGTTGATCAATCAGATTTTACATCTGATTATCGATAGCGGCCGGTATAGCAATAATCACTGTCTTATCCTGGTGGGGACGGCTCCACCCCCGCCGAGAGAATACAATGGATCATCGAGAGAGATTCCCCTGTCAACACAGAAAGAATCTCCCCATTGCAGATATCGATTTATCCTTTGTCAGTAGGGTCGCAATGGCCATTTTTTCTATACCCTTGACAAACCCTTCTCCCACAGACAGCTATGTTTTGCACTTATTTGCCCCCCCCCCCTTTTATTTCTTTTGTTTGGAAAAAAATAAATACACTTTATGTGAAAATGCACTTATCATTTAATGGGAATGTAACCAGCAAACCACTAAACAAGTGTTGGGTTAACAACAAATGATCTATTAAGTGTATTGTTATAGATAGCAGAAAGGCCAGTGCATGGGTAGATGTATGTTTAATTTGGCAGTAGTTTAGGCAAACAGCTAAATCCACAAGTGAAACACAATACAAGTACTTATGAATAATCTAGCCCAGTTAGTGGCTCAGTTTTCCCCACTGCATTTAAACAGTATGGTGTGGTTACCAACCCTTACCCCCCAAGCCTGCTGATGCGATAATTAGTGGGCAGGAGCTGATGAGGTCAACCCTGAGCTCTTTTATCCCGTCAGCAGGTTGCCTGTGTTAGACTGACAGCACTTTCTAGTAGACCTTGAATGGGTTGCATCACTACCCCATCTTCTTTCAGTCAGAGTCCTCCTGTGCAAGAAGATTACAGGTGGCAAATATACATGTTGTCTCTTATTCTGCTTTCAGATTATAAGTCCGTTGAGCCTGCTTGATAAACCACTAGAACACTGAAGGATGTACCCCCCTTTATGACCAGGCCATTTTTACATCACTACGTTAGTTTAACTGACAATTGCTCAGTCATGCAGACCTATTTCCAATATTTTTTACTTTCTGCTATGAAACATATACAATAAAAAAGACATCCATTCGCCAGCAACCACTGATTGGCTTCTGCTGTGACAGGTCACAGTAGAAGCAACGTACGCGTTCTCCCTACCCTGGAGTGCCAGATTTTTGTTTTTCTTTCACGCTGTCACTAGTGTAGTACAGAGTCATCATATGATTGGTGTTTTAAAAAAAACACCAAACCTCCGAGAGGAGAAGCGATCCTATTGGCCGCCAAGGAGGAGGAGGGATCAGACACAGGGGAAGCTGCTGTGAAGCACCAGGAGGAAACGGCGCCGCCTGCCGCCTGGAGGAAGTGCTGCCTGTGACCTAGATGAATTACGTGCAGAGCTGGTGACCGCCCAACCGAGGGAAAGGGGAATGCCTGTTACCCGACCAACCATGGGGGAGTGGTGGCGGATGGATTGTTTGCTGCCCACCACAAAAAATATACCACCAGTCACCACTGTGGAAACCACTGTGTCCACTCCTAACTTGGAGCAGGCATAATGAAGTACATGTACGGGATTGTGCCTGCACATGTCGCCCCTCTGCAGTATCTTTACTCTGGTGGGTCAGAAAGTGGTTACTCCACCAGGAGTTGACAATAAACATTTTGAAGTTATTGAAGAAATGGTTGTGGAAGATTTGAATTAACTGATAATTAAGAAAGTGAAGGACCTAATTGAGATAAGAAAAGGAATACAAAGTCTGGAGGACAGGAAGGATATTGTAGTCTGACCATCAGAGAAAGGTAGTGGGATGGTGGTGCTGTCAAAAAAGGTTTATTACAAAGAAATTGAAAGATTATTAAGTGATAGGAACACCTATGCAAAATCGACTGGAAATCTGACACGTGGATATAAAAAGAGTTGAGAAATTGGTTAAAAAAGGCACTAAAAGAAGATTTTGAATAATAAAGAGGCTAGGTGCCAGATTCATGTAGGGTTCCAGTTTTATATATACTGCCTAAGATTCATAAAGATAACACTAAACCAGCAGGCCCTCCCATTGTTAATGGGATGGAATCCATAACAGCCAGATAAGGGGAAAATATTGTTTGTTTTACAACCAGGGGTACAAAAAATGTAATTATATTTACGGGATACAAAACACCTGCTACAATTATTCAAGAAAGTACAATTGGAAACTGAGGAGTTAATTCTTGCCACGGCTCCCCACTTTCTACTCCAGGCTTTACTAGCTGTTGTCAGAGCGCTCTCTCCTCTACCTTGCAGCCACCCCTGACTAACAAATGGTAGATCACATGACCTGACTGGAGTGGCCTGAAAATAGGAAAGTAGATACATATTTCTTACACAGGTTAGTTAATAGTTAATAGGAGCTGGGGGGGGGGGCAGTTTTAAGGCTAGTTATGTGTAAGCTGGATGTCCACTCCTCCCAATCCTCTTGGTATGTAGGCTTTGTTTTGGATTGTCAAAATCTGGAATTGCACAATGATCATTGGCATTAACTGATACCAGATTCATATTATAGTTTGCAGACTAATCTGAAAAAGGAAGCCAAGCACAATCACTGTTGGACCTTATAACAGGCCATTGAGTGTACAGAGGGTCCCCGGGTTACAAACAAGATAGGGACTGTAGGTTTGTTCTTAAGTTGAATCTGTTTGTAAGTCGGAACAGGTACATTTTTTTAAGTGTAGCTCCAGCCAAAAAAAATATTTTTAAGTTTTTTAGATAACATAGAGAAGGGTTATCACCCCTGTAACATTTGTTTTGCTGTCTGTGCCCCTGTTCAGAAGATTTCACCTCACCTTCTGTCCCAATGACAATTGGATTTAGAAAATTTTGGATTATTAGGGAAACATGGACTGGTGATAAAGCATCAGTGGAGACACCTTTTTCCCATATTAACTCTTACAGGAGTGAATTTCCCTTCCTAGGGGAGGATTTCCTCTCACTTCCTGTTGTCTCCCTCCGTTTGTAAGTAGGAGTCGTTTGTAAGTCTGATGTTTGTAAGTAGGGGACCCCCTGTATACAGTATGGATAATGAGTTATTATCAAATGGATATTGTATACCATAAAAATATTTGCTCTTAATGATTTGTGTTTCTTACAGGGGAAATGAGATACAGAAGCAGTGCCCAAACAAAAAAGGCAAAGAGGAAAAAAAAAATAGTCATTGTTTTTAACCTTTCATCAGATGATCACCATGACTGCTTTAATATGCCTTGTTCTGCATTTTGTCTCTGTGTGGGGGGCTGCCATTTTGATAGAGACAGGGCTTTTGCTTTCCCTTGCTAGAGCTCTGACACGATGAAGGAGGAACCGCGAGAGGCACAACAGTGTCATCAACAAACCTCATAAGAATAGCAGTCAGAGACAGTAGTGCCTTGGAATCTCCCTGCAGATATACAACTATGACATTGTGGGCACAGGAGTACCCAGGCATTTTCACCTACCAGGAACTGCACTTCTATTTTTCAGGAGGCATTCAAACCAAAACATTACTGCTTTAGCACATTTTACATGATGATATCAATATCATATCATCAAATCCACCTTAGCAAGATATTTTTAGAAGAAGCCCATGCTAAAAACAGGGCCGGCTGTAGGGTGGCCATATATGAAAAAAACAGCCCAGTGCTAAGGTTCAACTGTCTATGTGAATTCTACAGTTCATCAAATCATCCATGTGATTATTATTAATAGGTGTTGGTATACACTTTATGATTTTTTTATGTATAAAAAAAAAACTACATTTTAGTTCTACTTCTTTTGGAAAGAAAAAATATTTGCTCGTATGACACATTTAATGAAATGGAACAGCTAAGACAGCATAATGCACACATTTCTGAAAATATTTTCCTTAGAAGTATGTTTGGCATTTCTAAGGCACTTTAAAATCCAATAAACACATACCATCGTTTCTTCAAAGACATGCATACCAAATGTCTGTTGCTCCCTTAACAAAGCACTAAAACTTGACTGTCCACAAAATTTTCCAGTTATTTTTACACTACTAAATATGTTAGGAGTTAATGGGACACGGGTTTCGTAGCAATCAACTGCAGCATTCAGTTTTTATCTGGCAAATAATATTAAAATGTACAGTATGCTTCAAATACCCAAGCAACCATATAGGTCAAGTGTATACTGGTTTAATGTCAATTTGGTTCTTTCTTTTCCCAAAACGGAAAGTGGAAACCTTGTAAGAACAATTTACACATGACCTCATTTTACTCCTAAAAGTTAGACTCTTAGATGAGATGACTGTCCTGTGATAAATCTTTAGCGTTAAAGTTCAGTGTGCTTATTAAGGGAGAAATGCATTTATCAGTGACCTCTACAGATCAGAAACTGGATTACATCAACACACCCATCACTTAAAAGTGCTGTGTGATGTGAGATGAAAAGGACTTTCCCATGACAGTTGCAGTTGCATTGGCTTGGGTTTAAAGAAAGTATGCAACAGGTATTCGTGTCAGGTTTTAATCTCGCTACTGACATGGAAGTGAAAGGCTTTGAAAGTTTTCTTTTCATATTATGGTAAGAATCTGGACTGCTCTGTGCAAATGGGTGTGAGAAATTTGTCAGAAAGCAAAGGACAAACAGATAAAGGCAAATGCATACAATGTTCTTGAGCGTTAGTGTCATCAGCAATAACATAAGTATCTAATAGGGAAGCTTAGTGTCAGATCAGCAGATCTTTTTTCAAAGGATACCTGGTGCCTGCTTGGTTGAAAAAAATGTGACTATTCACTGCATGCAAGATGTGACCTGTACTACCAGATATCGTGGATGCATGACAACTTTGTATACAATTACCAGAGACCAATGAGCTCCTGCTTTTGTTATCGCTATTGCTATTATTGTTTACCTGGTCTAGCAGTCTCATGATACTGCCATATAATGGTGGGTACAGGACACAGAAAGAAAAGGAGCCTTTAGGCTCAAACTAAATTATCAATTTTTGTATCTTGTGTATTCAAAAGATTTTACCACTTTTTGCCAGTTAATGCTTTGGACTAGAACTACACAGGAGGATTTTAGTAGCTTAGGTGTGCTTCTTAAATTGCTAGTAAACAATCACTAGGAGTGGCAATTAATAGGTAAACATATGGAACAAATAGGCCTCTATGGCGTAAGCTACATCATTGTGTGATAATGCAAGATTGACCACTCCTAGTTGTGGGTGGGTGGACACAAGCCCACACCTGACCGGTTTCAACAGTCCTTGCTTGCTGTGTCAGAGGTACAGCTCAAGGTTCCCCATCCTTTGCAGGATTTTGGTCTGGTACAGCTTCATCAACAATGCAATTATTCTGTGGACATGCACAAAGAAAACAAAAAAAAAAACATATTTTTACTTGCACATGATGGAAGTGAGCACTACATCCCTACATTCACTAGGCTTGGGTAAAATGCCCTTTCAAATTTCAAATCGTCTTGTAAAGTAAAAAGCCAATTTACCTTTGGTAAATCAACCCCAATGTGTAAGTAAATGTCTGACTTGCTGAGAAAACTGTGCAAACATGTTCAAAAGTACTAAAAAGTGATTCACTTTAAAGTATTATCTTATTACATAGCTATTGGCCTTACGTTAGCAAACAAGAAGTAACTCTATATGTAATCTGCCATTCTAAACAGTGCTTTTAAGTTACATGTTTTGCAGTGTTATCTTTTTCTTGTTCTCCTTCTACTTTGACTAGGCATCAGCACCTCCGACATCAGGTGTAAAGTTTGGAAGTGGCCTGGCAACTTTAGTCCTTATACAGTTGTGCTCATAAGTTTACATACCATGGCAGAATTTATAATTTCTTGGCCATTTTCAGAGAATATGAACGATAACACATTATTTTACTTTCCCCATGACTCAGAATCAAGAAACGTCAGTGCAGCACTGGATGAAAGATGCAACGGTCTGTCAGGAGTCCAGAAACTCATTGACCTTTTATACACACACTAATTACAGAATTAAAGAAAACACATCACAGGCGAGGACGGTTACCTTTAACCTCCCTGGCAGTATGATTATGGCAGGAATTTTGTACCAAATGCGGTACAATTATTTTGCATGGAAATTTGGCATTTTATATTGCAGGCCTGCAATTCTTACGAAATAACTCACTTAAATCTGTCCAAACCAGAGTCTATATAGGTATGATAAAGTTTGAAACACAAAATCATAAATTATAATATAATAAATAACTATAAAAATTATTCAATAATGTAATCAAATCAAAAACACTGAAATTTGCTCAGTTGCAGAATTGTCGCTGTCATTAGATTTAGTGTTTGATGAAGAATTTCCCCACAAATCGCTATCGCTCAATTCTGCAAGTGATTCTAATTTATTATTGCTGTTTTTTTATGTCAAACCACTTTTGACATAAAGGGACACTTGTTGGTTTCTATGGACAATCTCCAAATTCCAGGCAGAAAAAAAACAGTATTTATAATATAAAAGTGCATGCAGGGCACTGGACAGACTACTAGGGACAAAGGGGATGTGTATTTTTTTTATACAGTACTGTAATCTGTAAGATTACAGTACTGTATGTGTTTTGTGTGGTTTTACTTTTTTGAATTTGGCACCGATCTCCGCTCCCGTGCTTTGTAATGTCGCAGGAAATGGAGCTCAGCGGCACTCGGGCACTGTGTGAATCGAGCGGAGGAGCTCGCACACACAGCGGGGAGACATCGCAGGATCCAGGGGACAAGGTAAGTTACTTCCCCTGTATCCTGGAATGCGATCCCGAGTCTGGCTCGGGGGTTACTGCTAGTGGTACTGAAATTCCGACAGGGGGGTTAATAACCATTCAAACCCCTTTGTGTCAACTTGTGTGCATGTTATCAGGCCAAAATCACCAGGGTATGTAAACTTTTGATCAGGGTCATTTGGGTAGTTTCTGTTGCCATTAAGATTTAAAAAGAGTAAACACAGTTGATTGATAATAAATGACTTCAGCCAAACACTAACCATGAGTGAAAGAAATGTTTTTGTGTTATTTATATTCTCTGAAAAATGGCCAAGAAATCATACATTTTGCCAGGGTATGTAAACTTTTCCACACAACTGTATCTAATGTCACAGATGCCCGCACCTTGTCAAAGAGGTTGAAGTGTGGGAACAAGAAAGCATTGAAGTAAAGATAGGTAGTATTAGCACAAATGAGCCAGTCTTAGGGTAGCCTAAGTAAGATCATTTATATGCAATACTCACACTATGTAACCGCTGAAGCGCCATTAAAATTAAATGTATACTTTATGCATGAATTTCGATAATTTTTGTATGGTAAAGCATGATTTGTATAAAACTGTGCATCACCATGAGCAACAAATTATAATTTATTGACTAAGTAACAAACTTTTTTCTCACAGAGTACACACTTTTGCAAATTTCTACATATCAAGAATGCAGTCATTTACAAATGAAATCATAATAACATTTTTATCATACTATGAAATGTTACAATCACATTTTCTTAATATGTTTTGCTCTGTGAAGACATTTCAGGGACGTGGAAAAGGCCTTTGCTAGTTAGTTCAGGGACAAGCCTTCACAAACCATCTCCTTCTTATCTAACTTCCCATAGACAATCTTTTGTGAACACTTTTTTTTTCCTTCATATAATATAGTGTTCTATTTTTTTCAATGCCAAGTGCTTTGTATAATAGACATAATACACAAATGGGGCATATTTATACAGCAGTGAATGTGACTTTCATCAAAGTGAATCAAATACTGTCATTTAAAAAAGACAGCTTGGAGGTTTCACCTGCAGTGAATGTTTACTCAGTGGTAAATACATTGTTTAATAAATATACACCATAAAGTCTCAATATACTTTCACAGCAGAAGAGCATGTGCTTTTTTTCTTGACGATTCAGTGCTTAGAAAAGATAATGAGGCATGTATTACTTTGCCTGTGATTGTTGATTATGCTTATTTACTTTCTTTTACGTTTTCATCTTCAATTACAAGGACATACATTCATTTTAAACAGATCTCATTTTGGTTACAGAATTCCAAGCTTGTTCTAATGGGCAGCACTTAACCACTTCCCGACCGCCCCCTGTATATATACGTCGGCAGAATGGCACGTACAGGCAGAATCACGTACCTGTACGTGACATTCTTCCGGCGGTTGGGGGGTCCGATCGGACCCCCCTCCGCCGGCGGGGACGGTCGGGATGGCTTCAGAAGCGATGCGGGACGAGGTAACGGCCAGTCGTTTCTGGCCACCCCCTCCCGATCGCTCTGGCCAATGGGATTCGTCCGCTTCCTTCCCCTTCCTGTGTAATTGTAAACACAGGCAAGGGGAAGTGATGTCACGCTCCTCGTGTCGGTCTTTCTGACCGGGACGCCGAGCGGAGAAGACATCAAGTAAGTGCACAAACACTACACTGACACCAGGCACACATAGGCACACATTTCACCCCCCTGTCACCCCCTGATCACCCCCCAGATCACCCCCTGCCCCCCCTGTCACAGTGTCACTGATTGCAGTGATCATTTATTTTACTGATCACTGCATTTAGTGTCAGTGTGACTGCAATACCTGTCAGGGCAGTTAGTTTTAGGCCCCTTTAGGTCCAAGGTAGCCCCCTACCCCCCCCCCCAATAAAGGTTTAACCCCTTGATTGCCCCCTAGGTAACCCTTTCACCCCCTTTTGCCAGTGTCACTAAGCGATCGTTTTTTTTGATCGCTCTATTAGTGTCACTGGTGCCGCTAGGTAGCCAGTTTTTTTTTTTTTAGGTAACCGCCAGGTTTATATAGGATTATAAATAGGTTTATAGGTCAGGTACCCCCATATTACAACCTAAATAAAGGTTTTAACCCCTTGATTGCCCCTAGAGTTAACTCTTTCACCAGTGATCACAGTATAAGTGTCACTGGTGACGCTGGTTAGCCAGTTAGTTATTTAGTTATTTAGGTTCCCCGTCAGGTTTTTATATAGCGTCAGGTACCCCCATATATTACCTAATAAAGGTTTTAACCCCCTGATTGCCCCTAGTTAACCCTTTCACCAGTGATCACCGTATAACTGTTACGGGTGACGCTGGTTAGTTAGCTTGTTTTTTTATACTGTCAGGGCACCCGCCATTTATTACCCAACTATCGGTTTAACCCCCTGATCGCCCGGCGGGTGATATCAATTAGGTGTTAGGGTCAAATAAGGTCTGCGTCGCCCCAGGTTAGTGCCAGTACCGCAAACACCCACGCGCAAAGCATACACCTCCCTTAGTGGTATAGTATCTGAACAGATCAATATCTGATCTGATCAGATCTATACTAGCGTCCCAGCAGTTTAGGGTTCCAAAAAACGCATTGTTAGCGGGATCAGCCCAGATACCTGCTAGCACCTGCGTTTTCCCCCTCCGCCCAGCCCAGCCCAGCCCACCCAAGTGCAGTATCGATCGATCACTGTCACTTCCAAAACACTAAGCACACATAACTGCAGCGTTCGCAGAGTCAGGCCTGATCCCTGCGATCGCTAACAGTTTTTTTGGTAGCGTTTTGATTCATTCGCCAGCAGCCTAGGAGCTTTTTTTCCTGTGAATCTCACTAGTGTACTACTAAATTTAGAGCCCAAAATGGCAAATCGCAAGTACACTAGTGAACAGGCCTACTTGTTTCTGAGTATGTCAGATAGTGAAGAGGAGGTCACTCATCTGTCAGAATCAGGCTCAGAATACGATCCAGTAGACGACAGCGGCTCCATGACAGATAGCTCTGGCGACGAAGGTGTGGTCCCTGCTAAGGTCAGGCGTACCCGATCCCGATCTTCTGATGTTGTTGAGGTGCAGGAACCGCAGGTCTCTTGTATGGAGCAGAGAAGTACTAGCGCCGCTATTCCTTCTGGTGAACTGGCAAGCACCAGCGGCCTAGTACACCCTGGACGTAGTCAAACCAGCACTGCAGTAACACTTGGTGACGTGGCGAGTCCCATAAGTGCAGTTCAAGCTGGCGAGGTGGCAAGCACAAGTAGTGTCCCGCTGCCACCAAGAAGAAGACAAAGGCAGGCCCGTCGATCACATAGTGTCCTTCCTGCAGAATTCGCCAATCCTGATTGGGTGCCCACCACTTCTGCAGAACCCGTACTTCCCCCATTCACTGGCCAACCCGGTATTCAGGTGGAAACAGCTGATTTTAAGCCATCCGATTTTTATTCGCTGTTTTTCACGGAAGATCTCTATAGATCTATTGTGGACCAAAGTAATATATACGCTGGTCAACACATCGCCGCTAATCCCCAAGTGCCTTCCCTTGCCAGAGATTGGAAACCAATTACGGTTTCCGAATTTAAGACCTTTCTGGGCCTTTCCCTCAACATGGGCATACACAAATTCCCGACGCTGAGGTCTTATTGGTCCACCTCACCGCACCACCATATGCCCGTGTTCTCTGCCTCCATGTCCAGGGCACGATACGAACAGATCTTGCGGTTCATGCACTTCAGTGACAATGAACTTTGTCGTCCTCGTGGAGACCCTGAATTTGATCGGCTCTACAAAATTCGGCCCCTCATAAACCACTTCAACCAATGTTTTGCAGCCTTGTTTACGCCCAATCAAGTTGTCTGCGTTGACGAGTCCCTGATTAAGTTTTCTGGCCGCTTGTCTTTCAAACAGTTCCTTCCCAGCAAGCGTGCCAGATACGGGGTCAAGCTCTACAAGCTCTGTGACAGGGCAACAGGCTATACGTGGAGCTTTTCGGTTTATGAGGGAAAAGATAGTCACGTAGAGCCGGAGAACTGTCCAGATTACATAGGGAGCGCTGGCAAGATAGTGTGGAACTTGGTGTCACCCTTATTCGGAAAGGGTACCACTTGTACGTGGACAATTATTACACGAGCGTGCCACTGTTTAGTCACTTGTTTGATCATCAGATTGGAGCATGTGGCACCGTGCGACCTAATCGCCGGGGCTTTCCCCAGCGGCTTGTAGATTCCCGTCTTAGGCTGGGGGAGAGAGCCTGCTTGAAGTGTAATAACTTGCTCGCTGTGAAGTGTAGGGATAATAGGAATGTTTTCGTTCTTACCTCCCTTCATGCAGACACGACAGTCCAAATTCGTACGGTGGCTGGTGTTGTGACGAAACCCCTCTGTATCCACGAATACAACCTTAATATGGGGGGGGTGGACCTCAACGACCAGTTGTTGGCGCCGTACCTAGTTGTCCGTAAGGCTAGACGCTGGTACAAAAAAGTGTCTATTTATTTATTCCAATTGGCTTTGCTGAATGCTCATGTGCTATACGGAGCTTCAGGCGGGACGTTACCCTTCCTTGAATTCCAGGGAGCGGTTGTCATGGAACTCCTGTATCCAGGCGATTCCACACCTCACCATCCCCTACCAAATGCAGTAAGCCGGCTGCATGAGAGGCATTATCCTCATGTCCTCCAGAGTACCCCTACCCAACGAGCCCCCCAAAGAAGATGTCGTGTCTGTAGCAAGCGCGGATTTAGGCGTGACACCCGTTATTATTGTCCACGCTGTCCTGACAATCCTGGTCTCTGCGTTGGTGAATGCTTTGAACGCTACCACGAACTAGTGAGGTATTAGCGTAGGGTACAGCATTTCACAGGCTAGGATACACTTTCACAGGGTCTCAAGAATGCCATCGCATTTTGAGACCCGACCGTTGCAGTTAAAATTATAGTTACAGGGTCTCAAGAATGCCATCGCATTTTGAGACCCGACCGTTACAGTTAAAATTATATTTATAGTTTAAAAAAAAAGTGTAAAAAATAAAAAAAAAAAAAAAAAAGTACAAAAAAAAAAAAAACCCCAAAAAAAATATAAAATAAAAAACCAAAAATAGTTGTCGTTTTATTGTTCTCTCTCTATTGTTGCTCTTTTTTACTCTATTCTATTCTGCAATGTTTTATTATGTTTTATCATGCTTGCTTTTCAGGTATGTTTTATTGTTAACCATTTTTTTTTGTTTTCAGGTGCGCCATTCAGTTGCAGCGCGGATTTATTTATCTTGACAGCAACAGCGTTTGCTCCCACGATACATAAAGCCGCGACTCCAACACTGTAGGAGGTGATTTCACCACCACAGTTAAAAAAAAGAGCATATATGCCGAAGCATGGGGGCAGCAGAGGGCGGAGGAGCGATTTTGCTCCTAATGCCACGTACATACGGTCGAAAAAAGTCCGACCATGTGTACGTGGCATAACTTTTTTGCGGGAGGATTCCCCCATGCTTCGGCATATATATATTTTAGGCACCGGTTGCGTTAACAAAATGTTTTATTTTTTACTATGTTTTTTTTTTTGGTATTTGCTTTGCAGGTATGGTATGGTAAGGTCTTACTGTTATACTCTAATGTTACTTTGTTTTAATGTTAACCATTATTTGCTTAGCAGGTACGCCATTCAGTTGCAGCGTGGATTTATTTATCTTGACAGCAACAGCGTTTGCTCCCACGATACATAAAGCCGCGACTCCAACGCTGTAGGAGGTGATTTCACCACCACAGTTAAAAAAAAGAGCATATATGCCGAAGCATGGGGGCAGCAGAGGGCGGAGGAGCGATTTTGCTCCTAATGCCACGTACATACGGTCGAAAAAAGTCCGACCATGTGTACGTGGCATAACTTTTTTGCGGGAGGATGCCCCCATGCTTCGGCATATATATATTTTAGGCACCGGTTGCGTTAACAAAATGTTTTATTTTTTACTATGTTTTTTTTTTGGTATTTGCTTTGCAGGTATGGTATGGTAAGGTCTTACTGTTATACTGTAATGTTACTTTGTTTTAATGTTAACCATTATTTGCTTAGCAGGTACGCCATTCAGTTGCAGCGTGGATTTATTTATCTTGACAGCAACAGCGTTTGCTCCCACGATACATAAAGCCGCGACTCCAATGCTGTAGGAGGTGATTTCACCACCACAGTTAAAAAAAAGAGCATATATGCCGAAGCATGGGGGCAGCAGAGGGCGGAGGAGCGATTTTGCTCCTAATGCCACGTACATACGGTCGAAAAAAGTCCGACCATGTGTACGTGGCATAACTTTTTTTGCGGGAGGATGCCCCCATGCTTCGGCATATATAAATGGTGCATGTATGCCCATCATTAGAAGTGGGTGGATGAAGGGAGGTATTCTAATGGTGGGCATACCCACCGCGCCATTGGGAAATTGGGAAAGCATTTTATCACACCGATCTTGGTGTGGTCAGATGCTTTGAGGGCACAGGAAAGATCTAGGGTCTAATAGACCCCAATTTTTTCAAAAAAAGAGTACCTGTCACTGCCTATTGCTATCATAGGGGATATTTACATTCCCTGCGATAACAATAAAAATGACAACTAAGAAAAAAAAAATGGAAGGAACAGTTTAAAAATAAAATAAAAAAGCTAAATAAAAAGAAAAACTAAAAAAAAAAAAAAAAAAAAAGCACCCCTGCCCCCCCTTCTTTTGCGCAAAGGCGAACACAAGCGTTGGTCTGGCGTCATATGTAAACAGCAATTGCACCATGCATGTGAGGTATCACCGCGAAGGTCAGATCGAGGGCAGTAATTTTAGCAGTAGACCTCCTCCGTGAATCTAATGTGGTAACCTGTAAAGGCTTTTAAAGGCTTTTAAAAATGTATGTAGTTTGTCGCCACTGCGTGTTTGTGCGCAATTTTAAAGCATGTCGTGTTTGGTATCCATGTACTCGGCCTAAGATCATATTTTTTATTTCATCAAAAATTTGAGCAATATAGTGTGTTTAAGTGCATTAAAATAAAAAAAAGTGTATTTTTTCCACAAAAAATGCGTTTGAAAAATCGCTGCGCAAATACTGTGTGGAAAAAAAAAAATGCAACACCCACCATTTTAATCTGTAGGGCCTTTGCTTTAACAATATATATAGTGTTTGGGGGTTCAACGTAATTTTCTTGCAAAAAAAAAATATGTTTTCATGTAAACAAAAAGTGTCAGAAAGGGCTTTATCTTCAAGTGGTTAGAAGAGTGGGTGACGTGTGACATAGGCTTCTAAATGTTGTGCATAAAATGCCAGGACAGTTCAAACCCCCCCCAAATGACCCCATTTTGGAAAGTAGACACCCCAAGCTATTTGCTGAGAGCAATGTTGAGCCCATTAAATATTTTTTTTTTTGGTCCCAAGAGATTGAATAATGAAAAAAAAAAAAAAAAATAATATTTTTTTTTACAAAAACTTGTCACTAAATGATATATTGCTCAAACATGCCATGGGCATATGTGGAGATACACCCCAAAATACATTCTGTTGCTTCTCCTGAGTACGGGGATACCACATGTGTGGGACTTTTTGGGAGCCTAGCCGCGTACGGGACCCCAAAATCCAAGCACCGCTTTCAGGCTTTCTAAGGGTGTAATTTTTTTATTTCACTCCTCACTGCCAATCACAGTTTCGGAGGCCATGGAATGCCCAGATGGCACAAACCACCCCCAAATGACCCCATTTTGGAAAGTAGACACCCCAAGCTATTTGCTGAGAGGTATGGTGAGTATTTTGCAGATCTCGCTTTTTGTCACAATGTTTTGAAAATTGAAAAAAGAAAAAAAAAAAATTTTTTTTTCTTTACTTTCTTCATTTTCAAAAACACATGAGAGCTGTAAAATACTCACCATGCCTCTCAACAAATAGCTTGGGGTGTCTACTTTCCAAAATGGGGTCATTTGGGGGGGTTTTGTGCTATTTTGGCATTTTATGGCCTTCGAAACTGTGATAGGTAGTGAGGAGTGAAATCAAAAATTTGCACCCTTAGAAATCCTGAAGGCGGTGCTTGGGTTTCGGGGCCCCGTACGCGGCTAGGCTCCCAAAAAGTCCCACACATGTGGTATCCCCATACTCAGGAGAAGCAGCAAAATGTATTTTGGGGTGCAATTCCACATATAACCATGGCATGTGTGGGCAATATATCATTTAGTGACAACTTTTTGAATAAATTTTTTTTATTTTTTTTTTTTGTCTTTATTCAATCACTTGGGACTAAAAAAAAAAAATATTCAATGGGCTCAACATGCCTCTCAGCAAATAGCTTGGGGTGTCTACTTTCCAAAATGGGGTCATTTGGGGGGGTTTTGTGCCATCTTGGCATTTTATGGCCTTCAAAACTGTGATAGGTAGTGATAGGTAGTGAGGAGTGAAATCAAAAATTTATGCCCTTAGAAATCCTGAAGGCGGTGCTTGGTTTTCGGGGTCCCGTACGCGGATAGGCTCCCAAAAAGTCCCACACATGTGGTATCCTCGTACTCAGGAGAAGCAGCAGAATGTATTTTGGGGTGTAATTCCACATATGCCCATGGCATGTGTGGGCAATATATCATTTAGTGACAACTTTGGGCAAAAAAAAAAAAGTTTGTAATATTCCCGCAACTTGTGGCAAAATATAAAATATTCCATGTACTCAACATGCCTCTCAGCAAATAGCTTGGGGTGTCTACTTTCCAAAATGGGGTCATTTGGGGGGGTTTTGTGCTATTTTGGCATTTTATGGCCTTCAAAACTGTGATAGGTAGTGAGGAGTGAAATCAAAAATTTGCACCCTTAGAAACCCTGAAGGCGTTGATTGGGTTTCGGGGCCCCGTGCGCGGCTAGGCTCCCAAAAAGTCCCACACATGTGGTATCCCCATACTCGGGAGAAGCAGCAAAATGTATTTTGGGGTGCATCTCCACATATAACCATGGCATGTGTGAGCAATATATCATTTAGTGACAACTTTATGAAAAAAAAAATTTTTTTTTTTTTTTTTTTTGTCTTTATTCAATCCCTTGGGACTAAAAAAAAAAATATTCAATGGGCTCAACATGCCTCTCAGCAAATAGCTTGGGGTGTCTACTTTGTAAAATGGGGTCATTTGGGGGGGTTTTGTACTTCCCTGCCATTTTAGCACCTCAAGAAATGAGATAGGTAGTCATAAATTAAAAGCCGTGTAAATTCCAGAAAATGTACTCTAGTTTGTAGACGCTATAACTTTTGCGCAAACCAATAAATATACGCTTATTGGCATTTTTTTTACTAAAGACATGTGGCTGAATACATTTTGGCCCAAATGTTTGACTAAAATTGAGTTTATTAGATTTTTTTTATAACAAAAAGTAGAAAATCTCTTTTTTTTTCAAAATTTTCGCTCCTTTTCCGTTTATATCGCAAAAAATAAAAATCACAGAGGCAATCAAATACCATCAAAAGAAAGCTCTATTTGTGGGAAGAAAAGGACGCAAATTTCGTTTGGTTACAAAATTGCATGACAGCGCAATTACCAGTTAAAGTAGTGCAGTGCGAAATTGAAAAAAGACCTCTGGTCCTTTGGCTGCCAAATGGTCCGGGGCTAAAGTGGTTAAAAAATATTAGCCAGTATACACTGAAAAAAGAATATAGCCTTCAAGCACATATCTATGGTTTAGAAATTATATTCATAAGAATAGGTCATTGCTAATACTTAAATGAAGTAAACAAAAACAAAAAACAAATAAAGCAAAATATATGAAACAGTACATTTATGAATTATTATAGCCTTTTATTTTCTCTAGTTGTTACATAGTTACATAGTAGGTGAGGTTGAAATAAGACACAAGTCCATCAAGTCCAACCTATGTGTGTGATTATATGTCAGTATTACATTGTATATGCCTGTATGTTGCGGTCGTTCAGGTGCTTATCTAATAGTTTTTTGAAACAATCGCCTGTACCAACCCCCCACTGAAACAACGCCTGTGGAAGGCAATTCCACATCCTGGCGGCTCTTACAGTAAAGAACCCTCTACGCAGTTTAAGGTTAAACCTCTTTTCTTATAATTGTAATGAGTGGCCACGTGTCTTATTAATCTCCCTTCCGTGAAAAAGTTTTATCCCTATTGTGGGGTCACCAGTATGGTATTTGTAAATTGAAATCATATCCCCTCTCAAGCGTCTCTTTCCTAGAGAGAATAAGTTCAGTGCTCGCAAACTTTCTTCATAACTAATATCCTCCAGACCCTTTAATAGCTTTGTTGCCCTTCTTTGTACTCACTCCATTTCCAGTACATCCTTCCTGAGGACTGGTGCCCAGAACTGGACAGCATACTCCAGGTGATGCCGGACCAAAGTCTTGTAGACTGGGAGAATCCCAGGTCCTTTTACATCCTAGATTCCCCCAGAGGTTCACCCCCTAGTGAGTAGATTGCATTTATATTTTTGCCACCCAAATGCATTATTTTACATTTTTCTACATTAAACCTCATTTGACATGTAGTTGCCCACCCCATTAATTTGTTCAGATCTTCTTACAAGGGGAGAAGTTATTGCCCTGCTTAGCATCGTCCGCAAATACAGAGATTGAACAAATTAAACAGGATTGGTCCCAGCACAGAACCCTAGGGGACCCTACTTCCCACCCCTGACCATTCCAAGTATTCCCCATTTATCACCACCCTCTGAGCTTTCCCTTGTAGCCAGTTTTCAATCCATTTACTCACCCTATGGTCCATGCAAACGGACCTTACTTTGTACAGTAAACGTTTATGGGGAACTGTGTCAAATGCTTTTGCAAAATCCAGATACACCACATCTACGGGCCTTCCTTTATCTAGATGGCAGCTCACCTCCTCATAAAAGGGTAATAGATTGGTTTGGCAAGAACGATTCTTCATGAATCCATGCTGATTACTGCTAATGATACTGTTTTCATTACTAAAATCTTGTATATAGTCCCTTATCATCCCCTCCAAGAGCTTGCATACTATTGATGTTAAGCTAACTGGTCTGTAATTCCCAGGGATGTATTTTGGCCCTTTTTTAAATATTGGTGCTACATTGGCTTTGAAATTGTCAGAGGCAGCCAGTGTGGTCTCTGACTGGTTTCACCAATGTCACTCAATGGAGCGTACTTATTGGGATGCTCCAACCCAGGATTGGACTCCCCGGCACTTCCCCCTCTATCCTTCTTGTCACCCATCTACTTGTTTCTAGTGGTGCCTGAACCTCTTTGTCTCCACCCGCCTCTGTGCTGGCCCCTGCCGACACCTGCCGGGTATTTCCGAGTCACTTTTCCACACCCGCCGGGCATCATATCTTCTAATTTAATGAGGATTGGGGATTATACCTTGTCCAAATTACCTTATAACTAGCTTCCTGACACTAATACTCAACGATACAATACACAGGTACTATACAAGACAATACACAGGTACTCACCGCCCACAGGTACTCGCTGCAGACGTGCAATTGCAGAACACGTGCACTTGCAGCCTATTATTGTTACAATAATAATTGGAATTTGTGTGATTTAAAGCTGCACTCTAGGCAAATAAAAGACACAAATGAATGTAGCTTTCTAATCATTAATACACTATATATAGTGCAAGTAGTGTAAGCACCTGACTATAACTCGGTATTAGTGACTTGCAGTCTACTAAACAGTATATACTGTACAGCAGATCTAAGGAAAAAGAAGCAGCACAAGGAGCCAACCATGTGTGCTGCAGTGCATAAAGTATTCTGATAGGAGTAAAATGCAGAGTGGCAGAGAGATGCAGTCATTAGTGTGCAGCTTCTACATTCACTGTCTATTCTTAGGATGGAGGTGGGGAAGAACGCGCTGGTGTGAACCGGCACTCAAAATACCAGAGGTTTAAAACAAAATATTTTGTGAAGTGCCCCTGGGAATGTAATAAATGATAATAATACATTTATGATAAAGCCACCTGCATTAAAAGAAAGTCTATTTAGGGGCTGCTTCCTATACGTAAGCATTACATAGGGGGCTGCTAGGTAGCAAGCAATCAGAGGTTCATCTCAGATAAATCAAAATGTTAGCAGCTAGTTATGCCAACAGATAGGATGTTGGTCATCCCAGGAAAGTCTCATTACTAAAAAATGCAGTTTAGGTTCAAATAGCACCCTAATCTCCATCATTAACACCAGCCCTGTGATACAGATCACTGCCTTGAAATATACAACCAGTAGCAACTGTTGCTCAATATTTTGCGGGGGCGCAAACAAACCTGCCCCCTCACTCGCACCACCGCCACTACCCCAGGAGATGGACGGGAAGGAAGGGGTTTAGAAGCCCTACTATGAGGAGGAAGATGGCACGGATCAGGGGCTGCTTCTCCTTGCTCCAGGAGGATTTGGGAAGAGCCGGTGCTTTTGCTCCCGCTGAGGCCTTACTGTGAGGAGTAAGATGACATGAATCTGTGGCTGCTGCTCCTCGCTCCAGGAGGATCCGGGAAGAGCCGGGGCTTCTCATCCTGGCCGAACTGGAAGTGAGTCCAATTGGCTGGGAGGAGAATCAGGAAGACAATAGCAAATATTAATTTAACTGGGTGGGCTTAGGGCGCAGTGCTCTGTTCCCCTGAGCCCACCCTTTTTTAAGCCGATTAGAGCCTCAGGCTCTAATCATGTGCATCAAAAAAAAAAAAAAACCCATTGAAATCCATGCATCTGGCGCTCTGCATGTAGATTAGGGGCAGGGCGCATGGAATATGGGGGCGGCACTCCTGCGCCCCTTATGGACAGGCCGCCACTGGATACAACTAATAAATCAGTTACTTAGTAAGGACCATAATGAATGTAATGCCCTGTACACACGAGCAGATTTTCCGTCGGAAAAATCTTGGATGTTTTTTCCCAAGGAATTCCGCTCAAGCTTGGCTTGCATACACACGGTCACACAAAAGTTCGCTGAACTTTCGACCATCAAGAACGCGGTGACGTACAACACTACGACAAGCCATGAAAATGAAGTTAAATGCTTCCGAGCATGCACCGAATTGTTTCCGATCATGCGTAAGAATTTTGCGTGTTGGAATTGGTACAGACGATCGGAATTTCCGATCGGAACTTTTTCCGACGGAAAAATAGAAAACCTGCTCTCAATCTTTTGCTGGCTGGAATTCTGCCAGCAAAATTCTGATGGAGCGTACATGCGGCCGCATTTTCCAAACAAAAAAGCTTTGATCTGACTTTTGCTGGCAGAATTTCTGATCGTGTAAGCGGCATTAGAAGCAAATATATATATATATGTTTTAAAGTATAAAGACTAACTAAACAAAACAGTTAAATATATTTTTAAAACTATATTAAAGAATGTAATAGTACATTTTGTAACATTAAGAGTCAAAGTCAAGTCAACATTAAGTCAAAGAATAGTACAAAAAAACTTTTCCAGAGAACATTATTAGATATAAATTATATGGGATCTGGGGTTCCTTCTTTCTCACAGTTGATATGAGCATTGCTATTTTTACATATATCTGATAAATTTAAATTGTTCCTGTTAAATCAGTTACATGCATAGTTCTGCTTTATCAGCCAATCTTCTCAGCAGTACTTTTATATAGCCTTGGTACTAAAATGAGATTACCTATACTGAGCAGATCTGCAGCTGGGTTTGTCTTTATTTAATTCATCTGAACTTTGCTCTCCAACTTAACAAAAAAGACTCCCATGGGATGAGTGTTAAAGAAAAACTGATGCTGTGCACAATAAGAGAGCAATATGGAATGCGCAACAAACACCAACAAAATAGATATATGATGATGTAAAGCAGAAACAAGCTCTATAGTGCACAGTACCTATAGAGAACATACACCATAGAACCCCATTCACTGCAATGACACACGTGCTCTAAGCAATAACTCCATGCAAAAGTGAATTTCTAGTTTTGGGTGAATTGGAACTGTGGCTAGAAGTTCTTTCATCTCCAGACTAGCAGTGACAAGCTAAGTCTTTTCTCCATATGTTCCTATGATGAATCTACCAGATGGCATTTAATACAGTATTTTTGTTAAAATTTGAAATGTAGGCAGATAAAGAAAAACTTTATTTAATCACGTTTTGCATTAAACGGTTTTGAATTGTATATTAATCTGTCCTTGATCTGTGTCAAGATACATTTAGAGAGGAATGCAAACCAGTCAGGCTTTGCTGCACTGATTCTAACAAATCACGTTTTTAGATTGGAGGATATTGCAATGAGATCCGCAAGCTGCTGTTACTTCACCATCCAATCACAGTCTTGACCAAGCTGTGTTGCTTCAACTAACATTACAGAAATGTAAATGGTCAGATACTCCTGTAGTGCCAGTATTACGGAACAATCAATTTGGCAGGAAAGTTGACTCATGCATTTATGAAATGTGCATTCAGCTGTTTGCCTACACTTAAACTTTGGATAATGTATGCACACTAAAATAGACTATAGTATTAATTATGAAAGTCAGCAGCAATTTATTTCATAACAGTGTGTTTAACTTGCTTAATATAAATACTGTATATAGAGTACGTGAGATGCGCAAAAATTAGGTACACCCTATGGAAGCTGAGTTTTTCAACAAAATTTTACTGAAAACATTAGATCTTCATTCAAACAATGCATATGTGATATATTTGAATAAAAACACAATGAAAATTTCACTTTCAATCAGTTATTTAACTAAATATATCCATATATGCAATAGTTAACTGTGGAAAGAGTAAGTACACTCTTGGCCTCAGAAGTTGGTATTGCCCCTTTTGCAATAATTCCTTTTTTAAGCATTTCCAACAAATTTCCACCAGTTTTTATCGACTATCAACAACATTTTTAACCACTTCCTTATTCAAAATTCCTTAAGTCTCACAACTTTTGTGGGTTTCCTTGCATTAACTGCCCTATCATCCCCCAGACAACATTTCAATAGGATTCATATCAGGGCTTTGACTAGGCCAGCCCATAACACTACATTTATTCTAATGTGTTTCCGATAATAATTGTGTTAAAAGATCCACCTTCCACTTTCTAACAAATTACCTCACATTTTCATTAAACACTCTTTGAAAGGCAGAATTCATAGTTGACTTGATTACTGAAAGTTGCCCTAGCCCTGATGCAGCAAAGTAACCCCAAACCATAATATTTTCACAACCTTGCTTTACAGTTGGTACAAGATTCTTCTTCTGAAATGCTGTATTCAGTTTGGCCAAACAAGTCTTTGATTCACCTGTCCACAGCACATTGCTCCAGATGATCTGGTCTTTGCCGGCATGTTCAAAGGCAAACTGTAATCTTGCAGTAATGTTCTGTACGGACAGCAAATGCTTTCTCGTGGAACACTTTTCATGCTAGTTATACTGGTCCAATCTCTTTCTGATTGTATTGCACAAAGGTGAGGGGTGGATGTGAGGTAATTATAACCCTACATAGGTACCATCCCAAACAAAGCAGAAATCAAAGAGTAGGGTGGGACTTTGTGTGTACCTTGTAGGGTTTAATGAATACATATACCAAGAAGTTAAAATCGAATTAATCTTTATTTCTCATATACAAGTGGTTAAATAAAAAACATTGCGATTCCAGCGGGTTAAAATCACAGTTATGCCCTGTACACAGGATTGGACATTCCGACGAAAAAATGCGTCAGATTTTTTCTGACAGATTTTGGGCCAAACTTGTGTTGCATACACACGGTCGCACAAAGTTGTCAGAAAATCCGATCGTTCTGAACGAGGTGACGTACAACACGTACGTCGGGACTATAAACTATATTTATCAATATTTATCTATAATTTTGTCAACATTTTGTTTGTAGTTTATTACAGTATTTGAACAAAATTTGTGCTACCTCAAGGCCCTGATGAAGTGGGATCTCCCACAAAACGTGTAGGCCATCTGTCTTGATTCTCTCAGTCAGGACCAGCACATCCTGGTCCAAATAACAGTAACTGTGATTTTAACCCACTGTAATCGCAATGTTTTTATTTAACCATGTGTAGATGAGAAATAAAGATTATTTATATTTTAACTTCTTGGTATATGTATTCATTAAACCCTACAAGGTACACACAAAGTCCCACCCCACTCTACTTTGTTTTCTTTCTGATTGTAGCTGCATGAACTTTGACCCCAACTGTCATAAGAGTTAGCTGAAGATCCTGCAATTAAACTTTGGGTTCCTTGAAGAATTCTTTTAACATCAAATAAGTAGCTCTTGACCTCAATTTGTTGAGCTAGCCATTCCTGAACAAATTATAAGTCATTTGAAATCTACACCACATGTAGGCATCCACAACCTTACTTCTGGGGGCTTTAGAGAGCAATTTTGATCTTGGCATGATGACACCTGGCATGTTAATAGCAAAGAAAACACCAGACCCTAGATATCTATGGTTTAAATAAGATAGGTTCCACCTGCATACTCCCTATGGGTGTTCTAATTGATAGCGCCTAATCTGGAACATCACATTCTAATTTTCATGAATTTAAAAGACGTAGTAAATGTAATTGAAATAACTTTCTGATAAAAACCTTTATATGAATTTGTTTAGAAAAATTGCCGCTCTCCCAGTCCAGTTTATGTTGTTATTATGTGTGAGATGGCCTCAGCCTTACACCACTCCACAAGCCACACCCTCTGACATGTTTTGCCCCACCCACTGGGACTTGGTCATAGATTCCCGATTTGTTGGCTACATTTTATGATAACTGTGGTGGATCATATTTGACTGATGCCCCAGGAGATGTTGTTTTAGCCACCTGTGACAATGCTAGTCTATACACATCAATACAACATATGGAGAGAATTAAAGCCTCTTGGAGGCTGGTGAAATGATCAGGTTTGTATACTGTGCAATTTATTACTGATCTTTTAAAGAGGAATTAAAGCCTCATATTTAGTTTTTTTTTTTAAATGGAACCTGCAAGGCAAAGGCATAATGAGGCAAAACAATGTGACATATACAAATCAATGTGACATAAGCAATAGGTGCCAATGCAAACATCCATGAACCAAAATAATATAATATAAAGTCTGCATTGAGTGAAACGCTGATAACAGTGAATCCTTCAAGGTAACTCAGGAACAAGAGGAGACTGGATAGGGATGACTACACCAAGCTTGACTGTTGACATAGAGAGATTGGGTACTCTCACCGCAACGGTAGGATACAGCTACCATACGGTATTTGTATCAAATAGGCTTGTGCGCTAGACTTGCGTCAACGGGTACCAGATCAGGCAAGCGGGAACCGGAGGTAGACACCACAGCAGGTAGAAACCGAACAGCAAACACCGCAACCGATCAACCTCTTATGGACAAGTTGTAAGATCCCAAGGCAGTCCACTCAGTAAGATCCCAATCCTCAGGGGAAAAAAAGAGAAAATGGAAGCGACTCCAATGGTGCAGGTCAAAAATGTTTAAAATGTATTCACATTGGCATGTGACAAATAAAATCTCGAGAATGGAAAACAGAAATAGGTCAGCAATGTGAGAAGTATGAGATAGCTGGCCCGACGCGTTTCGACACATCATTCATCTACTGAGGCATATCTCTCTAATTATTAGAACATGTATAATTTAATATGCACTATAGTAGTGAGAAAGAACCTTGCCCTAGATGCACTAGCAGATTTAAATACACTAACAAATTGACCATATACTCCAGATAACACTTTTTAAGCAGTTACAGCAACATTTTTTTTTTTCTTTTGGGATAAAGGTTTTACATAAACATACAGTTGTGCTCATAAGTTTACATACCCTGGCAGAATTTATGATTTCTTGGGCATTTTTCAGAGAATAAGAATGATAACACAAAAACATTCCTTTTACTCATGGTTAGTGTTTGGCTGAAGCCATTTATTATCAATCAACTGTGTTTACTCTTTTTAAATCATAATGGCAACAGAAACTACCCAAATGACCCTCATCAAAAGTTTACATACCCTGGTGATTTTGGCCTGATGACATGCACACAAGTGGACACAAAGGGGTTTGAATGGCTATTAACGGTAAGCATCCTCACATGTGTTCTGTTTTCTTGTAATTAGTGTGTGTGTGTATAAAAGGTCAATGAGTTTCTGGATTCCTGACAGACCCTTCCATCTTTCATCCAGTGCTGCACTGACGTTTCTGGATTCTGAGTCATGGGGAAAGCAAAAGAATTGTCAAAGGATCTATGGGAAAAGGTAGTTGAACTGTATAAAACAGGAAAGGGATATAAAAAGATATCCAAGGAATTGAGAATGCCAATCAGCAGTGTTCAAACTCTAATCAAGAAGTGAAAAATTAGGAATTCTGTTGAAACCAAACCACGGTCAGGCAGACCAACTAAAATTTCAGCCACAACTGCCAGGAAAATTGTTTGTGATAAAAAACCCACATATACCTTCAAGTGAACTACAGGACTTCTGAAAACATGTGGTGTGGCTGTTTCAAGATGCACAATAAGGAGGCACTTAAAGAAAGATGAGCTGCATGGTCGAGGCACCAGAAGAAAGCCATTACCACGCAAATGTCACAAAGTATCCCACTTACAATATGCCAAACAGCACAGAGACAAGCCTTAAACCTTCTGGCACAAAGTCACTTGGAGTGATAAGACCAAAATTGAGCTTTTTGGCCACAACCATAAACACTACATTTGGAGAGGAGTCAACAGTGTGAGCTGCAAAGGCGCCGGAAATTTGGTCAAAATTGTTGGCAAGATGAATGCAGTATGTTATCAAAAAATACTGGACGAACATTTGCAGTCATCAGTTAGGAAGCTGCGCATAGGATGCACTTGGACTTTCCAACATGACAATGATCCAAAACACAAGGCCAAGTCAACCTGTTATTGGTTACAGCAGAATAAAGTGAAGTTCCTGGAGTGGCCATCTCAGTCTCCTATCACTAAGACACTCTGGGGAGATCTCAAATGTGCAGTTCATGCAAGACAGCCCAAGAATTTACATGAACTGGAGGCTTTTTGCCAAGAGAAATGGGCAGCTTTACCATCTGAGAAGATAAAGAGCCTCATTCACAAATACCACAAAAGACTTCAAGCTGCCATTGATGTTAAAGGGGGCAATACACGGTATTAAGAACTGGGGTATACATGCATCAAAATTCAAACGGTTCAGCAGGGACCAGACAACTTTTAATCTATGTATAGGCACCCTGATTGTACAAAAGTCAATCTACCAATTGGCTTCTGTATGACCAATCTGTCTGTTTTTTTTTCCCAATCGATCAGTGCCACAGGTAAGGCAGGGAAGTTTCCCCACAGTAAGAACACAATAGCACAGCGGGAGTCATTCCCCCATCCACATCAAATGATGGGGGATTCAGATCTTTTGTTCAACACACTGGTTGGATGAAAAAAAATATTAATGTATGGGCTGTCTTAGTTCTGTACAGATTTCAACTTTCTAGCAAAGTCAAAGCTTCCATAAAATAAGGGGGATACCTGCAATATGGGGGTGAGGTTCAGGGAGGACCAAACACTTAACATTACATGCTATGCAGTAGTGGCTATAATGCATTTATTGATCTATTTACTACCCTCCACAGAGTCACTTTTAGGTCTCTTGTAATGTTGCCTTGTTTCAAGATAAGCTTGTTCTTTTGTAATCCTACCTTGTGGCAAGATAAGGAGGTTTATATAAGAAAAAGAGCAAATTTCATCTAATTCATGCTGACATCAAGCCGTAGGTGCCCTGGACCACTCAAAATTGTAAACCAAATAGTGCCTGCGTTCAATTAGATGTAGACAATATTTGGGTATTCTGACAGCCACCTAGAGCTGGCTGTCAGAATACAATAGCCAACAGGGTGATTTGCCATCTGCACTGCTTAGCACAGCCATCTTTTGCTCAGCCTGCAGACTGAATGGAAAAAACTATAGGCATATGGCCAGCTTAAAGCAGAACTTAACTGTATCTGAGTACCACAAAGTGAAAATGCTATTTTTAATTCATTTTTAATATTCAAAGCAAACTCACCCATCCATTCATGTCTCCATGCTTTATTTTCTTTTGGATAAATCACTTTAACCACACCCCCTCCCCCCCAGAATTTCTTGCCATAGCCATCTTAAGCAAGGGGAGATGATTAATGTAGCATTTACTTCCTAAGTTCCATCTGTCTTTAGCTTGCGGACAGGAGGGCCTGCTTGCCTCTGTGTACTATGGATAGATTCATGCATTGCATGAATCTATCCACGACCGTTGTAGACATCCCCCATTCAGGTTCCCGGCCCCTTTTCGGGCGCCAGGCACCTGAATTACAATGGGAGGGGGTCTGAAGCACCTGATTAGAGCCATAGGCTCTAATAGGCGTCAAAAAAGGTGCACTGCGAGCACAAAGCATTGCGCTCACAGTGCACCCAGGTGTGTTAACAAAGCCAATAAATATTTGCAAATTGATATTTGCTTTGCTAACACAGAACCGCCTCTCAGCCAATCAGGATGCCCAGATGTAATACCGGGCACCTGATTGGCTGAAGGAAGAGGCTATCTCATTGGCCGCCTAGCCAAGCAGGAAGAAGACACGCACGGAGGACGCATGGAGGACACAGAGCCATTGCCGTGCTTCCTGTCCCACAGCTCACCGCCTGTCCTGCTGCCTGCCCCACCACCACAATGGGGTAAATTCCGGGCAGACAGCAGGCGGGTGGGGGAGGGGCACAGTGGCTGCAATTGATGGAGCACAGTTGTCTGTATTTGCAGGGCACAGAGGCTGCATATGATGGGCACAGTTGGCTGCATATGATGGGCGCAGTTGGCTGTATATGATGAGCACCATTGGCTGCATATGACAGGCACAGTTGGCTGCATATGATGGGCACAGTTGGCTGCATATGATGGGCGCAGTTGGCTGTATATGATGGGCACCATTGGCTGCATATGACAGGCACAGTTGGCTGCATATGATGGGCACAGTTGGCTGCATAAGATGGGCACAGTGGCTGAATATGATGGGCACAGTTGGCTGCATATGATGGGCACCATTGGCTGCATATGACAGGCACAGTTGGCTGCATATGATGGGCACAGTTGGCTGCATATGATGGGCACAGTGGCTGCAATTGCTGGGCACAGTTGGCTGCATATGATGGGCACAGTTGGCTGCATATGACGGGCACAGTTGGCTGCATATGATGGGCACAGTTGGCTGCGTTTGCTGGGCACAGAGTCTGCAAATGATGGGCACAGTGGCTGCATATGTTGGGCACAGTTGGCTGCATATGATGGGCACAGTGGCTGCATATGATGGGCACAGTGGCTGCATATGATGGGCACAGTTGGCTGCATATGATGGGCACAGTGGCTGCATATGATGGGCACAGTGGCTGCATATGATGGGCACAGTTGGTTGCATATGATGGGCACAGTGGCTGCATATGATGGGCACAGTGGCTGCATATGATGGGCATAGTGGCTGCAATTTAAGTTTTTGTTTCAGTATTTTTCTGAATTTTTCAGTTTGTTTGCACCCCCCCCCCCCCCCCAAAGATTTGAGCACCAGCTGCCACTGCATACATGTATAGATTTCTCCACCCCCACTAAACAGCATGGAGGGAGAAATTTCCCGAGCTGACTATTTTGTTCAGATAGCACCCAAACAGTGACTGCATCTGCCTGAATGTGGTCACTGGCCAAAAATTTCTAAGCAGCTCCTTTGAAGTCTTTTCAGTTAAAGTTTGTTGAGTAGGGTCGTGCCAAGAGGGCAGGCTATTTAAGACTTAAGGGCACAAAAAGTTGTATGTACACAGGCACCAATGATTTACATATAATCCTGTCTGTACCAATACATATAGGGGGTTATTTACTAAAGGTAAATCCACTTTGCATTACAAGTGCACTGCAAGTGCACTTGGAAGTACAGTCGTCATAGATCTGAGGGGGACATGCAAGAAAAATAAAAAACAGCATTTTTGTATGCACATGATTGGATGATAAAATCAGCAGAACTTCCCTTCATTTCAGAGATTCCCCTCAGATCTACAGTGATCTACAGCAACTGCACTTACAAGTGCACTTTCAGTGCACTTGTAGTGCAAAGTGGAGTTGCCTTTACTAAATCAACCCCATTGTACCTATTTGCTTATTTATCTCATTATTCAACAGAGATATGTCCATTTAACAGCAAGCCAGCTAGCCTTTGTGCATGTGATCAAAGTGTGGTACCTGCTAAAGTGTTTCTAACTTTGTTCAGCCAGTCATGTGATCCAGAAACCTATTTTAGGAAGCATAGATGGGGTGCTAACCACTTTATTTTCTCCAACAATTTTTGTTACCAACCAGCCTACTGATAAGACAAAGAAAGTGCAATCACACTGTGACATCTCTTTGCAAACTCATGTATTTACAAACATGTGTCTTTTTTGGAAAAGGGCTTACCATAAAAGACTACATATAAAATGTGATTATAATCAAACTAGTGATGACAAGTGAGAAAAATAATCCAATGGCGCTTATAAAAAGAAAAACACAAAAACAAAAACAATATTAAATATAAACTGCCGAAATATAAAATATATAAAACACCACGTGTAATAGTGTCCGTGAAATGATACAAAAACCAATCTTCATTAATGTTTGTGCAAAATCAAAGAAAAAAATGTGATTCAATCTTCCAAAGAAAAAAGAGTCCACCAACAAATCTTCAATAGAATAATCAAAAGGATCTTCCACCACACCAACTCGTGTTCCCTCTCCCAATGAGACCGCACTCACCGGATGGTATTGCCTCGCACTCTCGTGGTTGGCAAATATAACGATTACCCCACCTGGGTTATTTGTGCGATCACTCCAAACTTGCAAACTCCATATGTGAAAACAAACAAAAAATGTGCCTCCACATAGCGTGATACTGTGATAAAACTTATTTATTAAAATTCAACCTCACTCACACTTCAATGTTTCAACTTACAAAAACACAAAATGTAATAAAGCCAAATCCAGCACACAATCCACTGCAACTTTTGGATAACAGATGAGCCGACAGAGCGCACATATGATCACCAATGGGTGAGATAACTGGGTTGAAAATTGGGTAACAAGTGATCTCACCACCCCTCGCAGCACTGCTCCTGGTGTGGGTTCTTTCTTCAGGAGTCACTACAGTGAGGTTGCCGGGTAGTGATCTCAAACAATAATGGTGATAGAGGAGACCGCACACAGATTCAAACGATTAAACACAAAAATGAAAAGTTGAGTATCTCAGCGTCCGTGTGGCTACACCCTTGACATGTTTCGTCGGTATGACTTCTTCAACAAAGGGGAGTTGGCCACACAGACACCGAACGCTTACCTAAATGATGATACAAACGATCACATGGTCACAATGGACCAATTGCTTGTAGAACCTCAGGTGTGAGTGATTCACTGGATCATGTCCGCTTGCTTGTCCCATAGGGCCAGCTGAGTCCAGTTCCTCCATATCCCAGGGTCTGAGGAATTCACAACAGGTGTCACTGCTACGTGTACACCTGTAATGTATGGTTATGGGTGCGCTGTATAACAATAGCCGGGTGCGCGCGCATATCCTGCGCGCGACTCCCTGTCTCATGTCCGCGCATGCGCAATGAAGGGACGCCAGCGTGCATTGATCCGGGCGCATCTGACAATGCGCCTTACCTAAACAACAGAGTGCGCGCGCCTATCCTGCGCGCGCCACTCAAACTCCCGCCCGCGCATGCGCGGTAAGGAGACGCTGGCGTGGAGTGATGCGTGAGCATCTTCAATTGGCCAGAGATCTCCCCCTGCATATCACAGTGTCGTAGCGGTGATGTACTCCGCCACTCACGTCAGTGCAGAAGGAATACTGAACAGAAGAGGTCCTATATCTCCATTATCCCTAAGTTGCATCTTTGTCTATTTATGGGTAACTCCCCGTTGTGATCACAATACACTCAGTCGCTTCATCCATTTACATTCATTGTATGAACTGACAGAGCTGTTTACAGCAATCTTCCACAATTAATATGTATTGTTTACAAACATATAAATATAGAGAACCTGCATTGCAATATCTAAAACAACTTGATTCATATGCGTATTAAAAAACATATAAAAATAGAGAGTCTGCATTAAAAATCTAAAACAACATATCATTTCTGCACTCAATGTAGGTATTATCTGCATGGTGTAATTGCATATGTGTGACCCATAAAATGACATAAATCTGAGAGATTAGCCATACATCTTCTGTCTGGCCATAGGGGGGAGAAAAAACAGGAGGTATAGATAAATCTATAGCAATCTCTGACCCAGAGAAAGACGATTAGTGATCACCACTACTTATGATATAGGTAAAAAGTACAAGTAAAAAATACAGTAGTATGCGGCATAAACCATCATACTACTATATAAATCTATACATGGATGTGATAATAAGGGATCAACTTCCTCAATTAAAATTCTATAAACGGTACATTGATGATTTAATTTTCATCTGGGAGGGATCCCATGAATCCGTCTTGGAGTTTTTGGAGGGGTTGAATCGTAATAATAATAACATCCAATTGGACCATCACGTGGATGATCACACCATCAACTTTCTAGATTTGGTCATCTTCAAAGATAAGGATGAGCTGAACACAAAGGTTTATTTCAAACCGACAGATCGGAACAGCTACCTGTCCATTAGAAGCGGCCATCATCCATCCTGGATCAGAAACATCCCTAAGGGCCAGATTCTAAGAGTAAGGCGGAATTGTAGTAACATCATAGATTATCATGACCAAGCAGAAATACTGAAGAGCAAATTTGTACAAAAAGGGTATGAAGAAGAGTCCTTAAAACAAATTATCCAGGAAGTGTCAGAGATACCTAGAGACGAGTGCCTAAAAAAGAAAGAGCCTAATGTAGGTGATATGAACCAACACCAATTAAGGTTCATTTCTAACTTTCATGCACAGTATAAGGAGGTAGAGGGCATTTATAAAAGACATTGGCACATTTTGCGCCAGGATAGGCATTTAGGAGGGTTATTACATCAATATCCCAGGTTCATTTATAGGCGTGCCCCAAGTTTTGGGGACCAAATTGTTAAAAAAATTTTGGATCCCCCAGATAAACAAGGTCCAAAAATTGACCTCAAGGGATTCTATGCCTGCAGAAAGTGCATTTGCTGTAGGACCGTGAATATCAGCAACAGAGGGAAACTCAATTTTTCCAACAGAGAGGGTGAGTCCTTCGACATTAATGAGTTTATCACGTGCAACACAACGCATGTTGTTTATCTCATGTGGTGTCCGTGCGGACTTTTTTATGTCGGTAGGACCAAAAGGCTTCTCAGAATACGGATAGCGGAACATTTAGCCAACATCAGAAAAGGGTTCCGCTATCACAGTGTGTCTTTACACTTTAGAGAGAAGCATAACCGTGATCCATCTCTGATTCAATTTTGTGGAATAGACACAGTAAAACCATCTTGGAGGGGCTCCAATAGGGTGAGAGATTTATCACAGAGGGAAACTCGCTGGATTTTCTCCATGAAATGTATGAGCCCTAGGGGGTTGAACATCGAGGTGGACCTCAACTGTTTTATCAACAATTTCTGAAGTCGGAGCCTGACCAAAAAAGGTCAGCCAAGGTGACAGGGTATTGCCAATGCGCGATATGATCCATCTCGCTTGATTGGTAATAGGAATTTTTTTCGATTTCCCTTGCTGCCAGAGGTTGGATCCACCACTGTACGTCCTTATCTGATCATGATCAATTAGTCGGGGCATGATCGGGTGGAATATAGATTGTTTACACTATAGACTCTTGGTTTTTATCTAGTTTCCAATATACTGTTTATCCTTTTCATTTACTCATAGTTGGCGTCAGACGGATTTTCTTACGCCTATTTTTATTATCACATCCATGTATAGATTTATATAGTAGTATGATGGTTTATGCCGCATACTACTGTATTTTTTACTTGTACTTTTTACCTATATCATAAGTAGTGGTGATCACTAATCGTCTTTCTCTGGGTCAGAGATTGCTATAGATTTATCTATACCTCCTGTTTTTTCTCCCCCCTATGGCCAGACAGAAGATGTATGGCTAATCTCTCAGATTTATGTCATTTTATGGGTCACACATATGCAATTACACCATGCAGATAATACCTACATTGAGTGCAGAAATGATATGTTGTTTTAGATTTTTAATGCAGACTCTCTATTTTTATATGTTTTTTAATACGCATATGAATCAAGTTGTTTTAGATATTGCAATGCAGGTTCTCTATATTTATATGTTTGTAAACAATACATATTAATTGTGGAAGATTGCTGTAAACAGCTCTGTCAGTTCATACAATGAATGTAAATGGATGAAGCGACTGAGTGTATTGTGATCACAACGGGGAGTTACCCATAAATAGACAAAGATGCAACTTAGGGATAATGGAGATATAGGACCTCTTCTGTTCAGTATTCCTTCTGCACTGACGTGAGTGGCGGAGTACATCACCGCTACGACACTGTGATATGCAGGGGGAGATCTCTGGCCAATTGAAGATGCTCACGCATCACTCCACGCCAGCGTCTCCTTACCGCGCATGCGCGGGCGGGAGTTTGAGTGGCGCGCGCAGGATAGGCGCGCGCACTCTGTTGTTTAGGTAAGGCGCATTGTCAGATGCGCCCGGATCAATGCACGCTGGCGTCCCTTCATTGCGCATGCGCGGACATGAGACAGGGAGTCGCGCGCAGGATATGCGCGCGCACCCGGCTATTGTTATACAGCGCACCCATAACCATACATTACAGGTGTACACGTAGCAGTGACACCTGTTGTGAATTCCTCAGACCCTGGGATATGGAGGAACTGGACTCAGCTGGCCCTATGGGACAAGCAAGCGGACATGATCCAGTGAATCACTCACACCTGAGGTTCTACAAGCAATTGGTCCATTGTGACCATGTGATCGTTTGTATCATCATTTAGGTAAGCGTTCGGTGTCTGTGTGGCCAACTCCCCTTTGTTGAAGAAGTCATACCGACGAAACATGTCAAGGGTGTAGCCACACGGACGCTGAGATACTCAACTTTTCATTTTTGTGTTTAATCGTTTGAATCTGTGTGCGGTCTCCTCTATCACCATTATTGTTTGAGATCACTACCCGGCAACCTCACTGTAGTGACTCCTGAAGAAAGAACCCACACCAGGAGCAGTGCTGCGAGGGGTGGTGAGATCACTTGTTACCCAATTTTCAACCCAGTTATCTCACCCATTGGTGATCATATGTGCGCTCTGTCGGCTCATCTGTTATCCAAAAGTTGCAGTGGATTGTGTGCTGGATTTGGCTTTATTACATTTTGTGTTTTTGTAAGTTGAAACATTGAAGTGTGAGTGAGGTTGAATTTTAATAAATAAGTTTTATCACAGTATCACGCTATGTGGAGGCACATTTTTTGTTTGTTTTCACATATGGAGTTTGCAAGTTTGGAGTGATCGCACAAATAACCCAGGTGGGGTAATCGTTATATTTGCCAACCACGAGAGTGCGAGGCAATACCATCCGGTGAGTGCGGTCTCATTGGGAGAGGGAACACGAGTTGGTGTGGTGGAAGATCCTTTTGATTATTCTATTGAAGATTTGTTGGTGGACTCTTTTTTCTTTGGAAGATTGAATCACATTTTTTTCTTTGATTTTGCACAAACATTAATGAAGATTGGTTTTTGTATCATTTCACGGACACTATTACACGTGGTGTTTTATATATTTTATATTTCGGCAGTTTATATTTAATATTGTTTTTGTTTTTGTGTTTTTCTTTTTATAAGCGCCATTGGATTATTTTTCTCACTTGTCATCACTAGTTTGATTATAATCACATTTTATATGGTTTCACATTTTCAAAGTGGCTGCTAGGTGTTTATTCACATTTAGGGATTTCATAGGTGGTGCTTATCACACACACATCTATCTACACATTGGTTAACACTATCGGCGCAAGGGTGGTTAGTTATTCTAGGAGCGACAGTATAGAGTATCTACCAATCAGATTACATAAAAGACTACAGCCCACAAAAAAAATATTTTTTGAGGAAGTGGTCCAAGTTTGTTTTGTTATGTCATGACAACTCCAAAAAGTGAAATGTTCCACTGGATTCAATCTTACATGGTGGACATTTTTGTCGTTCCCCTCCTTTTGGGCGTTTACTCTTCCCCAATAGGGGTCATTTGGGATTGTGGATACTTTCTGCCGCACACATCAAGGGCAATCCGCCATAGATAACCAAAGGAATGCATTAGGATATATTATTCTCATGCACAGTGTCAGTTTGCAGTATCCATTTTTGGTCACAGCATATTTGTATTTATCTGAAAAAAGTATATGTTCCTTCTTCAAATGGGATATAAATATCTTTATCATGGTCTAACAGCACTGCACTATAATCTAATATATATTTTTAAATCCATTAGTTCTAAAGTTGCCCATGAATTCAGCTTCCACTCAGTCATATAAAGTATATTAGTGAGGAGTGATGAGAGAGGAATAAATGGAAGAGTATAATCTTTTTTGATAGCATTTAGAAAGATATTCAATAAGCATTACAGAAGTGACATCTGATTGTCTAATAATTCTGTAGGTTGAATTAATTAGATGATTAGATGATTTGTGTAGAAACCTGGGTATACAAGTTAAAATTCCGTGATAGATAGATAGATATGATTTCTAGCAGCAAAAATCCATACCTCAATTACTTCTGCATAAAACAATCATAGATGTATTTTCAATGTTTCACAAATGACAAAAGTTTTACAATGAGAGAAAGAAACAGGGTGGTAGATCTGGTTTAGCTCCTTGAGAGCTTTTTGTTAGTGCTTCCAAAAGCACTCATCAGCAAGACTCCAAATTCATGATTCAATTGGTCTCAATTGGCCACTGTGACACTGCAGCCAACATAAAGCTGGCGAATGCCAGCAGTTCTGACAATTTTTACAATCTGTGTAGACTGTGAAATGAAGGACCAACAGCATTCTACTTCCCTGTGGACAATCTTCCAACAGACATTCTCACGCATAAGATTTTTACCATTATTTTAAATTACATTATAACTGATTTTTAAACAATATCTCCTTTTAGTCCTAGACTACCTAGACTATAAACTAAAATGTTTTGCCATCTCCTAGCTGTGGAAGTTGTAACTCCATGCTAACTGGGAGTTTTATATAAGTTATCTTTGTTACATTTCCAAGGAGAATTTCAAGTGTGTGTTTAAACCAAAAAATAACTCACATTAACACTATTTTATAGATCCGTATGCTTAGAGAAGTTTAAAGTTATATAGTTGATTTTGGAAATTGCATGTATATCCTACACTAAATTATAGTCATTAATAGCCATTTTATTAAGTACATTCTGCTCATTTTTAAACACTACTAAATGTACTACAAAAGAACCTAACATTCCACTTGTTTTACACAATATAAAACTGTCTGACTTTTGTATTATGAGGTTCATTGTTTAAAAATTCCAAGATTACCAATCCAGATACCTTGCTTTACATCATACTATAAACTAATCAAACCATAAAATCGTTACAACGCATAAAAACAAAAAATGTAAATACCGTTTGATGGGAGCCAAACCATTTCCTCAACATTCCAGTAATGTAAAACCACTGTTTAAGGTAGAAAATCATTTTTCAATCTCAGGAAATAGCCCTAGTAGCTGCCAAAAGCCCATACATATAACTGAAACTATTTGCTAACGTTGAACACCTGCAGTTTTATAGGAGGTCTCCCAGGATAGCTGAAACTAAGCGTATTCCAATCTACCGATACAGCAGCCAATCAAAACTAAAAAGGGGCAAGGTTTTTTGTTATATTTAAGAAAACAAACACTTTTTGTAACTGAAGGTCTTCTTAGGAACTGTCACATTAATTTACCTCCTGGGTTCCAGTGCTGACACCTCCTCTATATCCCCTGGCCACAACAGGCACTTCTAGGTTTTAGCCACAGTGTCACGGCCACATTATATGATGTGTCACATGACTGCGCCTTCTATTTGAACTCAAGTGGGATGCGCAGTCACTGCTCAAACACAGTGTTGAACACTCCCTGAGCTACCAAAGTTGCTGTTTGTACACAGTCTAAGTCTGCACCCTAGCTTTCACCTGCAGCACAGCCATTACTTCACTCCCTAAGCATTCATTGCACCCCAACCTGGTCTCCACTACACCTGCAATACAGGCTCTCTTTCACCTGCAACCAAAGTCTTTTTTGCACCCACAGCCAAAGTCTTCACTGTATCCTTGTCTCCCCTGCATCTATAGCCCAGCCGCTGCTGCACCTCAGCTTGGCTTCCTCTGCACCCACAGTCACCATTGCTCCACAAGCTGTCCTAAAGTCTCTGATGCATCCACAGCTTCTGTCTCTGCTGCCCACAATCCTCCAAAAGCCTGCACGGTGACATCTTACCACTGACCTAGTCTAGCTTCACTCCTGCTTCCAGCTGTCCTGTGCCTTGTGCTTCTCTCTCACTTCAGTTTCCCACTACTCAGCACCAGCCCTCTTCTGTGTCTATAAGTACCTATAGACAACTTATGGGTAGCCAGCAGCTAAGCCCAAACTTCTCAGAGTAGATCCCTGGTCAAACAACAGCTACCACTTAGACTCCACTCACAGAGAAATATGTCATACATAGCAGGGTTTACACCTTGGTTTTTGACAGGAACTGTCAATTAAATCCAAGAGATAAAAAAAACACATTCTAATGGTACTATTATACACACAAACACACACACTTTATGTCCTGCCAATCCAAGTTAACATTGATGAAGAGGAAGGGGAAATGCAGCAGACAGACTCATACAAACTGACTTAATTAAAACCCTAGTCTTCAACAAAACTCACAATCCATATTGAACATACCATCTTTTTATAAACTACTGTAAGTACACTCAATGGAAATTTTTACTTTTTTCAACATATTGGAACAGATAAACATGATAAACATTAGATCTTTATTCAAACATTGCCTACAGATTAAGGTGATATAGTTGCATCAGAACGCAGGTAAAAAAATCGCCACTTTCATTATTCAACAAAAAAAGTAATATATATATATATATATAAAGGTGTACTGTGAAAAAAGTAAGTATGGACTTGGCATCAAAAGCTGGTATTTCCCCCTGTAGCATAAACTACTGCTTGTAGGAATTGTGAATAATTGCCTGCCAATCTCTGACATAATTTTTTTTTATAATATTCTTTGTATTGGCATATGTAAAAACATATCTAGTAAGCAATTAAGACCTATAAGTCTTAAAATAACACAATACAAACATTTGTTTAATAGAAGAAGTAAGTGGACGCTCATATCATGAAGTTACAGGACTCAGAATGTTACAGTGGATAATACAATACGTCAATAGTCGATTATCGAATACAATACACATAAGGGGTTTCAAGTAAACTGAAAACAGATAAAGACAAATAATACCCAGCTACAGGTATGAGAAATTAAAAACATTATATTATGTAAAGAATCCTAACCATGTATATAGGGTCTCTATGAGCCAGTTGTAGTTTTCCTGTGTCTAGGAATAACAGTTCTAGCAGCTAGCAAGAAAAAACGCAAAATATATTTTTTCACCAATGTCAGACATTCTGATATCATAGAGAGGAGGGGAATTTGTTTGACAAAGTCCTGTCCTGTTTATTGTTGTTTGAGGTCACTTTGGCATAAGTAGCAAAATTCTCATCACAGATCTTTGCCTCAATTAGAACCCCCCATTCAGCTGCAGTACAAACCACATTTTTGCCCTACTGGTGATCCATCTTCTCTTTGTTGTTAAGGTCCCTAAATCCCACTTCCCTTGCTTAGCCCCAACCCTGATGGGGATGGCCTGTTTTCTATCATACTCTCCACTTATCCCACCTCTCCAACTTATCCTCTCCCTTTTCAACATTTCCCTTCCCTACCCATTCCTCTACTTCAATCCCTCTTCTCCTGCTTCTTCTCCCTAAAACTTACCCCCTCCCTCCAACTCTTCCTGAATACTTATTCTTCATATACCTATACACCCTTACAGCTGAAGAACTACATAGCCAATGTCCTTGTCTTCATATTTTCCCACTCAACGCACAGGGACTTTGCACCCCACAATGATACTGTCTTGCCTTTCTCCAAGAAACCCACTTTCCAACCTCCCACACTGGCAAGAAAAATATGTCTCTACATCTTACCATTCAAGGAAATATTATGTTCTTAATTCTTGCAATCCCTCGAACACTCACTAATACATACAAAGACTCAGAGCGCCAAGTTTTTTGTGAAAGGCCACTCAAAATCTGACATTTGCAAACATTCTGCTTGTCCAGTCATAATCAAGTACCTTTCTTTGAAAGCATACTGCCTTATTCTCTAAGTGGGCTCTAATTCTCCATAAATACTTACAGTTGGTTCTAGACTCCACTAGCACTACCTCCTACCTTCTTTACACAGCCTGCAATCTCATTAAAAAAATTCCTCCATCTTCACCAAATCCTTGACCGAGAAATCACCCTTTCATGAAAGATTTTTTTCTACAATCCCCTTGCTATACGATACCTATATCCATATAGACTTCTTTCTCATTAAACATTGCCATCTTCACATGGCCAAATGCTTGGATATTGACAATATCACCCTTTGTAACCATATTTCAATTCCCCCAATACTATATCTATATGACCCATTTCCTTCCCCTTAGCACATGCATCTCAACAATGTTGTCTTGCAAGATCTGTCTGTGGTGAAAGATCTAAAAAAAGAACTTAAGCAACTAACACCACCAACACCTATGATGTATCGCAACAAGCACATAACTATCATACTGTATAAGTAGAGCTCAAATTAAACTCAACTCTTGCCTCAAAGAGCAATGTAACAAACCGAAAATGGACCTCTTGACAGAGATCAACAAATTTAAAACATTACACAACATAAAAGCAATTCGCTAACCCTTAACAGAAACCAATTAAAAATGCCCTGCTTGGCAGGTGCCAAAGGCTGACCTGCTTTTATGAATCTCAATTGCCAATGCCAATGGTGTATCCACTTTCAGATGCATTTTGTTCTAAATAAAGAATGGCTTCTTTCTGCAGCACCTAACAGTGTCAACTGTTGATTTTAACATAAAGTATGTCTAAATTTAAAAAATTTAATTAAAAAAAAAATGTCTCTTTTTTATAGAATCAAAAACCTCAGCTGTCCTTTTAAGTTTAAACTAGTGATGGATGAATGTGCTTGTGTTTGATTCCCAAGGCCATTCAGGGACTCATTATAAAATCCACAAACTGTGAACTTCACCAGGAACCCCACTAAAGTAAATGGGAACTAAATCTTGAAAATCAATTACCAATTATTAAGGCTGATAGGCAAGGGATTGTCAAACAAAGGGCATTGTCAAGGGGGACATCTATCAATGCAAAAAAACATTTAAAAAAATACTGTAATGCGGCGTACACACGAGCGGACTTTCCCGCGGGATTGTCCGCCGGACTGGAGTCCGCCGGACAATCTGCCTGTGTGTGGGCGCCGGCGGACTTTTTCCTGCCAAAAGTCCGGCGGACTAAGCTTTAAGTTCAGACTTAAAATTGTCCACTGGACTCGCGAGTCCGGCGGACAATCTTGCGGTCTGTGTGCTAGTCCGCGGGACTTTTGGAAATGAACGGACTTGCCGACACAAGATCGGAAAGTCCGTTCATTTAGAACGTGACTTCAGGTAGACGGGACTAGCGAAGGCAGTGAATGCCGCCACGCTAGCCCCGTCACCTGGTATGGATTTAAAGGGAATCCCTACGCCGAAAAAAAAAAAAACGGCGCGGGGGTCCCCCCCAAATCCATCTCAGACCCTTATCCGAGCACGCAGCCTGGCCGGCCAGGAAAGGGGTGGGGACGAGCGAGCGCCCCCCTCCTCCTGAGCCGTACCAGGCCGCGTGCCCTCAACATGTTGATGAGGACAAGGGCCTCTTCCCGACAACCCTGGCCGTTGGTTGCCGGGGTCTGCGGGCGGGGGGCTTATCAGAATCCGGGAGCCCCCTTTAATAAGGGGGGCCCCCAGATCCCGGCCCCCCACCCTATGTGAATGAGTATGGGGTACGATGTACCCCTACCCATTCACCTAAGGTATAATGCCCCGTACACACGGTCGGAAAATCCGACCACAAAATCCATCTGATTTTTTCCGACGGATTTAGTCCGACACTGGTGTTGCATACACACGGTCGGACAAAGTTGTCGGAAAATCCGATCATTCTGAACATGGTGACGTTTGTTGCCTACGACGGGACTACGTAGAGGCTAGTAGCCAATAGCTTTGTACTTGTAATGTGATCTGAGCATGCGTAGCACTTTGTCCGTCGGACTAGGCTACACACGATCGGAATTGGTGTGATCGGACTTTGTTGTCGGAAAATTTGAGAGCCAGGAGATAGAACTTTGTCCGTCGGAAAATCCGATGGAAAATGTCCGATGGTGCCTACACACAGTCGGAATTTCCAACAACATTGTCCGATAGGACAGATTCCATCGGAAAATCCGACCGTGTGTATGGGGCTTAAAAGTGTAAATAAAAAAACACAATTTTTTAAAAATATTTTATTGCACTGCTTCGGGGGTCTTCTTCCGTCTTGGGGGGTCTTCTCGCCGGACTCCTCCGCTCTCTTCTGCTCTTTTACCTAGCTCTTTCACGAGTGGAGGAGCCCAGCTTTCTTCTTCGTCGCCGTCGTCTGGGGGTCTCGTTCCGCCTTCGGGGGTCTTCCAGGGTCTCTTCTTTTCTTGCCGCTGTCGCCGCCTTCTGCGCCGTCTTCTTCTTCTTCTTCCGATGTTGACTCGTCGCTCTCTCTGGCCGGAATGGCAGAAACGCGCTGTGTTGTGACTAATATAGGGACAAGGGGGCGGGGTCTCATGCTCATGTCACATGGTGACCCCGCCCCCTATGATGTCACAGTCCCCCGCCCGCAGACCCCGACAACCAACGGCCAGGGTTGTCGGGAAGAGGCCCTTGTCCTCATCAACATGGGGACAAGGTGCGTTGGGGTGGGGGGGCCGCGTAGGGATTCCCTTTAAATCCATGCCAGGTTACGGGGCTAGCGCGGAGGCATTCACCGCCTTCGCTAGTCCCGTCTACCTGCAGTTATGTTCTAAATGAACGGACTTTCCGATCGTGTGTCGGCAAGTCCGTTCATTTCCAAAAGTCCGGCGGACTTTTTCCCGCGGATTGTCCGCCGGAGAAGTCCGGGCGCGTGTGGGCAAGTCCACACGCTTGGAAAGTCCGGCGAACCTCCGCTGGAAAGTCCGGCGGTTTGTCCGCTGGACTAGGTCCGGCGGACAATCCTGCCGGAAAGTCCGAGCGTGTGTACGCCGCATTAGGCTACATTAAAAACACACAATTCCTTCAAATAATATGCTTGGGGGATGCCTTAACCCTTTCACTGCCAAGTCCGTACTCCGTACGGACCTACAGATGTGCCCGCAGGGGACCAGGTCAGTACGGCATACGGGCCTCCTTTCTCCCTTACCTATAAGCTTATGGTTACTTCAATAACCATAAGCTTACTGTATATCAGAATTGTTCAGCAGAGTCTGCTGAACAATTCTATAACTATAACCCACTGATCAGAGTTATAGAATTGCTATAGGGGTCACAGATCAACTGTGACCCCTTTTTCAGAACATAGCTATAATCACAGTCATCTCCACAGTCATTTAACTTGGGTAAACAGTTTGCTAAGGGTCTGGACACTTTCAGAACTTCGGAATAGCCATCAACTATGCCGCTGACCATTACTTAGCAGATAACTAACAAGATTTGCTAAATCTGTAAATATCGAATTGAATACCTTAACAAAAGGTCTGGAAAGGAACACTGCAGTATGTCAGGGTTTACTTATCATCTCAATGCCTGCTAACAATCAGCATCTACAAAGATCAGCATTTCCCACTGAGTGAATTGGGATTAGCCATTGTAAGTCCCCTTAACAGAAATTAACACAATGCACGTCTCAGTCTCACTACTACAGTCATAAAACCTTCAAATCGGGTATATTAATTACATCATGCATAACTGTCCTAGCTAGTCCACGTTCCTAAATAGTTTAGCTGGAGTATGTAACAAATATACATTTCTGGCTCTCTTCCTGGAGAATCAAAATTTAATTTTCACTGTATTTCATAACTTCTGAGCTGATAATAGTACAACCAGAATAAGGACATATTTACCTGCATCAATTAATTAGCAGCATTTTAAGCCCAAACAACTCTATATTAGAAGATACTGGAAGCAAGCTGGACACCTTGCATCTCCAAAAGGCATTTGATATCCATCATATTTGTATTCATTCAAACGGTAATTTAATTTACCTTTTCATATACCAGTTACCAGGATTCAACCTGTAAGTATTCCAAAATATAATATCTGTATGAAGGTATAAAACTGTATTTCAGGGAGTGGCAGCTACATGTCATAAACACTAACATCAGACCTTCTGAGTGGTCAGATCATTTCTGTTCACACCCTCCTCAGGGACCAGAAAAGAGAGCCTGCATGAGTAGTTTGGAGCTCTATTGTTACCATCTAAGAAGGAACATCAGCCAAGATCTATGAGAGCACTGATCCATCTTATGCTCATTGACTGGACTTTGTTGAGTGCACAGAACCATGGCATTGTTAAGTATTTTCTTTTTTAAACCCTTTTTGCTTTTCTGTTACATTATTGGCTCTTTGTTTCCTTTGTAATACCCTTTGTATGTAAATATTTTAATTTCACCATTTTACCTTTTCAATTATTAAAAAATATTTTTAAATGTGTTAATATTGTATCTAATACACAAGCACAGAACTTAAAGAATCCCTGTCTCTTTGAATAGCGCTACTATATGGTAACTCTCTGGTATTATAGACATTTGTTTTAAATCATAATTGTGAACGGTTGATATTTATGACAAACTTATTTGGTTGATTTAGTGTATAAAGGGTTAACTGCTTAGTTAACCATACCCATCACTGTCAGTCTGCTGGCACTTAGATTGTGGTCCAGAAAACTGGAAAATCTTTGTGCAGGGGAGACTAAGAGTGTCATCATCCTGTATCAGTGACAGCGTGGTGTAAGTTTGACCAGCAATTTATCACAAGTTGGTAAAGGTGGCCGGAGTCTGTCACACCCCCAAAATCAAACTAGCAACTCGGCAAGCAGCAGGATAATGGTTACCAGGACACTAGCAACCACCTACGTACTAGCAACCAATTATGGTGTGCAGCCCCTTGCTTCCTGGTGACCTAGGATGCTTGCAGCCTGCACAGCTGGATGTCATTAATTTACTGGCAATATCACTACTAAATTTATGAGTGCATCCTGTTTGTTTTGTTGTTGTCTGTGTTTATTTGTAAAAAATAAAAAAAATAAAAAAGTACAGCCAGAGGTTTGCGTGGGTTAACAAGTCAAATCTTGCCATTTGTTTTAACAAGGAAGACACTGGGATTTTATACAACCTTATAAAGACTGCATTGGTCAAACAGGGTTCATTTCAGAGGGGTAAAGTAGAATTTCTGAGGGCATTAAATCCAGAGGAAGAAAGATAGCATTGAGAAGAAATTGATCAGACCTAATTAGTAAAAACTCTGCAGCCAAACGTCAATATCAGCAGAGTGACCAGGTTACTTTTGTTACTACTTTAGATATTGTCAAATTTTCTTTGCCTATTCTCTTCACTGATAAAGTCTTGTTTTGCTCCAATCCTGGCCATAATACCTGGCTCTCCACAGTTGGATATTACCGATGTGGGCTGAACATTTGTCAGTATTGCAATAAGCACAAGAAATGTACCATTGTATAGTCCATTGCTACAAATGCAGTTTATTCAATAAAATAATATGTTAACTGTAGGTCTCACTCACTCAAGAGGTGGAGCCTGGTGGTGGACTTTTATCACAATTGAGTGAGACTGTTCTGATTCCAATATCAAATGCTTTTAATTGTTGAAATAAATGTGAGTTTATTGCTAGATGGGATGGAGAGGTTTTATTTTTAACCCCTCGGGTACTGCACTATAGGAGGCACTTTTTTCATTTCTTCCATGTATTTCTGAATTTACCGGTCATAAATGTGGATTAAGGCTTGAAGTAGCACAGCGGATGGAACATATACCAGTCATAGATTGCCTTTTCTTCCTTGATCAAAAGATCACTGAGGATCCCCTGGAGGGAGTGTTTACACTAAGTGCAAGGCGTGTTTGACCCCCTGAAGGGTTGTGTAAAGGAGGTGAGTGAGCATTGCATGTAATGGTGGGAGTACTTTGAATAGACATCACATACGTCTTTATACATCAGTTGAAGATTTTTTTCACGTTGTAACTTTATTTGGACTTTTTATTTATATTATCATTATTCGCATATTGCATACATAGTTGTGTTTTACTTATATTTATTGCAGCGCTGCCACATTTTATTTTCTTATACTGTTATCTATGGGAGCACATCAGTGACAGCAGCAGAAACCTAGGGCTCACTTTATTAGTTTATTCTCCAATTATTTTTCACATAGTAGCGCGCAACTATTCTAATTTTAATCAGCCACAAGTGCTACTGGCCTTTCTAAAGGTCCAGTGTATCTGGTAAGCAGGCATTCCTTATTTTTGATGGTGGTCTCATATGGTGTCCATTGCATAGGGGATTGAAGGGGACTACATTGTGTCTGAGAGTCTACATATGGACTAAAAGCTCAAGACTTTGACACTCTTGCTTACCTATCACCCTGTTCTTTACATCACCTTTCACCCAATAAGGAGGACTGTTTATCACCAGATGTTTTATGCTGTACATGCTTTTATATTTATCTTCTGTAATAAGGAGGACTGTTTACTATCAGATATTTAATGCTGTACACATTAGGAGGACTGTTTATCAGTAGATATTAGTTGAGCGTGACTATGTTCCAGCTTAGATTGATAGAAGAGTCTGATAGTCAAGGTTATCATGAAAGAGTCTTGGAAATAGGTATGTAATGATACATATTGCATCTGATTATAACCATTCGATGCATAAGTACAGTTTTCTCTCTCTCTCTCTCTCTGCCTTTACATACTATTAAAAATAACACTGGTGTTTACTTCCTTATCTACTTAAATTTCCTTTATATGGCTTTTTTTTCTTTCAGTTTCATGACATTAGCTTTGATCCCAATAAATGCAAGACAATAAAAACCCACTTTGGGAAAAATCATCATGGATCAGACAGACCGTAAACGCTAAAACTATACAGCTGGTGTAAGTGACAATAAATTACCCTTTACCATCATCCATAAATTTATAACTTTTAAATACTTTCTTTAATGGTTTTAAACTAACTTCAGAATTTTGTCATGGTTTATTGGCTTTGCTGGCTTCACTTTTGGAGCAAGAAAGGGAATATTTGATTCAGAAATAAATTTAGTATAAATATACCAAACATTTACTAGTTATGCTTTAACTTTAGAACAGATATATTTTGTAACATTTTCTAACAGAGCTATTACTATGCTGACCTTTTCACTTAACATATTTGTAGCATACGACTTAGTAGTTAATTACTTTTCATGCCTAACATAACACTATGTGCCCTTTTAAATTTGGATCCTCTCCTTTCTTTCATTCTTATGAAAACTCTTTATAATAACCTATAGTACACCTGGATTTGATTCTAAACATCAGTCTGGTGATCTGGATTTATCCACACATTTTTATCATCACTTTTCAGAAAACACATATTACATAAAATGCTGCTAGCAATGACCAAATGTTGTACAGTCGCTAAATGCAAAGCTTACCCGTTAAGATAGAAGGAAGTAATAATGATTTCCAGGTTCGAGTGAAAAATGACACCAGCTGTAAAAGGTACATTCAGAGATCAAAGAATGTAGAAAATGACAGTGAGGACAGTTGGTGTTTATCTTGAATGCCAATGAAAATGCAATATAATCTACAAAATCTCAAAGCCTAACTCTGGGATCCCCTTTCTGCCAGTCATGTGGTATGCAGAGTTTGCTTTGAACATTTTCCAACAGTGGCAATCCTGAATGATAGAATATGCTATGCTGGCACTGTAGTCTGTAGTTGGGCATAAAGTAATATTCCCCTAGTGTGTACATACAGGGCACTTAAATGTATAGTTTTTTCTTGGTTATTATGATAAAAATCATATCTAACATTTTAGCACCACAAGTTGGGATAATAACAAGTACCACCACAGTCAAAGGTAACTCAAGTACCAGCTGTTGGTACTGCATATTTTACCATATTTTACCATGCTGTCTCCCTCTTCCCTTATATACCCTTCTCAGCAGAGCTATTTTCTCCTTTAATTCTCTGGTACAACATCCCATTGTCCATCCTTACATTCTTACTACCCCTTTCTTCTTTTTTTATTCCGACTTCATATTGATGGATTTAATGTCTCAGGATTAAAGCTTTGTTTTATTAGTTTGCTTACTGTATTTACAAAGCATCTGCATATTACCTAGCACTTTACAATTTCCATAAGTCAATGCTCCAAAAAAGCTTACTGACCCATGTCCCTACCACAGTCAAATAGGCACCATAACATAGATTTTCTGGGGCTAACTTGATTATGTTAAAAAATCCACTACTGTGTGTTTCAGCTGGGGATGCTGGGGAAGCAGGGGCTGAGTATGTGGAAGAAAGTCATTGAAAAACAGGTAAAATATACAACTCCATGAAGACTACCTTGTATAATTATAACTTATATCTGTGAAAGCACTGCAAGACAAACAAGGTATTCATTTAGGGTTATTCTTCAAAATCGGGAACAAATCAACTATTGCATGTTTAAGGTTGGAAGAAAATGACTTTTAAGGCCAGTTATAGATCAGCACTAAACAGAAGAGAACACTGCTTCATAAGGTTCAGTTAAAATACTGCATTTGAGTATGCTTCACAAATGTATGTCACAATTAAAACACAAGCCATTGTGTGCTTTATCCCTTGAGCCTGGAATTTTATGTTCATTTTCAGCAGCAGTCTACACTGTATTTTAGTGCATAATATACACATTTCCATCTCCATTGGAACTTTATAGGCAAATACAATAAAAAAGTCATACAACATATATTTGTATTTTTACATCATAAAAGGTAAACATGTTTTAAAATCATAATGTGCCTGACGTTGGTGCCTGACGTTGTTATACATCAAAGCATCTTTCATTTTTTGTACATCATACAGTATACCAAAATTTTCCCAAATGGAATCAGCTGTAAGATACGTTGTACTAGATGTTTCTGTACATATGTCGAAATTGGGACTGACCCAACGCATTTCAAACTTCTTCAGAGGTACACCCAGGATAATAGAGCTCCTGCCCAACCTATAGACAAATGATGGCAGGTTAATAACGGTCCAAATGCACCTACTATGGTTGTCATTGGCGTCATATAAATTATCACCTACCTATGAACGATAATAGACATCATAAATAAAGGTTATTCCTCCAATCTGTGTGCTGGTCATTGTGTATGGGATCTATTTATAGACAGAACAATATCAGATTAATAAGGGCCATCATCTCCCTAGATCCTGTGTGGTCTGGAACCCAGAATAATTACATGGACACAGGATAGAGGTAATGTAAAAAATATAAAGCTATGCCAAAGCGATAGTATTGTGCTCACTTCCAGTTCTTCATTAAAGTCTCCTGCCAAGAGAATGTCAAGCATGTAGATCCACTAAGTCTCTCCTTGACAGAGCCTGTGAAAGTGCTCTGACACGGGGAGACTCCTGGGCATGGCCTTAATCACCCACACACGTAGGCCCTGAGTGGATTTATTGCAGCATTCATTAATACTGTGTTTATTAAAGCCCTCTTCATTGAAATGGCAATGTACTTCCTGAGTGTTCTGATTGTCCTGCTCATGTAGTATAACCCACAGGGACAGGTCAAACGACAAACATCAAAATCAGAGGAACAGGTGTAAAATTTGTCAATTTTGTAAACCATACACTCGGGAACCTTCACATTTGGGTATCTCTGCATGTTCACTCACTATACATGTCTATACCACACAATGTGGGAATGCAAGCATTACAGTTTTTCTTTCGGAGGATCCCATGCTAATTTCCAAACAGGCTACCTTTGTCATGAATGCTACCCTGTTCTGTCTTACTCACAACTACTTTCAGTTTATTAGGGAGTACTATTTTCAGGTGCATGGGACTGCTATGGGGGCACATTTTGCACCCTCACAAATGAATTTGACCATGGGCTTTTGGAAGTCCGATTTTGTTTTGCAGAATAACCCGTTTGCTTCGCACATTTTTTCATGGTCGTTATATAGACGACATTATCATCATTTGGGATGGACCGGGAGTGTTAGTTGGTGAATTTTTATTATACTGCAACACCAATAACTTGGGCCTATCTCTCACCTTTGTCAAAGACAATGAAACGTTAGCATTTTTGGACCTTGAGATGTATCATGAGGGCAATTACATTTTTCCTAAGAACTACACTAAAGCCCCATACACACGGTCGGACAATCCGCGGACCAGGTCGGTCGGATTTTGTCCGTCGTACTTTGTCCGATGTTGGTGTTGCGTACACACGGTCGGACTACGTTGTCGGAATATCCGGTCTGGAAGAACGTCGTGACGTAAGTCGTCGTCCACGAGATTACAAAAGGGAAGTTCAGCACCACGTCAGGCACCCGTTGGGCTCCTTCTGCTGATCCCGTGTTTATCGAGAGTTAGTGGAAGTTTGGTGACTTAAGATTCGCGCTTCTCAGTTTTCTGACTCAGATCGTTACTGCTCTTCAGTTTGTGCTTGTCGTGCGTATCTGTTTATTAGTGCGTGTAGTCAGTTCGCATTTGTTGGTCATTGCGGCCTATATCTTGATATAGGACGCTTTGATTTGCACTGCTTATTGTCTGCTCGTTGCTGGTATTCATTTCGTTCTTTCAGGCCTTGCTGTTTATCGGTGCTTTCTGTTTGTCCGTTCTGACCAGCCGACCTTTTGTGACCTTGTGAGCGATGTTTCCCGTGCGTACTCGTCGCCGAGTTCGTTCTGTACGCGGAATTGGTGTCGGGCTTTTAGCTTTGACCCAAGACCCGTCCATGAACAGAGTGACGAGGAGTATGTGGACCAAGAATTGGTTGCTTCAGCGTGACCAATTCTCGCACATGCCTTTGCTTCGTGAGATCCGGGAGAATAATCCTGATGATTTCAGGAACTTTCTCCGGATGACGGACCCCGATTTTCACCGTCTTTTGGCTTTGCTGACCCCCTTTATCAGCCGGCAGGATACCTGCATGAGACAAGCCATTACTCCGGAGCAGAGGCTTGTTGCCACGTTGAGGTACTTGGCGACAGGGAGAAGTCTTCAGGATTTGAAGTTCTCTTCAGGTATCTCTCCCCAGGCCCTGGGAATCATTATTCCAGAGACCTGTTCTGCCATCATCCAGGTCCTGCAGGAGGACTATATTAAGGTAACATTTATACTTTACTATTCCCTTCTATGTATGCTCTGTTTGCTAATGTCTTCTATTTTTGACCTCCTTCCCTAATTACCATGATTGCAATATGTTCTAATATGCTGTGCCCCCTTTTCTCCTTCATGCATTTTTCCCTTCACTTACCTTACCAGCATGCTCTTCTGCCCCAATAGACACCTATGGCCTAGTCACTTAAGCAATGTATTTTGTCTGCTGCATAGTATTGTTTGCCCCCAAACACCCCCTAAAATATGCACAAATGTTTGCTGTGTGGTTTACTTCATGTAGAGCCCCTTTAGAATTTTTTGTTTTTGGTGGGGGGGGGGGGCAAACTCATTAGGAACCCCCTCCCCCAACTGCTCTGTCAGATGGTACCAATCCTTTATCTGCTGGCTTTTCCAAGGTCCATACACACTATATACCTACCTCTTTATAGTGGGCATCTTTAGGGATGAATTCAGCAAAGCATGTAGTGCAAGGGGCTGCCTCCATACATTCCATTTCCTAATTTTTTGTCTTCTTTCCCTCCTATTAGCTTGCTTGGTAAGTTCAGAATGTCACAATGTGCCTGCCTTTTTTTGGGGTGGGGGGGGGGGGGGGGGCTGAAATGTTATTTTATCTTTCCTGGGGGCTGCCAATAGTGTTAAGTACAGAGGGTCTGGCCAAACTAGCACACATTATTGAGCCATTTGCCAATCAATGAAGTGCAGAGGGTTACCTGCCCCCCCCCCCAAAACCCTAGTTATTGCCAATGGCCCATCAGAAGTGGGGGGATTGATGGGGGGTGAGTCATCTGTGAAGGGGAGCCTCTACTTTTCTGTGCAAATACTTTCCAGCCTCCAATTTTATACAATGCTCTTGTTCCAAGATGTTGATTGTCTAATCTGCTTGCAATGTTTAAGTGCAAAGTGACTAATTTATTTTTCTTGTTTCACTCCACAGTTCCCTTCCACGCCACAGGAATGGCAGACTGTGGCCTCCCACTTTGCCAGCCGTTGGGACTTTCCTAACTGCGGAGGGGCAATTGATGGGAAACACGTCCGCATCGTCCCACCGCCCAACTCGGGGTCCTACTATTATAATTATAAAGGGTTTAATAGTGTAGTGATGTTGGCGGTGGTGTCGGCAACATACGAGTTTATGTATGTGGACGTGGGGATGAACGGCCGGATCTCGGATGGTGGTGCCATTACGCACACGGAGTTCTACTGGCGTCTCCAAAGTGGCAGTCTGTGCTTGCCACCTCCAGAGGAGAATGCCGAAGGACTCCCCTTCGTCTTTGTCGCAGATGAAGCGTTTGCGTTGACTCCCTATGTGATGAGGCCGTTCCCGATGAGGACCCTCACCCACAGACCAGAGGGTCTTCAACTACAGGCTGTCCAGAGCCAGAAGAGTGGTGGAGAACACTTTTGGCATCCTGGCCAGCCGCTTCCGCCTGTTCCTGATGGCATTTCACTTGGCGGAATACAACCTGAACCACATAGTTCTTGCCTGTTGCATATTGCACAACTTCCTCAAAAGACATAACAGGAACTATGTGGTGCCCGTTGGCCCAGATGTGGAGGGCCCTCCAAATGCGGACCTCACAGCCCTTCAAGTGGCACGTCCAGGCTTGCCCCCTCTAAATGCCCGCGTGGTCCGCGAGCAATATATGGAGTACTTTGTGGGTAGGGGGGCCATTGCTCTGCCTGACGATGTGTGAGAGGCATTTTTTAATAAATCTGATATTTTAACCAACCTCTGATTTCTTGTCATTTCAGTCTTCTTTTTAGCTTATTTTACTTTGACATTTTTTCCCTTTGCCTTCGACAGTGGGAATGCACTTTCTGGGCAAAAGGAGGTAACAGTCTCTTCTTCCCAAAAAGATTATTCTCATGTTGTGTGTTTGCTACCTAATCTTTGGTCTAGAGAAGGTTTGTCCTGCATAACTGACAGCCAAAATACTCCTTTTCATCACCAGGTCTGACATGTGTGTATTCTGAAAAATGCTGTGCTCCGTGTTTTCGTACAAAGCACTGTGGGTGTCATTTACATAAGTCAAATCCGCTATGCTCTACAAGTGCATTGAAAAAGTTCCCTGGGAAAGGAAATTGCAGTGCAAAGTGGATTTGCCTTTAGTAAATAACACCCATTGCCCCCCATATCCTTTACATTTTACATACATAATGCATTGTGTTTTTTAACCACTTCCCGCCCGGTCAATAGTAAATTGACGTCCGGGAAGTGGCTTCGTTATCCTGACTGGGCGTCATATGACGTCCTTCAGGATAACAGCCGCCGCGCGCCCGCGCGCATCGCGGCGATCGGTGGAGCGGTGTGTCAGTCTGACACACCGCTACACTGATCTCGGTAAAGAGCCTCCGGCGGAGGCTCTTTACCACGTGATCAGCCGTGTCCAATCACGGCTGATCACGATGTACACAGGAAGAGCCGTTGATCGGCTTTTCCTCACTCGCGTCTGACAGACGCGAGTAGAGGGGAGCCGATCGGCTGCTCTCCTGACAGGGGGGGTATGCGCTGATTGTTTTTCAGCGCAGCCCCCCCTCAGATGCCCACACTAGACCACTAGGGAAGCCCCCAGGACCACCAGGGAAGCCCCCAGGACCACCAGGGAAGCCCCCAGCATGTGGATGGCCAGGTACATCCCCCATGGCCATCCACATGTTAAAAAAAAATCAAAAATATGCCAATCAGTGCCCACAGATGGGCACTGATTGGCACATCATATTAATAAAAAAAAAAGTAAAAAAAAAGGATTCCCAGCAATGCCACCCATAAGTGTTAGAAATAGGGACAAAGGCAAACTATTCCTCAATCTCCGGGAGAAGACATAAAGAAATAATGGTGGAGGAGATGATCCTGATGTTCTGAAGTAAACAGAAGAGGCACCCGGTGACTTGTGAATGGCGATAGTGTTGAACACAGTGCCCGACACCCTTAAAAAGTGGCTGCTTACCGGAAAGCCAAGGTAAGAAGGCTCAGCTAATAAGTTGGACGACCAAAGGATGCGATTCTTCCTGTTACTATAGGGCGACAATCGATACTCCAAATGGCATGGGTATAAGGAGACACTTGTTCACATGGGGTCCATATGGGAAGTAGAGGAAAAAAGGAAGCCCATAGCGTGAATCCGATAAAACAATTTATTAAAACAAAATAGAAAGCACTTACATTTATTCAAATGCTATGGTGCATGTAAAAAAGTGCCGGCCGGCAAATGTAGGAGCCCGTCCTCCTCTCTGTAGTATGGTGGCGTCACTGCGTGCCCTCCCAGACCAGTTTCGACAAATGTGTCTTTCTCAATGGGGAACGGGCAACGCTGTGACAAATCACCATTAAATAGTCTCAGCCTCATTCTGATGTGCAGGGGTGAGGCTCTGTCCGCCATCTTTAATGCTGGCAATCATCCCTTACTGACTAAAAGGTAATCAAAAACGAAAAACTAGATAATAATCATATGCAATGATAGTGATAAAGTGGGGGTATGTATGGTGTTTATAGAAGTCTAGCAATCAGTAGCCAAAACGTCATGTCTAGGAGACCTGTAATTAGAACATTAAGTCTAAGAGATCAGATGTATGATGGAACTAATGGTGTAATCACAACATATAGGCAGGTAGAACCACAATACTAACGTAGCCACACTTCCACTACGATGATATAGGGGGGCTTAAGCTGTTGGTCATACCTGAATGAATTGGTTGTATGAGGATTAGCATTCCATTGTTTACATTAGCTCAATGTGGGCGGAGCAGAAAGTCACTGCGGCGTGACTGCGCTCCGGCGCAGTGAAGACCACGTAGTTAGAATTCGCCATACTCAGTGTATGGTCGCTCAATGTGGGCGGGGTGAACCGACGCCGCGACGCAACTGAACTGCGGCGAGTAAACAACACGTCACACCAGGCGTGTTACCTAGGGACACAGTAAACGTCACATCATCGTCATATGGCGCATGCGCTATGGACGTACGCTGCGGGCAGACTCAACGGCCCCCACCCCACGGCATCCTATTATGCAGGGACCGCATTCACCATTTTGACTGAGGGCGTAATTGGATTAATACGTGCCTATGTTATTAGACATGGATGTAGAGGGGATAATAGCCAAAGAGTGATATAAAATTTAAAAAGGAATATAAAAATATAAAAATATAAGGGGAACAATAAGGTAAATATGGTTTCCCTAGTGAGTGTGCAAACGGAACGAGCAACCCTTAGTGGGAGACATACTGCCCATGGCATAAATCAGGGGCCACATAACTCAGTGCAGATTAGAGTATTGCACCTAAATTACTGTAGTCACAGATTTGGACCTCCAAATATATGATGATGAAAAATATTTGATGGATGGTCTAGGGATATGGATCAATGCATGGCTGTATTAATATCAAAGAAAGTGAATGTAATCCAAGTCCAATTGGTGTATGTAAACATATAATAGGGGAATTGGTGATACTATATATTTTATATCAAATACCTGAAGTGGCATATGTAGTAACGTAATAGAATTAAATATCTATCTGATAATACAATATGTTATACAATAAACCAACATAGTGATAAGAGTGATATATGTAGTGACATATCTCTGCACCAATAAGCGGCAGAAAGGTGAATAAGTGTGACACCCCACTAACGAAAGAAGGAGTGTATGTATCATTTAAAGAGTATAAGTCTTGTAGTGACAAGAGATATGAATATCATGTGATAAAAAATAAATAAAAAAATTGTAAAAATATACATATATATTTTAGTGAAAAAATATGTGTGAAGAAGAGAATAATAAAAAATATTAAAAAATATATATGTGAAGAAAAAAATATATATATAATAAAAAATAAAAAATGAAATGAATATAAGTTGACCCCTAACTAAAGTGAAGCCAACTCCCGCATATCAGATTAAGTGTGAATAATGAAACCAAACAAAAAACAATATCAGGAATTATCGATAAAAGCATTGACATCCGTATCTATATTAAGTCCATACGGTGAATAACATTTTAGGCGGTGTATCCAAGACATTTCGAGTTTTGAAATTTCTCTGACTAGGGAACTACCTCGCCAGTTGGGCCTAAACTTATCAATCCCAAGAAAAAGAGTCTTGGATGGATTTTTGTTATGGTGTGTCAAATAGTGCTTCGAAACAGAATGTTTCGGAAACCCCGCTATTATATTAGAAATATGCTCATTTAAGCGCACTTGGAGCGGGCGCTTAGTGCGACCCACATATTGCAGGCCACAAGGACACTGCAGCATGTACACCACCCCTGTGGACCTTTTAGTCAGTAAGGGATGATTGCCAGCATTAAAGATGGCGGACAGAGCCTCACCCCTGCACATCAGAATGAGGCTGAGACTATTTAATGGTGATTTGTCACAGCGTTGCCCGTTCCCCATTGAGAAAGACACATTTGTCGAAACTGGTCTGGGAGGGCACGCAGTGACGCCACCATACTACAGAGAGGAGGACGGGCTCCTACATTTGCCGGCCGGCACTTTTTTACATGCACCATAGCATTTGAATAAATGTAAGTGCTTTCTATTTTGTTTTAATAAATTGTTTTATCGGATTCACGCTATGGGCTTCCTTTTTTCCTCTACTTCCCATATGGACCCCATGTGAACAAGTGTCTCCTTATACCCATGCCATTTGGAGTATCGATTGTCGCCCTATAGTAACAGGAAGAATCGCATCCTTTGGTCGTCCAACTTATTAGCTGAGCCTTCTTACCTTGGCTTTCCGGTAAGCAGCCACTTTTTAAGGGTGTCGGGCACTGTGTTCAACACTATCGCCATTCACAAGTCACCGGGTGCCTCTTCTGTTTACTTCAGAACATCAGGATCATCTCCTCCACCATTATTTCTTTATGTCTTCTCCCGGAGATTGAGGAATAGTTTGCCTTTGTCCCTATTTCTATGCCTAGGACTTTGTGCTACCAGAGACTGTCAGTCCAAGGGGACATTAGTGTTTTCTGTGGATAGTACAAGTTATTATTGTTTAGGACAATATTTTGCGTATTATTCCATATTGACCAGATCATATGGTGATTAATGTATGCTTTTTTTTTTTTTTTTTGGCGCAGCTTTTCTTTCTTTATGTAACTTTGTGTGTGTATCCCACCTTGAGCAGCAGCCTTATTTGTTTAATCATTGACCATTAGGTATAGCGCGGTTTTTATTTATTTTGTACCCATAAGTGTTATCAGTGCCACTCATCAGCGTCCATCAGTGCCACCTATCAGTGCCCATCCGTGCCCACCCATGCCCACCTATCAGTGCCCATCCATGCCACCTATCAGTGCCCATGCATGCCACCTATCAGTGCCCATCCATGCCACCTATCAGTGCCACCTATATGTGTGCATCAGTGCCACCCATAAGTACCCGTCAGTGCCGCCTATGAGTGCCCATCAGTGCCACCTGAGTGCCCATCAGTGCCGCATACCAGTGCCACCTATCAATGCCCATCAGTGCCACCTATCAGTGCCCATCAGTGCCGCCTATCAGTGCCCATCATCAGTGCCACCTCATCGGTGCCCCCTAATTGGTGCCACCTCATCAGTGCCCATCAGTGCCGCCTTATCAGTGCCCATTAGTGCCGCCTTATCAGTGCCCGTCATTGAAGAAGAAAACGCACTTATTTACAAAAAAAATTAACAGTGACAAAGAAAAACTTGTTTTTTTGCAAAATTTTCGGTCTTTTTTTGTTTGTTGCGCAAAAAATAAAAATCGCAGAGGTGATCAAATACCACCAAAAGAAAGCTCTATTTGTTGGAACAAAATGATAAAAAATTTGTTTGGGTACAGTGTAGCATGACCGCGCAATTGTCATTCAAATTGCGACATCGCTGAAAGCTGAAAATTGGCTTGGGCGGGAAGGTGTCTAAGTGTCTGGTATTGAAGTGGTTAAATAAGGAAGCCACACATTTCGAAAAATAAAAAAGTTTACTTGGAAAACATTCACAAGTGCGTTTACAATCTTCACGCCAAAACTGACAACATCTTGGTTATTTACAACATTGTTTACAAACATTCCGCAATTGGTAAAACCAGGCATGGAGCTAACCAGAACCTATGAACTAGGAAAGTTCAACTTTGTAAAGTGAAGACAAGATCAGACATGACTATATGTTCAAAGTGTGTTTGATCTTGCCTTCATCACATGGGGGGGTCACCCCCGAAAAGTGGAAATTTGGAACATGCACACAATTTGGGTCTGAAAATGGTCATTAGATGGTAAAACACATGCCTAGAAGCTTCAAAAGTTCCATTTTCCATCATGGGGATGAATGGACGTTTTTTGGGGGTGCAACCCCTTCACCACAACCACTTTCGTAGTTCGTAAAATGTTTGCACCCCCAAAAAAACGTTGGCATTCATCCACCATGATGGGAGCTAGCACATGTGGACACAATGTGTGCATGTTCCAAATTTCACACAGTTTTTAAGTTGCAAATGTGTTCAGAAGCTGGCACAAATGTGTGTTAATTACTTGGTGCGTTTTCATATTTTTCCTAAAACATCAATGATGTTCTTCAATTTTTGTTGAACATCATTGATGTTTTGCTTTATGTAATCTAGATCTCTATTGCAGACCATTATCTCTCCGATGAGTACGTGGGCACTCTGTGGTAAAGTGCGATTTTTCTTCCACAACATCCACGTCACCTAAAAACCACAAACAAACAAAAATGGGGTGTTGGAAATGAGGCAGCCATACATGGATTAGCTTACCATTAGCTGTGTTCTCCAACACTCACCTGTTGTGGTGACAATTTCTCCAAGTTCGATGATCTCTCCTTCCTCCTCCTCCTCCTCTGCTTCTGCTCTTTCCCCTTTTTTGGGAGGTGTTGGTTTGGGGGTTTCCTCAGACGGCCCAAGTTTTCGCTCCCCTATGAGAATGTACAAAAGGAAGATTTAGCAACACAATCTATTGAGGGCAGAAATAGGAAATGACAAACATTGGTTGAAAGTGACGGACACTATTTTAGTTTGGCCAGTTACAAATGCCAACTACATGAATGTAGTCACTTTGTAAAGGTGCTAAAATGACTAGCTTTTTGGTAGAAGTTTGTGTGATGGAGACCCCCCTCTAGTATCCACTGGAGCACATGTGTGGAAAAGCCTAATAAAAAGGGGGTTTGGGCGTCCCAGCACTAGTGCTCTAGAGTCCAGATGGGTAAACAGCTACTGGGTGACCTCTCCTTTACATTGAATAAATTGGCTTTACATTCTTGATGACATTTCTAGTGAGAACAAACTTCCTTTCCCCCAAAAAAACACCAAACATCGTATTATAAGTGGCCGAACGATCGAGGTTGCGTACGATCGAATGGACACACACACACGACCATGACAGTGGCAGAAAGATCGAGGCTGAGTACGATCGAATGCACAGACGAACCTGAAAGTGGCCATTTTGGAATGTACAACTTTGTAAAAATCAAACCACAATGGAGCAGTATGCAAGCAAGAAATCAAACACAAAACACAACTACTTACTTTTTTGAAGAATTCGCTTGATCTTTCTGTACTGATCGGCCTCCCTCAGTTTCAGGTCTGACCAGCGTTTCCTCAGTTGCTCCTTGGATCGTTGTACCCCAAACTGATTGTACAGCCTCCTCACAACTTTAGACATGATCTTGGCCTTGCGGACATTGGGGTTGAGGTAAGGCCCATACTTCCCATCATAGTCGCTCCTCTTTAATATGTCCACCATCTCCAACATTTCTCCAAATGACATATTGGAGGCCTTGAATTTCAGGCTCCGGGATCGGGACGTTTCTGCCTCCGGACTTTCCTTGTCCTCCTCCTCGTTGGTGGGATATTTGGGGCGCACCTGCTGTGTCCACGCCATGTGCTCTCCCCACTGCGCCGTAAAGAGAAGGGGTGGGGAATAGACGAGAAAGATCGTCAGGGGCGGGCGGAGTTTGACGCATGCGCACTGTATATAAAACGTCACACGCCTGTGTCGTAGCCACGATCTGGGAGACGAGGGGAGAGAAAACTCACACGAGACGATCGCTACAAACGAAGGTACAATTTGACGTTGGTACATAACTAGCCTAGACTGATTTGAACTTGAGGCTTCTTTATGGAGAAGATTAGGAGAGTTTAGCCTGACATAATTGAGAGGGTTTTGTGTGGTGTTGTGTCTTGCAGAGATTATGCAGGGATTCAACGACATGAGTTTTCTCCCCCTCTTCATTGCCAAATTCAGGGAATTTCCCGTTTTATGGCAGGGTAAACACCCACATTACACCAACAAACCAAAGAGGCACGCAGCCCTGGAGGAACTTGTGGAATTTGTCAAGCCAAGGTTCCCCACGGCAACTGTTGATGATCTAAGAAAGACAATTGGCAGCCTGAGGAGTGCGTATATCAGGGAGCGGAAGAAGGTCGTGAAGTCTGAGGAAACTGCAACTTCAGCAGATGAGGTCTATGTGCCCAAGCTCTGGTACTATCAGAGTCTCCATTTTCTGAAAGACCAGACTGATGTCACGGAGCCAACCTCGACTCCTCCTTCCACGCTTCCTTGCGAGCAGCCCACCCCTGTTGAGGCTTCCGAGGAGCAACCTGGGCCTTCCAGTATGGAAGAGGTGGAGGAGCCCAGCTTGTTCCAGGTATAGTATTTTTGTTACCATTTATGGGAATAATGAATGATGTTCACTTAATTCAGGATCCCCAATTGCTTAGTTCCTAACGTGTTTGACATATCAACTGACAGTAGTGTTGGAGACATTTGGGGCCAGAATCTAAACTGCTGGGCTGAGAATTGTATGGTTTTCTATTTGTAAACATTTTGCAACAGTCACTAGATGAGAATTGTGTGTGTTTGATGAACAAATAACTGAAACTATGTCCCTTTTTCATACACAGGAAGACCTCAGCCAGGAGGTGGCTGTGAAAGGTGGCAGTCAGGAGGAGGCAGGGGTTAGTGGCAGCCACCAGCTGGGTAGTGGCAGCCAAGAGGGGGCTAGGCCGCGGAGCCTGACTGACACCCAAACCCCTCCCCTCCGCCTTACGTACAAAAGGGCGAGAAGGGGGGGTTATGCGGCACAGTCAGCGCTCCGCATGATCAGAGAGGCTTCAGACTCCCTACATGCCACACCCGCCGACGAGGAGACCTTTGGCTCGGTGGTTGTCTCAAAAATGATGGGTATGGAGGTGAGGCAACGCAACATGTGTGAGGGACTCATCCTCCATGTCCTAAATAAGGGTAGGGCTGGGGAGATGACCCCAGTCACACATGTTTGCCATAGCTACCATGCTCCGCCTCCTCCTCCTCCTCCTTCTGCCACCCCACCAGCACGACAGCCACAGCGTGCAAGGAAGCGTGGAAGGAAGACCTGAGAGTGACGACCTGGAATCAGTCTGGTCTGAGAGAAGATGGAGCCTCTTGTAGTACCAGAGCCTGGGGACCTAGATGGCATCTGCTGCAGTTCCGGATACTTTGGACTTCACGACCAGATTGCACTCCCCTTAATATACGTACTCCTCAGGCCCCCAATTTTCTACGCTTGAACAATGATGGTTGCCGTGGGGGGCCAAGACTTTGCAAATTCCACAAGTTTCACCATGGCTGCGTTCCTTTTTGGTTTGTTGGTGTGACCTAAATAAAGGTTTTTTTGATTTGATTTGATTTGATTTGATTTTGAAATATTTTTTGAAATAATCATTGACTATTGTGTTTTACTTTGCTACAATGACAGTTTTTCTTTGAGTAGGCAGGTACATTTCACTAATCCTAAAGTAGAATTAACAAGGGGCACCAACAACAAACAACCTCCTAGTAAATTTAAGCAAGAAATACAAATGTTAATAATGTGTTTTTGGTAATTTGAGACACACAACCCCCCTCCAAAAAAAAAAAAAAAAAAACATTCAAATATGTATTCCCCAAAAAAAAAAAAAAAGACAAATCATGGTAAAAAAATAACAAAGATTCTTTTCCGTTCAGAGTCAAAATAAACATGTAGTGTATAAATGCTGCAAAGTAATAAAGAAGTAAGTTTGTGAGAAGTGCGGGTGAATAGGAGCAGCTAAAACATGTCATTCTTGTTGCATTGTAAAGAAAAAGAGAATGCGCTGCATTAAAGACATTTTAACATTGCAGCGTGACGAATGTGCTGTGTCGATTAGGAAAGGTAGTTTTACCTGACCGAGCGCTTCCGTCACAGAATTTCTTCTGAGCATGCGTAGCACTTTGTCCGTCGGACAAGCGTACACACGCTCGGATTTGGTGTGATCGGACCGTGTTGACGGCAAAGATTTCCAGCAGGAGATAAGACTTTGTCCGTCGGACAAACCGACGAACACTGTCCGATGGTGCATACACACGGTCTGATTTTTCAACAACCTTGTCCGATCGGACAGAATCCATGAAAAAGTCCGACCGTGTGTATGGGGCTTTAGCTTAACACAAGAAATGTCTTTTTGTATTTCAATAGTTGTCATCACCCACGGTGAATCCAAAACATCCCCAAGAGACAGTTCTGCCAGCTTAGGCATAACTGTACCAAGGAGTCTGGCTATGTTTCCCAAAGTACGACTGTAATAACCCAGTTTCTGGAAAAGGGGACTTCAGTTCTCTGGTGGATGAGGCTTTCTCCCACTATATCAAGGGCCACAAGACATTCAGAAAACCACCAGATGTAGAGACTCGGGTGGTCAGATTTACCACTGACAGAAAGAACATGTTCTCAAAGAACATTGGCCTATGCTAATGCAGGACCCCATTTGTGTAAGTCACTTCCTGATAAACCCAGAATCACCTACAGAAGGGCTCCCAACATTAAGAATAAAATAGCGCCTAATAAATTAAAAACTAAGGTATCCAGTACTCCATATATTTTTTTTGTTGTCATCGAGGTTATGTATCAGTGTCAGAAACCTCTTTGCAAGACATGCAAATTTGTCAAACATGGACAGAAAGATTTCCACAGTAAAGGTAAAATTTTAACACCTGTTCATCAGATGTTGTTTACTGTTTGGCCTGCCCTTGTGGGTTATACTACATGGCCAGGACAATCAGAAAACTCAGGAAGAGATTCGGCAAACATTGCTGTTTCAGTGAAGATGGCATTGATAAACAGTGTGCCTTGCCACTTTCTTGAATATCACAATAAATCCACTCAGGGCCTCTGCGTGTGGGTGATCAAGGCCATGCCCAGGAGTCTCCCCACGGAAGAGTGCTCTCACAGGCTCTGCCAATGAGAGACGTATTGGATCTACATGTGTGACACTTGTTAGAAATTCTGTATATAGCCCTACAGAACAAACAGTGCACGGTCCACATGGACTTTGCTGCTTAACTACAGACAGGAAACAGGAAACTTTATTATACAGTGAAAAAGCAGAGTTTAACCATAGAGCAGCTACAAACGTATAAACACTGCCATCTACTGGCTGATGTAGTTGTTGCACAAAATACATGAACAATGTATTCCAATACCCCTCTTAATAACTACTCCTTATATTAGTCCCATTTCAGACCTCGGTTCTATAAATCTGTTTCATGTAAGCGGTTTTGTCAAAGCTTCTGATCGACGTTTGTTTCGCATGAGCTGGAAGTTTTTGCATTTCATCATAGAATCTGGCTCTGGTTTTAATACTATGCGAGCAACATAGGACAGACGTTTGGCTGGGATGCCTTTATTGCTTCTAGTGGATCTCCTAATTGACGCCTCTTGTGGCCTGGTTTCTTCTTTTACAGCATTTGGATTGTTTGCATTCATTTCGATTTGTTTGTCACTTTGTTGCTTCTCTTCATGTGACACTGATGTGGAATTTCCCGCAGTTTGAAGTGTTTGTGTTAGTTCATGACATTTTGTTTATGACATTTTGAACACACTAAAGTTTCATCGACAATTACACTTCTATTAATGATTACCTTGTTTGTGTCTTGGTGTAGAATTCTGTGTCCCTTTTGAGATTCACTATACCCCACAAAACACCTTCCTTTTGCGCACTCATCCCATTTTGTAAATTACTTTTTTGGGATGTGCACATAGGCTTGTTTAGATGGTTCAAATTCAGTACCCTTCCATTCCACAGTTCACATGGAGTTGATTTTTCTTGTAGTCAACTTTGGAAATAGCATGCGGTCATATTTGCCTCCACCCAGTATGTGGTTGGCATATCCGCATCAAACATCGTGGTTCTTCCACTCTCACATAGAATACGGTTCATCCTTTCTGCACCCCCATTTTGTTCTGGATTGTTTGATACAGTAGTTTGAAATTTTATGCTATGCTTTCTAAGGATCACATGTGTGTTATCACCTGTATATTCAGTTCCATTGCCTGTGCGCAATGCACTTGGCATTTTGCTAAATTTGTTGCTTACTTGAGCCAAATACTGTTCAAGTTTCTCTGGTACTTCACTTTTGTTGTGTAACAGATATAGTGTAGTATACCTGGAGTAATCATCTATAGAAGTGAGAAAATGCCTCTTCTTTCCAAGAGTACATTTTTTCATTGGACGGCAAAGATCTGAATGAATTCCAGAGGTCTCTTAGCTCTGCTGTTACTCTGCTTTGAAAAGGCTTTTCTTGTCATTTTTCCTTTAATACAGCTGATGCATTTCATTGTTTGATGGACTCATTTTTATTCCACTTTTATAGTAATTTTCAGTTAATTTCTTTATTATATCAGGACTTCTGTGCCCAAGTCGTCTGTGCCATGTGTGAATGCCGTTTGAATGTTTTTCCTCCTTGGCAGTATTAACCACCTCACTGCAGTTCAGCTGATACAGTTCATCTGTAATTTTAGCCATTAGCAAGTAAGATATTCCTATTTGTGATGGCACTACTGTCATCTTGGAAGGTCACTACATTGCCTTGTTTTGTTAGCTTCTTCACTGACAAAAGATTAGTTTCAAAAGCAGAGACATTTTCACAGGTATCCTTCTGGTGACACTCTGGGAAATAGGACAGCAAAGAAAACCATCTCCTATTCCTTCTGATTCCATTATTTGCCCATTAGCTGTGGTATTTTTTTCTGTTTTACTCTGGTCAAGATGAATTAAGAAATTCCTGCAATTTGCTATGTGACTTTTAGCTCCTGAATTAACACACCATGCCTGCAAAGATCAGGTGCGACATTTGGATTGAAAAACATTTTCATTATCTGAAGCAAAATCTGTTTCTTCCTTCACACTTTTGGCCTTTTGTAGTTTAGTAAGTTTTTTCATCCTAGCTTTCCAGATTCTGCAATCTGCTTTTAAATAACCTTGTTGCTTGTACACAAAATATTCATGTGTTTCTTGTTGCATGTTACTGCATGTTACTGTTTTTATCCATATTTTGTGGCTTTAAAGCAGACAATGCGACAATGTGACAAGCACTGTCACTATTAATGCTTTCTCTTTAACGCTTATATTCATCTACAAGCTTGCCCTTAACATATTCCAATGTCAGTTCATCCTCTGGACATGCATCAAGTGCTGTGACAAGTGTTTCATAACTTTCCGGTAAGCCACTGAGTAATAGTGCTACAACATGAAAATCTTTAATTAAAGTCTATTGCTGAGATTAGCTCTTCCATGCACCTTTTGTAATCCTTCCTACATTTTTTTTATGTATGATTTGATCATCTTATATTCTAAGAGAGATTGTGCCCTGAGCTTTTTGTTTTTTCTCTATCTACTCATCTGAAGGGGGTTCTGGTCTGACTTAATTTATACATTTACACGTACTTTTGTCTGTTAGCATAATTTTCATCTTGAATTTCCAAGACTGGTAGTTCTGGTTTGTCAGATTTGCAAATGAAAGCTTTGTGTTACTGCCCATTTTCTTTTATTCTGCTGCAGTGTTCTTTCTGTTGCTGTATCCTGCACTTCTTTGCTGTAGCTCGCTATAACTGGGTTATCAGATTTTTCTCTGGGTGGGTGTCTGGCCCAGCCAGAGAAAAATCTGATAACTTGTTAGGAATTCTGTATATAGTTCAAAGCACTTCTGTTTGGTAAGCGCTTAATTCACTTGGTGGTGGGATGCACTTGATAAAGATCATTATATAGTGAAACGATCCTTGGATTCTTCCAGCTATCAAGAGTTATGGACACTATCCTATAGGAACGTTATTGTTTTGTTTTAAGGATTTCTTCCAGGATTATTTGTTACCATAAGGACACTTGCTATAACAAGGACACTTCTTTATTCATTGCACTATAGAAATTATATTTTCCTTCACAGGATTTTTTGCACTATAGGAACAATATTTTCTTTCACAGGTATTTTCCTTTACAGGATTTTTATTAACATTTGTGGAATCACAAATAGATTTGTTCTTTTTCTTCATACATATTTTTTTTTCACAGCGCAACTTCTTTTCAAATTAATGTCATAATGTGCTAGTATACATCGCATACTAGCACATTATGTTAAACATACCTTAAAATTAAGCCCTTCCAGCGCCAAGTTGTCACCACTGCAGGTACTCCCATCTTCACCTGGTCTTCCTTCCGGGTTCATGGACTCCAACTGCGTGATTGGCCGGAGCCCCGATGACATCACTCCCGTGCGCATGCATGTGCAGCAAATATCTCACCTTTCGGAGATATTTACTCTACCTATATGTAAGCTTTATTATAGGCTTACCTATAGGTAAAAGTCAGAGATAGGAGTTTACTCCCACTTTAATAATAATTAGTTTTATATGTTTTTTTAAATATATATATATATACATTTTTATATAAATCAGTCTTATTTATTTATTTTTTTATATACAAATTTATATATGTATAATGACGTAAAATTATTGTTGTGATTTATACTGTATGTAGTTGGGTGCACTAAGTGTTCTTTGTTACCATAATTCTCCCTGTGCTGATATATGGTGGTTAACACCACAGTATTACAGTATTCCCCTTTAGCGTCCTTTTAATGTTTAATTTGTGTACCTGTGATCCGCTGGGTGCTGTAGTCCCACGGAACTATCCATATATAATGTGGCTCCAGGTTCCTATTGGCCATTGGTTTGACAAAGGAGCTCGTACTCCGAAATGCGTTACCTCCCCCCCACCGTGTGACCCCACTTTTGCTTCCGTGCGCTCCATGCTGGTTCCAGAAACTGAGCCACCATCGTATCAGTGACAGGTCCCACAGCTGCTGGTCAGCATGGAGGAATGAGAACACATCTGAGCCATTGATGCTACTGCAAAAAGAGCAGTTTTACATTATGATGAACCTGTATTTCTGCTAACATTGTGTGTTTTTAACCCTACTTTTCTTTTTAATTAAATTGCTTCCAATTTTGCTTCCACTATTCAGAGAGCTGCTGAAGTGCCTGGCTGCCCAGTGTTTACCATCATTACATGTTGGACTTGTATTTGAGGACTTCTTGGAGAGGCCTTTTACCCTATCGCACCCATATATATATATAGCGATGTAGCAGTTGCGGGATGGAACCCTAAAGCAGAGTAGATGACTAAGCATCCAATACAACAAATATTTTTTCAGCCAGCTTAGCTCTGAAACAGAGCAAAGTTCTGCAATGTGTATAATGGGACAGGTAAGTATTAACCCCTTTACATTTACAGGGTGGTTTTATTTAAAATCATATATCAACTGTAGCATAAGGCAACCACTTTAACCCCTTCCTGCCGCCACCTCCCAGCCCTGTTAGAGGTTTCAAATGCTGGAAGGCGGTGGCAGGCATTCCGATCATGTGACCGCTGTGATTGGCAGTCACATAATTAGAAAGCTCCCGATCGCAAGTATGCTTTGGGAGCTTCTTTCTGGTACCTGACGGTTACTGTGCCAGGTGTGCACAGGGATCGCACACTCAGCACAGTAATGTGTTTACATAGTGCCGCATATATGCTACCTTTCGACATTAAAGCCCACCCTTGAGAGGCCACATATATATTGTATGTATGGCAGGTGGGAAGAGGTTAAATTATCTAATTATTTATGATCTTCATAAAAATCATTAAGAATATAATCCTACTTCACATCACCTAAAATGCTAACCACACACAGATTTTTTTTTTCAGATTTGATCTGTAAAGTCACCAAGATGTACAATGTACTAGTGGAAAGGATTATGTGGATAGGAATTTATACTATATGGTTGTTCAGTTTTACTGATTAAAGTAATTATTTCTCAAACAAAATCATGCTGTGCATGACTGACACACTTTAAAAATACACCATCTATTTCACATGAGCACATGACAATGTAAGCCTGTGTAAAGTATCTAAGTATTTAGGTTGGCAGTCTGCTAGGTTGATAGTGATAAGTATATATTACAAGTTTTCCTTCTATAGCACAAATCCAGCGACAGTGTTTGATCAGATACGAATTCCCCAGCAACAAGAGAGCATAAGTTTACATTGTTGAATAGGTATAAAAGAAATTTAACAGAAAGTTATTATAAAAATATTTTTTCAGAGGAGAATTCTCATAGGAGAGGGATATATGAGTCATAGTAGAAAACAGCTGCAGTAAACAGGAGATGCAAGGTCCAATAACTGTTGTTTTATACAGTGTCATTCATAAATATAGAGCATCACTATTATTTATAAACCTATTTTTCACTACTAATGAAATACCAAGATGTTATCTTATTACCCCTTAAAATTAATCTTTAGCCCCTTTTTTGCTTTATTTAGGTATTTGTTTTACATTTCAGCTTATCAAATATCAATAATAAATGCATCTAGCTCAATTCTAATTCGGTCTCTTATTGTTCATGCTGTAAGTAATAACCTAAGTCATTCAGCAAGGTGCTTACTGCACTGTCTAACACATGGATAGCCACTGATGGAATCACTCAAATTAATAGGATGAATAGTAGGGAACAAAATAAGCAAAAATATTTGAAAGTCATACCAAACATCAATAGTGCAAATGTACCTAAATTCAGAAGCTAGGGTTCCAAGAATTCCTACTTTAGCATAACACTATATACACAGATTAATGCCTGGTTCAATTGTTTGTAGAAGTGAACATAAAGAGAGAAAATCTGCAACCCTTGGATAAAGTATCCACAATCGCCTATCTACAGTAAACCTGAGGCTGGTCAGGTGCCAAGCCTCTTCTTCCCCCCCTCCCCCCTTTCTCCTTTTCCTTCCCCTTTCACACTACCCATAGTCATCATCAATCTTTATGGGGTTTAGGTTCACTAACCACTGTAGTATGAAGTTCATAAGTTGTCGGTTCTATCCACCAAATGCCTTAAATGTGAAAAAGTGTGAAGGGGTGCACAATTCCTTCATCTTGTGTTGTGTATGTTAACCAAATATTGACTGCATAGCTACATGGCTGTCATCGAACTGTTCTATGGTCGATGTGCTGTCTTTCTTCTGACAACTAATATTCTATGTAGTAAATCTTACTCAATTCTGACTGTTGAGCCTGATCACGTATTTGTACTTTAAACTGCAATTAAAATATTGAAACAGAAGTGAAAAGAAGGAAATCAGGGACCCTTGATGGGCCTTTAATTCTTATATATATATATATATATATTTGATATTCCAACAGTAAAATCATCCTGTCCTGGTTTCCATGTTTGTTCCTGTCTACCTGAGAGCTTTGGGTGTTCCACCCACCTTTGAATCTATCAGCCTATCCAAATGCATCTTGCCTCCTGTTTTTTAGCTGAATCTCACACATATCATTTATCTCATTCTTGGATATTGCGCACAGACGTCTTTCAACTCTAATCGCCCAAACAGGCCCAATGTTGTAAGAGAGTAATCACTGCTGGGGAAAACAGTTAAAATAAATCCCAAACATTTAAAAAAAAAAATTCTTATATATATATATATATATATATATATATATTTGATATTCCAACAGTAAAATCATCCTGTCCTGGTTTCCATGTTTGTTCCTGTCTACCTGAGAGCTTTGGGTGTTCCACCCACCTTTGAATCTATCAGCCTATCCAAATGCATCTTGCCTCCTGTTTTTTAGCTGAATCTCACACATATCATTTATCTCATTCTTGGATATTGCGCACAGACGTCTTTCAGCTCTAAACGCCCAAACAGGCCCAATGTTGTAAGAGAGTAATCACTGCTGGGTAAAACAGTTAAAATAAATCCCAAACATTTAAAAAAAAAAAAAAAAAACACTTTTGAGGACAGTCAATATGCTCTACTACAATGCTTGACCTTAAAGAGTTTAGAAGGTGCCTGTCTGAATGACCATCCACTCTGAGCTCTAGACAGCTTAGTTCTGTGCATCGATTACAAACATGGGAGGCACTACAGCTCAGAACTGGCATAGTCAATGGCCACACTTTCTGCCTTTATTTCAGTTTCACCTTTCTTTACCCTCATGGAACTCACATAAATCACATCAAAATCATCTGTTATCCACTAAGATAGAATTGTTAGAGTGTATGGAATTTGCAAACGATTTATCTCAAAGAAATAAGCTACTAAACTGTATAACTACAGCTGAGTTTTAGATAGACACACAGAATAGAAAAAAACAAAACAGATAAAGCAACAAGACATACTGCTTGTAATTACATTCGAGATGTTTGTTGTTTGTAGGAATAAAAATCCAAAGTTCAAATAAGTTGAACAAACTTGTAAAGAAGAATACATGACATTCCACAGGATGGACTGATATGAAACTTTCTCATGACTGCCCTTGCTAATTTAATCCAAGATTACTGCCAATGATAAACTTACTTGCTTAGAATGATCATTAAAGCAACTGGAATTGATTAGGCCAAGATAACTATATGATTCTGTATCTTGGTTAATCAGTCTTTGCAACTAACCATAGAAAACTGTAAATTGAATGTGCTGGCCTGAAATGCCCCAGATTCACTCAGGAACAAGACTTAAGGAATTATTGATTTTCTCTGCCTTGCTTGGGGGAAATATACTTCTTTCCTTTATTGATATTTTAACTTAACAAACAATATTGACTGGAATGTAAATTACAGTTAAAAGAGAACAGTAAAACTTATTTTTGGCCTGCGCAGATACTTTAAAGCATTTTTATATTTTCTTACTGTTAAATGCATGCATGCTTAGGAAAGTGTTAGTGTAACTCTTCCAAATCTGTATTATTACTTCACAGAGATCAGACAGAGCCATCCTTCTTCAGGCATCATGCAGGGTCAGCATTTACTTATTGGCGTGAGATGCTGGCTCAGCGATGACACAGTCATATAAATTCTGATGTGTGTGCGTTTTTTGGCTGTGTTAAAAAAAAAATAACTGAGACAGATCAGCCCCCTACTGCAACCTCTTCCTGTGCAATTTGCAACAAAGTTACAATGTAGCAGCCTGATAACTACAGGAGAGGAGACTGAGTAGACATATGGGGGTTAATTCTCTAAAGGCAATTAGACTTTGCAAGGGAATTATCCTCAAAACTCCACAAATAAGGTGAAGCTCTGTTAACTTCCATCATCCAATCATGTGCAAGAAAAAGTTATTTTTTATTTTTTTATCTTCCTAGATGATTGGGTATTCTTTGCAAAGTGAAATGGTACCATATCCACTAAGCTCTAGGGAAAATTCCCTAGCATAGTTAAACTTCCCTTTAAAATGAGAAGCCTATTTGCCTTAAAGCGGGGTTCCACCCTAAAGTGGAACTTCCACTCATCGGAACCCTCCCCCCTCCGGTGTCACATTTGGCCCCTTTCAGGGGTTAGGGGGGGTGCAGATACCTGTCTAAGACAGGTATTTACACCCACTTCCGGGCATAGACTCCCATGGGAGTCTATGCCTCTTCCTGTCCCGCCGCGCTGTCTGCTGGGACACAGCAGACAGGGTCCCAGAGACAGCATGGCCGATTCTCATTGTACTGCGTGACTTGCGCATGCTCAGTAGGGAACCGGGAAGTGAACCCTTCACTTCCTGATTCCCTCACCGAGAATGGCGCCGGCAACAGCAGAGAGTCGAGCAATTGATCGGCCTCTGCTGCCGACATCGCTGGACCCTGGACCCTGGAACAGGTAAGTGTCCATTTATTAAATGTCAGCAGCTGCAGTATTTGTAGCTGCTGGCTTTAAAAAAAAAATTTCAGGTGCAATCCCTCTTTAACTAAATTAACCACATGGGGGGCGTGGCTTGGCCGGGACCGAAGATGGCTGCTTAAGCTTAGAGCTCCTGCATAGCGAGGACGAAATATCCTCTTTTCTGGGGAAATTGCCCTACTTTTCCGCAATGGGTAAATCCAACAGAAGCGTCTCAGCCTCCCGAACACCGAGGGATAACGGGTCGCAGCACGGCCGTAATATCCCAGAGCTGTTTCGCTCCCTCCGGTCTGACGGCAACCACGAGGCGATGCAGGCCGCAGGGCCTTACTCCCCAGAGAACAGATCCGAATCACACTCGGATGGAAGCGCCCACACGGACGGACTACCAACCCATGCTGTGAGCCTAGCTGACCTTCACAGAGTAGCTACCGACATCACTAGCAACATAACTAGCACTCTGTCGGCAGCTATCCTCGACCTGAAAACGGACATACAATTGGTGGCCACACGCCTCGCGGACGTGGAACAGACAACACAGCTGCATACGGCGGCCATAAGGCAAGTACAACGAGCCCATGATTCACAATTGGCCTACTTATTTGACCTCCACCGTCAAGTGGAAGACCTTGACAATAGAGGCCGCAGGCACAACGTTAGAGTCCGCGGAGTGCCCGAGGGACTGGACGCGGGCGCCCTGCCCCAGACCATCTGCGCCATTTTTAATGACTTATTGGAGAGACCAGCTGACTCGCCAATTGAAATGGAAAGGGCGCATAGGGCACTGAGACCGCCACCCCGAGACAACGAGCCTCCAAGGGATGTAATTTGCTGCATAGTTAATTTCCCGTTAAAGGAAGCTATTCTGAGAAAGGCAAGGGACAGGGGCCGTGTGTTATACAATGGAGCCGAAATAAAGCTCTTTCAGGACCTTTCCCCAACCACACTACAAAGCAGAAGAGCCCTTCGCCCCCTACTGGACCAATTGAGGACCCACAACATCCAATATCGGTGGAAGTTCCCGTTCTGCCTGTCCGCCTCCGCTAGAGGTCGCACTGCACTCCTGCGTTCGCCTGACGACTTACCATCCTTCTGCGAGCAACTTGATATCCCCTTGATAGAGCTTCCGGACTGGTGCCCTTTCCACTTCCCGTCGGAACCCTGGCGACCGACATCGCATAATCTCTCACCGAAAACCCAACGTCACCGCTCAAGGAGAAGAGGCTCGAGCCGTCAGTCACCCGAAGCTCGTCCTCCCCGCCGCGACTCTCAACAGCGAACGCCGGGTCCTCCTGTCACTCCACGCAGAGACCGTCCGGACGCCTAAAACACCCCCTGAAGTACGATGTACCGGCCTGTGAGTAACGTCCAAGGACTACGTTTCCTCTTTTTTTTTTTTTTTTTTTTTTCAGCTTTCATTTTACTTACTTTCTCATTGCCTCGCTTATACCCCGCATGCCTTTTAAGGCCCTCCTATACCTACTACCCCCCACGCTGACACTCTTGATCCACCTCCAGCTCTACTAGGCCCGAGAAGGTACTCCCTACCCGACCGCAACCCTGGACACCCAGAAGACGCGATCAGCAGAGCACCCCAGAAGGATGTGGACTCCCCCCATCGATGGTATACAGACACAACTACCCAGCCACGTCACAATCTCCAAGGCTTATTGAAAGAGGCACCCACATGCAAGCTTTGCTACAAAGTGAAACCAGGTGAGACTCATAACAGATTACCAGGAGAACTATATCCATTCCTCAACGCTGAGCATTACTAAGGACTCAGAGCACTCACCATGAACTCCCTACGCTCACTATATTGCTAACGCATCTTGCCAGAGCACCTGTGCTGCAAACGTAGACTTTTCCCCCCTACCCCCCCGATTGAGTCTACTTTATCCCTGGAGACCATGACACATTACTTGAGCTTCTCTTACCCCTCCAGGAGAACAACTCCGCATTGTGCTACAGCCCTGGCGGGTTTTGTCCCTGGGACCGAGGCTCAACCAGTGCTTTGTACTCTCCCCGACCCCACACCCGGGGTCGTCCCCCTCCTGAGAAATCCAAACTCATTGGATAGACCAGAGTCGAACCACCGGCTTAAGTGCCCGGGGAAACCTAACCTCGAATTGCAGCCATAAGTACCCACACTTTAAACGCATACCTGAAACGCACTGGTCCCTTCGGTCCCTGTGGCGACGCCCGCCCTGTTTAGCTATCTAACTAAAATGCATTGTTTTACTGAGGACACTACCAATCAGAATCTAACACCTCCCAATAGACAAGACGAATGCCACGGAATTGGGGGTGTCCCCATCTTTTACCTAGCAAATAATGAAGGGTGTCCCTCAACACCCACGGACCAAAACCCACGAGAAGGGTAACGTCGGATGCTTCCGGGGGGAGGGAGGGGGGAGACGGACAGTTGGATGGTCCCCTCTCCCCCCCCCCTCTCTACCCTCATGAACCGACAGGGCCTTTAGAATACTACATCACCTAATAGTGTTGAACCAGAAGGTTCTTATGGTTATATGCTTAATGTACAAACTTATTTTTTTTTTTTTTTTTTTTTTTTTTTTTTTCTCTCCCCCCCCCCTTTTAACTATTATTTTTAAATGTTTATCCGTCTCATTTTTTCTTTTGGATGTAAGTAAATCCGCTTTGTCAGACTTGCAGGCCGACACACAATTAATGGTTATTGTAATTTTCAAACATTCTAGTACTGTTGTTCTTGTACTTTTACGTTAAGGTTATCTGATTGTATTGCAGCACCTCAACGACAAGTTGAGCTTACTCTTACCCATCAATGGCACCCACCTCCCCTCTCAACTGAAACTAACCAGATCCTCCAAAATGCAGCTCTCGTTAGTCCCGGACATTCTCACTATACCCCCACAGCAGTCCTACCTAGTAAGCCTGCTGAACATCCAGCCTCCCACCCCCCAGGTGGTAGGGAACTTCCCTCCCACCTCTGGTATTTTTCCCCCCCTGTGAGACCTCTGATCCTCACAGTTTCATCCATCTATCTGCTGCCCCTACCCCTCGGCAGCTCTACCTACACACCTCTATCTGCCTCTCCTCCTTACCCCTATCCTTTTCCTCCCTTCCCCCTCCCCACCTCCCCAGACCCATTCGCCTCCTCCCCCCCTCACTCTCGCCCTCCCTTACCCTCCTCTGCCTCCTACCTAACAGCACTATCCTTAACTTCCCCTCCCTCGCCCACACCCTTATACCCCTTTGATCACCCCAAACCGCCCCCCCAGCCCAGCCACCTCGGAACGCGTTAAGGACATATCCGCGGGTGTAAGCCGCATCTGACCCCTCTCAAGTAAGACCCCACGCTTCATAATACAATGGCCAAGAATCCGCTGAACCATGACCCCCTACAGCTGAAATGTGTGTCACTCAATGTTAAAGGCTTGAACCTCCCCGAAAAACGCTCACAGGTACTAGCAGCCCTTACCAAACAGAAAGCCCAGTTTCTTTTTCTCCAAGAGACCCATTTCCGCTCAAACGCCATCCCTAAGATTACCAACCACATTTATCACACTGCCTTCCACTCCACAAACCCCCTGGCAAAAACCAAGGGCACCTCAATCCTAATATCCAAACATGCCCCTTTCCAAATATCAGACTCCCTGATAGACCCTGACGGCAGGTTTGTATTTCTCAAAGGCCACTATGCATCCAAACCCTTGACATTAGCAAACATCTACGCCCCAAACGAGCACCAAGTTACATTTTTCAGAAAAATCAAAGATCTCCTCCTCTCCTTCAAAGAGGGTATTGTCCTTCTCGGAGGTGATTTCAACACCCCACTACACCCCGCCATAGACACGTCCACAGGCTCCTCTACTCTAGCATTCCGGGCACTCCGACAGATTAAACTGCAGCTCCAGGACCTCAACCTGCACGATACATGGCGCACCTTGTTTCCTACGGTAAAAGACTATACATTTTACTCTGCACCATTCCAAAAATACTCACGTATAGACTATTTCTTCCTCTCCCAACCCGACCTGCCATACCTTACACGGGCCACAATAGACCCCATGTACTTATCAGATCACCATCCCATCTCAATTTCCCTAACCTTTCCAGACTCAGTACAGAAATCTAAAACCTGGAGACTTAACTCGGCCCTGCTAAAAGACGTAGAGTTTACCACACGCCTAGCAACTATAATGCGAGAATATTTTATAACTAACACCACTGATGACATCTCACCCATCTCAGTATGGGAGGCACACAAATGTGTTATACGGGGTGAACTGATGAAGCAAGCGGGTAAAATGAAAAGAGCGCGTCAGGACACTATAATTAAATTGATAGATAAGATCAAACGTCTAGAGTCCTCACACAAACTCTCACAATCACAAAACTCCCTGCAGGAATTGTCTCTTTCCCGCTCCTTGCTGTTGGAGGAGTTAGGTAAACAGACAAGACGCCGTTATGTCTTGCATCAGAGAATTTTCTACGAGCAAGGCAATAAATGTGGGAGGCTATTGGCGAGAGCAGTGAAAGCATCTAAACCCTCCAATACGATACATCAGATACAAGGCACACATGGTAGGCCCCTTTTTAAAAATGCAGAAATAGCAGACAGATTTGAGAAATATTATAGGCAACTATACAACCTGAAACCTACCACACAAAACAAAGAACAGGCAGAACAAAGGACAGAAGCTATTAAGGACTTCCTTGCACAATACTGCCCGAAATCCCTCACGAAAGACCAAACCCAAGAAATGGAAAAGCCCCTCTCATTAGAAGAACTACAATCTGCAATAAAGCAGATGAAACCGGGCAAAAGCCCTGGCCCCGACGGGTTCACCTTGCAGTACTTTAAGCTCTTCTCCAATATCCTGTCCCCAAAATTAATAACTGTCTTCAATGCCATGGCAACCCCACAAACCTCATTAGGCCACATGTTGGAAGCCCACATTGCTGTCATCCCTAAAGAGGGGAAAGATGCGACCCTAGTACAGAACTACAGGCCCATATCCCTTTTAAATGTTGATATCAAACTGTACTCAAAAATTCTAGCCAACAGATTATCCCCAATCCTACCCAACCTTATTTCACTGGACCAGGTGGGCTTCATACCCGGAAGGGAGGCAAGGGACAACACCATCAGAGTGCTGAATCTACACCACAGGCTTACGAATTCCGCAGCCAGAGGTTTTTTCCTTTCTCTAGACGCTGAGAAGGCGTTCGATAGAGTGGCCTGGGACTACATGTACGAGACCCTGAAAGTACTGGGTCTCAACACCCGTATGCTCTCACATATCTCGGCCCTGTACTCCTCTCCCAAGGCAAGGGTCAGGGTTAACGGCCACCTATCGGACGCCTTCCCTATAGGAAATGGAACTCGCCAGGGATGTCCCTTGTCTCCCTTAATTTTTGTTATTACACTGGAGCCTTTTCTCAACAGATTAAGGGACAACCCCGATATAAAAGGCATCCTAATACAAGACAAGGAATACAAAGTGGCTGCTTTCGCAGACGACATACTCCTATCCCTCTGCTCCCCCCTCACCTCCATACCCAACCTCCTAAAAGACCTGGAACACTTTGGGTCCTTATCAAATTTAAAGATCAATTACACAAAATCCCACGCCCTAAACATTTCTCTCCCCAAAAATGAAGTAGACCTATGTCAAAAATCCCTCCCTTTCCTTTGGAGTCAGAAAGCCATCACTTACCTTGGCATACAAATCACTACAAACCTAGCTCAGATGTACAATGAAAATTTCTTAAGGGCATTAAAGAAAGCCCAGCAAGACATGAGTGACTGGAGCAATCTTAATGTATCCTGGTTTGGTCGGGCGGCCCTTTTAAAAATGATAGTAATGCCGAGACTTCTATATCTCTTTCAGTGTATCCCCATTAGCCTCCCGCCATCATTCTTTGCTACATATAAGAGGGCGTCCTCGCTTTTTATCTGGAAGAATTCCCCACCCCGTATTAAGTACTCACGCCTAACGTGTTCTAAACTGAAGGGTGGCATTGGATTGCCGGACCTTCACAAATATTACTCAGCCTGTCATTTGACCCGCCTGATTGATTGGAACATTCATGAACCCGGAAAGGTCTGGGTCACACTAGAGAAAGCAGACATAGGCCCACCGCTGGACTCCCTCCCTTGGGTACCGTCTGGCTCCTGGCCCCTAGAGACCAAGACACACCCTACTGTTCTTCCCTCCCTTGAAACTTTTAGGAAAACGATTAGATCAGCAGTATTTTCCTCAACCCCGGGGCCCTTGACTCCCTTAAGGGGAAACCCCGATTTCACGCCAGGTCTGTCGGCCAACTACCTCCTACATGACTGGCCACATAGAAGAGTCTTGGCACACCATTTCTTTTCACAGGGTGTCCCCCGAACCTATGAGGATCTGGTGGCGACATCACTCTCCAACTCTTTCTCGTTTTGGTCATTCAGGCAGATTAGGCACTTCTTATCCACGAAAGCCACAAACGACACATGGTCCAGACCCCTAACTCCATTTGAGAAACTAAGTACAAGCCATCCCCCACAAAGACACTTAATATCCACTATATACAATATGCTCCTAGAAGAAACACCCAACTTACCAGACTCCTCCCGCACTGCATGGGAAACCGAGCTTCAACTCTCTCTCACGGAAGAGGAATGGGCGCTCATTAACGAGTACGCCCATAAGGGCTCCCTTAATGTGGCGATCCAAGAGAACTGCTACAAAATCAAAACAAGGTGGTACAGAACCCCACACCTACTGCACAAATTTTCCCCATCAACCCCCGACATATGCTGGAGATGTAATTCAGACAGAGGAACGATGCTCCACATTTGGTGGGAATGCGAGAAACTCCAGCCGTTTTGGAAGGAGGTACATGACATTATTGCACAGGTCACCACCTACACTCTAACCTACTCCCCAGCCCAATACCTCCTACACCATACTCATCTGACCAGGTCGGAATATTTTAAATCTCTTGCCATGCATATGGTAAACGCCGCCAGGTTGTGCATTCCGGTTCATTGGCGGTCTACACACATCCCAACAATTAGGGAATGGTTCTCGAGAATCTCTAAAATTGAAGAAATGGAAGAACTGGTACACATTTCACAGGAACGTATCCAGAAGTTTACGACAACATGGGCTTGCTGGACTTACTTTAAGACCACACAGCGCTTCTTAGAGCATTCACCCTGATTCATGCTCAAATGGCAAATTGTCCTTTAAATTAAGCAGAATAAACGTACCGAGGTGGCTGGGCCCCAATGATCCATGATCCTGTGGATCCCGATCCCAAATGCATACCAAACAGCCCCACCTGCCCCATTCTGGAACCCCCCCCCCCTTTTTTTCCCTCCCTTCCCCTCCCCCTACCCCCCCCCCTCTCCCATCTCTTTTCGGCCCAGGTGCGGGTCCTCGGGGGACCTGCTCCGGGGCAACCCTCTCTATCTTTACTCTGCTCAGAGATACCTCTCTTTGATCAGATCCAGGATTAAACATTAACCTGTTCTAAACCTGTTTGATGAAACTTCCAATAAACATGGAGACATTGTCGTTTTTGTAACTATCCCCCATTACTGTGGAAGTTCACATGTATGTTAATTTGCTTTGTATCTCTTGCTTGTTGCATAACATGTTCTGTACAATACTCAATAAAAAATTTTTTGTGGAAAAAAAAAAAAATTAACCACATGGTTTGATCTCAGCCTAAGAAAAATCACTAAAACTTAATAATGATGTTTTAATAATAAATAAAATAAATAAATGTAAAGTTTTTCTAGAAGAAAAAAAAACATTTGCTGTATGTTGTAGCACGTCAGTAATGTTATTCATGCTGACTTATAAAGATAAGCTGGCCATACACTAGTAGAATTTTGTTTGAAAATGTTCATTTTAAGAACATTCATTCGACTTTCTAATTGCTAGTGGGGTCAAATGGATGTTCATTTTCCACCACAGTTATGTTAAATTTCAAAAGGAGCTAAATGGAAATTTTTTCTTGAATAAACACATTTTTGACAGTGAATGTGGCTTTTCTTCGGGGACGTTTATTCACTGCAAACCCCAATGTTAAATGCAATTTTTATTTTTTTTAAGTGCTTTAAATGTACTGAATTTTCATACAAATGTTACTGCAAATGTTTGTTTAAAATATACTAGTGTATGGTCAGTCTGAACAGTACATTTTAAACAGATATAAAATTACAAACAATAAAAAGCACCTGATACAAGTGCAACCCAGTCTATTTACATGATCTAATACAGAGGAAAAGCTAGCACTGCAGTCACGTGTGTTTCTTTAAAATGGTGACCCATTACCAGCTTACTTCATCTTAACTTGCTTTATGCTATACTTATTGTGCCATCATTGGTCAGTGTTTATAAGCAATGTCAAAGAAACATGTATCTGTTTGAATAAGGAGTCTTATGCCCCGTACACATGGTCAGAAATTCCGACCACAAAATTCGTCAGATTTTTTCCGACGGATTTTGTCCGACACTGGTGCTGCATACACACGGTCGGACAAAGTTGTCGGAAAATCCGATCGTCCTGAACGTGGTGGAGTTCGTTGCGTACGACGGGACTATGTAGAGGCTAGTAGCCAATAGCTTTGGTCTTGTAATGTGATCTGAGCATGCGTGGCACTTTGTCCGTCGGAATTCGCTACACACGATCGGAAAAATTCCGATAGGACTTTGTTGTTGGAAAATTTGAGAGCAGGATCTCAAACTTTTTCCGTCGGAAATTCCGACGGAAAAAGTCTGATGGAGCCCACACACGGTCGGAATTTCCGACAACATGGTCCGATAAGACATTTTCCGTCGGAAAATCCGACCGTGTGTACGGGGCATTAGTGTAAAGTGATTTTATCATTTTGGAAAAAAAGGGTGCCAGCAGGTATAAAGCGCAGTCACCTACAGTGGGAATTAATTATAATGGCAAATGTGATATTGATATAAAATGTGTGTATTGCTTACGTCAACATTATATATAGGAAATATTATTGGTATAGTATCTTGATCATCTAAGGGCCCTTTCACACTGGTGCACTTAAAAATGTGCTTTCTGGTTTCCTGAGCATGCACCTTTGAAACATGGACATACGACTCAAACAACACACCAGAAATGTAGATCTGGTGCGCTTTTGATGTATTCCCTTTGACTTACGGTGGAAGGTACATTTTTGGTGCACTTTTTAGGAGTGCACCAAAAACAGCAACATGCAGGACTTTTTAAAACTCAGCAGCAATATGAATGGTAACATAGAATTTAAAATAATTTTAATATATTTTTCATGCACGTTTGTCATGTCGGAAAGGTGTGTTTTAGCGTGACAAAAGTGCACCAGTGTGAAAATAACCTAAAACTCTGCAGTAAGCTCATCTACTGCTCATCTTTACCAGCATGGTGATAGCTGCTTCAAATGATGATTATGTTTCCAACATGTTATCAAATGGACACTTATTGGTTGGCAAAAAGTAGAATCTACCACCCCTGGCTATTTTTCCACAGTGATAGATAGACAGACAAACTTTAAAATAGCACAGTTTTGTGGAATCAGGGAACCATATTATGCTTTGTATTTAAAGGTTACCACTTTACAAATACTTTTGACCAAAGTATAGTACAGTGTCTTAACCAAATAAGGCCTATAAAAATGTGTAAAGACCTCTCAGGGGCATTTTTTATTCACAAGTCTTCGGTAAAGTGTTTTCTGTTAACTTGACATTTTCTACAGAGAATTTTTTTCGCACTAGCAGAGCTGTGTCCTAGGTCAGGGAGAAAGCAGATTTCCTGGTTTGGTTCTTGTATCTGGCCATAAAGGGAGAGTGGCTAGAAGCAAACTAGTTTATGCATCCCTGGTTGCCAGCAAATGTATAAAGACAACTTGCTTGCACACATACTGAATATTTGTAAGGTTTAAGTCCAACATTTAATAAGTTTAAAGGAAACACAAAGATTTACAGCTGTGTTACTAGACTACATCAGTGACCCAATACATAAAAAGTTAAAACCTTCTGTAGAAAGCACTAGGTTTTGAGTATATTTAGTTCCTGTAAAATATTAATGACCTATAAATAGTAGTATGATGGGCATCCAATTTGGGAGGTTGTAAGCTTTGATGCCAAACACTTTTCAATAAAAGTGACTTAACCCAGATGCTAGGGTAATATACAATCCCATTAAAACTATCACTTTTATATTTAAAATTACTGTGATTCATATATCCCCAAAATTCCATCTAAACCAAATAAACAAATTGGGTTAGCAGGCAGTTGCATTCATTTAATATGCCATAAATTGGTCTTTTAAGCATGAAAGTGCAAAAAAGCATCAGTGAAGTGCAAAGTGAAGTAACCCCTACCAACCAAAGTTCATAATTTCAGTCAATTCTAAACTCAATTCTAAATATATTGTTTCTTTTAAGTCCCTAGATCTGTGGTTTCACTTTCTTTTTTTCAAGCTTTTTTTCCCCATTTTTACCTGGTGTCCTGCCAGTAACACAGTTTCTGTTCTCGGGTAACAATGGTTATTCACTATACTACTGTATCTATGATGGAGCAGCATTGTCATGTTTTAAGTCAAATTTCTTAATCCATCATCACTGGGAAGGATTTTAGGATCTTATCACCTGTAATGCTAAGAATGTGGTATATCTAAATGTGACTGTGGACTACAATATATTGGTCAGACCAAACAGACTTTGGCAATAAGGATAGAAGACCGCATATGTTATACAGTAACTGGAAAAGAAACCATAGTGTCCCAGAGCAGTTTAGAAACCATCATAACTGTGATCCAAAAAACTAAATTTTCTTGGAATCTGAAAGGTTAAATACAGTATAATCTATCAGACTTCTTAACCAAAACAAGGTACAGCAACTTTTTTGAATAAATACTTTTCAACTGGCCAGAACTGGCCAGAATTTTGGCCAGAATTTTGGTTGGAAGCCAAACAGTGGGGACACTGTGTGGAGAGTGATCAAATCTTGCTTTTTTGACTGCTGGTGATTGCTGGATTGCATTTTTAGGGTCTTTCTGGGCCTTTTCCTTGTATCTTCTTAATACCCTTTCTGACACTTTTTAAACAATTTTTATTTCCTTTCCTTCCTTCAGCTTACTAATTAAGGGGAGTGCCTAATTGATCACAGGTGCTTGAGGCCTATATAAGTTTGTGTAGAGCTCATCGTGAGCCTGCTCATCTTTGAGACTGGTTGAACTCTGTCCAAGTGGAACTATTCTAAGTGGTGAGTTAAAACCAGAGTTAGTGGAACTATTCTAAGTGGTGAGTTAAAACCAGAGTTAGTGGAACTATTCTAAGTGGTGAGTTAAAACCGGAGTTTAAAACAGGAGTTAGGACAGGAGTCTTCAAACCTGTGACATCTTAAACTTCCTACAAGCAATTATATTGTAACTGGGAAATGAGTGCTAGCAGGGTTGGAGGTTTTGCTCAGTGCACAGTGTGCCACATGTATGCAAAATTGGTGCAACTGCTCCAGGATGGATACCGCTGTGACAGATGTGAGCGGGTTGCCCTTCTAGAAGCTCGCATTAGAGATCTGGAGGAGCAAGTTGCAACACTGGGCTGAAAGGACAACCTTGAAAGGGGTCCTCTGCTCGCTGAGCAGGTGGTCAGTAGGGGTGATGTGGAGGGTGGAGGGGCAAGTCAGGATTATCAGATAGGAAGATGGGTTAATGTAGTAAGAGGGAGTGGAAGGGGCTTGCGGAAAAGGAAGGCCAGTCCTGTATTTGTGCATCAAAACAAATTTGCCAAGTTGGGTGAAGATGTGGAGGTGGCAAACACAGAGGTGGCAGCCCTAGATGTCACTGCTACCCCTAACAGCCGGGAGAGCAGACCATCTAGTAGAGGTGGTGAGGGGAGTGCAGGTAGGTCTAGACAGTTGGTGGTAATAGGGGATTCTATAATCAGAAGGACTGATAGAATAATTTGTCACCAGGTTTGCCTCAACCGAATGTTTTGCTGTCTTCCTGGTGCTAGGGTTCGGTATGTGGTGGACCGGGTGGATAAATTACTGGGAGGGGCTGGGCATGACCCAGCTGTCTTGGTCCACGTTGAAACCAATGACAGTATACATGGAAGGTGGAGGCTCCTTAAGAATCAATTTAAAGAACTAGGCTGCAAGTTGAAGGGAAGGACCTCCAAGGTGATATTCTCTGAAATATTGCCTGTGCCATGTGCAACACAGGAAAGGCAGGGGGCGATTAGAGCGCTGAATGCATGGCTAAAGACCTGGTGTAGAGAAGAGGGATTTGGGTTTCTAGAGCACTCGGCTGACTTTTCATTGGGGTGCAACCTATATGCTTATAACGGTTTGCACTTGAATGGAAGGGGGTCTGCTGTGCTGGGGAAAAGGTTTATGGGAAGGCTGGAGGAGTATTTAAACTAGGATTGAGGGGGGGAGGGTGAACTAGAATTACATCGGGCAGACAGGTCAGCTAGGGGTCTGACATTAATGGAGGGTGGAATAGGAATAGATGGGGGGACGGTTATGGCAGGTGACAGGAAATTTCCCATGTTGCAAACTGCCATTGGAAACTATAGTGCCATCTGTACTACTAAAAATGATATGAAAAACACCAGAGCAAAATGTAGTAATGCATTAAAGTGTTTGTTCACCAATGCCAGAAGTCTGCCAAGCAAAATAGGTGAGTTGGAAGCTCTGGTGCATGAGGAGAGCTATGATGTAATTGGTATTGCTGAAACTTGGCTTCAATCTTCACATGACTGGGCTATTAATATTCCTGGCTATGCACTCTTTCGGAGAGACAGAGTAAATAGGAAAGGTGGTGGGGTCTGTCTCTATGTGAGAAGTGATCTCAAAGCAAGCGTGAAAGAGGACCTGGTTGATGAAGAGTGTGATGAGTCTGAAGCATTATGGGTGGAACTGCATATAGATGTGCGTAGTTCTAAGTTAATCATTGGGGTTTGTTATAGACCACCCAATGTTCACGAGGAGGTGGAGACTCAGCTCCTTGCACAGATGTAAAGGGCTGCAAGGGCTGGGACGGCGATAATAATGGGGGATTTTAACTACCCAGAAATTGACTGGAGGAATGGCACTGCTGGGACAGTTAAAGGGCAAACATTTATAAACCTATTACAGGACAATTTTATGGTCCAGTTTATTGAGGCCCCAACTAGGAATGATGCTCTGCTGGATCTGGTAATCTCAAACCATGCAGAGCTTATTACTAATGTTCAGATAAAGGAACACCTGGGTAACAGTGATCATAACATGATTTCATTTGATGTTAGCTGTAAGCAAGAAATACATACAGGAGAGATAAAAACGCTCAACTTCAAGAGAGCAAATTTTCCAAGGATGAGGGCTGCTCTCCAGGACTTGGACTGGGAGGGAATATTGGCATCAATGAGCACAGAACAGAAATGGGATTTCTTCAAAACGACTGTCTGGGACCTCACTGCAAAGTATATTCCCATGGGCAAGAAGTTTAAAAGGCTTAAAATAAAACCTATGTGGCTCACGGTCAAAGTTAAAAAAGCTATGAACAATAAGAAAAGAGCTTTTAAAAAATATAAAAGTGAAGGAACACTAGTGTTGTTTAAATGTTACAAAGAATTTAACAGAATATGTAAAAAGGAAATCAAGGATGCAAAAATTCAAAACGAACGACAGATTGCAAAAGATAGTAGGACAAACCCCAAAAAATTCTTCAAATATATTAATAGTAAAAAGGTCAGGTCTGAGCATGTAGGCCCTTTACAAAATAATCTAGAGTGGGTGACAGGGGACAAAGAGAAGGCAAATTTATTAAATACTTTCTTCAGCTCTGTGTATACAAAGGAGCATGGGGGAGCTCATGTTCATAATGGGGGTGGTATTTACACAGCCCCGAATGATCCACAATGGCTCAAAAGTTATATGGTCCAGAAATATTTAGACAGAATAAAGGTGGATAAAGCACCTGGACCAGATGGCATCCACCCACGGATCCTAAATGAATTGAGCTCTGCAATTTCAAAGCCATTGTATTTAATTTTTAGGGACTCATTAATGACGGGAATAGTACCACTGGATTGGCACAGGGCGAACGTGGTGCCTATATTTAAAAAGGGAACAAAGTCTTTACCAAGTAACTATAGACCTGTTAGTTTAACTTCTATAGTTGGGAAGATACTGGAGAGATTATTAAAAGACCACATAGACGAGTTCTTGCTGGAAAAAAACATTTTAAGCAACAGACAGCATGGGTTCATGAAAGACAGAAGTTGTCAGACAAACCTGATTTCTTTTTATGAAGAGGTAAGTAAAACCTTGGACAGAGGCGTGGCTGTGGACGTGGTATACTTGGATTTTGCAAAAGCGTTTGATACAGTTCCCCACACATGGCTCATGTGTAAGGTAAGGTCTACAGGCTTGGAAATATTGGTTTGTAAATGGATAGAAAACTGACTAAAAGACAGAATTCAGAGAGTAGTGGTTAATGATTCTTACTCTGAATGGTCTAAGGTTATCAGTGGTGTACCCCAAGGTTCAGTGCTGGGACCCTTACTTTTTAATATCTTTATAAATGATATTGGGTCTGGGATCAAAAGTAACATTTCTGTCTTTGCAGATGACACCAAGCTATGCAGTGGAATAACGTCCTTACAGGAGGTCTCCAATTTACAAGCTGACATCAATGCTCTGTCTAATTGGGCGACTATGTGGCAGATGAGGTTTAATGTTGATAAATGTAAAGTTATGCACTTGGGGGCTAAGAATATGCATGCATCATACATGCTAGGGGGAGTACAACTGGGGGAATCCGTAGTGGAGAAGGATCTGGGGGTTTTGGTAAATCATAAGCTCAATAATAGCATGCAATGTCAAGCTGCGGTTTCCAAAGCAAGTAAAGTTCTTTCTTGACTTAAGAGAGGTATGGACTCCAGAGAGAGAGATATAATTTTGCCCCTGTTCAAATCATTAGTAAGACCTCATCTGGAATATGCAGTTCAGTTTTGGGCACCAGTTCTCAAAAAGGATATCGGGGAACTGGAGAAAGTGCAGAGAAGGGCAACCAAACTGATAAGAGGCATGGATGAGCTCAGCTATGAGGAAAGATTAGAGGAACTGAATTTATTCACTCTTGAGAAGAGGAGAATAAGAGGGGATATGATCAACATGTACAAATATATAAGGGGTCCATATAGTGAACTTGGTGTTGAGTTAATCACTTTACGGTCAACACAGAGGACAAGGGGGCACTCCTTACGTCTAGAGGAAAAGAGATTTCATCTCCAAATACGGAAAGGTTTCTTCACAGTAAGAGCTGTGAAAATATGGAATAGACTCCCTCCAGAGGTGGTTCTGGCTAACTCAGTAGATTGCTTTAAGAAAGGCCTGGATACTTTCCTAAATGTACATAATATAACTGGGTACTGACATTTATAGGTAAAGTTGATCCAGGGAAAATCCGATTGCCTCTAGGGGGATCAGGAAGGGATTTTTTTTCCCCTGCTGTAGCAGATTGGAGCATGCTCTTTTGGGGTTTTTTTTGCCTTCCTCTGGATCAACTGTGGGTATAGAATGGGGTTTATTGGATTGTACGATATATTTTATTTGTATTTATTATTTATTTTATTTTTATGGTTGAACTGGATGGACTTGTGTCTTTTTTCGGCCTAGCTAACTATGTAACTATGTAACTGAAAGAGCTAAAGGGTAACTCCACTTTCGTGAAAAAAAAATAGCATAACAAAAAAAACAACAACATATACAATAGTTACACAAACCATCTTTTAATTTAATGTTACTAAAAACAAATGTTCTCAGTTTTCTGTTTTCAATCTGCAGTCAATGTAATTTTATGTAATATTCAATGCAATACAGCAACCTGGATGTGTTCTGTATACTGTTGGTGTATAAAATGCCCCAGGAAAACTGAAGATTTATTATCAAATACTTTTTCCTTTCCTGATGGACTCCATGGCAGCCTACATGTGGGTTAACCCAGCCTCCTCTCCAATGCTATAAGACCCCACTCCCATAAATTTGAGCTTAACGCTAGAGACTGTGTTCCCTAATTAGCCAACTCTTGACCAACAGTGGGCTCTGTCTGCCATGGAGTCCATCAGGAAAGGAAAATTAATTTATTTGATAATAAATTTTCCGTTTTCCTGACAGACTCCATGGCAGCCAGAAGATAAAGACGCAGGCTCTATACAGTAATGTGACATAAAAGGCTGCTGCTCACAAAGCCACCATACCCTGGTGGAATGTGCTGTCACCGCCTCCGGAGGAGCCAAGCCCTTAGCCCTATAAGCCTGCTGAATAGACTGGACAATCTATGCTGCAATCGTTCTGGTCGAAGCTTGCTTCCCTTTGTTACCGCCAGAGTACAAGACAAACAGGTAGTCGGAGCGTCTAAAGGAGGAAGTAACTTGCAGGTATTCCTTCAGTAATTCACCTACATGCAGAGGACGATCTTCGGTGGACCCCTGGGCCCTATATGTAGGTAGGACAATTTCTCGGTTTTCATGGAACACTGAGGTGACTTTCGGGTTTGAGTCGAGCATAGGGATGAGGACCACCCGGTTTGGGAAGAAAGTCAGAAATGGTTCTTCACGACCCAAAGACCCGATCTCAGAAACCCTTTTGGCCAAAGTGACGGCAACTAGGAAGTCAACTTTTGCAGAAAGGTCCTTGACCGAAAGCAGAGTGGACCCCAAGGTACTGGAGTCAGAGAGTCAAGAACAAGGGGAAGATCCCATTTGGGGAATCTTCTTTGGGTCCTGAGTCTTGCTGCCCCATGGAAGAACTGCCTGATTAGAGGATGAACGGCCCATGATGTTCCTGAGAAGGCCGACAAGGCCGAGACTTGTGCCCTTAGGGAGCTGATGGATAGAGACAGATCTAGGCCGGATTGGAGGAAACTCAGGATATCCTGAACACCTGGATCTCTGAATGATCTGCCTGTAGAAGATGAGAATCCTACGAACTTGGCCCACATTCTCCCATAAACTTTATTGGTGCTCGCCTTTCTCAAGCTCATGAGGATGGAAATCACTCCTGAAACTCACCTGAGAGATTCCAGGCTCTCCCTCTCAAGAACCAGACCATCAGTCTCAATATCGCCGGACAAGGGTGCAGGACTGCCTCCTGAGAGAGAAGGTTAGGCCTGAGGGGCACTGGGTTCTGGAAGCCGAGCTGGAACAGGCAGGGAAACCATGGCCTGTTCGGCCAGTAAGGTGCTATCACCACCACTTTGATCGATTCCGTTTGGAGTCTCTGAAGAAACTTGAAGATGATCGGGAGTGGGGGAAAGGCGTATTCCCTGTTGAAGTTCCACTGATCCGACAGAGCATCCACTCCAAATGCCTGGCTGCAATGGTCCTGAGTGAAGTTGCAGGGGGATGCAAATAGGTCCACGTCGGGATTGACTCCCAAAGACTGAATCCATTCGAACGTCTGCACATAAAGAGAGCACTCGTTGTTGTCCAACTCTGTGCGAGACAGGAAGTCCGCTTGGATGTTCTGAACTCCAGGGACGAAAACCGCTGAAATTTTTGGCCAGGTTTTTCTGAGCTCAGGACATGATGGGCTTGACTTCTTGGAGCAGGGTGGCGCTCTGGGTGCCCCCTTGCCTCTTCACATAGGAGACCGCTGTGGTGTTGTCCATTTTCAGTAAAACCGACTCCCCTTTGAGGAGATGAGTGAACCCAAATTCGGACAGTGTGGAAATAACTTGCTCCCTGTGGAACAACAGACGCTCCTTATCCTGGGACAGAACAGGAGGTCATCGAGATAGTGGTACAAGCGTATCCCTTTTGTTCTGATGAAGGCCACCATGGCCAGAAGAACTTTTAAAAAGACTCTGTGAGGTTTTCAGCCCGAAAGGGAGGCAGATGAACTGTAAATATTCTTTCCCGACTCTGAACTGGAGGTACTTGTAGAATTATTTTGCCACAAATGGGTATCTTTCAAATCGATTGAGATTTTGGTGGACAAAGTCTCCATTTTGAATCTTTCGGATATTATAAACTTGTTTAGGTAAGTTAGGTCTATCACAGGGCGCCATGAACCGTTTTTCTTCTGCACAAGGAAGAGAGGGGGTATACCCCCTGAAACTCTTCGTTTTTTGGAACAGGTACCACGGCTCTCCGTGCTATCAGTGAATCCACGTATGAAAGTAACACCTGCTTCTTTTCTTCTGACCGTGGTAGCAGGGTGGAAATAAATCTGGAGGGAGGAGTACTGATAGCGGACCATGTGTGGCCTGTGAAGACTGTCTTGATAGTCCAGTAATCCAAAATTGAGGCCACCCAGACGTCCCGGAAGAGAAGCAGATGTGCCTCCACCCAACCTGCTTGGGCGGGCCCAATCTCAAAATGTCTTAGCTGGTTCTCAATCCGCTGGATGCCTGGCTCTTAGCAGATTTTTGGAAGGATGTCTGACCTCTGCTGCAATTTCTTCTGAAATCCCGGCCGGGCCTGTAGGAGTGTGCTTCCCTTGAATGCTCAGTACTGCATCTTCTAAGCTGGGGCTTCCTCTGACCAAACAGACGCATATCCTGGGGTAGGAAGCCTGACTTCCCACCCTTGGCTCAGGCTATAGCGATATCCAGCCTGTTACCAAACAACGAGGGCCCTTCAAAGGGAATCCTACACCAGGCCTGCTTAGATGCTGGATCAGCAAGCCAAGGGTGCAACCATAAGGCCCGCTTAGCCGTGACCGAGGATAGCATAGTCCGAGCCAACAGGTGGATCAGATCGATTGACACCTCCCCCAGGAAGGCTGTTGCCATCTTAACTTCCTGAACTGCCGTGACCCTGGCCAGTTCTTCTGAAATCCACATTCTCTGTCCAGGCTTCCATAGCCTTGGACATGGCTGCGAGGGCCAAGGTGGGTTTGCAAGCCATACCAGCTAGCCCGTAAATTTTCTTGAGATCTTGATCTATTCTCCTCTCAAGCCCGTCCTTGAAGGATACTGCATCCTTTAACCACTTTCAGACCGGACCAATTTGCAGCCAAAGGACCAGGCCCCTTTTTGCGATTCGGCACTGCGTCGCTTTAACTGACAATTGCGTGGTTGTGCGACGTGGCTCCCATACAAAATTGACGTCCTTTTTTTCCCACAAATAGAGCTTTCTTTTGGTGGTATTTTATCGCCCCTGCGGTTGTTATTTTTTTTTTTTTATTCCTTTATTTAAGTAATACAAAGTACAACAAAACGGTATAGACAACATTGTCAGAGTACATGTAACAGGTCAGAGAATGCAAAAAACATTACAAAGTAAGAAACATCATGTGGGCTAATCAAACCACTTCCCTGCGTAAGGCACAAAATAGGATCAAATGAAATATCAGGGCAATGTTACTGCCCGCCGGGTCGAGTGGGTAGATCAGTCATCGTTATTCCTGACTGCTAATAACTAATACCTCCATTAGACTATACCAGATGATAGCAAGGTTAGTTTAATGTACGTGCAAGTGAAAAATTCTGCAGCCGAGCAACCCAACGGTTGTTATTTTTGCGCTATAAACAAAAAAGAGCAACAATTTTGAAAAAAAAAAAACGCATTCTTTTTTATTTTTTGCTATAATAAATATGCCCCAAAAATATATAAAAATATTTTTTTTTTCCTCAGTTTAGGCCGATACGTATTCTTCTACATATTTTTGGTAAAAAAAAAATCACAATAAGCGATTATTGATTGGTTTGCACAGAAGTTAGAGCGTTTACAAGATAGGGGATAGTTTTATAGCATTTTTATTAATATTTTTTTTTTTATTAGTAATGGCGGCGATCAGCGATTTTTATTGTGACTGCGACATTATGGCAGACACATCGGACATTTTTGACACATTTTTGGGACCATTGTCATTTATTCAGCAATCAATGCTATTTAAATGCATTGATTCCTGTGTAAATGACACTGGCAGTGAAGGGGTTAACCACTAGGTGGCAGTGTAGGGGTTACATGTGCCTAGAGGTGTGTTTCTTACTGTGGGGGGCGTGGCTGTCAGCTAGTGAATGCTGATCTCTGCTCCAATCACAGGGAGCAGAGATCGGCGTCACTAGTTGCTAGGCAAAACGGGGAGATGCTGTTTATTTCCGCATCTCCCCGTTCAGCCTTCCCGTGAGACGATCGCGGGTCCCGACCGGCGCGCCTGATGGCACGGCGGCATCTTAAAGGGGACGTACCTGTACGCCCTTATGCCTGTCGGTGCCATTCTGTCGACGTACATCGTCATGCGCCGGTCGGCAAGCGGTTAAGGGAAGAGTGACTTATTTAGCTAGTCGCATCTGTGCTGTGTCTACAAGGGGAGCGTTTTCCAGATGTTTCACTTCCTCTGCCTTAAAGGGGTATAATCTGGATGTTTTACTTGACATAGAAGTCTTCTTATCTACCTTGCTCCACTTTTCATCAATGATGTCCTTTAATTCAGAAAGGAGAGGAAAATTGGAGCGTTACTTTTCCAGGTGTTTAAAGGACTTCCTCTGCGCTTAGCTGGAGGAGTGGAAGGCTCTTCCCACTTAAGGGCCTCTTCGACTGCCTTAATTAGTGGAGAAACCAGGGTGAAGTTGAAGGCACCGACAAATTCATCTACCTCCACTTCACTGTCTGGAGAGCCGGGGGAGGCATTGTAAGGCTGGAATGGACCCGGATCCTCCTGGGCCTCGTCAGCCAAGGAGCCAGATAGAGTGGTAGACTGTCTCTGCGTGCGGGTTGTACCCCACTCCTTTAGGGATTGCTGCACTACGCGCTTAACAAGAGACTCCATCTGTTGGTCTTCTGTCTCTTTCTCCCCAACCGCCCGGGCATAACACGGATCACACAGCTTCAGGACTCGTGTCTCACATCCCCAGCAGGCTCTGTGATCAGAGCAGCTGTCATAGCGGTGGATGTGGTGTCTGGAGGAGGAATGGGAACATCTCCTCTGTTGATGGGTCCTAGACGGAGAGTCACGTCTGGACCTAAATGAGGAAAGTTGAAGTTGCGGCCTGGCAATGTCCCTGTTGTCTTGACAATAAACTGGTGATCCAACCTGGAAGGGCTAAAAAGGAGAAGGGCAGAAAATACATTACGTTAGGGGATACGTCCATCCAACGTGAGCCTGGCCCCCTCCCACACTCCACGCACCTAGAGCATGAGGGCTGGCCACACGGAGGCAGTGACTTGTCCATGGCACCCTGGCGGACGATAAGTGATGATCCTGCAGCCTTGTAGGAACACACGAACGTCCTGGGAGAAGGAGAGCAAATAATATGTAGCTTGCCCTTTGAGAGCCATCTCCGCCCTGGGCTATCTCAACACCATTAAGGTATGCCCGGCATCAACCTTGATCTATTGGACGTCCGTAAACGTAAGAGCACTGTTTGTAGGTCCAAATGAGGACAAAAAAGGAACGCAGTCTCTAGTGGTAAGCTCAAATTTATGGGAGTGGGGTCCTATAGCATTGGAGAAAAGGCAGGGGTTAACCCACACGTGGGCTGCCATGGAGCCTGTCAGTAATTTCCTGCTTGTGTGATTGGCTCCCTGATTTTCCTCGTTCCCAGTTTGCACTAAGATAAAAGTCTTATTTCAGGCATCATCTGCAATAGGAATTTTAGTTTTGATACTTTCTAATGATTGGTTAACTACCTCTAAAGGGATACAAAGACTAACTTTTTTCATCAGAAGACAAAGAGTGCAACAGCTGAATATAATAAACCATACCCTCTTATTCGGAATCAGTATCCAAAAGACATAGTTAAACAGCTTTTTCTCCAGTGTAGAAAATATGACGCTGTAAGCTTAATATCATTGCAATGTACATTGATCATCCAGATGGGATTGTTTCTTTTCTCAACAAAACTTAACCCTTACGCGACAGCGCTATAGCAGAATGACGGCTACAGCGGGGCTCCCCTTATATGACATATAACATCCTCCCTTGCTTGTGCTACCTGCGCGCCTCCTGCGGCACACGTCAGCAGTGATCTGTGATCGGGGTAGAGAGACAATCATGGCGGCACTTTACCAGGTGATCAGCTGTGTCCAATCACAGCTTATCATGGATGTAAACAGGATTTGCCGCTGACAGCGTGTGAAGAGAGGAGAGATGAAAACAAGCAAATCCACACAGGGGACATCTGCACTGACAGTCAGGGCACTGATTATCAGTGCAGCCTTAATAGTGCCTACCAGTGCTGCCAATCAGTGATGCCTGTTAGTGCCAATAAGTGCAGCCTATCAGTGATGACTATCAGTGCCACCTATCAGTGCCATCTATCAGTGCCGCCTCGTCAGTGCCCAACGGTGCTACCTATCAGTGCCCGTTAGTGCGGCCTATCGGTGCCCATCAGTGCAGCATATCATTGCAGCCTTATCAGCGCACATCAGTGAAAGCGAAAAATTTCTTTTTTACAATATTTTATAACAGAAACTAAGAAAATGTTTTTTCATTTTTTTATTTTTTCGTTTGTTTAGCAAAAAAATAAAAAAACCCAGTGGTAATTAAATACCACCAAAAGAAAGCTCTATCTGTCTCAAAAAAATCATAAACATTTAGTTTGGGTACAGTGTTGCATGACTGAAAATTGGCCTGGGCAGGAAGGGGGTGAAAGTGCCCAGTAGGCTAATCCTCAAGTGTTGATTTTAATATCAATTGCTCCTTATAGTATTTTAGCACTTTCTTTCAAGGGTGACTCCAATGAAATTATGGATATATTTTACAGTATAGTTTTGCTTCTATTTTTAAGCCTGTATGCAAATTTGCCGTGAGAATTATTCCTGTATTAATAGTATTCATTGAATTCTTTTTATTTTTTAATCCATAGACCATGTATTCTCTTCTACATATTCAAAGCAGCTTGGAAAATAGGTGCAATAATAGGGATATGGAAATGGATATAGTTTTGACATAGTTTGTAGTTTTTCCAATTTTAGGAGATCTTAACCACTTGCCTACCAGGCACTTACACCCCTTCCTGCCCAGGCCATTTTTCCGCTTTCAGCACTGTCGCACATTGAATGACAATTACGCGGTCATGCAACACTGTACCCAAACAAATGTTTTAGCATTTTCTTCACACAAATAGAGCGTTCTTTTGGTGCATATCTAATCACTGCTGTTTTTTTTTATTTTTTACAAAAAAAAAAGACCAAAAATGTTGAAAAAAACGTTTTTTACTTTTTTCTGTCAGTAAATTTTGTAACTAAGTAATTTTTTGCCTTCACTGTTATGCGCTGGTGAGGGGGCACTGATAGGCTGAACTGAAGGGCATTGATGAGGTGGCACTTAAGGGCACTGATGAGGTGGCACTGATGAGGAGGCACTAATATGCCGCACTTATGGGCACTGATATGTGGCACTGATGAGCACTAATAGGCGGCACTGGTGGGCACTGATAGATGGCACTTGTGGGCACGGATAGGCGGCACGGATAGGCGGTACAGATGGGCACTGATGGGCATTGGTGGGTGGCACTGATGGGCGACACTGATGGGCATTGATCGACAGCAGTGATGGGCAGCACTGATTTTCAGCACTGACTGGCATCGCTAATGGGCACTGATTGGTGGCACTTGTGGGCAGTGGTGGGCACTGATTGCTGCCACTGGTGGGCACCGTATGCTGGCATTGGTGGGTAATGGTGGGTACTGTTTTGTGACACTGTATTTATTTATTGTAATCAGGGCACTGGTGATTAGTGCCCTGATTACATCCCTAGATTCCCCCCTGTGAGGAGATGACGCTGTCAGTGTGAGGCGAGGAGAGCCGATTACCGGAATCTCCTTGTTTACATGTGACCGGCTGTGATTGGACACAGCCAATCACATGGTTAAAGAGCCGCTGCTCTATACAGAGATCAGGGTCGCGCCGTGTCCTAGCAACATGGCGCAGCCGCGATCGGCGCGCTGGCGTTCTGGAGAGCTGCACCACCCCACCGTCATTTGACGGTGGGCGGGCAGCAAGCAGTTAAAGTAATATGAAAATATGGCAATATTGTAAATTTCCAAAAAGTCTCTTATCATAAAAGTCCTTTAAAATATTGCAGCAGCGCTTATTGTCCTTATTAGCCGAAGGACATATCATTAGAAATAAATAAATAAAATGAACCACTGATAGTCTGATCAGTGAGGTATGAATAGTCTCTTATGTGACTTGCAGTAAAGCTTCCACCATAAACTTTTCACCCAGGCATCCACCACGTGCAATCAAAACTCCCCTATGGGGATGCACTCACCAGAGCTCCTAAATTTAAAAGCCTTTCAATATATCCTCAGTACATCAGCTCCTCCACTGTACGTCTCCTTTCAACCTCTAGGTGTCAGAGTTGTTTTATGCTCAGGTTCCCCACATAGGAAAGAATAATATGCATATAGCGTAGTACAGTTTGGAAAAAAATGTATTGATAAATATAGGCCCACACCCCCCTAGTACAATATGCGTACCATAAATTAAAAACATATGAAGCATTGAAAAGTGCACTGTGCCTTATTTCCTGCTGCGTCCGCCGGAACAAGCGCCAAACAACCGCTGTATAGAACACTGGTCTACTTCCTGGTCACCTGGTTCGACTGGGGCGCACGTTGAGGCGCAAGCGTCACTTCCGGTAGGTCACGACACTGACGCGTTTCGTCATATCCTGATTTCGTCTGAGGGCGTGACCTACCTACCGGAAGCCAGCTTTTATTTGTATCATGTTCTGAAACAACCAAACATCAAATGCTTTGATAGGCATCAGCAGCGCAATGCATTTTTTTCCAAACTGTACTACGCTATATGCATATTATTCTTTCCTATGTGGGGAACCTGAGCATAAAACAACTCTGACACCTGACACAAAATTTACAATATTGCCATATTTTCATATTCTGTTTATTAAGTGGCTGCTCATACCATCATATGGTTTTATATTTATTATCCACTCCACGCTATAAGGGGTTTACATCCAAACAGCGCGGAGGGGTGGGCCTAAGGGCGTTTTTTTTGGCTACATCCTTTTTGTTCAAGTTAAAGTAATATGTGAATAATTTGTATTGTTTATTCTGGTTAGGGCTTTGAATAGTAAATTAGTAAGGCTGGATACGTAATGTGATATTGGGGTGTTTAGCTCAAGTGGATAGATGCATTTTGGTGCAGTGTGTCCACATCAGATAGGCATTTATAGTTAAGGGCCTGGTAGCCCACGTTTATTAAATTAACAAAAAAACAAAACAGTCCATAAATCCACTAAGGAATCCCACGCAGGGGTTTACATGTCATTCAACACAACTAAAAATGCAAGCCCACCTGGCTACTCTTCAACAGCACTGCTGTTATAGGTACTGGTACCTCAACCACCAGATCTTCCAGGCCCACGGTTGTGGGTGCATACAGTCTTTAGGCTTCTTAAACACACACAGCTTCAAGCTTCTCAATGCACACAGCTTCTGGCTCCTTGGACGCAAACAGCTTTGAGCTTCTTAATGCACACAGTATCTATCCTCACACAGAGACACTCACTAGCAGCCACTGCTCCACCTTCCTTCCCCTTCTGCTCTCATCAGGGTTGGGGATCCCTTCCCATCCAAGACTCTGAAGGATCTCCAAACTACAAAGCTCCATAGGGAACTAGCAAAACCTGGAGAAAACTGCCAGAGCAGTTTTCTCTGTTTCAAATGTACGCTCTGTAGCTCTGCACTCAGCCGATATGCAGACTCTGTGTCCACTTTAACCCCATTTTTATAGGGACAGAGCCTTGCTCTGCCACAGTAAGTAGCGATCAGTTGCCTGCCCAACCCGCCCTCCCCCCTAAAAAAGAAAGAGTATCCACTGAAACACATTGGAAAATCAGGCTTGTAGGGTACAATGGAGCTCAACTCAGTAGATTCCTTTCTGAGTGAGCTGAAACATGTATGTTGGAATAGTACTGAAAACAAGGCTCTGTATACTAGGGAGCTGGGCCTGCAGCCAAAGCTACAGGTTTGACAGTGGGCACTGCAATTTCATTTACTTCCTGAATAGGATGCAACCTTTGTTGCTTTGAATTTAAGAAACAGATTGTCCTGCAATCACTACTGTCAACATTGCAGAGTTGCAGTCAAGGCCACTGATAGGGCAGTACAGTCAGCCCTCCTGTAGCGGGCCAAAGCTCTGTCACTTCAGAAGAGTGGCCCGGGCACCTGCAGGAGAGGAAAGCCAGCAGTACTGTACTTGTGGATCCCCTGCAGCGCTGCAGAGGGATCAGTTCTATGTACTCACAAAGTTTTCCGATCTGAAGCAAAAGGAGACAGTTGCAATCTCCGCCTGTGCCTCTGCCGGATCCTGAAAATCCCCCTCTGTCTCCCCCTAGCCCGTAGTTGGCAGTGTTATCTCCTTTCAGGTGATGGATGAGCAGGAAGCTTGCTCCCCCTCCCTCCAGATTGTGCTCTCACTGCTATGTGTTCAGTGGGAATTCCAGGGTTTGGATGGAGCAGTGCTTCTGGGGTGGTTAGGGGGTTGCTGCTGGAGTGAAGGGACAGAATCTTTAGGATTTTGGAGAGGGGGTGAATATAAAGCCAGCCTAGAACTGCAGGTAACTAGGAGCCAGTGGACACATTTCTCTCTACAGCTGACAGACATCTCTGCCCAGCCATTTCTATATACCACCCCTGAAACCCCCTTTATGATTTGCGTAGTGGGAACACACGTTCCTGCTCGCGCTTCTTTGTTTTGCTTGTGTTTCGCACATAGGGTAGCCCATTCACTTGAATGGGCTGCCTTATGTGTGACAAACACATCACAGAGGCTCTAGAATCTTTTAAGGCATGCAGCTTTGCCAAATGACAAAACACAGGTCTGCTAATTGCATTTGCGGTGCCATTAACAATTAATGGCATCACAAGCGCTATGCGCATTTGCAGTGCATTTTCAAAATGCACTGCAAAACGCCCATTACCTGTGCACTTTGTCACACATTCAGGAAACATCAAATGTGAATGCAGCCTAATGCCTAGTATACACTGCTAGTTTTTGTTCTTTTAACCCAGCAGGCTGACTGTAAAAAAACTGACACCTCAGGTCAGAGCCCCTGTACTACCACACATGTTAGTACAGTGATCTCACCTGCTGTTCTATTGTGTTCTGACAGCGGGGCGCCCTTGGCTTCGAGTGCTGATCAGATGTTCAGCAGACCTGATCAGATGTTCAGCAGACCTTTTTTGGTCATGCCCCTTCAGAAGCCAGCTGTCATATAGTCCGACAAGGCTGTATACTTTACATGCCATGGCTGCAATGCTTTACTTCACAGCTGCGTCATTTTTAATGCAGGTTGCAGAGTTTGATAGTCAGCACCACCTGTCCAAATTCTCATTGGGTTCAATGGTGCCACTCTGCACCTTGAAGCCAAATACTTGGCTCACAGTTGCAATGCGGTCTCGCAATTTAAAATTGTCATTCAGGGGGTGTGTCCTGGCTATGGAGGAGTGAGGACGTGTGTCTCCTCAGCTCTGCACCACCGCCGCACTTATATACTGCTACAGAGGGGGATTCTCACTCAAGGCAGCTCCTACCATGTCCCAGAGGCACCGACTATCCTCCCAGCCAGAGCGGCAGAATTGTGTTTAGATTTAACCACTTACAGACTGCCCGCCGTATAATGATGGCGGGCAGTCTGTAAGTGGTTAAATCTAAACACAATTCTGCCGCTCCTGAACAAGAACCTTCACTACACATATTGCTGGAAAACAGATTCATCAGTCATCAAAAACCACCCCACGATATCCACAAAAATAGCATCACTCACCCAAAATATGTAGTAATAACTTTATCCTGCTCAGATGAAGTATTACAATTTCCAGTATAGGTGTTCCAATTGGAAATATTGCTTTGAAGTGGAATATCGTTGTTATGGCAGCATGTAGCTGCCATAACCCGGTACCCACTTCTTCAGTGGGCAGTCTACTTTCAGATAAAAGCAGTCTTAGTGACGGATTTGCCGCAAGATCGCTTATCGGTGGTGGGAGAGAGCCCCTCTCCCGCCGCTTACCAAAGCCGCCGGCAGCGGTGGTATGGGGCTGATTTAGGGAAAGATGGCCCCCACCCAGCTCCATACCATTGCAGGGTTTAAGCGACATCAAAACGTCACTTCCGCCCATAGCTCTTAAAGGGACTTTTATTTTATTTTTTTCCATTTTAGTGTAAATATGAGATATGAGGTCTTTTTGACCCCAGATCTCATATTTAGACCCCTTTCACACTGCCAGTGTTTTTCAGGCGCTACAGAGCTAAAAATAGCACCTGTATAGCGCCTGAAAAAAGAAGCTCCATTCTCTCCAGTGTGAAAGCCCGAGGGCTTTCACACTGGAGTGGTACGCTGGCAGGGCATCACAAAAAGCCCTGTCAGCAGCTTCTTTGGAGCGGTGAACTCACTGCTCCTCCACCGCTCCTCCACCGCTCCTCCACCGTTGCTCCCCATTGAAATCAATGGGGCAGCGCTGCCATACCACCGACTGCTAAAACGAAGTTAAGCCCCCCGCGGCTCGGTGTGAAAGCCGCATTAAGAGGTCTTAAAATAAAGAGTAAAAAAATTGATTTTTTTTTTTAACATGCCCCGTCCCGCCAAGCTCGCGTGCAGAAGCAAACGCATACTTGAGTAGTGCCCGCATATGAAAACGATGTTCAAACCACACATGTGAGGTATCACCACGATCATTAGAGGGAGAGCAATAATTCTAGCCCTAGACCTTCTTTGTAACTCAAAACATGCAACCTGTAGAATTTTTTAAATGTTGCATATGGAGATTTTTAAGGATTAAAGTTTGTCGCCTTTTCCATGAGTGGGCGCAATTTTGAAGCTTAACATGTTGGGTATCAATTTACTCGGCATAACATCATCTTTCACAATATTAAAAAAATTGGGCTAACTTTAACTGTTGTCTTATTTTTTAATTCAAAAAAGTGCACTTGTAAGACCGCTGTGCAAATACGGTGTGACAGAAAGTATTGCAATGACCGCCATTTTATTCTCTATGGTGTTAGAAAAAAATATATATATAATCTTTGGGGGTTCTAAGTAATTTCCTAGCAAAGAAAAAATGATTTTAACTTCTAAACAACAAGTTTGAAAAATAGGCCAGTCTTAAAAGGGTTGCAAACCCTCATGGTTTTTCACCTTAATGCATTCTATGCAATAAGGTGAAAAACCTCCTGTGGTTCTGCAGCCCCACCGAGCCCCCATTTTACTTACCTGACCCCAATCCTTCACCGTCCGGGAAAGAGCAAACCAGCTCTAGCTGGTGTCTCGTGTCCTGTTCAGATAGATTGATAGCAGCACAGCCATTGGCTCCCGCTGCTGTCAATCAAATCCAATGACGCAGCGCCAGGAGGGCGGGCCAAGTCCTGCATTCTGTGAATGGACACAGATGCAGGACTCGGGAGCGTGCCGGCACGGGTGTCCACCATAGGAGAGAGCTTCTCCAACGTGGACACTCGATGTGGGGAGGAGCCAGGAGCGCTGCTGAGCGACCCCAGAAGAGGATGTTTGGGGCCACTTTGTGCATAACGAACTGCACAGTGCAGGTAAGTATGACATGTTTCTTATTTAAAAAAACAAAAAAACTAAACTTTACAATATCTTTAAAGTGGTTAAATTGTGTTTATGTGGCACTGAATCTTAAAACACATTCAAGGAACTATACATTAAAGTTAGTATTGTATAAAGTATTTTGTTATGTTCTCATCTAGCATTTCTGTTTACTTGCCAAGGTCTGGTGTGACAATGGAACACACAAGTGAAGAGATATTATGTGTAATGCTGGTAGGTTCTCTGTATTTGTTGTACAAATCTAGCTGTTCCCCTGTACCAAGGTGTTAGCCTCCATAAATGTCCCTGTGAGATTTGCAGCTGCCATGTGTTTACCACTTTCAGCAGAAGGTCATCTTTAACTCACAGGTGTCATTTCTTTACTAGCCTCCGGTCTAATAACAACTGCTGCTCTAAATATGAGCCTTTTAACAGTCACATCTGTCTGGAATTTGACAGCTCTGGTTTTCTTCTCTTGTCAATCAAAGATACAATTTGTTTCCCAGAGTTTTCACCACAAACTCTTTTTTTTCACAAGTCATCAATGACTGACTGGAGTAATATAAATGTTTTCCGCAAGTGTCTATAATAAATATAAGCAAGAATTATATACAATGCAGGCAAATATAATACTTTCTGAATTAAACTACACAGCTCATTCAATAAAGTGATACTAAACCCTTTTTTTTTATTTTAGTTCAGGAAGTCCTGACTTACATTTAATATACCATCTGCTTCTCTGAAAAAAAAACTTTCTTGGTTGCCCATCCAGTCCCCAAACTGCTGCTGCCACCTCCCTGTTTCTTGTCTTCTTTGCCTAGCTGACTACTAAGGATACACCCTTGCATGTGTGTGTGCAGCATGCCCTTCTTCCTCCCAGCTCCTGACAGTCACCCTGCCATCACCTCTCCTTGAACCACAAAAGGAGAACAGATTGCCGAAGGCCAGGCATCAGTGAAAAGGACAGAAGATAGGTGTTTGGGGATTTGAAGGTTGTAAATGTTCTAGGATGTCTTTTTTTTTTAACCTTTATGCTGTCAGTGCCTTGTCTGTGCATCTTTTATTGTTTATTGCTTAATTTGTTGAATATGTTTGTTTTTAGTCATAGCATCAGGGTTTTTTTTTCAGAGAATAGGTGCAGGAACTCCTCCTTTCCAAGTCCCCCCTTGTCTCCTCTCCTACCCACCTCCAAGCACTTTTCTTGGTTCGACTCCCTACCCACCTCCCAGAACCGCCCCTTTTAGGAAAGCGAGCAGCTCACCTCATAAATAGGTATGAGTCATGTCAGCAGCGGCAGTTGGGTGTAATATAGAGGTGGAGTGCTGAGGAGGTTGTTGTTGGCCCTTAAGAGGGCCCCCTAGTCTGGGGGGGTTACTTCGGGGCTGGGGCTCAGGTGCTTGAAGATTCCGCCTACAACACATGGGGGAAGTTCTTCCCGGAAGCATGGGAGCAAATGTGAGGCAGGAGCAGGTCAGCACGTCCGGGAGATCTCCTGAGAATCAGCTGGTGAGTGTCAGTCTGGAGGACTGCGGAGAGAGTGGCAGTCTGGAGGACTGTGAGGAGAAGTTAGCCTGGAGAGCTAGTGAAAGGGGAAGCTGCAGCCAGGTGGTGCCTGAAGAGGTGGTGTTGGGATCAGTGATCACAGAGAGGAAGTGCTGGGAAAGTGTAAGCTGTGTCACCCTAGGCCTGTAATGGGCCTTTGCTACAAAATTACTACAGAGTGACACAGCTGGGTTCTGCAAGCAAGAGTGTCCTGGAGGAAGAATAGAAGCTGTATATAGGAGAAGTTGTCCTTAAAGTTTGTTTGAAGTCAAGTGGGCATTCCATAACCTCCCATCCCTATCCAAGTTAAAGCCCACAATAAAACTAAAAAAATAAAGTCACAGACTGTTCTATGAATGCCTGTGGAACTTTGGTGTGCCTAGCTGTGCAGGGTGGGGGATCCCAGTTACTTGTGGCTTCTGAGGGGCTGTGCTACATAACATTTTTGCTACTAATTAATTTGTATGGAACTTGTTAATGGTAACAAGAAAAGCAGTAAAACAGATCCCCTGCAGCCAACAACAATAGATTCCCCCAGCAACAATAGAGCCCCTGCAGCAAGAACAGGTCTCCCCACAGCCAGCATTGAAAGACCCTCCAGCAGCCAGTAACAACAGACCCCTCCCATAACAGCAGATCCCTTCCAGCAACAACTGACCTCCCAGCAACATAAGATTCCACACCAGCAACAACAGACCCCCCCTGCAAAAACGGATCCCCTCCAACTACAATAGATCCCCAGGAGCCAGCTTTAACAGACCCTGCAGCACACCCCAGCACCCCTTGCCATTACATCAAATCGTGAGTATGGTCTTTAATAAGAGCAGTAAATTAGTTTAGGAGTACCATCATCCATTAAATTTGGAGGAACACGGGGTCATTTGGGTCTACGAAACACAGGTGCTGAGTCTGTGTCCAATGGACCAGTAACCCACAGGAAATTGGGAAAGAAATTGGACTATCTCGGTACTGGTAATAGCTAAATGAGGACTAAGGTAGGGATAATATTTAGAAAAAACAAAATGTTTAATAGAAAAGACAATTACATACATAAAAGAATGTACGATGTACAATTCAATTCAATAAAAGCAGATTAACCCCTCCTATACAAATATCAAACACGGCAGATGAGTGCAGGACTTGGCCCGCAAGCTTGACGTTTGTTTGAGCGTAGGGAGGAGATGTCTCGACCGGTTTCGCAGCCTAACCCGCTTCTTCAGGAGAAAGATCTACGATAGACATGATTTTTCAATATATAGTCTATAAACAGCAATTATGTACGTAAAGTAACAACATAATACATCATAATACAGAAAGGTTGGACCAGCTCACCAGTGCACGTAGAGACAATTTCCCATCGAGTCCAAATGCCTTTCCCGGCGAATATGGGGGTATTATGGTATGGACTAGGCTATGACAGTAGGGAAGATACAGTTACTAAAGTTCAAATGGTAGGTAAATCACCACCACACTGGCCACGCCATTTTTTGAATAGATGGAGAGAGGCGGAGGGACGGCTGCTGGCTGGACCATAGGCAAAGCAACTTAGCAAGGCAGAGCTACGCATCTCTTTCCAGGGATGGAGCTCAGTCACCATGGCAACCAGGGATGCTGAGAGGAAACAGAGGGGCCACCAGACCTTACAGAAGATCTCCTGGGCAGAGTTGGATCCCCTGCTCTCTCATCTGGACCAGCTGAAGCCTGCAGCATTCCTGTGATCTGCACCCAGCCTTCTCAGCAGAACACTCAGCCTGCTTTGTTGAATGGTAAGTCCTCTCATTTGAATTTATTGTGTACTTTACCTAATTCATTGACTAGGTTAGTAAAGGGTCTTAGTAAGTAGTCTGATGTTTGTACTACTACTACTTAACTGCTAATGTCAGTGAAAAGTCTCAGGATGCTTGATCTATTGTAGCAGTCATCGATAAAGAACGAGAATGGTGGTGTATGTGTATGTGTGTGTGGTGGGGGCGGCATTGAAGGACCCGGCCTTGGGGTGGCAAAGGGAGTAAATCTGGGCCTGCATCCAAATCTATCTCTCTGCCCCCAGCTCACCACAACAATCTCCTCACACATACTGATTTACTAACAGACATATCAGCCTGGATGTCAAACCACTTCCTCAAACTGAATCTATCTAAAACTGAGCTCTTAATATTTCTTCCCCCACGGGCCCCTTCCCCTGACTTCTCTGTTAAGATCAATGGCACATCTATCAGTCCGCCCCCACATGCCAGGGTTATAGGGGTAACCTTAGACTCTAAACTGTCCTTTCAGGCCCACATACAATCTCTGTCCAAATCATGCAGTCTTAGCCTCCGCAACATTTCCAGAATACGCCCCTTTTTAACTAATGACACCACCAAGCTTCTAATTCACTCCCTGGTTATCTCTCGCCTTGACTACTGCAACTCCCTCCTCATTGGATTACCTTTACATAGACTATCCCCCCGTTCAGTCCATAATGAATGCCCCTGCAAGACTCTTCCACCTTACCAACCATTCAGTGTCCTCCACCCCTCTCTGCCAATCCCTCCATTGGCTTCCACTCACCCAACGAATAAAATTCAAAGTACTAACAATAATTTACAAAGCCACCCATAACTATGCCCCCAGCTACATCACTAACCTAGTTCCAAAATACCAACCAAGCCGCTCTCTTCTGTCCTCCCAAGACCTCCTTCTCTCTAGCTCCCTTGTCACCATCCTTTGGAGCTCCCTACCCCAATCTGTCAGACTGTCCCCTAATATATCCATCGTTAGATGATCCCTGAAAACCCTTCTCTTTAAAGAAGCCTATGCTGCTTCTAACTAACACTGTTTTACTTCCTCCATCAGCTCATCCCCCACAGCTATTACCTTTTGTATCAATTGACCCTTCCTTTTTAGATTGTAAGCTCTAACAAGCAGGGCCCTCTGATTCCTCTTGTACCAAACTGTAATGTAACTGTAATGTCTGCCTTAATTTTGTTAAGCGCTGCGCAAACTGTTGGCGCTATATAAAGCCTGTATAATAATAATAAAAATATACTATCTTTTCATGTGACAACACTGAAGAAATGACACTTTGCAACAATGTAAAGTAGTGAGTGTACAGCTTGTATAACAGTGTAAATTTGCTGTCACCTCAAAATAACTCAACACACAGCCATTAATATCTAAACCGCTGGCAATAAAAGTGAGTACACCCCTAAGCGAAAATGTCCAAATTGGGTCCAATTAGCGATTTTTCCTCGCCGGTGTCATGCGACTCATTAGTGTTGCAAGCTCTCAGGTGTGAGTGGGTAATCAGATGTGTTAAATTTGGTGTTATCGCTCTCACTCTCTCATACTGGTCCCTGGAAGTTCAACGTAGCAACTCATGGCAAAGAACTCTCTGAGGATCTGAAAAAATGAATTCTTGCTCTACATAAGGATGGCCTAGGCTATAAGAAGATTGCCAAGACTCTGAAACTGAGCTGCAGCATGGTGGCCAAGACTATATAGCAGTTTAACAGGTTCCACTCAGAACAGGCCTCACCATGGTCGACCAAAGAAGTTGAGTGCACGTGCTGAAAATAGACTGTTCACTTTTCACAGAATGTTGACAATATTTTCACTTGCACATGACTGGATGATGTAAGTCAGCAGATGTTCACCTCATTCACTAAACTAAGGGAAAAAAATCCTTTCCAAATGAACAGCCAATTTGCCATTAGTCTATCAGCCCCCATATATATCAAAATAATTGAATGTCTAGGGGCTGTAGGGGAAGTTGGGGGACCCTGACATCTTTTTGTTTTGCCATGCATTTAAGTTCTTTCTCTGACTTTCCAGGTTTTCACGGGTGAGATGGAAAATGTAATTATATGAGGATGTGTTGGTGCTGTCCTAGGATTCCTTCCAGTTAAAAGTACCTGGTACTACTTTCTTAATAAGGTGTCAAAATCATGTTAAATTGCATGTAAATGTGAAAGACCACCAGCTTAACTCTGAAAATTAGTCTAACAATCCAAACAGTAACATTTTAATTCTGTAATTTTTTCCTGCAAACTTGTCCTTTCTGTAAATAATCACTGCTAATAACTATAGGTTAGGATTTGCACACAGGATATATTAACACAAAGATAGATATGGTATATAGTAGTGGTGGATATAATTTACATGACACCCTCTTCTGATATATAATGATAGGATAATTCCCACACCAAACTGTGGCATTTAAAAAAATTGGTACTGCTCTGGTAAATTGTCCGCTTCTTCCAATATCTGTTCTAATCCAGAAATATTTTTTTCTGAAAACGTGCAGTAGAATGTTTTTTGATCCTCATAATTAACCCAGCAACCAACACTAATGTCAAAGCAATTGTGAAGACAAATTGGTAGCTTCTTCTCCTTTGTATGTTTATCTTTCTCTGAATCCACATTTTTATACAACAGGCTGGTCATCCTTTAAAGAGGGAGTCCACCTGAAAAAAAATTATTAAAAGCCAGCAGCTACAAATACTACAGCTGCTGACTTTAAATAAATGGACACTTACCTTTCCTGGAGTCCAGCGATGTCGGCAGCTGAGGCCGATCAATCGATCGGCTCTCAGCTGCTGCCGCTGCCATGAAAATGCTCCGCTCTGTCTCTGGGACACGTGTGTGTCCCAGCAAACAGTGCGGCGGGACAGGAAGAGGCATAGACTCCCGTGGTCTTAGACAGGTATCTGCACCCCCCCCCCGAAAGGTGCCAACTGTGGCACCGGAGGGGGGAGGGTTCCGATGAGCGGAAGTTCCGCTTTAAGTATAATAAGCCTAATTGTGGTTGTCTTTGCCTTTATTTATTTCAATCAATGAGGCAGAGAGGATCCTGATTCTGTTTAGGCATCTCTTTCCATTTACCTTGTATTATTATCCATGCTTGTCTATAATGCTGGTACTGTTTTTTGTTATATTTCTCCCTATTGTAATCTTGTAAAGAACTGTGGATGCGGGTGGTGCTATATAAATGAAACTGTAGAGTTTCATCATACATATGGGTTTTATGCATCCCCTGCAGGTGTAAGTCTCCTAAGCATATTAAACGATAACATGTGAATCATGACCTCACTTTGAGCCTACTAGGACAAAGCATTAGTCATTACTAAGTATTCATTTCAGGACTATTATCTAGGAAACTTTTAGGAAGCTGACTTAATTACTTATTTTAGCAGTAGAACCATGTAAAAGGCATATCAAATTCACATTGGCTGAATTTATAATTATGTTAAGGGTTAATAACATACTAAAACATATTATACTTAAAAACCCAGGGGTTGATTTACTAAAGGCAAATAGACTGTTCACTTTGCAAGGCAAGTGAATGAAATGCAAGCAAAAATACATTTTTTTTTTCTGTGTGTGCGATTGGGTATTCTCTGCGAAGTGAATTTTTCACCACATTAGATAAGCAACGGGAAAATGCTCTTACAAAGTGAACAGCGTATTTGCCTTTAGTAAATCAGCTTCATAGTCTATGGTTTTATAAGTCAAAAACTGTATGAACTTAATTTGTCTGAAGATTATTCAAGTGGCTAAAAAATATTTTAACTAAAATAGTAATATTATTAATAAAAAAAATACAACTTGTCACTGTGAAAAGTAATAAGTATTTATAGGTGCATAAATCCAAACCCCCTAAAGGTATATAAACTAGAGGTTGAACAATTTTTTAAGGCAAAAAAAGAAGAGAAGATCCAGGCAAATCCTAGTGCAGAATTATTTTATTTGATTAAAATACAAATTGTTGACAGTATAAGGTGCACCTACGTGCTAGTGAGGATAGGTGCTTTCCAGATCCAGCATCACAGAAGAGCCACATTTCAAAGGCACGGCCAAGCCTCCTTCATGAGCTGATGAAGGAGGCTTGGCCATGCCTTCAAAACGCGTTCTGATTGGCCAGACACAGTGGCCACTCTGACAGCTCCACAACACTCCTACACAGAGTTCCACAGCCGGCGTCCTCCCCAGGTCCCTCGAGGCTTCAGCTTCCCGCGGACACATGACGCTTTCACAGGGACACTCCAGCGGTTCTTCTGTGATGCTGGATCTTGAAATGCTGGATCTTGAAAGCACCTATCCTCACTAGCACGTAGGTGCACCTTATACTGTCAACAATTTGTATTTTAGTGAAATAAAATAATGCTGCACTAGGATTTGCATGGCGCTTCTCTTCCTTTTTTGTCTTCCTTTTCCCATAGTGATCGGGTCCCCCAGTCTGCGCCTGAAGCAGCCTCGCTCCGTTTGCAGCATTTGTTTCAGAGACTCAGAGTTGACAGGGGCGCACCCCCTAGAACTCTATGTTCAACTCATTTATTTCAGGACTTTGATTTTTTACAAAAAAATTTTTTTTGTTTTTTTATTTATTTTGTATTCAATTTTTACCTCTATAATATATTTTTATTGTTGCTATTGATGAACCAGCATACTTATGCATGTCCTCACACTATTTTTCATAATCAGGCATTTCAGCGCTGAGCTTTACACCAGTGCTTTATGTGTGTGTGTTTTTTCTAATGATCAATTTTTTTAAACTCTCTTGTTGTTATACTATAAAGTAGGTATTGGGCTTAATACTTGGAATTCTTACCTCATATCATTCTTGGGTAGAGACATGGCAGTTAAAATGACCCTATTACCGAAGATTTTATTCCTATTCCGTTCCCTCCCTATCAATATCCCCAAAGCCTTTATTGACAAGCTACAACAGGATAGTAACAGATTCATTAGGCAGAAAAAACATTCTTTATAAATCAAAAATCCACCGGTGGTCTGGGTCTACCTAACCTTTGGTTTACTTCTTGGCTGCCCGTTTTTCCCAGATAGCGCAGTGGAATATTCCGGAATCAAAAGTACCCTGGGTCAAATTTGAATCCAACTCTATAATACCCTATTGCCTCCCGTCCATATTATGGTCACCCTCCAACATTTCCCCTCAATTCGATAGTCTCCCAATCTCTCCCTCTCTGGCACCATTATAAAAGTAAACTTGAATTAATTTCACCCTTCCCTCCAGGCTCGTCCTTTCTTGGGGAACCATTGTTTGCCATTGCGTTCAATCACCCGCTTTGCTTGGTGGAAAGCCAACTCCTTGACTTCCTTAGTGGTCCTCCAGCTTGGAGATACTTTTGCTACATTTGATCTCCTCCACACACAAAAAGAAATTCCACTTCGTTCATACTTACACTTTATGCAAATAAGACACTTTTACATCTCCCATTATAGTCTTACCCCCCCCCCCCACCTCCTTCGAACAGATCTGCCGAGAGGCACCTAGAGGTAAAGGCATTATTTAAACTCTCTATAAAACAGCATTAGCTTTGTGTTTTTCAGGTGAACCTCCATATAGGATGGAATGGGAGACTGACTGTAATTAACAATTTGCTCCAGAGGATTGGGATACCATGCTGGCAAACCTTCGTAAGGCCACTAAATCACTGGCTGTTAGGGAAACGGCCTATAAGGTAATGACCAGATGGTACTGCACTCCTTCCAGACTCCAAGTAATATTCCCAGGAATGTCTGGATTGTGCTTTAGAGGCTGCCAACTGCCAGGCACATTTAGGCACATATTTTGGGATTGTGAGCTCCTTTCCCCGATATGGAGAGCTCACAATCGCAATGTGTTTACTTGGAGCAACAATCCCAGGGATGTCTCATACACACTATTTGTATAGCTACTATATGGGTCATTGCTCTCCACTGGAAGTCCCCTGTTGTACCCCTATCCTCCATCCAAGACAGAATTGATATGGTCATGATAATGGAAAGGATTTTGTATACACTACAGGATAGGATATACCTGTTCGATCATAGGTGGGAATCTTGGAAAACCCATAGGCACATTCTGTTGGCACAAAGCTAAAGGCTATGCAAGGTTGTGCCTTAAGAGAATACCTTTGTGTATACCTTTTTCATATCTTTTTCTGTATTCTTCGGAATTGTTCTTTGTTTCAATTTTTTCATGTTATGCTTTGGATGTCAATTTTATGATGTACACTGTTACATGATTGTATGCTTTTTATTTTATTATTTCTATTTCCTTTTTAAAAGAATAAAAACGTTTGTAAAAAAAAAAAAAAAAAAAAAAAAGTAGGTATTGGTGATAAAAAAGGTCTAAAAACATAAATAAAAATGAAGTTCTGTCTTGTCCTCACAGTTTGTTATTTACAGTAGCCAGTTAGTCATGGGACCAGTTTCAAAGATAACACTTCACATGCATTATTTATTAAAAATATTTATTAACTTACCAATTATTTCTATAATATCCTAAAGTTTCTTCCTGCCTCCAACAGCATAGTCTAATATGTAGGACATTTATCAGCATACTAAATCAGGTTTATTACGGACTATATTAGATCCACTGGAGTCATAAAGATATACAGTACCTCTATTTCAATCCACGTGCCTATTAACCACTTTCCGACCAGCCGCCGTCATTATACTGTGGCAAATCGGCACAATCATGCGAGCCGTCATAGCTGTATGTCAGCTCCTTTAAGTGGGATAGCAGGCCCGCGTGCGCCACCAGAGGGAGTGCCGATGCTTGTGACCGGCAGTTGCGATGACCGCCAGCCACGAGCGTTTGCGGGCACAAGAGGCAGAACAGGGATGTGTGGGTGTAAACACACAAGTCCCTGTTTTGTTCTGAACGGAGATGCAGATTGTGAGTTCCTAATAGCTAGGAACCACGATCTGTCATCTCCTATAGTCAGTCCCCTCCCCCTACAGTTAAAACACTCAGTCAGGAAACACAGTTAACCCCTTGATCGCCCTCTAGTGTTAACCCCTTCCCTGCCAGTGACATTTATACAGTAATCAGTGCATTTTTATAGCACTGATCGCTGTATAATTGTCAATCGTCCCAAAAATGTGTCAAAAGTGTCTGATGTGTCCACCATAATGTCGCAGTCATGATAAAAATTGCAGATCGCCGCCATTACTAGTAAAAAAAAATAATAATAAAAATGCCATAATTCTTTCCCCTATTTTGGAGACGCTATAACTTTTGTGCAAACCAATCAATATACGCTTATTGCAATTTTTATTACCAAAAATATGTAGAAGAATACATATCGGCCTAAACTTTTTTTTTTAAATTGGGGATATTTATTATAGCAAAAAGTACAAAATATTGTTTTTTTTTCAAAATTTACGCTTTTTTTTTTTTGTTTATAGCGCAAAAAATAGAAACCACAGAGATGATCAAATACCACCAAAAGAAAGCTCTATTTGTGAGAAAAAAAGGACGTTAATTTTGTTTGGGTAAAACATTGCACGACCGTGCCATTGTCAGTTAAAGCGACACAGTGCCGTATCGCAAAAAGGGCTCTGGTCATTGAGCAGCCAAATCTTCCGGGGCTAAAGTGGTTAAACTCATACAACTTCTAAACAAAATGCCTTCCAGGAAAATAACATGAAGTCTGGTTGTGTCAAGATGGTACCACAGCATTTGTGAAACATCAGTCTCCTCCCATAAATATGCCAGCAGGGGCAGTACTCTCCACCCTCCTTGGTCCCGCCTTCTATTCTGAGCAACTACTTGAAACCCTGGTGGGCCATATCGGGGTCACTTCCAACAGAAGTAACTGCCAGAAGTAACTTTAAACTCCAAGGTCAGTTACCCAAAACTTGAAGTGATGTCAGCAGACTCACACTGTGACATTTCTCCATCCCACAAAGCAAAGAAAACACAATTTACACAGCCTGAAAATGAAACAATCAGCAACAAATATAGTAAACAAAAAGTGAACAGTCAATTATATCCCTCTGAGGTATCTAGTAAGGATGAGCCCGGTGTTCGATTCGAACCCATGTTCGAATCGAGCACCGGGTGTTCGCTCGCTCGGCGAGCCCAGAACTATTGGGACCGCTCGCATCAAATTCGTGTGATGCGAGCGGCCCCGCAATGCATTGCGGCCCGCGCAGTGCAATGCTGGCTGATGATTGGCCAAGCATGCACTGTGACCCCGCATGCTTGGCCAATCACAGCGCCGGCAGCGAGGAGAGCCATAATTGGCTACAGGCAGGATGCCTGTAGCCAATTATAGCTCAGGGGCTTTAATACACGCCCCACGGTATAAGAGGCCGCCGCTGCGGCGGCCTCGCATATTATGTTTCACTCACAGTGTCAGCGTGTCAGTGTGCTGCTGACTGCTGACAACAATATGTTCTTTATTTCTGGGGATATGTGTGTGCGTGCTGTTAGAACAGCATTGCAGTATCACATCTGGGGGGTGTCTATAGGTAGCCTGTGAAGGAGGGCAGGTTTCCTGTGCTTAGAACTTTCCCTGCAAAAAAGTGTCATTTTTGCAGGAAGAAAGCTATTTAAATCACTCGCGGCTAATGAATTGATGGCTCCTGTAACACAGAGAGCTGTCATTCATTAATAAAAAACAAAAAAAAAAGCGTAGGGGTCCCCCCAAATTCAATAACCAGGCCCTTCAGGTCTGGGATGGATATTAAGGGGGATCCCAGCCAAAAAAAAAAAAAAAAAATGGCGTAGGGTCCCCCTCAAAATCCATACCAGACCCTTGAGGTCTGGTATGGATTTTAAGGGGAACCCTAGCCAAAAAAAATGGCGTGGGGTCCCCCTCAAAATCCATACCAGACCCTTATCCGAGCACGCAACCTGGCAGGCCGCAGGAAAAGAGGGGGGGACGAGAGCGGCCCCCCCTCTCGCCTGAACCGTACCAGGCCACATGCCCTCAACATTGGGAGGATGCTTTGGGGGTCTAAGACCCCAAAAGCACCTTGTCCCCATGTTGATTAGGACAAGGGCCTCTTCCCCACAACCCTGGCCGGTGGTTGTGGGGGTCTGCGGGCGGGGGGCTTATCGGAATCTGGAAGCCCCCTTTAACAAGGGGACCCCCAGATCCCGGCCCCCCCCCTGTGTGAAATGGTAAGGGGGTACAAAAGTACCCCTACCATTTCACCAAAAAAGTGGCAAAAATGGTAAAAAGGACAGGAGACAGTCTTTGACAATTCCTTTATTAAAATCTTCTTTCTTCTTTCTTCATCCTTCGGTTTCTTCATCTTCTCCTTCCTTCATCTTCTTCCATCTTCTTCTTCCATTTTCTTCTTCCTCCGATCCGCTTCTTCTTGCGCTGGTCTTCTCGTCCTTCTCGTCCGGCATCTTCTTCCGTCGGCGTCGGCGTCGGTGTCTCTGTCTCTTCTTGGGCCGCTCCGCGCAATGGGAGGCTCCCGCTGTGTGAGGCTCCGCTCCGTCTGACAGGTCTTTTATAATGGAGGGCACCTGGTGACCCCGCCCCCTCTGACGCACAGGGACGTCATGGGGAATTCCATGATGGCTTTCCCCATGATGTCAGAGGGGGGCGGGGTCACCAGGTGCCCTCCGTTTTAAAAGACCTGTCAGATGGAGCGGAGCCTCACACAGCGGGAGCCTCCCATTGCGCGGAGCGGCCCAAGAAGACACCGACACCGACGCCGACGGAAGAAGATGCCGGACGAGAAGGACGAGAAGACCAGCGCAAGAAGAAGCGGATCGGAGGAAGAAGAAAATGGAAGAAGAAGATGGAAGAAGATGAAGGAAGGAGAAGATGAAGAATCCGAAGGATGAAGAAAGAAGAAAGAAGATTTTAATAAAGGAATTGTCAAAGACTGTCTCCTGTCCTTTTTACCATTTTTGCCACTTTTTTTGGTGAAATGGTAGGGGTACTTTTGTACCCCCTTACCATTTCACACAGGGGGGGGGCCGGGATCTGGGGGTCCCCTTGTTAAAGGGGGCTTCCAGATTCCGATAAGCCCCCCGCCCGCAGACCCCCACAACCACCGGCCAGGGTTGTGGGGAAGAGGCCCTTGTCCTAATCAACATGGGGACAAGGTGCTTTTGGGGTCTTAGACCCCCAAAGCATCCTCCCAATGTTGAGGGCATGTGGCCTGGTACGGTTCAGGCGAGAGGGGGGGCCGCTCTCGTCCCCCCCTCTTTTCCTGCGGCCTGCCAGGTTGCGTGCTCGGATAAGGGTCTGGTATGGATTTTGAGGGGGACCCCACGCCATTTTTTTTGGCTAGGGTTCCCCTTAAAATCCATACCAGACCTCAAGGGTCTGGTATGGATTTTGAGGGGGACCCTACGCCATTTTTTTTTTTTTTTTTTTGGGTGGGATCCCCCTTAATATCCATCCCAGACCTGAAGGGCCTGGTTATTGAATTTGGGGGGACCCCTACGCTTTTTTTTTTTTCATTTTTTTTTTTTTTTATCAATGACTTTTTTTTATGAATGAGTTTCAATGAATCACTGTTCTCTGTGTTACGGGAGCCGTGAATTAACATTAGCCGCGAGTGATTTTAAATAGCTTTTTTACTTTCAAAAATGACACTTTGCGCAGAGACAGTTCTAAACACGGGAAACATGCGCCCCTTTACAGGCATACTATAGACACCCCCCAGGTACGAAATTTAAAGGAATATTACACTTTTATTGTTTCAATTTAAGCATTATTAAAATCACTGCTCCTGAAAAAACGGCCGTTTTTAAAAAAAAATTTTGCATTGATACATGTCCCCTGGGGCAGGACCCAGGTCCCCAAACACTTTTTATGACATTAACATGCATATTAGCCTTTAAAATGAGCACTTTTAATTTCGAACGTTCGCATCCATTATAACTAATAGGGTTCTAAAGCTCGCACGGACTTTAGGTCCGTTCGCGGGTTCTGGTGCGAGCCGAACGGGGGGGTGTTCGGCTCATCCTTAGTATCTAGAAAACTCCTATCAGGTAAACCATAGCTCAAATCCACTTTAAAGAAAAATAGTCCAACAAAAACTGATAGAACCAAAGAGCTATAGGAGAGACACATCATTAAGACTACATTTGGCCCAGGGAACAAACAAATCAGAAATAAAATACAAAAATTAGAAAGACAGGGATGTCCAAGTTTAATATACTGAGGAAGTATAACAGACATTAATGACATATTAATCACTAACATCATATTCCAGAACAACTTGAATAAACATATAGGTTCATGTTGATGTTACAGTATATAGCCAGAAACACCTATCTACACGTTCCCCCTCTTACCTCCTCAAATGGCTAGTAAAATTTCTCAGAAAAACTACTTTTATATTACTCATCTACTCTCTTTCTGCAGAATTTGTCAAAATCGCCACCTCGTGGATGTAGATGTGCCCCATCTAATGCCATAAAGTTATAAACTTCAATCCTGTAGTTTTATATCCATGGCATCTTCAGAAGAGGGTCATATTTCATGATGATTTTAGGTAAACTTTATGCATTTTTGGTAATTATTTTGTAATAAAGATGTTCTTTTTGTAAGAGATTGCATTGCATTGTATTTTCTCTAAAATGCACATTGAAAGTCCCATATATATATACATATACATATATATATATATATATATATATATATATATATATATATATATATATATATATCTTTCAACTAACTGATGTTGGTTTGGAAGATGAGGTGGTTTTTACTTATTAAATATATTCCCTTTCCCATCTTTCCCACCTTTGCGGCATACCTTTTATAAAAAAGAGAAATGTAGGTGCATGCGTGGAGGCTCCCGGGATGGCTGTGTAAGCCTGGAGCTCCACACAGCGCTAGCCATACAGCTTTAATAAGCAGTGGGAAGAGGCTGACAGGATTTCCCTAAATAACAGGAGAAGGCAGCAGATATCACAGGGCTTCTTCTTATGCCGGGAAGACATTCCAGAGGAACCCCGGGTCCTGAGTTTGAGCTTTTTGAAAAGCGGGACATATCTAAAATGGCGGCATTACCTCAGACAGGTGCACAGACTGCAGCTGAAATCTCCACAGCAGCCAGGCAAGTTGTTCTCTCTGCGACCCTCACATATTTACCTCAGTTACAGAGTGCAGCTACCTCTCTCAACACTTCATTGCCTGAAAACACAGTATCCCTTACTCACCCAGACTTTGCTTCTACACAAGCAGCACAGGCTCTTGATGTTCCCTTCAATGTTCCTGACCTGTTTTTTAAACTTTCTGAATTGTTGGATAAAGGTTTAACCCTGAATGCTGAAAGGATCACAGGGGAAATCAGGGCAGATTTCCAAAATCTGGGAACCAGGATTGATCATATAGAACACAAGTTGGATGTTACCATTTCTAGGGCAAACCAACATTCTGACCAGTTGCATTTTATGCAAGAACAGCTTGACACAGCCCAGACTCGGATCGACGACCTTGAGAATCGCCTGAGAAGGGACAATTTTCGGATTAGAGGGATACCAGAAACTGTTTCTGACGTAAAGGCTGCAGTTCAAGAAGTTATCAAATCCCTGATACCTTCGGTCCCGGTACATAAATTGGAGTTGGATAGGGCACACAGATCCCTAGGCCCTCTCAGGAAAGATGGATCTCCGAGGGATATTATAGTAAAACCGCACTTTTACTCAATAAAAGAAGAAGTAATGAAACGTTCCCGCCAACAGGACTAGATACAGTACCAAGGGAAAGTCATACAAATTTTTGCTGACATTTCCCCAAACACCATCCAAAAAAGACGATCCTTGAAACCCCTTTTGACAGCCCTCACCAAGAAGGACATTAAATATCGCTGGGCCTTTCCATTCTCTCTGAAATTTACTTATAATGGTAAACAACAGACATTCCGCAGTTTTCCAGAGGGAGAGCGCCTGTTACTGGATCTGAAGATCATTACCCACGATTCGGAGATGGATACATCAACCGCACAGCAGGGATCTGCTAAACGCCAATCTCCACTAAGCCCAACCTCTCAACTATGGAACAAGGCTAAACACAAGAAAGTCAAGGATAACTCCCCTCCCTGATGTGGGGACGTATAACACGTATAACACGTATAATCTTCTTTTCTTTGCCTTGTTACTTAGGCAGAAAATGTTGTTTGATCTTCAATCTTGAATTTGTACTGACTTTTTCTTATCACACATGACAGTTGATGGAGTTTAGTTTAGAGGTCTGCACAATGTTTCTATACCAAGAGTGCACCTGATACTTAATAACCTTGTCAGTTTCGCCTCACCCCTATTTACTTTATCTCCCCCAGTTTGTTCTTTTAGAATGCTATATAAAAGATGTTACAGAGATTTCTGCACATTTGAATGTTCTAGGGGGTTTTTTTATGTGCTGTCACTGGCTGGAGCTGATGCATTGCGCTCCCACCTACTACTCAGGCAGTTTTTTTCTGCTCTGTGTGGTGGGGATATAGCCCTCTGTATGGGCTATGCAATTATTTTTGTTATGAATGAGGGGAGGGAGTCTTCCCCCTCACCTCATTCCGGGCCGGGTTATGGCCTTATGGTATTAAGCATACTGCTGATATTTTATTTTTTTTGTTTTTTCTTCTTCTCTTTCCTTTCTATCTTCCTTTTTCTCCTAGCCTGCCTGTCAATGAGATGTTGCTTCAGGATGTTCTCGGATATATTGACCCTCATAATAGGGGATGATCCTATTATGTATTTAGTTACTCCTTTATGTACTGAGGGAAGTGGATATAGGTTGGTCATCGCTCTCTCCCTTTTGCTCCATGGCTAATAATAATTCTACTTGTTCTCCCTTACGCATAATATCTCATAACACTCAGGGGTTAAATTCCCCAGTCAAAAGAAGGAAGGCCTTTCAAGTCTATCGTACTCGTCGTATTGATGTGGTCCTCCTTCAGGAGACTCATTTTCCTCAGCAATTTACCCCCTCGTTTTTACATGCACACTTTCCCACATTTTATTTGGCAAATGCAGAAAACAAAACAAAGGGGGTGGCGATACTATTTTCCAAACACTGCAAATTTCACTTTAAAATGGAACACAGAGACCCAGAGGGAAGGTTCCTACTAGTTAAAGGTATGATTGAGGATAAAATATATACATTTATTTCGTACTATGCTCCTAATAGAGGACAGCTACAGTTCTTCCGACAGATGTTCAACATCCTTGACCCATTTATGGAAGGTGTCATAATTATGGGGGGTGACTCTAATACAGCCTTTGATACTAGTCTAGATAAATCTAAACCACTTAAAGTTCAATCAATTAGTCCTAGGAAATCTAGTGTACAAATTGCACGATTGATCTTTCAATCGAGACTAACGGACATTTGGAGGGAACTAAATCCAACTGCACGAGATTTTACACACTTCTCAAACCCACATTTATCTTATTCCCGTATAGATCATATCCTGCTCTCAACGCACCACATTCCATTGGCTATTTCATCATCTATTTTAGAAGTTTCCTGGTCAGATCATTCCATGGTTCTATTGGTTTTGGGTAAAGATAATCATGGACAACAAGCCTCTCATTGGACTCTCAATCAGTCTATTTTAAGAGATCCCGGCATGGTATCGGAAATACAGGAGGCTCTGCGGGAATACTTTCGCCTTAACAATGTGGAAGATGTTTCGGCAGAGACTCTGTGGGCTGCACATAAGGTGACCATTAGGGGTAAACTAATTCAAATTGCAGCAAGACGTAAGAAAGAGAGGATGAGAGACATAGAAAGAATGGAGAGAGACTTTACTTCTCTGAGCAAATTGCATAAAAGTGATCCCTCCAAAGTTTCTAGTTCTACTCTAGATGCTGCTCGAGTGGCTCTAAATTTGGCTCTCACAGCGAAAGCTGATAAATCTATTAGGTGGACTGGGGCCAAGTTTTATCAGACAAAAGATAGAATTGGTCCCATGCTTGCACACAAATTGTCCCCCAGGTTTCGTTCTCATGCCCTACCCAAAATTAAACAAAAGGATGGCACCTTTACTCTGAATCCAAAACGAATAATGAAGGCTTTCCAGGAATTTTATGCTGATTTATATAAAGCAGATAAAAATTCTAACCCCACTAAAGTAGGAGAATTTCTGGATAATTTGCATTTACCAACACTGACGGACTCTCATAGAGCTGAGATGGAAGCTCCTTTCTCTATAGAGGAGGTGTCAGAAGTTATCAAAACATTAAAGGGAGGTACAGCACCGGGTCCTGATGGATTTTCCTCACCCTATTATAAAACTTTTTCTGAAATACTACTTCCATACCTTACTAGATTTTTCAATGACATGACTAAGGGCACCCCGTTAGGTAACCAACTCAATATGGCATATATAACAGTAATCCCTAAACCAGATAAAGATGTCAGTCAGATAGAGAACTACAGACCTATTTCCCTAATTAATAATGACCTAAAAATATTGACCAAAATATTAGCAAACCGATTAGCGTCCTTTATAGGCATTTATATCCATAAAGATCAGGTAGGGTTTATCCCTGGTAGGCAGGGTCCTGATCAAGTGAGAAGAGCGGTGGATCTGATAACAGTTATGCAATCGCAATGGGAGGGAGGTCATAAACAAGAAGGCATGCTATTATCATTGGATCTTCGGAAGGCCTTTGATTCCGTTTCATGGCCATATCTCTTTGCGGTTCTTAGACGCTGGGGATTTGGGCCGAATATTTTAGGTATACTGGAAGCCCTATATTGTACACCTAAGGCTAGAATCAGACTTCAGGGACTTTTCTCTGACCCCATAGAGATAGCCAGGGGCACTCGTCAGGGATGTCCCCTATCTCCCCTGATATTTGCAATAATGATTGAATCTTTGGCGATAGCCATTCGTAATGACCCAAACATCAAGGGGATCCGTTGTGGTCCAGCAACTCATAAATGCGCACTGTTTGCAGATGATTTACTGCTTTTTGTAACATCCCCAACTTCCTCCTTACCAGAAATATGTGCATTGCTCGATAAATTTGGGTTAATATCAGGTCTTAAGGTGAACATGTCTAAATCTCAGGCTCTTAATGTGTCTCTCCCAGACCCTTTAGTTTCTCAACTACAGGAGAAATATGAATTCAGTTGGAGCATGTCCTCCATTAAATATTTGGGAATTAATATTACTCCCAAGATTGAAAATCTCTACCAAGCAAATTATCCCCCAATGTACCAAAAACTAGAAGCTGACCTTAGGAACTGGGAGTCACATAATATAGCCTGGATGGGCAGAATTAATTCAATTAAGATGACTCTCCTACCTAGACTCCTATATCTGTTTAGATCCCTTCCAATCCCGATCAGAAGGGACCATCTAAAAACCTTTCAAGGCAAACTTACCAAATTTATATGGAATAAAAAATGACCACGCCTTTCACACCGTACCCTGTTTAATCTTCCCAAACAAGGGGGGCTAGGCCTACCAAACCTTCTTTGGTGCTACCAAGCGGCTCGGTTAGCACAGCTCTCAGCTATATACCTTAAAACTGAACAACCGGACTGGATAAAAATTGAAAGTCAAGCAGCTCCTACATTTACTTTGGAAGATTTATTATGGTGTCCTCCCAAGTGTAGACCCCCCATTCTATCTCCAACTCTCTCTCAATCTCTCTCTATGTGGGATTCACTTAGGAGGCTTCCTTCCCTGGTCTCTGAACTACAACCATTGGCTAATTTGTTCCGAAATCCCCTGTACAATCATGGCATGGATATTGATGACTTCAAATGGTGGCTAGACAAGGGGATATATCGCTTAGGACACTTTATATCTTGCACGGGCCCTCTACCTTTTAAACAATTTGTGGAAAAACTGGAGCTCCCTTCTTCGGAAAGGAGTAGATTTCATCAGATCTCCAGTTTCATACACTCCATATGGAAAAATAAATTGAATCCCTTGAGAATTACAGCTTATGAAAGCTGGTGTGAACAAGCCATGGGGCGGAAGGGGGGGATTTCTGTGATCTATGAGTCTCTAGCGTCTAACTCTGATAAACTACCATACATGCTGGCCTGGGAGAAGGATCTACATACTGACTGGGAACTGGTAGACTGGTATGAGAACTATTCTCGATCGATCAAAGGCATTTACAATACCTCTCTCATTGAGGCTAACATCAAAATATTTACAAGATGGTACTTAGTTTCTACAAAATTAGCGGCAATGTATCCTTCCACTTCGCCTCTATGCTTTAGAGGTTGCCAAGGACTGGGCTCTATGATACATATTTGGTGGGAATGTCCCAAACTCCGGGGATTTTGGAATAGGGTCTTCCATATTATTAGAAAAGTTACGGGTTATGCTGTCCCCCAAACACCAGCGATTGCCTTGCTCAATGGATTAGTGCCGCACGTGCCTAAAAACATTAGAAGACTGATTCTATTTATATTAACGGGAGCCAAATTAACCATTGCAAAAGATTGGAAGAAGCCCTCGGTATCTGTATTGTCCATGAAAAGGAAAATTTCATGGATAATGGAACAAGAGAAAATGGTCAGCTCCCTATTGGACAAGACCACACAATTTGAAATCATATGGGATCCCTGGGCTCAGTATCTGGGTATTTCACTGAGGTCAGGCACAGATAGCAATATTAATCGCTGATCTTTGGATCTTTTATAGGACATAAAGGCATCATCTCTTCTTCTTTCTATCTCTTTTCTCTCTCTTCTCAGTTTTTAGTCTTTCCTTTTTATTTTTATTTTGGAGTATCTTTCCTTGAATTACCTAGGAATTGACAGGTTTTTTACATTAGTATGTCTTACTAAATATAGGATTTTTTCCTGGGCTTAATCCAGTGAGAACATGATGTTGTATCCATGTTAGAATCTACAATTTTATTTTGTCTGGGCAACTCGAAAAGTTAATAGTATTATATCTTGCTTCTCAGAAGTTATATAGTAAATTCTATTCGTTCGAGGGGGGGGGGGATATCTGCACCTCCTTGGACACAGCTTGATCCCGGTTGGGGTGTCGGAGGGGATGCGGAGTTCCTACCCTTCTTGGAGTGTTCTGGGATATAGCATACAAATGAGTTGTCACAGCTTAAGTTACATACTTATTTCTTACTTTGTTAAATTCTCAATGTCTCATTGGTATGTTAACTAGTCACATTTGTAAGATTTACTGTGAATTCTTCTGTAATGATTTTACTTTGTGAAAATAAAAATCTTAATGAGAAAAAAGAGAAATGTAAATATATTTTTTATTATTCAGCTTGGGCGCTGTCTTGTGATGCAGAAGCAGCGGCCCCCCTGTGTCAGTCAATGGCTGGTGTAGGAGATGGGAGGGAGCGCCGACTACAGAGGGGCAATGGAAGCCACTAGGTGATATCATGGCTCCAATTGCAGCAATGTGATTGAGCACTGACAAAGGACAGAAGAGCTAATTTTTTGGATCACGTGACCAATACGTGGAATACTGTGATACAGTGATTGAATCAGCACATATTCCACGCAAACAAACCTCTTGACCTGAAAGGTTTGGTCATACCGCATATTAAAATTTTGTTTGGATCCATCTGTCCATATCAAATGGCCTAATTTAGGCAATTTACAGTTTTAATATTTAAAATATCTTTTAAATACCCTTTAAATGTACAGTTTTTTTTTATTACCAAATTCTATAACCATTTCTCATCTAGAAGGGATGTAAATCAATTATATAAAAGCTTTCAAGAAAAGGAAAACATTGTTAGAGATAACAACAGATTGATTCACATGGCATTCTAATTTCCCACTGAGAGTAGTACTGTATTAAAAATTGACATTGTTCAACTGGCGCAACAATGGGAATAAGATACATTCAAACAGGGGACTTATTTCTTTGTTACATTAGCCCACTCAGTACTCTCTATGTTCACACCTGGTGAGTAGGATTAATTTAATTGGTAATTTCCTCATCTATCAAATAGATTCTGCAGATATTGTATCTAGGGCTTCCATATTGTTTCAAAAGTCTACTTTCAGAGAAGATTACGGCTTAACTGATATCTCTGCTTTTATGATTATTTCAAATGCAGTATACACAGCATTATGATATATACCATATTTAATCTATCAGTATCACTGGTAAATTACTTAACAGCATTGCATTACCATAATGTCTCCTTTAAGTTTTTTCAGACTATTAATATCTTGGATTAGAACATTTATATATATAAAATTTCAGTGACCCTTTAAATATACATAAACATATGATCTATGTTCATGAGGAATGATACTATTTGACAGCAAAAAAAATGAAGAAATCTGCAACTGGGCCTGTTTTCACTTTATACTCAAATGGAAAAATACATTCTTGCTCTCATTAATCAACTGTGTTCTATTAACTCTACTGTTTTTGTATTTTATTTATAGGATATTGGTTTAGATTTAGTTTGATTAAACAGTGTACAAATGTCTCTTTATGGGCCTTTATTGAGTAGATAAACTGTTCTTAAAGGATAAAACATACAGAATCCACCATCAATGCTTGTACAAGGGAAACCACAGCTTACCTATAAAAAATTAAATTTTCTGCAAGACAAAAAAATGAATTCTCCATTGACATGAATAGTTGTATATTCCAACCGCTTCTCTCTTTAGTCAGAGCAAGCTAATGGAAGAAGTTTGTTAAAGTAGCAAAGGTCTGGAACCCCACACCACTTCCACAGACCCTCCACCCAGGACCCTCTTTATAACATGTTTCTCCCCCTATTGGGGCTTAATCACAGGAGTAATGCCCCGTACACACGGTCAAATTTTCAGACGGAAAATGTCCTATCGGATAATGTTGTCGGAAATTCCGACCGCGTGTAGGCTCCATCGGACTTTTTCCATCGGATTTTCCGACGGACAAAGTTTTATCTCCTGCTCTCAAATTTTCCGACAACAAAATCCTATCGGACTTTTTCCGATCGTGTGTAGCGAATTCCGACGGACAAAGTGCCACGCATGCTCAGATCACATTACAAGACCAAAGCTATTGGCTACTAGCCTCTACGTAGTCCCGTCGTAGGCAACAAACGTCACCACGTTCAGAATGGTCGGATTTTCTGACAACTTTGTCCGACCGTGTGTATGCAACACCAGTGTCGGACAAAATCCGTCGGAAAAAATCCGATGGATTTTGTGGTCGGATTTTCCGACCGTGTGTACGGGGCATTAGAGGACAAGGGAAAGGTATATAAGTGTGTGTATATATATATATATATATATATATATATATATATATATATGTAAAAGAAAAAGTTTATAAACCCCTTGGACCTGGTTTTCTAAGTAATTTGACATAAAATGTGAACTAATCCTAATATGTCACACCAATAGACAAACACAATGTGCTTAAGCTGATCACACAAATAATTCAAAATTCTTGCATCTCTATTGAATACACTCACCAAACAAACATTCACAGTGCTGGAAGAAAAAGTATGTGAACCCATAGACCAATTACTTTAACAAAAGCTAATTGGAGTCAGTCATTTGCACACCTGGAGTTCAATTAATGAAATGAGTTTGGAGGTGTGGTTTAGAGCTACTCTGATTTATAAAAGACAATCAAACATTTTAAGATTGCCTCACAAAAAAAGAGCTCTCTAAAGACAATCACGAGTAGTTGATCTGCATAAGGCTAGAAAGAAATATAAAGCAATCTCAAAGTGTTTAGGCATCCATCAGTCATATTGTCTACAAATAGGGACAGTTTAGTACTGCGCTACTCTTCCTAGAAAAGGGCACCCAGCCAAGATGACTCCCAAGGCACGATGCAAAGTCTTCGATGAGGTAAAGAAGAACCAATGAGTAACAGCTAAAGTCTTGAAGACATACAGTAACTGGAACTGGCAAGCATTCCTGTTCATGAGTTTACCATATGTAATCTTTAAACGGGCAGGGTATCCATGGCACAACACTATGGAGGAAGTTGTTGCTCTCCAAAAAAACATGGCTGCAAGCCTGAAGTTTGCCAAAGAGCAAACTGTGACACTACTGGGAAATATTTTGTGGACTGATCAAACAAAAGTTGAATTGTTCAGGAAAAATACTTAGCACTATGTATGGCACAAAAAAAAGAGCACAGCTTACCACATCAAAACATCATCCCAACAGTGACATATGCTGGAAAGGAAGGTCATGGTTTGTGCTTGCTTTGCTGCCTTAGGGCCTGGACCATCGAAAGGAAAATTTATTCTTAAGCTTACCAAAATATCCTAAAGGAAAATTTCACTGTGGCTGTCCACCAGCTGAAGCTTAGTAGAAGTTAGGTGAGGCAGAAGGACAATGACCCTAAGCATCAAAGTAAACTCACCACAGACTAGTTTCAGCAAAAGAAAATGCACTTTTTGGAGTGGCCCAGTCAGAGCCCAGAACTTGACCCTATAGAGATGCTATGAAATGACCTCAAAAGAGCCGTTCACAGCAGATATCCTACCAATGTGTCTGAGCTGAAGCAGTTTTGTAAAGAGGAATGGTGAAAATACCTCTTGAATGTTGTGCAGGTCTGATCCAGAGCTACTGAAAGCGCTGATTTGAAATCAATGCAGCCAAAGGAGGTTCGAACAGCTATTAACTCCAAGGGTTCACCTACTTTTTGTTCCAGCACTATGGACGTTTAATGGGTGTGTTCATTAAAGACACAAGAAATTTGAAAAAAAAATTGCATGTTAACAGCTTTAGCACATTGTGTTTGTCTATTGTTTTTGTGACCTAGATAAGGATCAGATCAAATTGTATAGCAATTTATTGCAGAAAACCAGCTAATTCCAAGAGATTCTCGCAGCTTTTCTTAAAATGTCCAAAATACCAAGCCATTGACTATGATTTAAGGGCACCCGTGCAAGATAAAGGAAAACCTGCAAACATGGCCTGTTGGGGGTACTTGAGGACCGAGGTTGAGAACCACTGATGTAGGCTAACCACTTCCTATCCTTAGGACGTACCTGTACATCCTCAGATGGGAGTGGTGATATTTGAATCATGGCTGTAGGTGCAGTAACAAGCCATCCCCTGCCTGAAAATCCAAAGAGATCTATATAGGGAAGAAATGGACGTTTAATTCATCCTCCATTCATAGATCACTTTTCATTCATGGAAGCTATAGTACAGTTTCTACGAGTAAGGGAGGAGGTGGACATAGCTGGCACTCTTGATGACTGTCTGTCACAGGTCCAGCGCTGGTAGTAACTCTGGCAGAGGACAGACGATTTCTACTATGACAGCTGGCACCAGCAGAAGGGACACTTGACATTAAATGTAAGTAATGTTCCTTGTGCTGATTTAAAAAAATTTTTTTTTACTAAAGTTAGGCTTTATTCTATCTATTCTTTGCACAACCTAGAGGGCTCTGCTTGTCTTACAGGGTTGTCAACACAATGCATGTTTTATTATGTTAGTCATTTATATTGTTTTTTTTTTCCCCCATTGGAGTTCCACTTTTTCTATCACTGAAAACTGTGGGCACAGTCTAAAGCCTAGTACACGCTATCAGATTTTTTTTCTTTCAATCCAGTGCGCTGAACAAAGAAAAAAACCGAAGAGCTCCGGAGGAGATCCTGTACTAACAATCTGATGTTATTACAGCGATCTCACCGCTGAGCTATTGTGTTTTGACAGGGGGACAGCCATTGGCTGAGAGCACTTATTAGCAGACATTTTTCTGTCACGCCCCTTCGACAGAATATGGATGTTCAGCCAGCTTCTCTCGGACTGGCTGATACCACCTGATATCTGTGTGTACAGGGATTTAGGCATATAAACAGGACACTGTGTAAACAAGCTTCTACAAGATAACACTTTCTATTAAAGAAATGTAAAGAATATATGGCCAATAACTGCTATCTAAAGGTACAGGCCTACCATGCTTATTGGTAAATCTGGCCCAGAAACACAAGCAACCCTTAAGCAAAACATTTTCATCTGAGAGGTCAAATGTTTTGCACTACAATCACATACAATTATAACTATAGGTCACATATTATTGTAAATCAAAATATCCCCTATAGCCACAACATTACCAGCAGAAACAAATATGCATTTTTTTTTAAATGTAGCTGTGCTCAAAATATCATACACATAAGGTGCATCATGTTAGCGTGCCTTAAAGGGTACCTGTGAGAAAATACAAATCCTAGAACAGCAGCAAAACCAGGTAGGTGGCAGTATAAGCACTTATATCTTACCTTAACATTCCAACATAAACAAGCCCTCCCCCAAATTGACCTTCTAAACATAGGTTTAATGTGAGAATGCTGCGGTCCACTAATAGGTTAATCAGGTCTCAAGCATTGCATTGTAGGATGAAGCCTGGGATGTGCCTATTCTTCACCATTAGGAAGTGAAGGCACAGTATGGAGGAACGGGAAGTCTAGGCAGTACTTGAGTGAAAAAGTATATGGTATAAGATATATGCTAGTAGCTTATGCTGTCAGTTATCTGGTACTGTTTTTAAGTTTAGCGCTTTTAAATTCCCACCAGGTTTGCTTTAAGGACTACTTTACAAACAGCTTTTTTTAGTTGTAGATTAAAACCATATGTTTATAACATGCTGAGGAAGAGAAAGTCTATTTAAAACAAATCACATTTAATTATAATGAGAAATCCAAAAATGTAAATAAACTATGCACAACAGAAACCTCTGATCAAATACGTGCTTTTAATAAAAAATGCTTTTCAACTGTTTGTACCTAAAAGGAAGCTGGCTAATTATGTGCTAGGACTGGCAAGTACAGCTTGGCTATTACTTATATTCCTTCTTTGCAAAATGAAGATTAGTCACAGTTAATACCATATGAAATGTATTTAAACTGAACTGCAAGTAATGTCCATACTAATTTTAAACAAATAAAATTAAAAATCGTTAAATTCTTGCTCTGAGAGCCAAAGTCTATGAACTGAAAAGTTTATTGATTCAATTTAATTGTGCCTATACAGCAGTGCAAATAAGCATCGTTAAATTACTGTATATTGGAGCACTAAGTAGGCATTAGTAATGTTTGTTGAGTCAGGAAGGACATAGCAAACACATGTGGGATAGTCAGTGATTGTCAGGAACTGTCAGAAAGTGAAAACAATGTGAAGAATTGGCCTAAATGTATTAAGAATTTTTTTTGTTGTTGTTTTGTTTTTTTAGTTTTGTTTTTTATTGGATATGTTTTGAAGCAGAAAATAAAAAAAAATATATAGTTTTTTTTTTTTCAAAATTGTCAGACATTTTTCATCTACAGTGCTATGAAAGAGTTTTTACCACCTTCCTGTTTTTTTTTTTTTTTGCATATTTCTCACACTTAAATGATTCAGATCATCAAACAAATTTAAAAATTACACAACGATAACTAGAGTAAATCCAAGATGCAGTTTTTTAATTATTAGTTCATTTATTAAGGAAAAAAGCTGTTCAAACCGGCATGGCCTAATCTGAAAAAGTAATTGCCCCCCCCCCCCCCATGCTGAATTATTAATGAACTGTGTTTAACCACAATTTTTTGGAAAGCTGAGTTAAATTTCACCCGCCACACCCAGGCCTGATTACTGCCAGGCTTGTTGAATCGAGAAATCACATAAATAAAATCTGTCTGACAAAGTACAGCACGCTAAGCCCCCGTACACACGGTCGGAAATTTCCGACTACAAAATCCGTCACATTTTTTCTGACGGATTTTGTCCGACACTGGTGTTGCATACACACGGTCAGACAAAGTTGTTGGAAAATCCGATCATTCTGAACGTGGTGACGTTCGTTGCATACGACGGAACTACGTAGAGGCTATTAGCCAATAGCTTTGGTCTCGTAATTTGATCTGAGCATGCATGGCACTTTGTCCGTCTGAATTCTCTACACACGATCGGAAAAAGTCAGATCGGATTTTGTTGTCGGAAAATTTGAGAGCAGGATCTCAAAATTTTTCCGATGGAGCCCACACACGGGCGGATTTTCCGACAACATGGTCCGACCGTGTGTACGGGGCATAACAGATCACAAAAAGCCACACATCATGCCAAAATCTACAAAAATTCAAGAACAGATTATGAACAAACCAATGTACTTGTATCGGTCTAGGAAGGGTTTCAAAGCCATTTCTAAGGCTTTGGAACTCCAGTGAACCACAGGAAGAGCCATTATCCACAAATGGAGATAACTTGGAACAGTGGTGAACTTACCCAGGAGTGGCCGGCCTACAAAAATTACTGCAAGGGCATGACGACAACTCATCCAGGAGGTCATAAAAGAACCCAGAACAACATCTAAAGAACTGCAGGTCTCACTTGCTTCAGGTAAATTCAGTGTTCGTGATTCAACAATAAGAAAAAGACTGGGCACAAAATGGCATCCATGGGAGAGTTCCAAATCCCAAAGTCACTGCTGACCAAAAATCTCACATTAACCAAAAAACATCTTGATTATCGCCAAGACTTTTTGGCAAATATTCTGTGGACTGATGAGACAAAAATTTTACTTTTTGGAAGGTGTGTGTCCTGTTAACCATTGAATGTCTGGCCATAATTTGTGACCTTAAGCTCAAGTGCACTTGGGTTATGCAGCAGGAGAATGATCCGAAACACAACAGCAAGTCCACCTCCAAATGGTTAAAAAAAAAACTAAATTTAGATTTTGGAGTGGCTTAGTCAAAACCTAGACTTAAATCCAATTGAGATGCTGTGGCATGACCTTACACAGGCCGTTCATGCTGGAAAATCTTCCAATGTGGCTGAATTAAAACAATTCTGCAAAGAAGAGTGGGCCAAAATTGCTCCACAGCAATGTGAAAGACTCATTGCCAGTTATTGCAAATGCTTGATTGCACTTGTTGCTGCTAAGGGTGGCACAACCAGTTATTAGGTTTAGGGGGCAATTACTTTTTCACATAAAGCCAGGCAGGTTGACAGCTTTTTTGCCTTAATAAATGAAACCATCAAAACTGCATTTTGAATTTACTTGGGTTATCTTTGTATAATAATAAAATGTATTTGATGATCTGAGTCATTTAAGTGTGACAAATATGCAACAAAAAAAAAGAAGAAAAATCAGAAAGGGGGCAAATACTTTTTCACAGCATTGCATAGCGCAAAAAAGAAAAAAACAAGTGGTGATCAAATATCAGCAAAAGAAAGCTCTTTTTGAAAGCCTGCTGTCGGCTGACATCCCAAAGCAGGTCCAGGCTCAGGCAAGATCACGACAAAGAAGTTGGGATATGCCCACATGCCTGGACCGCCACCCGGCTCAGCCTCTCAGCAGGCTGCCCCTTCTACAGCCCAGAGTTCCAGTGAGCAAGGGGGAGGGGGGGACAGAGCAGACAACGGTGACTGACTCAGGGAGCCCTGAGAACTGAGCGGTGTTTGATTGCTCGGTTCTCAGTGTTAGAGCTGGTTGGGGACAGATGCAGCATCGGACTGATGGTGCATCTACCTAGGTAAGTATGATTCTGCAATAAAAATATACCCATACTCTTCTAAAGTTACACAGTGCCGTATAGAAAAACATTGCCTGGTCATGTAAATCTTCTGGTCAACTGGCCAACTGGTTAAATGTGTCGTATTTCAAAAAAAAAAAATCTTAAAAAGATAACTACATATAGCAGTCTAGAGGTCAATAGGTTAAGGTCTCTGGTAAAGTCTGAGTTTTTTGTTTCCTGTTTTTTATCTTTACTATTCAAGTTGATTACGGTATGTTGTTCATGACCCGGTATACGCCTCGGCCCGGAAGAAGGGCTCTGGAATGTAGGTAGGGATGGGGTCTTCCCATCCGGCACAGCTGGCTCCCTTTCGGGGTGCCGGTGGGAGCAGACCTCAACCCTGGACTTTTTCAAATCTACAATGGAAATACCGACAGTTGGTCTTCCACAAAGTCCCGGACTTGACTTGTAATCTTGTATCTATCTGCCATAACCTTTCTAAGTTACAAGGCCTCTACTCATATGGTAATGTTTCCTTCTGTATGACTTATGCTTTATGTATGACTAATGCATTTTGAAATAAAACATTTTCGACCTAAAAAAGATAACTACATATTTATTGCAAACATCAATAAAAAATACACTATACAAGTATATCTAAAACCAAGAAGACATACAGGATCAACACATTTCACCAATACTGCTTCATCAGAATTTTTTTTTATCTCACTCTCTCCACTGTCCCCATATGCAGTTTTTTTGTTATATGGCATGGATTCTAATGAAGCAGTGTTATGGAAACACTTTGATCTTGTACACCTTCTTATTCATTGCGTTCGGACACATGCAAACAAAAAATATTAGTATTGTAACATTTCTCTCATCTGTCCGATTTTTTTTATTGATTTTTTAATAAAGATATATTTATCTTTTTAAGATTCGTTTTTTTGTTTTTTGAATATGGCACATTTAAAGTCCCTTTTGTTCCCTTCCTTCCTTTGGGGGGGTCAACTATTTGCTCTTTTGTACTTTTTATATGGAAGGTTCTTTTACTTCATCCACACGTCATATTTACAAAAGGAAAAATTGAACACATAATACTTTGTATGAAGACATTGAGCTTATTCATTGCAATTGATAAAGTGGTCCGTATATCAGCAGCTTGTCTGAAAACATGCTTGCCACCTAAAAGTGTGATCCAGCTCAGTAGAGAATCTCACTATAGTTTGCATTAACAGAATGCAGAGTAGTTGGCAAAATTGTATGGAATGTATGCCTTTTACATATTGGCTATGTAATATGATATTTATTATATACTGTGTAAGCAAACAGATAGAAAATCCTGGACCAAAGAAATATAAAGGAAACCGTTGAACGTTAATGATGGGAGTGTAGTTTTCTGTTTTGATGGTAGACAGGTGAAAGTAGAGTAACTATACTCAAGTATCATCATACAGCTGTATTTTAGTGCTTTAAGCGTAATAACAATAAAGCAATGTTTAGGCTAAATTCCAATATAACATTGTTACCATTATTGGTGTTAAGGTTGCCGATATCTTCTTAAATGAGCATGTAATGACATTACTAGTATAATGGACAGAAATACAAACATACAGTATAGTTAACTCTTTTGTTGTAAAATGGAATTAGTTGCTGTAAAGTATATTTTATTTCAAATAGACAGATGAGAGCTTTGCATCACATTCTTGCTTAAGCAAATCAACGGCCCTCTCATTACTTCTATGGGCTGTTGGGGATATGCCTTTGGCAATATTCATTGTTTTGTGATTTGCTCATTTGTTTTATTTAAATTCACTATAACAAGGAAAATATTTAACTTCAATCAAGAATGTCTTACAAATAAGTTCCTTAGTGCCTGAATTGCAATGTTTTCTGTTATTTAGGTTTTAAATGGATTTATAGAGTCATAACTGTGGGGGCCATTCACTGTAGCGCTGCGGTGCTAATTAGCACTAATTACCACAAATTAGCGCTAATCTCGCTAATTAGTGCTAAAACGGTATTCACTATAGCGCTGGTAAAAAAATACTCCCAAAATCAAATTTACTATAGTTCCCTGAAAACAAATAGCGCCCTTACTCTGCTAAAACCTGGAGTAGTGCACATGGAAATAATGTTTAGAGCATAATATAATTGCCTAAATGGTACTGAAATAGGCGGTATATTGTTTAACCATCTCAATACAGTGCATTTTCACCCCCTTCCTGCCCAGGCCATTTTTCACCTTTTAGCGCTGTCACATTTTGAATGACGATTGCGCGATCATGCTACACTGTACCCAAATTGAATTCTTATAATTTTGTCCCCACAAATAGAGCTTTCTTTTGGTGGTATTTGATCACCTCTTTTTTTTTTTTGCGCTATAAACAAAAGAGTGCCAAGTTTAAAAAAAAACAATATTTTTTGCTATAATAAATATCCAATATTTTTTTTTAAAACCCATTTTTTCCTCAGTTTAGGCCGATACGTATTCTTCTACATATTTTTGGTTAAAAAAAATTGCAATAAGCGTATATTGATTGGTTTGCGCAAAAGTTATAGTGCCTACAAAATAGGGGATAGATTTATAGCATTTTTTTATTATTATTTTTTTTTTTTACTAGTAATGGCGGTGATCTGCGATTTTTATCGTGACTGCGATATTGCGTTGGACATATCGGACACCTTTGACACATTTTTGGGACGATTCACATTTATACAGCAATCCGTGCTATGTAAAAGCATTAATTACTGTATAAATGTGACTGGCAGGGAAGGGGTTAACCACTAGGGGGTGATCAAGGGGTTAATATGTTCCCTGGGAGTGATTCTAACTGTAGGTGGAGGGGATTGACAAGGGGAGGAGACCGATCAGTGTTTCTCTGTACTGAGAACACACCATTGGTCTCCTCTCCTCTGACAGGACCATGGATCTGTGTGTTTACATACACAGATCCATGGTCCTGCTGTGTTACCGGGCAATCGCGGGTGCTCGGCGGACACCGCCGCCGGGCACGTGCATCGAGTCCCCAGTGACATGGCAGGCACGCGCACCCCCTGGTGGGCCAAAAATGAGGGCGCCAAATGACGCCCTCCCGCCACAAGAGCTGCGCCGCCTGGCCATCAATTGACAGCCGGCGGTCGGCAACCAGTTAAAGATAATCTGCTTTTAAACTGTGTGAAAAAGTGATTTCTACACTGAAATATCTTTAAAAGTCTGAGAAGAGATAAATTCCCCATCTCTTCACAACTAGGTGCCAACACAACTGAGCATGCTCATACCTGCAAATAGCTCTCATTTTAGCTCCAGTGTCTTTTTTACATGGCGCTATAGTAAATACCAAAAATGAGCGCTGTGTTAAAGAGCATTTTTTGAGAGTGAAAATTGGCGCTTTTATAGTCCAATGCAAATTTTAGCTATTGATTTTAATGGTACAATTGTAATTTCCCCAAATAAATCCTTTTAATGTTGAGATGAAATGTATCTTTCTCTGAAATAAATTTTACTTTGCAACAGTGTTGCTTCTACTTAATCTATTTTGTTTTTAAGAATGCTAGAATGTGGAATGTTGTGATAAAATACCCCACGATCGGACTTTCCGCCAACAAAACCGTGGAATTTTGTCCGAATGTTGTTGGCTCAAACTTGTCTTGCATACACACGGTCACACAAATGTTGGCCAACAATTACGAACGTAGTGATGTACTAGATGTTTTTTTCAGCTCTTTAGTGCCACCCTTTGGGCTACTTCTGCTAATTTTGTGTCAGTAGAGGTTTGGTGAGTGTTGATTCGCACTTTTCATTTTGTGCTTTTCAGTTCGTTTCTGAAACCAGACATGTTGCGGAATCGGAGGAGATAACATGTTATTTATTATTGGCCTTGGAGTTTTTGCTTTGACATTTTTTTTTGGTTGAATAATGATTTTATTTGGTATATTTTCTATATTTTTGGATGCACAGAATGCACTTTTTGGTTAAGTTCTATTGGCAAATAGCATGTCTAATTTTTTTTTTTTTTTTAATGCACAATAAAAAAAATTGTGTAGAATAATACTTGGCTATGTGTTTTACTTCAAATGACAGTTTAGGAGTAGACAGTTACATTTAAAAAATACAATGTAAAATTGACAAGGGACACCAACATAGTTGTATCTTTGAGCTTAAAATCTACGGGATAATGGTGTTGTGGTAACTTGCACAAAATAAAAAAAAAATAAAAACATAATAATATTAATCTTGATATCACTAGAAAAAAAAAAGCCTTTGAAAATTTGTTTGCAATAACTCCATCAGTATCACCAGCAAAGCAGCTTCATTTGATCCCATTAAAGAAGAGAATTCTGCGCTGCATTTGGAGATTTCATAATTTGCCACGTCACGAATGTTAATTCTACGTTACGAGCACTAGTTTACAAGACCGACCACTTCTGCTTCCGAGCATGCGTGTTTGGACTTTTCTCTGTCGGACTTGTGTACACATGATCGGAAAATCTGACACACATTTGTTGGCGGAAAATTTGAAGACATGCTAGCCAACATTTGTTGGCGGAAAGTCTGACAACAAATGCCCGATGGAGCATACACACGGTTGGATTTTCTGCCCACATCCTGACATCCAACATTTCCCGTCGGAAAATCTAATTGTGTGTACGGGGCTTTACTCTCCGTCTCACAACAATTTTTACCTAAACGCACACAGGTGTCTTTACAATCTACAAACAATACCATTGCTGATGCTAATTTAAAATGAGTCACAATTTTTGGTGCTTTTTATTATTTCCAAATAATCATAATTTGAGTCCAAAACATGTTATATGTGTACCAACATCAGAAATCAAACTGTAATTCCCCAAAATTTGAGGGTAAGATCACTACTATTCTACACTCACCCACAAAGAATCACCAAATATCACAGAATAAATCAAGAAGAATAATGCTTTAGTAATGTAATTCCATCACCTATATGTCCAAAGAAATGCAGTATTTATGTCTAGGAGGGTCTCACATGTAGCAGCTTTGTGGCGTATAGGTTACATCGGAATCTGGAAGCCCCCTTTAACAAGGGGGCCCCCAGATCCTGCCCCCCCATGTGAATGGGAATCATTGTACCCCTACCCATTCACCAAAAAAAGCACTGGAATGTGAATTCCTTTATTGTAAAATAGCTCTCAGTGGTCTTCTCCCCTGAGCCGTGTCTCCCGCCATCATCTTCTCCTGGTGCTGTCTCTCTTGCCACCATCTTCTGTCGCTGTCTTCTGTTGCCGTCTCTCCCACCACCGCCTACTTCTGCCGCTGCTGTGTTCTTCCTCGCCGCCGTCTTCCTCTGTTGTGTTGTCCCCCGCTATCTGGCGTCTCTTACACAGCCATGGGGCATGACCATCCGCTGACATCACACGCAGAGCCCGTCCCCTCTATTTTCTGGAAAAAGGGGACTGGATTTTCGTGTGACGTCAATGGATGGTCACGCCCCATGGCTGTGTAAGAGACGCCAGACAGCGGGGGACAACACAATGGAGGAAGATGGCGATGAGGAAGAACACAGCAGCGGGAGAAGTAGGCGGTGGCGGGAGAGACGGAGACAGAAGACGGCAATAGAAGATGGTGACAAGAGAGACAGCACCAGGAGAAGATGACGGTGGGAGACGTGGCTCGGGGGAGAAGACCACTCAGAGCTAGTTTACAATAAAGGAATTGTCAAAAACCGGCTATTGTTTTTTGTCACATTTCACTGCTTTTTTTGGTGAATGGGTAGGGGTACAATGTAGCCGATACCCATTCACATGGGGGGTGGGATCTGGGGGCCCCTTGTTAATTCTGATGAGACCCCCACAACCCCCCCCGCAGACCCCCACAACCACCGGGCAAGGGGATGAGGCCCTTGTCCCCCTCAAAATGGGGACAAGGTGTTTTGGGGGGACCCCAAAGACCCCTCCCCATGTTGAGGGCATGTGGCCTGGTACAGTTCAGGAGGAGGTACTCTCTCAAGACCCTTATCGTGCTTGGCTAAGGGTCTGGTATGGATTTTGGGGGGACCCCCTCGCCATTTTTTTTATCACCTCTGGCGGTGCATGTGCGCCCCCTAGTGGTCAAAAGGTGAACCGATGTACAGCTACGTCTGTTCGCCCAGGGAAGCCAACCTGCTGCAGTACAACTGTGGTGGCTGGTCGGGAAGGGGTTAAAATAATCACCAGCATGGTTAGGACAGAATTACTCCAGAAAAGGTACAAAACAAATGGGAAAAAATATATATATATATACAAAAATGAGAGAGGGGGGGTGATCTTTTGTTTAAGACCTAGTTGGATTTTTGGCTGAAACTCCGCTTTAAAGTCCTTTGACCAGAATCATCCAGCCACAAAGGCTCAAACTCACAGAAAGGGGTGAACGAGAAGTGAAAATTCCTGTATGTACTGTATATGACATATTTCTTTATACTTGCTTCTAAGACAACTTAGATAATGTTTTTCATTTACGACATTCATTAAACATTATTGAATGAAGGCCTGCATGGTTTTTGCTACTTCACCAGATGTGGCTCCTTAGTAATGCAAAGACTATCAGAAACAAGACATCTGTATGTTGGTTAAAGCGGTTCGGCACACATTTCATTTAGTAAATCTCTTTGCCTTCCAAATCAGGCAAAGAGTACTAAATGAAATGTGTTTTTCACTTACCTTGTATTCGATGACTTCCGGTCCTCTGTCTCTGCGGGGGTGGGCGGGGTCTGTGCGGGGATCCTCGTCACGACGCACTGTCTCCTGGGATCTGGTGTCATTGATCCCAGGAGTCTGTGCGGGCATCTTCCGAAATCTCGCGAGATTTCGGCCACATCTTCCGAAATCTCGCAAGATTTCGGACACATCTTCCGAAATCTCGCGAGATTTCGGACACATCTTCCGAAATCTCGCGAGATTTCGGAGACCGTGAGCTGCACTTTGCCGTTACTGCGCACGCGCGAGCTCGGCGCAGTAACGGCGGTGCATGCTGGGCCATCTAAAGTGCCTGTGGGGTTTCCCATGCCCACAGGCAAGATGGCCCCCAGCAGAAAAACAGAATATAAAGAACTTTATCGGACGAAAACCGGCTGCGATCGCGATGGAAGATGGAACAGGTGAGTCCCCCAATTTTGCTATTAATCCTGAGCATATTCCCCAAAAAAAAAAAAACCCAGTGCAGAACCGCTTTAAGTGATAGTATGTTGTGATACATTTCTAAAACAAAAATTGCAATAGCATTTATGTCATATTTCTGTAAAATTACAATGTTAGGCCCCATTCATATGAATGCTGAGACCTGTATATCATGATTGAAGCATTTGTTTACACATTTTGAGCTGCCCGGAGCTGTATGCAGGTAGCCTACATAAGTTAATGAAGATGCAGCGGCTGTACTGACACTTCTGCACACCTGAATTTGAAAGGAAAGCAGGGGTGGGTTTGAGACCCTCAACGCATAGGGGTTGATTTACTAAAGCTGGAGAGTGCAAACTCTGGTGCAGCTCTGCATAGAAACCAATCAGCTTCCAGGTTTTATTGTCAAAGCTTAAATGAACAAGCTGAAGCTAGATTGGCTACCATGCACAGCTGCACCAGATTTTACACTCTCCAGTTTTAGTAAATCAACCCCATAGTGTCTGCATTTGGGGCCGCACACTTGCCCCTGCACACCTGTCAAACTTGAATGTGCGGCTGTGTCCATATTGTGTCTCTATTGAGTTATATAGGCTGCCTGCACACAGCTCCAGGCGTGGTGCCTGTGTGAATGAGGCCTAAAATGCTAATATTTTAGGAGAGAAACTTCAAAATAATATAAAATAAAAAAGACAGGGGCCAGCTGCATTTAATTCAAAACAAAAAAGTGAACTGTATTGTAAATTTTTATATTTTTTTTGTATTAGCTACACATGCAAATTTTACCCTTTTGCTGCAACTGACGTAGAAACAACTTCAGTGATAGCAAGGGTTTTACACACACTCCTGGTCTGCTCAGCCATTAGCGTACCCAGAACAAGCATGACAGGTGCCACCGGGTTAAGGAGAAGGAGACCAATGTATGCCCACTGCCCATATGCATCGCATACTAGCATATTATGAGAGACTTACCTACATTTTCCCTTGGTTTCCTTCTGGATTTGCATCCTTCGGCTACATGTGTGGCGCATATGCTGCAGTTTAGTGTATGGGCTCTGAAGGTCCGGTGTTCTGTCAAAATAGCAAACTTTTCAGAAACTCCAACTACTTAACTTCCGGTTTCTTTAACTGGTTGCCGCCCACCATCAAATGACAGCATATGACGGCGTCCCAGAACGGCCGCGCTTGCGCACCCACGGAGGCGCACAGCGCGGTGATCGCGGCCACACCGTGTTGCTAGGACATGGTGCGATCCCGATCTTTGTAAAGAGCCGCATCCGTGGCTCTTTAACCATGTGATCCGCTGTGTCCAATAACAGCTGGTCACATGTAAACAAGGAAGTGCCGGTAATCGGTGCTCCTCGCCTCACACTGACAGTGTGTGTGGCGAGGAGAGCCGATCAGCGGCATCTCCACGCAGAGGGACATGTAGAAATGTAATCAGGGCACTTGATCATCAGTGCCCTAATTAAGGTATAGCAATACAGTGTCACCATACAGTGCCCACCAATGCCAGCAATCAGTGCCCCCAAGTGCCACCAATCAGTGGCCATTAGCGATGCCAGTCAGTGCTGCCAATCAGTGATGTCTATCACTGCTCTCGATCAATGCCCATCACTGCTCTCGATCAATGCCCATCAGTGTCGCCCATCAGTGCCACCCATCAGTGCCACCCATCAGTGCCCATTAGTACCGCCTATCCATGCCGCCTATCCGTGCTGCCTACCAGTGCTGCCTATCAGTGCACACCAGTGCCGCCTATTAGTGCCCATCAGTGCCACCTAACAGTGCCGCCTATCGGTGCTTATCAGTGCCACATATCAGTACCACCTATCAGTACCCCAAGTGCGGCATATTAGTGCCTCCTCATCAGTGCTACCTCATCAGTGTCCATAAGTGCCGCCTCATCAGTGCCCATAAGTGCTACTTCATCAATGCCCACCAGTTCAGCCTATCAGTGCCCATCAGTGCCACCTCATCAGCGCACATTGGTGAAGGTGAAAAATGACTTAGTTACAAAATTTACTGACAAAATAAAAAGTAAAAAACATTTTGTTTTAAAAATTTTTGGAAAAAATAACAGCAGTGAATAAATACCACCAAAAGAAAGCTCTATTTGTGTAAAGAAAATGATAAAAAATGTGTTTGGGTACAGTGTTGCACAGCTGCGCAATTGTCATTCAAAGTGCGACACGGTAGGCAAGTGGTTAAACCATCAGTAATTGGAGATTTTGACGAATTGCTGTTTGGACACACCACCAGCAACCGAATAGAGTCCGGTGCACATTATTATGAGCGGAGATTGTTAGTCCGCTCCAATACTAGCCAACAAAATGGCCGCCTCCGAGGCGGCGACAACTTTGTCCTTGCTAGCCGCTGTGCTGTCAAAACAGCGAAATCTTCCTGTACTGAACTGTACAAACAACAGTTTGTCAAAATCTCCAATTACTGATGGTTTAAAGAAACTGGAAGAGACGTAGTTGGAGTTTCTGACAAGTTGGCTAATTTGACAGAACACAGGCACTGTATGCCTGACCTTCAGAGCACATGCGCCGGTAACATCAACGGCTGCGTGCACTCTGAATAACTATTCACAGTACCTACAGGTAAGCCTTCCTATAGGCTTGCCAGTGGGTACAAGTGGTACAACAGAGTTTACTACCACTTTAATAGGTGCACCTTAACTAAACCAAAACTCATTGCCATGGCAAGACATCTTCATATCCTACTGAAACAACCCCATATGTGGTGTCATTGAAAGCCCTTAAAGAGGAAAGAGTGTTAAGCCTAATAAACACAATCAGGTTTTTTTTCGTTTCAACACAGCGCCTTGAGTGAAAAAAAAAAACCTGACAGCGCTGTAATAACGATCCGACGTTAGTTTGTTCAATAAAAACCGGCTGACGTCGGCCAACATTCGGCCCATGTGTATTATGCTTTAAAGATACCAGGCCTCAGAAAGCTTGTAGTTGCAGCTTTGCCCTATTCTAGCTATGGAACCTAGATGAATCTGAAAGTTCAAAAAAAATTATTAATGTTTAAAATCTAGGAGCTTATCTGTAATAGACATAAAACATGAATATAGCATCCACCTGAGTGGTTCTACACAGCATTTCATTCTTTCATGTTTTCTATATATGATATGTATACAGTGCTTTTTCTTTTTTTTTACCCATCTGGTACAGCCATGCAGAACTTATTTCCCTCTCGTTTAGACAATAAAAATTATAGCAGCCACCCGAGCTGCAAACATTCTTGTTTATGGAAACAAGATATAATGCTGAATATGTATTTTGTTCTTGGCAAAATATCATAAATAAAAATGGCTTATTTTAACAATTCCATGCTATATTGTCAACAATTCTACAGACAGAATTTATGCCTACCTGGCATTAACTGTTTAAGAGTATTTTCTTTTCCTCCTTACAGGCTGGCCATAAATAAATACCCGTGATAACATATGACCTTTCTCATCATAAAATATATTTCAGTAAAGTATCATCATAGACTTATGTTTTGTAATATCAATCATACATTTTACATGGTGTGAAACTGTTCCTATGACCTTCATATCACGTGTTAAAGATCCTGTGTTTATGTTTGCATTATCAAACAGCTGGACTATCTGTCAGATTCATAAGCTATTTGAACTTTATTTGCATTGAATTTCATACAAATGCATTTAGCCTTGTTCACTTATTAAAAAGTACCTTTGCTTTTACCTAAAACATTTTTTTAAAATCTACTTTTGCTTCTTGCCATTGCAGTCTGACTGATATTCACATTTATACTGTGTTTGCATTTAGATTTAGTTACTTAGAACCTTTAGAATCCTTGAGAGCCTTTTCTGCTAACTACAGTTCCAACAATAAACAACATGAGAACAAACAACTGAACTCATTTTTGTCTTTAGCACATGGTACTAGGTGCATGGACACAATTAAAAGTAAACTCTAATGGTACATCACTTAGTATATATATATATATATAGATATATATATATATATATATATACATACATACATACATACACATACACAGTATATAATATCCTCCATTGCTCTTTCTTATAAAATAATGTTTTTATAACTTTTTTTCATCCTTTTTCGCAACTCAATGCTGACATTTTAGGCCTACAGTGCCTTGAAAAAGTATTCATGCCCCTTGATATTTTCCACATTATGTCATGTTACAACCAAAAACGCAAATGTATTTTATTGGAATTTTATATGATACACCAACAAAAAGTGGCACATAATTGTGAAGTGGAAGGAAAATGGCGAATGGTTTTCAAATAAATATCTGAAAAGTGTGGCGTGCATTTGTATTTAGCCGCCTTTATTCTGAAACCCCTAACTAAAATCTAGTGGAACCAATTCCCTTCAGCAGTCAATTAATTAGTAAATAGAGTTCACCTGTTCACAGCTGTTATGTGAAGCCCTCAGAGGTTTGTTAAAGAACCTTGGTGAATAAACAGCATCCTGAGGGCCAAGGAACACACCAGACAGGTCAGGGATAAAGTTGTTGAGAAGTTTAAGGCAGGGATAGGTTCTAAAAAAAATCCCAAGCTTTGACCATCTCCGAAAATGGAAAGAGTATGCAAACCTACCAAGACGTGCCTGTCCACGTAAACTAACAGGCCAGGCAAGAAGAGCATTAATTAGAGAAGCAGCTAAGAGGCCCATGGTAACTCTGGAGGAGCTGCAGAGATCCACAGCTCTGGTGGGAGAATCTGTCCACGGGACAACTATTAGTCGTGCACTCCATAAATGTGACCTTTATAGAAGAGTGGCAAGAAGAAAGCCATTGTTGAAAGAAAGCCATAAGAAGTCCTGTTTGCAGTTTGCGAGAAGCCATGTGGGGGACACAGCAAACATGTGGAAAAAGGTGCTCTGATCAGATGAGACCAAACTTGAACTTTTGTTGCCTAAAAGCAAAATGCTATGTGTGGCGGGAAACTAACACTGCACGTCACCTGAACACACCATCCCCACTGTGAAACATGGTGGTGGCAGCATCATGTTGTGGAGATGCTTTTCTTCAGCAGGGACAGGGAAGCTGGTTAGAGTGGATGAGAAGATGGCTGGAGCCAAATACAGGGCAATCTTTGAACAAAACCTGTTAGAGTCTGCAAAAGACTTGAGTGGAGGTTCACCTTCCAGCAGAACAACGACCCTAAACATACAGCCAGAGCTACAATGGAATGGTTTAGATCAAAGCATATTCATGTATTAGAATGGCCCATTCAAAGTCCAGACCTAAATCCAATTGAGAATCTGTGACAAGACTTGAAAATTGCTGTTTACAGACACTCTCCATCCAATCTGACAGAGCTGGAGCTATTTTGCAAAGAAGAATGGACAAAAATGCCACTCTCTAGATGTGCAAAGCTGGTAGAGACATACCCAAAAAAAAAACTTGCAGCTGTAATTGCAATTAAAGGTGGTTGTACAAAGTATAAATGCACACCGCACTTTTCAAATATTTATTTGTAAAAAAAATTGAAAACCATCTATCATTTTCCTTCCACTTCACAATTATGTGCAACTTTGTGTTGGTCTATCGCATAAAATCCCAATAAAATACATTTACGTTTTTAATTGTAACATGACAAAATGTGGAAGATTTCAAGAGAAATACCTTTTCAAGGCACTGTACATACGAATGTTCCAGCTTTGACAACACATATTTGCTCTTGACTGGCTACCTGATAGAGATGATGGTGGTCTATGGCTTTGCAATGTGTGTCAGCATGGCTTATAGGCTTCCTCAGGGTTGTATGTGACAGGGTGACCATGCAATAGCACAGTTGTCACTCCATACCATAAGTGCCTTAACAAGAACCTTCGGGTTGGATCACCTGATATTCTTTAACCACTTGCCGACCGCCCCATGTAGATATACGTCGGCAGAATGGCACGTACAGGCAGAACCACGTACCTGTACGTGCCATTCTTTAGGCGGTTGGGGGGTCCGATCGGACCCCCCTCCGCCGGCGGGGACGGTCGGCATCGCTTCAGGAGCGATCCGGGACGAGGGGACGGCCAGTGGTTTCTGGCCACCCCCTCGCGATCGCTCCTGGCGAATGAAAAGCTTCCCCTTCCTGTCTATTGTATAGACAGGAAGGCGGAAGTGATGTCACGCTCGGTGCGCCGGTCTATGTGACCGGAGACGCCGAGCGGCGAACATGTTAAGGTTAGTGCACAACACTACACTGACACCAGTACAGTTAGGCACACAAAACACCCCCCTGTCACCCCCTGATCACCCCCCAGATCACCCCCTCCCCCCCCAGTCACAGTGTCACTAATTGCAGTGATCATTTATTTACTGATCACTGCATTTAGTGTCAGTGTGACTGTAATAACTGTCAGGGCAGTTAGTTTTAGGTCCTAGGTAGCCCCCTACCCCCCCCTAATAAAGGTTTAACCCCCTGATTGCCCCTAGTTAACCCCTTCACCCCCTTTTGCCAGTGTCACTAAGCGATCGTTTTTCTGATCGCTGCATTGTGTCGCTAGGTAACCATTTTTTTTTTATTTTAACCGCCATGTTTTATATAGGTTCATAAATAGTTTTATAGGTCAGGTACCCCCATATTACAACCTAAATAAAGGTTTTAACCCCCTGATTGCCCCTAGAGTTAACCCTTTCACCAGTAATCACCGTATAACTGTCACTGGTGACGCTGGTTAGCCAGTTAGTTATTTCGTTATTTAGGTTCCCCGTCAGGTTTTTATATAGCGTCAGGTACCCCCATATATTACCTAATAAAGGTTTAACCCCCTGATTGCCCCTAGTTAACCCTTTCACCCCCTTTTGCCAGTGTCACTAAGCGATCGTTTTTCTGATCGCTGCATTAGTGTCGCTAGGTAACCAGTTTTTTTTTAGGTTAACCGCCATGTTTATATAGGTTCATAAATAGGTTTATAGGTCAGGTACCCCCATATTACAACCTAAATAAAGGTTTTAACCCCCTGATTGCCCCTAGAGTTAACCCTTTCACCAGTGATCACTGTATAACTGTCACTGGTGACGCTGGTTAGCCAGTTAGTTATTTCGTTATTTAGGTTCCCCGTCAGGTTTTTATATAGCGTCAGGTACCCCCATATATTACCTAATAAAGGTTTAACCCCCTGATTGCCCCTAGTTAACCCTTTCACCCCCTTTTGCCAGTGTCACTAAGCGATCGTTTTTCTGATCCCTGCATTAGTGTCGCTAGGTAACCAGTTTTTTTTTGTATTACTGTTACGGGTGACGCTGGTTAGTTAGCTTGTTTTTTATACTGTCAGGGCACCCGCCATTTATTACCCAATAACGGTTTAACCCCCTGATCGCCCGGCGGGTGATATCAATTAGGTTTTAGGGTCAAATAAGGTCTGCGTCGCCCCAGGTTAGTGCCAGTACCGCAAACACCCACGCGCAAAGCATACACCTCCCTTAGTGGTATAGTATCTGAACAGATCAATATCTGATCTGATCAGATCTATACTAGCGTCCCAGCAGTTTAGGGTTCCAAAAAAACGCAGTGTTAGCGGCATCAGCCCAGATACCTGCTAGCACCTGCGTTTTCCCCCTCCGCCCAGCCCAGCCCACCCAAGTGCAGTATCGATCGATCACTGTCACTTACAAAACACTAAGCACACATAACTGCAGTGTTCGCAGAGTCAGGCCTGATCCCTGCGATCGCTAACATTTTTTTTGTGGTAGCGTTTTGATTCAGTCGCTAACAGTCAGGAGCTTTTTTACCTGTGAATCTCAAAAAAATAAAAAAAACAAAAATAGTTGTCGTTTTATTGTTCTCTCTCTCTCTCTATTGTTGCTCTTTTTTTACTCCATTCTATTCTGCAATGTTTTATTATGTTTTATCATGTTTTATCATGCTTGCTTTTCAGGTATGTAATTTTGTTTACTGTGTTTTAGTGTTAAGCATTTTTTTGTTTTCAGGTGCGCCATTCAGTTGCAGCGCGGATTTATTTATCTTGACAGCAACAGCGTTTGCTCCCACGATACATAAAGCCGCGACTCCAACGCTGTAGGAGGTGATTTCACCACCACAGTTAAAAAAAAGAGCATATATGCCGAAGCATGGGGGCAGCAGGGGGCGGGGAGGAGCGATTGGCTCCTAATGCCACGTACATACGGTCGAAATTCCGACCGTGTGTACACGGCATAACTTTTGCGGGAGGATGCCCCCATGCATCGGCATATATAAATGGTGCATGTATGCCCATCATTAGAAGTGGGTGGATGAAGGGAGGTATTCTAATGGTGGGCATACCCACCAATCAATCTCTTTTTTTCGTTCAGCCAAGAGGCTGCATGAAAAAAAAAAAGATTACAATATATGTCCAGTATGTTGCTGGACTTTGAATGGTTATACCAGAATGATGCCTGCAGGTTTAGGTATCATCTTGGTATCATTCTTTTCAGCCAGTGATCGGCTTTCATGTAAAAGCAATTCTAGCGGGTAATTAGCCTCTAGACTGCTTTTACAAGCAGTAGGAGGGAATGTCCCCCCTCCCGGATATAAACCGCGCCATTGGGAAATTGGGAAAGCATTTTATCACACCAATCTTGGTGTGGTCAGATGCTTTGAGGGCAGAGGAAAGATCTAGGGTCTAATAGACCCCAATTTTTTCAAAAAAAGAGTACCTGTCACTGCCTATTGCTATCATAGGGGATATTTACATTCCCTGAGATAACAATAAAAATCATAACAAAGAAAAAAAATGGAAGGAACAGTTTAAAAATAGAATAAAAAAGCTAAATAAATAAAAAAAAAACTAAAAAAAAAAAAAAAAAAAAAAGCACCCCTGCCCCCCCTTCTCTTGCGCAAAGGCGTACACAAGCGTTGGTCTGGCGTCATATGTAAACAGCAATTGCAGCATGCATGTGAGGTATCACCGCGAAGGTCAGATCGAGGGCAGTAATTTTAGCAGTAGACCTCCTCCGTGAATCTAATGTGGTATCATGTAAAGGCTTTTAAAGGCTTTTAAAAATGTATGTAGTTTGTCGCCACTGCGTGTTTGTGCGCAATTTTAAAGCATGTCGTGTTTGGTATCCATGTACTCGGCCTAAGATCATATTTTTTATTTCATCAAAAATTTGAGCAATATAGTGTGTTTTAGTGCATTAAAATAAAAAAAAGTGTATTTTTTCCACAAAAAAAATGCGTTTGAAAAATCGCTGCGCAAATACTGTGTGGAAAAAAAAAATGCAACACCCACCATTTTAATCTGTAGGGCCTTTGCTTTAACAATATATATAGTGTTTGGGGGTTCAACGTAATTTTCTTGCAAAAAAAAAATATGTTTTCATGTAAACAAAAAGTGTCAGAAAGGGCTTTGTCTACAAGTGGTTAGAAGAGTGGGTGACGTGTGACATAGGCTTCTAAATGTTGTGCATAAAATGCCAGGACAGTTCAAACCCCCCCAAATGACCCCATTTTGGAAAGTAGACACCCCAAGCTATTTGCTGAGAGCAATGTTGAGCCCATTAAATATTTTTTTTTTTTTACCCAAGAGATTGAATAATGAAAAAAAAAAAATATATATATATTTTTTTTACAAAAAGTTGTCACTAAATGATATATTGCTCAAACATGTCATGGGCATATGTGGAAATACACCCCAAAATACATTCTGTTGCTTCTCCTGAGTACGGGGATACCACATGTGTGGGACTTTTTGGGAGCCTAGCTGCGTACGGAACCCCAAAAACCAAGCACCGCCTTCAGGCTTTCTAAGGGAGTAATTTTTTTATTTCACTTCTCACTGCCAATCACAGTTTCGGAGGCCATGGAATGCCCAGATGGCATAAAACCCCCCAAAATGACCCCATTTTGGAAAGTAGACACCCCAAGCTATTTGCTGAGAGGTATTGTGAGTATTTTGCAGATGTCGCTTTTTGTCACAAAGTTTTGAAAATTGAAAAAAGAAAAAAAAAAATTTTTTTTCTTTACTTTCTTCATTTTCAAAAACAAATGAGAGCTGTAAAATACTCACCATGCCTCTCAACAAATAGCTTGGGGTGTCTACTTTCCAAAATGGGGTCATTTGGGGGGGTTTTGTGCTATTTTGGCATTTTATGGCCTTCGAAACTGTGATAGGTAGTGAGGAGTGAAATCAAAAATTTGCACCCTTAGAAATCCTGAAGGCGGTGCTTGGGTTTCGGGGCCCCGTACGCGGCTAGGCTCCCAAAAAGTCCCACACATGTGGTATCCCCATACTCAGGAGAAGCAGCAAAATGTATTTTGGGGTGCAATTCCACATATAACTATGGCATGTGTGAGCAATATATCATTTAGTGACAACTTTTTGAAGAAAAAAAAATTATTTTTTATTTTTGTCTTTATTCAATCACTTGGGAATAAAAAAAAAAAATATTCAATGGGCTCAACATGCCTCTCAGCAAATAGCTTGGGGTGTCTACTTTCCAAAATGGGGTCATTTGGGGGGGTTTTGTACTTCTCTGCCATTTTAGCACCTCAAGAAATGAAATAGGCAGTCATAAATTAAAAGCGGTGTAAATTCCAGAAAATGTACTCTAGTTTGTAGACGCTATAACTTTTGCGCAAACCAATAAATA